>OY728161.1:1342672471-1343922471 GCA_963277665.1 Viscum album
ATTTAAAATAAGTCAGAATCAATATCTAACTTAAACCAAATAAGTGTTTAAGTCGGTGACTTTGAACCAAATGACTTTTTACTTTTGATTACTATAATATTAAAATACTTGAATATTAAAAAAAAATATCTTGTCACATGATGAGTATTATTCTAAATAAAATTAAAGTGATAATGTGCTAAGAGTACTTTATATATCAAATGGTTATTAAAGTTCCCAGCTATACTGAGAACCATGAATTTTTATTATATCATTATTAAACATATGTTTTATAGTCTATATGGAATCTATCTAATAGGACACAAATGGTTTTTTGACCATTGGGTGATGGTTTCTCATAAGCGGATAAGTCCTGGACTCATAAATTTTTTCACTTGATAATATCTAAGAGATGAGGTTATATAGATTAAATATCTTGTGAAAATTTCACATATTATATGTGTTATTGGATATTTATATCTATAGACATTTTTATTGTTCCTTAGACTTATAATTATTATTAATATATATCAGAAATTATGTACTTTGATGTATTAGTGAAAACCATGAAAACCTATGCTCTGGGTGAAGTGGCTTGTGTTGGGTGCATCATAAGTGAAATAACATTAATTAAATAAATCCATAAAATATTTGTTCCTACAAATACCTAAAGTTAATATATATTTCCCTTTTCTTAATATGGATGTAAGATATCATATTTCATAATAAGGTATGAAATATTTAAATTTTAGTGTAAATCTATTGTTTTATTCTAATGAAAGTTCTTAAAGGTTTAAGTAAGGGATTAGGAGTGTCTGGGGATTGTTCAGATCTTGGAGCTCTGGTTTTTGGATGAACATACATAGGCACATGTTTGGTGCATAGTTAATAGTAACTATGTGGCTCAATCAGGCAACCCTATAATAGGGGATGCATGGTTTGTAAACCATATGAGGTAATATTCATGGTCATGTGAGAAGATGAAAGGAAATTAAAAAGGGGACCCACACAGGTTACGCGTGTTTTTTCAAACTATGCCACTATCTATTACACTTAGTTCCCACTTGGGTAGTAACCTCACATGGTTAGAACATGGCATCTCCAAACCATGCAGCCAAACCATGTGAGGGGGTGGTGCCCTTGAATAGTGTGAATGCACAGTTAGCGCACAGTTTGGCCAACTGTGTGTCCAAACCATGAAACTCTTAAAAATTTTGAAATTATTGAAATCCACCCCCCCCCCCCCTCTATTTAACTATTCACGTACTCTTTTCTTCATCCCACACATAATCTCCTCCCTTTATGTTTAGAGCTCCAAATTCTCCTCACTTAGGATTTGAGTCAGGTTCTTCATACGATGTCTAAATTTTTCATCATTGATTGTGCTATATATCTACTAGTGAGCTCTCTAATCCTCATAATTCCCTTATTCATTTATCTTTTCATATGGAATGATAAATTCATGTGACAAATTTTTCCCTATTTTTAAGTAATTCTTTTATTTATTAGATTTATCCTATTCTAGACAAAATCATAATCTGATATTAGATAGGGAGTATACTACCAATATAAGGTTAGTGGTATATAAATTTTCCCTAAAATTTTGGGTGTTTATAGCTCACATCATTGTACTACATGTCTTACTTTCCAAAAATTTATCTTTATGTTAATAAATATTTAAATTTATTGTTTAATCCATGATTTAAACATGTAATTACACCCTTAAACAAGGTTAGAGGTTTTCAACCTCAAACAAAACCACTCTTAAAGTGGATTCACTCTATTTTTATGGTTATTCCACCCTTGGGGTGAGTTAATATCACCAATTACTAATGGGATCCATATATAAATTGAATGAATTGATAGTGCTTAACTTACTCTTATAACACCTTGTAATTTATGAATGAAATTAATAATGAATTATAATAAATGGGAGCTGTGGAATGAAATGGACAATCTCTTGGACTATTTATGGTTATGTAATTGATAGTTGAATTAGCATGGACACTAACATGGACCTTCCTCTTATCACTTGTATGTGAACTTATTAAAGAATTGGATATGATGAATTTAATATATATAGGTCATGCATAATAACATGGCCCCTTGACCACTTTTATAATTCATTGAATGGAATTTATTAAAGGAATAGACACTAACATAGTATCTTTCCATATCACTTGTAATTGAAATGGTCATGAAATGATTATGGTAAATTGAATTGATAAAGTTATAGACACTAGCATGGACCCTTGAATCAATAAATTGATTATATTGATAATGGATGATATGGTATTGCACCGATAACCCACTCACATTTTATATATAGGATTCCTTGGACCATTACCTTAGATCTAGATTATTAGACTGTCTTTGACATTCTATGTGTGCTCCAACCAAGTCTTTACCGAGTTTTTTATGGATGCGCTCTGTGGAATTGAAGATAATGTCACATCTGTGGGCCTTGGGTACTTATCCCATGTAGGTCTACATTACACTGAGTTTTCTATGGATGAGCTCTATAGACTCATAGAGGATGTCTTGGTCATTGTCCCTGGGTCTTGGACCTCATAGGCCTGATACATAATTATTCGAGGTATGCCTTAGTTGTCTAATAATTGTTATGCTGGTGTAGATTATAGTTGTTTCTTTGAAATATTATATATTTAGACATAATTTCTATATTGATTACTATAGCATGTGATTATATACTGAATTATATCACTTAACATTTATATCCTTTGTTACTGTTATACATGAACACTACTTTGGATTATACGCATATACTGAATTTGTTATAGATATCATTGGTAGAGGCCCGCAAAGTATATCTCACACCCTCTTCAGGACACTGTTTGGTACCCGGATGGACTTCATGGATGTATGTAGGGATAAGTTCAAGTGCTTGGTCATTGATGCCTGATTTCCTTATAGCATGGGAGCTTAGACCATAATAATAAACTTATATTTTCGATGCTATTGGATATAGTTTTGGTCTTATTGGTCTTTTGGATATAACTTTACTATATATGTTCCTGCTTCTTTGTTTCCCATATATTATCCCATTTCTTTGATCACCGTGACATGATCATATTTTTTTGTACATGACATTATATATGTTTTCTATCAGTTTATTTATGATATCTGGATGATTTACTATTCTTCTTCTGGTTATTAATTAATCTTATTATATTTATTATCATTGTTATACTATTGTGTGCCACTATGATCATGAGAGTATAGTATCCTCGCCATAATCTTATAGACCTTCAATGATACTCATCAATATTAGGCATACAGGGTGGAATTCTTGATGCCATGTGGCCATCGATTTGGCTACTATTGTCAAGTGACCTGAGTCAAGATGTCACAATGGAATAGTCTGATTAATTCTATAGCCATTACGATTTATCTATAAGTTCATTTTAGGGAGTCAAGTAAATATTTATCAATAATATAGGTTAATTACACTAGTATACAACCTGCTTGATGATATGTTTAGATAAATATATTATATTATTTAGTAAGCATTCATATGAGGTTGGTGTCATTGCAAAATTAAATTCTTTCTTTATGGGTTCCTTGATGTGTTGTTAGTTTATAATATTGGACCTTAGGTCAGAACACCTAATTGCACTAAGAAATAGGTATATAAGGTTACAAAGTAACTGTATCCAAAATCTTAGTTAAATTCTATTTTAATTTAATATTTAGAATAAATGTTGTTCATAATATTGAGGAATCATGTTATATTGATCACGTAAATTCAATCACTAGTAATTCAAGTTATAATATATGTGAGTTGAATATTAAATAAATAATATTTACCAATTAGTGATTATATATACATAATATTTATTTATCTCTTTATTATTATTCTCAATGTAATAAATAAATATTTATTTATCATATAAATTTTAATTTTGTTATGTGAATATTAAATAAATATTTATTCTATGGTTAGTGAATATATTATTTATTTAAAAATTAATAATATAATGACATTTATTGAGAATAAATATCTATTATCCAAGTTTTAATAAATGTCGAGGAGGATTTACGGGACAAGTTAAAGGCCTGATGAAACTAATATATTTTATTAAATATCATTTAAGTATATATTTATTTATTTAATTAATAAATTATATTTAAATATATGTGAGTTGGCACATGTCATGGAATATAATAATATTATTATTATTATTATTTGACGTGGGGTTTACTTAGTATAAATAAATTAGTTAAGGGCCTATATGAAATTACTAATTGGATAACCCTATGTATATAACCCAAATTATATTATTTATAGGGTTATACTAATTATTATGCACACCATATTTCCTCAAAAAAATCTCTCAAGTTTAAAGAGAATCCCCTGAAGAACACACTCAAGAATTAGAGGTAATTGTCCTCCTCTATATCACGATCAAGAAACTAGAGGAAGTTTTCTTCAAGACTAGAGGAAATATTACTCTTATCTTTATCAAATGATTAAAGATGATTAGTAATTCCATGATAGAAACCGGAGTTCCATAGATAACATTTTTATATTCATGTAGAATGCATGGATACCAATTTAGGTATTCTAGTTTTGATTCTTCACTACAAAGACGATGAAATAACAAGTTCAACCAAATTTATCAATAAAGAAAAATCTATTAAGACAAGGTAAATCTTATTTTAAATTAATTATAAATTATATGTGAAAATATCCTCTATAAATATTTTGGGGTTATATTCATCCAGTTCTCTGAATTTATCTAAGTAAACTGATGAGAAACATTGTTTGGAATGGACCCAATGGCTTCTGTTGCACCCCAGAATCTTCAATGGGTATCAAAGTAATCAAATATTAATTTATTATTATTTATTATTATTATTTTATTTTATTTAAGTATTGTTACAATGATTTTTTTCCATTTTTTCATTGTTTAATTTTAAGATTGAGATAACGCAATCCTTTAGTTTCATATGATCATGAATATGATAAGAACAGATGAAGAACGCTCAAAGATACCATCTAAAGTTATCAAGGATCCTTTATTTCAGTCATGAATAAACATAATTTAGAATAAAATGTACACATTATGCACCTATAGTCAACCATGCTAGGACAAGTTGTTAAAATCACAACACATCATGTGGGGGTTTGATATGCGACATCATTACACACATCGTATTGACTTCCAATAGGTATATGGCATGATAGAGGTGTACAAAATATGGTTAGTGTACATGTCATGTAACCACACATGGTTTTAACCCCATGGGAATTATGTAAGTCATGTGGTCAAAGTATGTATCATATAATTAAATAATATCATGCATTAACTAATAGTTGAGTGACATATAATTATTTTTAGTACATTGCATGTATTTGATTTTACACATAGAATAACACATAACAGCCCATGAAAGATACTTGTTGAGTCCTTATGTGTTTAGTTTGTGTGGATAGTAATGAAATACATACTGTGTAACTCGGTCTAAATCATGCAAGGAATATGTTGATATATTTTTTTTGTGTGATTCAAACATGCATAAGGAATAATTAGTTAAAGAAAAACAAAACTAATTGATCTGTACCTACTTGCAGATGTTCTGTGATAGGGTTTTCTACATGAATTAAAAATTAAGTAATTTTAGTAGATCTTCAAGGATATGAAAATATTTATTAATTATTCCCCATTTTATTCTATAGATACATGATGTGTATGGTTTTCATACATACCATGCACTTCACAACATCACCAGCAGCACATGAAAAATATATATAGGCATGTTGGGTAGTCAGATGCATTATGATGACTACATTGACCAGTCCATAGAATAAAACACCATGTATATTTCCACACATCATGTAGGAATACATTCTATGTAAGTACACAATATATTAAAAGGACCATACTGTCATGAATCAACCCAAGTTTTCCCTCTCACATACACCCAATCTGGCTCACGACATACCCAAGGGGAATCCCGGATCCCCTCGAACTGACGAAAAGTGTCAATGGAATAAAATTCAATTGATGGGGATTATTTTTCACATAAAATAAATTAAAAGAGTAGTAAAAAATGAAAATGAGCACTCCATACATTACAGGTTAATGTGCCATTAAAAAACAAACAATATATATAAACAATTTAAAAAAACAAATCAAATTAATTCCCACGGATCACCTCCAATTGCAGCCACAAAAACAAACCCTAAGATCCATCACTCCATCTAAAAATATATAATGCACCACTAATAAAAGAAAAGGAAAACATGAAAGGGTAATTTGGTCAGAAATACTAAAGCACTAAAAATAAACACTAGCATACCTAATCAAGGTCTCCATGTGACCCAGGGTTACCTCTAACCACAATCTCAAACTACTCTGCAACAAACCAAGAACTAAATTTGAACATGAAAAAGGAACTTGTTCTAAGAAAATTAGTGGTTTGAGTAGGGTATGATCACAAACATTCTAGTAGTTAAGAACAGCTGAGTCATTCATTCCCTTAAACTAAATAGTTCAAAAATTCTAGTTTGAAATGAATTAATTTATAATAAGGGTTTGACTATTTTTAGAAAAAATAATTAAAAATACTTTCATTTCTGTTAGTTTCTAAAAACTATTAAGATTTTAGTTAAATATCCAAAAATGGGAGAGAACCAAAGGTCAGAGGTATAATGAAAAATTACATAATAATAAATGTAGTAAAGGAAAAATGAATCAAAAAACTTAGAATAAATGGTAGTATGAATGGTCATATGAGTGAAACATCATCTAAAAGTAAATAAGACGTGATTTTTAATAGTTCAAACAAGAAAATAAAACCATATGAAATAAAGTTACAAATAATCACCATGGGGAGACCCTAATGTAACAAATGTAGAGGGTGTTTTAGTATCCTTATAATCTTAGTGATCAAATCATATATAACTTTTATCATGCATGACACTTCGAGAAGGATGAATCGAAATTCCCATGGTCACCAATCAATGTCATCTTATATTTTAATTAATGTTCTTCCATAGACCAAAGGCTAGGTATGGAAAAACATTACCTAGAGTAATTTTCCTAGACTACCCACCTAGGCTCCCCTGGTTTCACATAATGTTATCCAAGGGAGGTGAGGTGTCATTTAAAATATCTATCATCCATATACATCAATAATATAAAAAAACATAAATTTCACAACATCAATATCTCAACTCATCTTCCCACACCCTTTATAAAAATATCCCCCCATAAATTCAAGTAAGTATAAAAAAAATATTTTATTTCATCCCATAATATATTTAAAACCATGAGAACATCATAAAATGGGGCTCTAACCAATGTGTGGCTTGGGTTATGATGACCATTTATTCAAGATTCTAAACTGGCCTTTAAAAAAAATTTAAAATTCTATTTTAAAATTATTTTTTGGAAATAAAATGTTAAATATAAAATTTTATTTACAAGAATTTATTCTTTCATTATGCATGCATACACTTAATTATGTATATAAATTTTCATTTCAATGTACATTCACACACCCATGTATAAAAAAATATTTAAATATATACATGCACCTGTGTATATGTGGATAAACAATAAAC
Source organism: Viscum album (assembly GCA_963277665.1). Taxonomy (NCBI): domain Eukaryota; kingdom Viridiplantae; phylum Streptophyta; class Magnoliopsida; order Santalales; family Viscaceae; genus Viscum; species Viscum album. Next base: position 1,342,680,042 of record OY728161.1, read on the forward strand.
ACAACAAGATACATTTACAATGATTGAAATAAGAGATAAACATAAGAAGGAAATAACTTACTGAAATTACTTAAAAAAATAAAACCAATCCATTAAAACCCTTATACTCATAAAATTTCCTCATGTGGAATCACAAAATACCCATAAAATCTTTTATAATAATCCATAACAATCAATTCAATTGAACGACTCATTTTGGCTTTTGGGAAAACACCTAGGAAGAAAAAATTAAACCAAAATAATATGTAATACTTTATTTATAGAAAAATACATTTTTAATTCAAGTAATTTAACTAAGAAGTGTTTATAATTTCTAGGAAAAAAATCAAGAGACTCAAGCATCATTTGAAATATTTAGAAAAATGAGTTGCATGGAAACGCCTACCTCGAACGTGTGTAGATGGTTCGAACCCTTAAAAAAGAGATGGGGACCCAACAAGGAAGCTTCATTCCCAAGGAAAAAAACCCAAAATAAAATAGATCCTAAAACAACTTAGGGTTCGGACAAGTCACATGCATAACAAGGTGAGAAATAAATAAGAATAATGGGGGAGATGTAGGAGAAAGAGAAGAAGAAAGATCCCTAACATGTGTGAAATCATAGGAAGAAAGCCTAAAAATTAGTGGGAATGATAAGGGATGCCATGCCTTGCTCCCCCTAGGTAATAAATCATAGGGTAAAGTAAAGGAGGTATTTAGGTTAAATTTAGGTCTATGGTGATTTGGTAAATTCCAAATTTTTAATTCTTGGTAAAACACGTGATTATTGCATGGTTATCCTAAATGTGCACCAACCATGCATATTATATTGGGAAGACTAATAAATTTTCATGGTTTGTCCACATGGTTGGATAAATCATGTGCCAACTAAAAAAATGCTCCTATAAATTTTAAACTCAGATTGAACTAACCATGAATTAAACCTGAGCCAACCATAAATTTTAAAATTTTAAAAATTAAAAAATAATTACCTAAAAATAAAAAGGAAAATTAAAGACAAATAAATTAATTGATTGATTATAATAATGAGTTTTGGGTTGTGACATATAAACAGCATTATTCAAATATTGTGTCATGTGACAATACCTATTTTTTAATAGTTAAATTCCAAAAATGTTTTTAAAAAGATAAAGAAGGTTACACGTTATGCTGCCTCCAATACACTTCATGTACTTAATTAATTTTAAATTAAAATTAATTTATTTAATTTATTCTAAATTTAGATGGATGGGAATTAGAAGAACTGTTTGGGTTGTAATTAAGATAAATTAATTAATTAATTAATAAGATAATATATTTATAAATTTGAGAAATTTATCATAATGAAAAAAAAATTAAAATGAGTGTTAGAAATAGTCATTCCAGGTTTTGGATGGTCATTATCTTGACTGGAATATATATGTGTTGGGTTTCTATTTAATTTAATTATTTATTTCATGAGTTTTTGTGATAAATTTATTATTAAGTTAAATATAATGATCTTTGTATCATCCCTTCCTATTTATTATATATGGGACTATGTTTACATGGTTTTTTTATGTGAACCTAAACCTCTATTTCCCCTTACCTACATGTGATTAATTATATGTAAATGATGATTCATCTAGTGACTGGAGATGGTTCCAGATTGATAAAAGGTGAAACCAACCAAGTTTATACAAAGGTTAAAGGTAGAATATAGCAAATCAATCCAAGATGGATCAAGGAGTTATTCTCCTAAGGTCAAGAGTTGGTTTGTGATCTTCTTGATAAACCAATAGGTGGTTAAAATCTCATGATTATACCACATGATTATTTTATTTTTTCCATTTTATGGTTATTTATTTATTTACACAATGAAATTTTTATTTTATGTTTAAACCTGATCACATAAAATAAATAAAATAATAAACATGATAAGATAAAATAAAATATGTGGATTATGCATAAATTATTTTATCATGAATGTTTAATTAATTATATAAAATACACACAATATTATAAATCATGTAAAATTTAAAATAGATAATATTTATACATAAAGATAAATAAATTCCCTCAAGGAATTATTAAGTCAGATATTATCTTCCATAACCTGAGTTAAGTGACAACCATAGTTAAAGTGTTAGTTAGGACATAGTCGGGGTCACTTTCAATTATCAAGGATTATTAAAAAATATAATGGTTATACTTAACGAAATTAATATTAATTGTGATTTTTATAGTCTTTTTAATACCATTTGGAGGTAAATACAAGTCTAGGATTTAAAGATTGGGGAGTCTAATCAACGGATCAAGTAACTAAAACTTAATACTGTTAGAAAGAGTGTCTACCTAAATAAGTTTGAGTATTTTTCATGGAAATGGTCTAGGTTATGATAAGGGATATATGGATCCATTGTACTAAAATATCTATGCACACAGATATTCAAAATCTAATGGTGAGGACTATTGGGATTTTATTAAATAGTGAGAGAGTGGTAAAATTAAATTACTAAATCACACTTGCTAAACAAGAAAAAGTATAAAAATATACTTTTATTTATTATATAAAATGGAAATAGAAACCATAATAACACTATAATGATTCTTTTACATAGACCAAATCTTCACGAGAACAAGCTTTCAAGAGTTTTATAGTCTTTTATACACTACCTTACTATAGGAAAAAAATTATGTTGGAATCCATTATTCTTGATCACCTACCTCACTGAATGAGAAAAGGTGAAAAGGATTCCATTAATAGATTGATATATAATTCTTTTTATGTATTTTGTATCATGTTATCACCTATATAATGAGAGTTAAGGTGTAGTATAAGAACATGGATGCTTACACCATGAAAAATTATATCCCTAAACAAAAAAAATGATAAAGATACGATTTAAATAAATGATATTTTCACTATATTATACCAAAATTAGTTGTAATACGGGTACCAATGTAGTGATATTTCCTTATAAATGTTGAATTATATCATCCATTTAGTGATTTTGGGCTTCCATTTAGATAATAAATCTTCTATTAATATTTTTTATCATCCTTACCACCTAGTTTTTCTATATTGATTAAGATATACAGGGTAAAAATATGGAGAAGCTGCTCGGGAATCTTTTAACAATCCTTCTCTAGGTTGATAAGAGTTTGTGAGAACATGGTTCCCCGCCCCTTATATTGAATGAAATGATAGAAAGGGTTGAGAATACCATGACCATCTCAAACTCAATGGTTCATTTATAATGAAATACAAGGGTTCCTTCAAGGATACGCTGCCCACAGGAGTTCCTCTTCCCATCCCTACCATCAATATTTCTCCCCTCCAGGACATTCTGTTCTCTCAGTGAGACCATTCCTTAGAGGATGGGTTTTTGTTGGTCAATATCTCATGAGGGGGGATTTCTAAAGCCTCCTCCCCTCACAATCTTTCCTTCGTGGATCGGTTTAGTTAGTACAATCCTTCACTGGAGATCTTTAAGGCTTTTGTTGTCTCATGGGGTCTTCTCCATCCTTATGTAGTCTCGTCACTTTCCAGGTATGATTTTTTCATTCATCTGTGCAAAAGGGAGGATTTTGTTCCTACTTGGTCCAGTGGGGTTCGTTATTGCGGAGCTAGCTGTTTCTCTTTATACCAGTGGTATTTGGAAGTTACCTACAGTAAGGACTCCTATATGGCAGCGGTGTGGATTAGCCTTCTTGGCCTCCCTCTACCACTTCAAAACCTAACCATCCTTCTTTACATAGGAAATTCAGTGGGATATTTTCTTTGCATGGAAATAGCAAATATCCACCTCCAAGACATGGGGTACCCTTGTATCTGCTTAGAGATGGACCTCTCCTTGCCCTTCCCTTCAAGGTTCCTTCTCAAGGTCAGCGATATATTCAAATGGTGGCAGAGGCTCATATATTAGTCTCTACCCAGATTCTATGGTGTTTTCAGATTTCAATGTCACTCAGTATTGATTTGTAGGAGGTGAAGGGGAAAACGGTTGGTTCTTGGCCACACCTTGGGCCTCTAATCTGATCCCAGAGGGGGCCTCAGTGCTTCCTCATCCTCCTGGAGGGATGGTCCAGGTCACCCATCTAGCCCACTGGCATCACCTCCTCCGGTGAATGGCATCACCTGTTCTAAATTGGTTGGTGTTTCAAATTCTAATCTTATCATGCCTTCCGAGGATATTGGGACCCTCCCACTGACTCTAGTGTCGGAGGTTGCAGCGACTATATGCCCTCTTTCATGCATTCACCCTAGTCCTCTCGTCATACCGTTTCATCTAATTTTTTTGTGAATCTCTCTCTAATCCCCAAACGTTAAGTGTTTCGGCCTCCTGCAGAGATGTGGAAATCTCTATCCCTATGTTTTCGTACATCCCTCCTCTCTGCCTAATCCCATTTCCTTCATTGGATCCCACTCTAGCATGTCCCATGGATGTTTTAAGGGCCCCCGCCGGCCAGGGCCCACCCATTACTTGTTCCATGTCTAAGGGTGTTCACAAGGTTTTTCTAGAGTCCCGCAGGTCTCCCACTAGAAATATGTTGCTTGCCATGAGATTGGATAATGATTCCTCCTGCACTAGCCTGTTTTTTATGGGATTCCCCAACTAATTTGCTTCTCTGAAGGAGTTGTTGGAAGAATCATTGTTGGAATCTCCTCCAGAAGTTAGGTCCTCCATCTGACAATCCCCAAGATCAGCTGTCTCCTCGTCGGGGGTTATCACCCGATCCAGGTCAAGGGAGGCTACCTCTGCTAGGTACCCTCTTGTTTCAGAAACCACTGGTCAAAATACCTCCATTATTTATTAAATGTTCTCCCTAATTATTTGGAATGTGAGAGGCCTAAGGGATTATGAAAAGAGTGCTTTCATAGCCTCAGAAGTTAATCCTCACTCCATCTCTTTGGTGGCCATCCTTGAACCCATGTAAGATGTTTGTGGTATGGATTCTTTTGGAAAATAGATGGGCTTCAAACATCACATGCATGATGTCCTAGATAACACTCACATTTGGATCTTCTGAAAACAAGGGATAGAAGTGGAACAGGTGGAGAGCTCAACTCAACCCATCACCACTTGCATCAAATCTAGTTCCCTTTAGCTTCACCTCACTTTTTTTATGCTAGATGTGATGTGGGAGAAAGTCTTCATTTATTGAATAAACTGAATTCTTTTCAATCTGTGAGAAAAACTTGGTTCATTGGAGGAGATTTTAACATCGTAGATGATGTATTAAAGAAGAGAGGATAGTTGGGGGCCACACAAGTGCCATGAGAGATTTTAAGAAATTCATATCCTCCTCAGGCCTCATGTACATGGGTTTCACAGGAAACCATTACACATGGTGAAACAATTGAAAAGGGACCCAGTGCATCTAGAAAAGACTCCATAGGTGCCTCACAAACATTCATGGAACTGAAACATTCGAACAAGCCTCGGTCTCTCATCTCACTAGGAAGTTGTCTGATCATTCTCTCTTGTTGATCAACCTCATCAAGACTCCCACAAGGCAAAGGAAATTTTTTTACACGCCCATTTGGTATAATAGGGATGGTTTTCTTCAAATGATGGAGGCTTCATGGCAGACTGAAATGGATGAGAATTCTTGGGACAAACTCTTCCTCTGGATATGAATACTTAAAGGGTGTATCCTGGAGTGGCTAGATAAAAATCCTATTGTCAATATTCATCTGGACATCCTCAAGGATGACATCGTTAAAATGGATGGTTCTTTGCAGGAGGTGTGGGATGATGACAATTTCACAGTGTTGCAAGATAAGTTATCCATGTTGGTGAAAAGTACTCTAGAATCTGAAAAGGCTTATCAAGCCCGGTCGAGGGAGCTCTGGCTCAAAGAAGGAGATAGAAACACATCTTACTTCCATGCATTTCTGAAGGATAAAAGAGGAAACTCCTGAATAAATTTGAATCAAGATGATGCTTATTTCATCTCAGACATTGATATTGTAGGGAACTTTGCCTTAGATCATTTCAAGGCTCTCTTGGTTGGCAAGGCTTTGCCTGGGGAGGGAAGCAATTACGTGGATCATGGGGGGTAAACTTTCTCCAAAGTATGAATGGTCTAGTCAGGGAGTATGATGATGAGTTTTTAGTGTAAATCCTGAAAGAGGAGGAGATTAGGGAGGTCACCTTTGGCTTAAACCAGGAGAGTGCCCCCGGTCCGAACGGTTTTCTAGGTGTCATCTATGTTGCAGTGTGGGAGGTTATCAAGACATAGTAATACAAGAAGTTAAAGACTTCTTGAGGGGGGGATCCCTAACAAGTGGTGTGTACACCTCTTGGCTGGTTCTCATCCCCAAGTTCAAGGATCCTAAAAATATATCCCAATACAGGATGATTTGTCTCTGCAATTTTGCTTAAAACATATTGTCCATCTAACTATTCAGAAGACTCAGACACCTCATTCCATGACTTGTGTCTACTGAATAGCATGGATTCGTGAAAGGTAGAGAAATTCAAGGGGAAATTAGTATCATGAAATAGATCACGAGAGATATCATAAAACAAACGGAGGGGTCCAATGTCATTATTCAAGCGTACATGGAAAAAGCTTATAATAGGCTCAAATAGGACTTCATCAGCTGAGTGATGAGAAAACTCAACTTCCAGGAATGGTTTTGTGACTTATTTTTTAGTGGCTACTTGTCTCCTTGGTTGTCAATATCTCTCATGGAAAAGAGTATTGGGTTTTTCCAACATGTCAGAGGGGTGAGGTAGGGTGATCCCTTGCCTACCTTTCTATTCCACTTGTTGCAGGAATCCCTTTCCTTGAATTTTCACAAGCTACAGGGGGAGGGAAGGATCAAACGCTTTGTTACCAAGTACAGGGAAAAAATACATCTCATCTCATGTTTGCTGATGATATCTTAAATTTCACCAATGGAAGGTGCGGGTCGTTGAAAGAACTCAAGGGAATTTTGATGGCCTATGGGGAGATTAGTAGGAAGCTTCTTAACTCCAGGAAGAGCAGGATATTCATCTCTAACAAATGCTTGAGAAGGAGGAGCATCACTATCCAGGACATCCTACGTTTCTCGTAAATCCAACTGCTGATGATGTACTTGGTTGTGTCGATATCAAATAGATGAGTTAAAAAGAACCTATTTGAAGATATCGCCAATCGAATCACTGGTATAATTTTCAATTGGAAGAACAAGTTCCTCTTGTTCGGAGGTAGAGTTACCCTTATTAACAGTGTCTTAATTTTGATCGCCATGCATGTGCTCTCGGTCATCAACCCACCCAAGGGAACTCTCTCTAGTATTAAAAACATCATGACGGCCTTTTTATTTGATAGTAACCAACTGGGGAGATGGAACTAGGATTCTTGGAGCCGTATGGAAAAATCAGTTGATAAAGGTGGTGTCGGTCTATGCATCATGACGGAAACCATACAAGCCATACAGGCAAGGCTTCCATGGGAAATCATTATAGGATCCTCACTATGGGAAAGGTTTATTATCAACAGATATGGTTTCAAATTGGAAGAATAGTCTTACAAGAGGTTCTCACTATCCAACTTAGCCAAGTGAATGTTGTTCCATCTTCCTCTCCTGTAGGACCAATCTCGTTGGCTGATCGGGAGTGGTGACATCAATCTTTGGGATGCAAACTGGGCAGGCAACAAACTCCACTTTTTAGGTTGCCCTGTTCATACCATGTCCTTTAGGGAGGCTAGTTCCCACCAAGGCCATATGGACACCATCCTTAGTCTTGAGTAGAGGAAGATCTTCCATAACATTATCCTGGTGGACAAACCAGACCGATGTTGTTTCACAGCTTCACCATATGGAAAATTCTCAAGTTGCGATTACCGCTCCACCTTGCATGCTCGAAGGGACCATGACAAAATATCGACAGATCTGTAGTGCAAAGGAATCCCAACCATAATCAAATTTTGGACATGGCGTATTTAGCATCAGGAACTTCTGACAGAGGAGAACATTCAGTGTCGTGGTGTTAGCACAGCTTCACGCTGTCATTATTTCACCAGCCTGCAAATGGAAACCACGGAACACCTCTTTATCCACAGAGATTGGGCTAAGAATATTGGGGGATATATGTAATCATGCATGAACATTACATGTAGTGGGAAAACATTTTAGAAGAAATGCATGAGTTGGCTATAGGTCCCGGGATCTTCGGATATTGAAAGGAATATTCAGGCCATCATAGTGGCAGCAGCTTGCTGGAACTTATGGGAGGCGATGAACAAGGCCAGAGAGAGTGTCAAAATGTCGCACGGTGCGCTTCAGGTCAAAACTCGTGCCTTGGTGGTCGAGTTGGGGAGTTCCCTTCGGGGCAGTGAGGGCTCTCCATCCTTTAAAAGAATCAACCCAAGGCTGGATAATTTGGTGGGTGCAAGTAGCAACACATGGGGAAACTGGGTGAGATGGTCACCGCCTGGGAGAGGCTTGAAGCTCAACGTGGATGGATCCTTCATGGATGTTCAAATTAGGGGTGGAGGCCTGGTCGGGGATTCAATAAGATCTGTTTTATTCAGTTTCAGTTCCTTTTATGGATAGGACAATTCCATGGGAACACAGATTAGAGCCATGTACACTGGTCTGCAGTTAGGTGGGATCTTCAACCTCGACGATCAGATCATCAAAACTGACTCAACTGCTACTTCCCTTTATCTCAATGGGAAGGCCGAACCACCTTGGGAACTTCTTTACCTCATTCGGATGTGCAGGAGCTTCATCAGCCAGGGTGATTCTATCAACCATGTTTGGAGTGAAATGAATTTGGAAACAGACAACATGGCCTGTGAAGCAAGAGAAGGTGAGACCCTTGTCGTCTATAATAGTGTCGGCTCTACCCCAAAGAGCTGCAGGAAAGCTATTCTTGATTATGCTCTTGGCCTTCATCATTTCATTACCCTAGGATCCTTGTTGTTTCTTCTTTGTAATCTTGTATTTATTGTTCAATAAAAAGTTAACTTTCAGCCAAAAGAGACTAGAGATAAAAATAGAGAGCAATGAAATTAAGGCTATACACTTCTCATATGGTAACAAAGGTCACTGGAAAAGGAATTAAAATCAATTAAAGAAAACTAATCATAATTTTATATTTTTTATATAGTCATTATTTTATATAATGTTTCTTATTTATTTATTGGGTATTAAATACAGTATTCATCTTGCACATTTTCATCCAAATACAAAAATAAATAAAGTTAATAAACATTATAATAAGTAAGTTAAAATCCAAAAGTAGCAGAGAAAGTTTGATTCCTAATTTAGCCAAGAGGAGTATATGACTTCATATTACTCATGGGATTGATTCTAGTTAGACTATTATTTTATATTGATAATTACTAAATCATTTATCTTAGGGTACATTTATACACAAAGAAACATTATTTCATGTTTGGAATGAATTTTGTCGTGATATTTCATACTTAACTAATAATTTATTTATACTTGAATCATAGATATCCAAAATCAGAAATGAATGACGAATATAAAATATAATACTCATACCAATTTGTGGAAAGATAATTCTTTTTCAATTAAAACTAAAATTAGTTTTCAAGTATACCCAAGAGCGTGGTTAGTATCTTAGGAGATAAAATTATTAGGTATATTTAAATTTCTTACTAAGTTTTATAAAAAAGGATCCTTTAAGAATAAAGGTAATTCATAAAATATTCTAGAGTTAGTTTAGTAAGATAATTGGAACTTTTTAAGGAGAAGCTGGAGGTAAATTCATATACTTTATGAGATTCCTTCAAGAAATATTAGGGATGATTAGGGGAGAGGTGAATACATTTTACAAAACATATAAGATCCAATAGGTGGTCTTGTGAGGTAATATCTTTTACAAGAATATATTAATCATTTAAATGCAGTTTGGAGCTACTCTAGAACTCACATCACCTTAAACACATTAAAGACCTGGAGTTAGTATAAGGTATACCGAAGAGGAGTATTATATGTATTGAAAGTATTCTATAATTCCTTTCTAGAAATGTTATGAAAATAACAGTGTAAAAACTAACCATATAACAACCATATTGACTAATTATGTCATATTAGTTACAATATGATGGAAATTCATTATGCCCTCATTATATGTGATTGATGAGAATAATTTGTTAAATCAATCCTTAGCTACAAATGTACATCAAAGAAAACAATAAGTGAATCTATGTTAATTATACTACAGTTAATCAGGATATTAACATCCCCAAAATATAATTTTATTAGTAAAAACTGGCTATATTTTTATAAAAGGGGAGTAATTATTTTTTTAGACAGTGGGAATAGGCTTGATTCAATGATGTTAATACTTCAGGTACACATGATTTAAAATAGGAATATTATACTCTGCTAGTTTTAGTTGGAGGATTTTTTTTAAATACATATACTATGTAGGAAAGTTAAAACCAAATATATAGTTTTATATTCACCAATATAGGTGATATATCATTTTATAAGAATAATGAGTCATATATGGAGATAGTTAATGGAAACAAGCTAATATTAGAAGGTTCAAATGAATTCAAAGATGGATTCCATGTTCCAAAATCTAGTTCCATGTTTTGGTAGTTTCTTAGTTAATGTAAGTTCATTGGTGGTAATTCAAGAACAAAATAGTCATGGATGGTATCCGATAGTACCAATAAAGATTTATTGGTTATTAAAGGTTTTAAGAGATGTTTAGACATAGTCTATAAAAAACATTTCACCAATCATCATGTAAAAATCCATTAGAATTATACTTGTCATAAAATCCTTTTATGATCATTATATTGGGATATTGGATTTCATGACCACCTTAATTAATAGATTCTTTTTGGAAGTTGTCTATATAACATATTCCAAAGGGATAGTGGCACTAAAAACAGCTAATATGGAATGAAATTTTCATAGATCTATTTATGGATTAAATCAAGCATAATGATCATAGAATATTTGTCAAGAACAAATTAGTGTCATGTTTCTACAATAGTTTAGTGGGAGTGCTATTATTATCCCAAATAGATACATTGATAACATATAGAAAATAGATTATGAGTATTATAGTTAATTATGACTAAGGATAAATTCTCTATGAATGAATTAAAGTAATGACCCAAGTTCTATGGAATAAGATCTATAGAAATTGATCTATGAGGCTTATTAGATTAATCTATAGTATATACTTTCAAAGGGTATTAAAAATACAATATGGAACAATTTAAGACTGAATTTTTTCCCATGTCACATGGTATGTAATCTCTCAAATAAGGGAAAATATTCTTATAATGAATAAAATAACATATTCTTGATTGTAAATTGTAATATATCTCATATTACATGATATGTATTAAGGTTTTATATTTCTTTTTCATAAATCATAGAGGAAAAATATCAAATACAACGAAGAGAAATAGACAAGATAGTGGTCAGAACTGTTTGATGATACTTGTGAATGTACGATGGAAAAGTATTAGGTTTTTAGAGAACAATGAATACTAGTTTTAAATATGGTATAAAACTAGTCGTCTTTAAAATTAGTTTGATCTAGGATCATAGTGTAGAAATTTTAATGTGAAAGAAATACTTGTTATAGCTAGTGGTTTTTATATCTACATATATCGAGTATGTTGTACATTCTGATATAACATAATAAGTAGTTTAACAATTTTTTTCTATAGGCTATGTTTTTATCCAATATATAAAGGTTTTTATAGATTATAAAATGGTAATAATAAACAAGTCCATCCAGAAGCAAATCATCTGACCATTTATTAAAAAGAAAGGAAAAGTACAAAAGAGGCGGGCGGGGTCAAAAAAATAAACATGCCCTCATCCATCAAACAACAATGTTAAAGATCATAATATGACATGTCATTCCCATAATCAGAATCATCACATGTTTCCCAATCATATTGAGACTTACCTTGATTGAAAATCTTAAGGATATTTGCATCCACCTTCCTTGGTAGCTTGGAAGACGATCTGGTAGACACAGTCTTAGGAAGAGTAGAATAATCCTTTCGTGGTCTCCTCTTTGGAGGAGCAGAGGTAAGGCCCTCACTCTCAGTGATATTTGTCTTGCCACTTAGGAATTCATCCTTAAAAGAGGCATGCACAACACTGCTTGAAGTCCAAATAGGGGTACCAACATGCACCCTATCATCCTCGGAAACATTACCCCATCTATCAGACAATCTAGAGGATTGAAATAATTTCTTAATTTCCTGATGACGGTCAATATTTGTTTGCGCATCATTTGGATTGGAGACATCTAGAGGGGGGTCAAAAGTCACTGTTTGCGTACCTTCATTTCAAAGGGGTGATGTCATGATAAGCAGGACAGCCACCAAAACAAGGTAGCACCAGTAGTTATATCCATTTTTATGAAAAATCATGTTTATCATATGTAATATAACCAATTAGTAGTAGTTGTATCAAGTGGAATTGGTAGTTTCTTGGAGTTGGTTCTGTAAAATCCACAGAATTTTTACTTTTGATTATCAAAATTTTCAAAGATCTGAATATTAATGAATATATTATCACATGAGGAGTGTTATTCTATGTAACATTAATGTGATAATTTTTTGAAAGTATTTTTTGAAATGAAATGTTATATAAGTTCCTTATTATAATGAAAACCTTTAAGTTCTATGATAGTATTATTAAATATATGTCTTATGGTTGAGATGAAATCTATCTGATAGGCCACAAATGATGTTTTGACCATCGACTGTTGGATTCTCTTAATCTGGTGAGGCTTTAACTCGTGAATTTTCTCATTTGATAATATCTAAGATAAAAGGTTTTTATAATAGTCCTACTGATAGAAATTCCAAATGTTATATGTTTTATTGGATATTCCAATATACATATGTCTATATTGGTCCTTAAACTTGATATTATTGTTAATGTATACCATGAATCATGTACTTTGATATATCAATGAAAATTGTGACAATATATTCTCAAGCTGAAGTAGCATATGTTGGGTGCATCATAAGTGATAAAACATTAATTAAAAAATTTAAGAAATGATTAATCCTTTCCAATATCAAAATTTAATATCTATGGACTTTTGATTAAAATGGAATTGTCTAATTAAGTCATTGTACATGTCATTTTATTGATGAGTTTATTTTAGGTATTCATATAAATATTTATCAAGAATATAATTTGACGACACTGGTATACAACCTACTTGATGAGATATAAAGACAATTTGATTATATTACACAGTAAGAATTCGTATGTGTTTTTTGTCATCGTAATATAACTTGTTTCTCCATGGGTGTTTTGATTTAGTTCTAGATGCTAATCTTGGATTTTAGGCCATCTATCCTAATGTAGTTGGGAAAGATTCCCAGATAGTCACACACTAGGTGTATATAATATCTTAGTTAAATTATATTTTAATTTAATGTATATAATAAATATTATTTGACAAGACATGGGAAAAATAATTATCCAAGTTATATTGATCACATAAATTCAATCACCACCTATTCAAGTTAGAATATATGTGAGTTGAATATTAAATAAATATAATATACTAGTTAATGAATATATATAATATTAATTTAACACTTTTTTATTATTCACAATGTAAAAAATATTTATTTATTTATTAAATATTTATTTATTTATTTATTTATTTATTTATGTGACTATTAAATAAATATTTATTTATCTATTAGTGAATATAACATTATTTTATCAAATAAATAATATAATGATATTTTTTTAGAATATATATTTACTATTAATGGTTTGATAAATGTTAAGGGGGATTGATGAGACGAGTTAAGGGTCCAACGTGAATGATATATTCTCTTTAATATCATTTAAATAAATATCAATTTTTTTATTTAACAAATTATATTTAAATATCTATGAGTTAATGCATGTCATGGAATATAATGATAATATTATTATTATTATTTTGAGACCTGTGGTTTACTTAGGATAAATAAATTATTTAAGATACTTTATGCAATTACTAATTATCTAACCCAAAATATATAACTTGACTTATATAATTTATAGGGTCATGTGAATTATCATACACACCATATTTTATCAAAATAATTCTACCAAGACTGAATAGAATTCTCTGAAGAACAAGATACAATCTTCATCCTCCCTCTAAATACCGAGATAATAAGTGAAAGAATTTTTCATGTCCAAAGGAATTCTTATTACGATCAACAACGAATGATACAAGATGACCAGTACTCTCACAATAGAACCCATAATTACATTAGTGATGTTATGAGATTCATAAAGCATGTTTGGATACCACTAAATGAATTCTACTTTATATTATTCTCTATAATGACAATGTGATAAGAAGGTTAACTGAATTTATCATAAAAGAAAGAATTATCCAGATGCAATAATTCTTATTTTAAATTAATTATAAATTATATATGAAAAGATCCTATATATTAATATTTGGGGATTTCATTCATCAATTTCTTCTGATTTATCTTAAAATAATCAATGAAAAACATGGTTGGGTATAGGCCCAACCACTTCCACTATTCTCCAAAACCTTTAATTAAACATAGAAAAACATATCTCTTCAAACATTATATTTCAAATATAAGATTTAATAATGTATAAATAAATCAATGTATAAAAAATAAAAATTATTCCAATCATGACTTAATTCATAATAATCATAAATTTAATAGAATAATTTTCTTAATATTAATTTACACAAACCCATAAACCATGTTTTTTTCAAGTAGGGTGGAATAAATTAATAATATTTCATACTTTATATAAAAACTACTTGAAACTATTTTAGATGATATATCAAAATATTGTTAAAAACTGTCCATTCATAATTATAAAAATAAACTTTTAATTTTATAATTCATTTGGGAAAACAACTCTAAGACATATCCAAAACATAGCTTATCAATTCACTCATTGAGTTGATTCCACCGACCTCATTCATTGGAGAACTTTATCAATCCAAAAATATTTAATAAAAGATACAATGGCAGAAAAATAACCTCTATGAACCATTATATAATATTCCATAAACAAGGAATCCAAAATAAACATCCACTATAATTAAAGAGACATTGAACTCTAAGAAAATATAGGCAGAAAACTATAAAAATTATTCTAAAAATATCACCACTAAATCCTATAATTTAAAACAACTCAAACAACTTCTAATTTTATCATAAAACTAATAAATACATAGAAAAAACTCTACCGAAATAATCTCAAAAAAACAACCATTAACATATGTAAATCATCTTATCTATGATTCCTTTGGACAAGAGAAAATAAGCCTAGTCAATATGGATGAATTCCACCATGTCTCAATGGAATTCAATCTCAATCTCTAAACTTAGAGGTGGGAAAATATAAATGAATTATCGTAAAGTTTGAGAGTATAAAGTTTTAGTAGGTTTTCCATGTCTTTGTATATAAAAATACCCCTAAATTATGCTTAGGTTGAATAAATCATAAGAGAGAAATGATGAACCAAAGATGATTCAGAAGATGTTCTCTAAACTGAAATAAAGGAATGGGATTCAAATAAGATAGGATAGAAAAAATGTTAGGTTGGAATAATCAAAATGCACCCCACCCCTATAAAAAAATGGAGTAATTGATACCAGGTACCCAATATGGGGCCTCCCCCCCCCCCACCAACACTACCACTACTTAATGGAACCACCACCATTTCCAAACTCACCAATTACCTTGTACCCCAACACCAGGTACTCAATGTAACCTATAGTTATGAAATAGGTGGTGATTATACCTTATATACTACCTAAACCCCTTACCTCCTGGGATAACTCAAACCATCCCTAAACACACCAAACATTACACCTTCAAAGTTCAAAATTTAAGACTGAAACCAAAAAACAAAAATAACCATCCATCTTGAAATAGAGATACAAAATGGATCGGTGTTTATAACTCAATTTATATAATCAAAAAAAAATATTAGATCAATTAGGACATGGGTATTTATATCATTGACTATTATCCTGTAAACTATACCTAGTCTATTTGGAATAGGTTTCCTACCCACTACCTGATATCTCACCAACTCCATCACTAAATGGATCATTGGGAATGGGAAGATATCTTTTTGGAAAGGAAATTGGGTGGGGATACCTCTCTTCTACCCAGAATACCCTACTCCTAGCCTACAGTTGTATCAGGCTTGGCGATATGAGGAACTCATTATAAAATATTTGGAATAGCATTAATTGTGTTTGGATCATGACAGTATGCTTAATGAAGAATATGGTTGTATGTTTTCTTAAGCAGTCCATTTTTTAAATTTATAGTGATCACATTATACAAGTGTTTTAAAACCTCAAGCCCATCATTACACTAGGGAGAGAGAGTTTTTAATTTGTTCATCCCAAAAATGAATATATTTCTCCTTAAAAAGACCCACAAGATTAATGAAATCACTAATATGGGTAGTGAATCGGTGATTATGAATTCCCTTTTATGTTTCTTATTGAAATAATCTTAACCACCTATTAAGATTTTAATTCTTTTTACTATCAATACATCCAAGAAAACATAGAAAATGGAATAATAAATTTATAATATTCACCTTTCAAAATAAAAGGATAATCCTTATCATGATCCAGATTTCACCGAGACAAAATGAATCACTAGTATCAATGTATAATTGAAGGTTACTTGTGTAGTAGAAGTGAATGATTGGGCATGCCCAACTCAGCAATTTCATAATAAAATTTTATTTTGATATATAAATGTTTTAGAACATCATGAACAGTGAAATTAATTTAAGGATTAATTGATAAAAGAGCACTAGAACAAATATGTAGGATCATTGCATAATTATTTATAATTAATTTAAGCATTAAATAATTATCATGCGTGAATTCTTTCTTAATTGATGAATCTAATAATGTCTCTATGTCATACCATCATTGTATCATATGAATCAAGTATATATTTACTCTATTAGTGATCCACACATGAGTCATGAACCTTCTAGTGATATCATAGGAATCTTTGAGTTCTAGTGTAGAAGGTCCTAACACTTTTGTAGTTTGTTTTTCATCAGCACGAGAATCACTTCAAAGAAGGACTCTCCCTGTTCTCTCAAAAACTGAGTGGGGTAGTGGATAAGGGCCACTCTACATTCTTGAAAGATTTCATGGAGAGTATACCTAAATGGATTGAGATGATTCTTCAGATGTCATTATGAATAACAAAAAAATGTTTGGAGTTAGGGTTTGAAATAATATAATTTGGTTTAAATAGTTTTAGGGTAAAAACATTTTAATTTTACATAGTCTCTTATGATTTTTCTTATTTCTCAGAAAATCCCATGTACAAATAATAATAATATTATTATTATTATTTTACTTAACATGTGAAAAACTCATAGAATAATTAAATATTATTTCTTGAATAAATTATTTGAAATTTATTCAAATAATATTAATGTATTATTTCTCCTCGGACCTTTCAAACTCAATTTTTCATTTCTATACAGTATTTATCATTCCTTGACTAATTTATATTTATTTAATAAATAAATATATCTCTATTATTCTCCAATAAATTTATAAATATTATATTTACTAAATATGAAATCAATATTAAATATTCTACTCATAAATATTTTATCAAATAACTAGTGATTGAATATATGTGATCAAGAAAACATGAATAATTATTAAACCACATATAGAAATAATATTTATTCAATGTGTTAAATAATAATATTTAACTTAGGTTTTGTGTATCACCCCAAGATTTTATGGTACGTGTTATTTTAAATTTAACCTCTTCGATAGCTTAGGTTGCACACAACACCAAGCTTAAATGAACCATGATATACTGTTAATATTATTAATTAAAATGAAATTATCTACTAGAAATTAAATTGGTGATTATGAATAGGAATAAATAACTTATAAAAACATATTATTGAATTAAATGGTTACTAGTTAATTATAAATAAATATAAAATCCAATTTAATATAAAGGAAAAGTTTTTATAAAAAATATTTAAATGTGCATAAGTGTGTTTTATACCAAAAAAACAAAGAAATCGAAATTTTGGGATTATATTAATAAAATATAATAAATTAAATATAATATATTAAATATAATTTTTAACATTCATCCAATGGGTTTTCTAGATGTGATATAAGAATAAATCCAATTTTGTGCATAAAATATATATTTTTATAAAAGAAAAGTTTTACCACCTTTTAATGGAGAACTTGTTTTAAATATAGTTTTTCACAATTTTATAAAATATATTCTAAAAAATAAACTTTCTATTTGAAATAGGAATATCAAAATATATTTTTATTGAATTTTTTTAGTTTTTTAATAAGTTTCATGTTTTGATAAATAGTGATAAAATATTGCATTTTAATTGAAAAAACATTTTTCATCTAAATAATTTACACTATTAAATTATATTTTTAATTACTTTAAAAGTATAATTAAATAAATTTTTTATCATTTAATTAAATTTAGTTCATTGGAATCAATTTTAAATTTAATTTGGATATAAAAATATTTCAATATTTTGAATATTTTCACTTTAAAAACTTGATTTCTCGTTCCGACAATGGGATTAATTTTAAATTAATTAATAAAAACTAATTGTTTTTAATTTATAAAAATGGGTTCCATATTTTAATAATTGGGTCAAAATTATTTAAATAGTTTTTTTATTTTTGGACATTATGAATGGTAACTTTAGTAAAAAAATATTAACACGGTCAAAGGTAAATCGAGTAATTATGGGTAAAAGGAATATTAAAAGTATTATAAAATTACCCTAACACATGTCCTAATTTTATTTGATGGGTTAGTGTTGAAAAAAATCAACCTTTGGTTTTTTAATGTCTTCTTGGAGCCACTTGTATGATTCAATCCTTTTTTAGTATTTTATTCTAAGGAAAGTCCAATATATCATACTCATATTTTTAGTAAGTATTACATTTTTTTATATGTGGTTATTTAGAATATATATTTGACTATAAATAGTCATTTTTAATCTAAAATGATCATATTAATCATGGAAATTTATTTTTAATTTTTAGGAAGTAAATAATTACCTAAAAGTTTACACAATTATGATGCAGTAATTATTTAATTAAACGAAATATCAAATAAATTATATTAAAAATATTAAAATAGATATAATTGAAGATAATTAATGTCATACAGTAATTTTCTAGATTACCGAGACATATTAGATTTCTATTAAAGGATTTATATAATTTATCTTATGTATTGATATATTTTAAAAAGTCAAGAAATGAATAGTACCAAAATTGACATTAATGACATTTTAAAAAAAATATTTTATTAAATGATATAAAATTCATAAAAATGTAAAATTTGTCCAACTTATTGAGATAAGGTTTTAAAATTTCATCTATGACTCATTTATGGTTCTTTTATCCTCTTATAGTATCTATATTAACCCTTATATAGTAAAAACTAAAGTTGTCACAATAAGAGTTGAAGGGTTTAACTAAGTGTTAAATCCAAAATATAAGGGTAAGAATGTTAATTAAATGTGTCTAAAAATTATTGGTTCAGAGAATTTAGACTCATCCTCATATTATCATTTAAATAACTCACTTTATATCCATTTTTAATTGAAAATTAATTTATATTAATTTAATATTTGTAGAGATTCCAAAAGTGCCCCTCGCCTCAATTATAATAGGGTACCTCCACCATCAATTCCTCACACCACTTTTAACCCTCTATCTTAGCCAAACCCTAACAATTTATCCTATAAAATTCCCTCTCTTCATCCTAGAATCCTTACTTTGGGCAGAAAGAAATCCAATTAAATAAGTCATTTGGTGCAAATCAAAATGAGGTAACCAAAGAAGAGGTAGTGTTCATCAACAAACATTTTTGTTTTATTTATTACTTAATCCCCTTAAATTATTTTAATTTAATGTTTATATTATAACATTATTATACTAAATATATTTATATGTTTTTATATTAAGTTTTCTACCTACACTCACACACACTTCAATCAAATGAGATAAGTAATCATCATTTGTGTATACGACGGACTACCACCTCACGAACTGACGTCGTTCATTCTTCCATTACCATGTTTAATGTTTAGGAATAAAGATGGCATTTATTTTTTTATATGATATATATGATATTTAGGATGAATTTATTATTATTTAATTATTATATAACAAACACCTTCATGCCTTCTATTTTTTGTAAATATGATAACTTTGTTTGTGGAGGTGTGGACTACCGCCTCCTCAAAACGATGTGATTCGTTCACACTTTAAATGGAATGTATTAAGGGTAGGTTTAGTGAAATTATATGATATATATTACATAATAATTCTACTATAAATATATTAATTACTTTATTTCTTTCAATGCAACAAGAAAATTGAAACATCGTTCATGCGTACATACAGCCTACTGTCTCCATGAATGGTGTATTTCATTCTCTATTTCTATATTTTATAGATTATTATAAATAAAAATATACTGAATATATATTTATGAAATGGTTATAATTTTGGATATGATTAAATCATGATATAATTAATAGTATCAAAAATATAAAAAATCAAAAGACCAGCAAAAAAACAAAGCGATTATTACCTAAAACGTAACTTTAACATGGAATCATTAATAAATGGGTAATATAAAGTCATAAGTAAATAAAATATGGTATTATAGAAACTAATAAGGTTCTATGATAGATTTATAATAAACATATATCTATTATATAGGAGTTTTTAATGAGTATTATGAGATTCAATATATAATTTAAGGGATTTTTGTCTCACTTTTAATTCTGTAGGACACATGCCTTATACACTACTTGTTTCTTTTTTGTGGTGTACATACTACCCATGAATGTATTTTATAAGTATATTTTAGAATATTTTTATATATTAATATCCAAATAATTTTCTTTCATCTGGCCTACGATTCTACTTATTATAAAGTGGTAAGGGTTATTTCACAATCTCATTATTATTTGGGATTGTTTATATTTAAGTACTGGGGAATATTTTATTCCATGACCATGTTTTCAAAAAACGTTTTAAAAAATATTTTTACTATTATCCTATGAATTTTTATATTATTTTTACCCATGTTTGAATTTTTATAGGATGGTTTGACAGAAATATTTTAGTCATTTTCTAAATGAGTTACTTTATGACCTTTTGAGAAAAATGCAGAAATAATTTTTTTAAACTTATATGGAATGAGCAGAATTTACCACCATCATGTCACCTTAATGTTTTTAAGATTAATTTAAAATTTTACAAGGTTCTTTTCAAATAAAATTTTTTCATTTAAAATTTTTCATCTTTTGAAATAAATGATTTCAAAGTAAAAAAGGTTATTTTCTCAAAAAAATATCCATGAATTTATTAGACTATTTTCATCTATTTCAACATTATATATTCAATATTATGCTTAATTTAGGTTAATATATTATTATATCATTTTCCATACTTTACTAAATGGTTTATGATTTAGTTTGACTATGGATGTGCTATTTTGATTCCATTCATAGTTTATAGTTAAAGTATTCACATTTCTTATTATAGTTTTTAATATGAATGTTTTTATTGGTTATGTTTAACCCATTTCATAAGTAGAATGGATTTTACTTAGTAAGTATCAGTCATATATCTCTATATCACCTTGATGCATTGGTATGTCTCATGATAGAAACTAGTTTGAGTATTCACCAAAGCCTTTCCCATTTATATATGGTGCCTTGGATAAAGCCTTAACGTTATGTTTATGATGTTTGGCATTATTCATTCCCTATTTATGAGATTAGTTATTGATAATACATGTGATTATTCAAATAGTAGAATATATATAGTTTAGTATCTTTCTCATGTGATTATTTATATGGTGTTATTTGATCATCTTTTATTCCTTCCATATTATGCTCAAGATTGTGTTTTAATGGCATGTGTTGTTAGTTATTAACCTTGCCTTATTGTTTATGTATATTTATGATATCTTCCATCATATGTATACCACTAATAAGCATCTGATATCAACCCCTTCATATGTTTCATTTTCTCATGTATTCCATGAAATGTATTATGACTGATATGTAGGGTTACACAAACGGGGGATATTGGCAGACTCAATGAAATTATTTTTGTATTTTATGTTTCAAAATTTAATTTGAATTGAAATTATGTGTCTAGTTTACCAATACTAGTAAACTATGTGGTAGTTTGGGATTTGATCACTTGTACCTAGTTCCAACTTAATAAAGTAATTCATCAGCTCCGAGCTACTAGGGTCGGGGTCTTTCCAATTGGTATCAGAGAAAGTTTAGTAGAAACCTTAGGAACTAGATTTAGGAAAATATATATTAGAGAGTGAAACCCTATAACAGAATTTGGAAATATATCCAAATAAACTTATGTTATGATTTATAGATTATTTATACCTAAATTTTCAATTTGGGTCATATGATTCAATAGTTCTGATATTATATGCTATGTTTCATAAGGTTTTGATCTGATCTAGTGTATGCCATTTTTTTAGAAATGGTTCCTAGTGGAAGGAATAGAAAATGTATTAATGCATGTAATAAATGTAGGGATTTCCCACTTATTCAAGATAATGATGTTGGAGCTGGAGTAGAAACTGGTGTTGAATAACTAATACAAATATTGAGAAAACTGACCCAGGTTATGAACAATAACCTTGCCTATATTGAGAAACATGGTCCACAATACATAGGAAAAATGTTAGATACTTCATGATAAAACAACATCAATCATTCAAAGAGACTAAAAATCCATTTTTATTTGATAAATGGATAATCTCATTAGAAAAATATATTTCTCTCTTTGATAAGTAAGAAAAGGGATAAGGTTGTCATGGAAGTTTATTGTCTTTCTAGAGATGTTGATCAAAGGTGTTAATTGATTCAAATCACTAAAGTGGATTAGAAAATATCAAACATGGAATGGAATTATTTTAAGGAACTTTTCTTACAAAAATATTTTCCTCACAAACAACGAGAAAATATGGAGAGGAAATTTCTGAGTTTGAGGGAAAATGAGGACAAGAATGTTTCTAAATATAAATCTAACATTACAAGGTTAGAAAGATATGTTATTGATTATATATGTAACCCAAGGAGTAAGATTGGTTGTTATTTTATGGGTTAATTTTATTCCTCCAAAAGGCATTGGTCTCCCAAAATTTCTCATCATACGAAGATAAAGTCTCATGTGCTATCAAGATAGAGAAATAATTATCTAATTCTTATGACTTTAAAGGGAAAGAAATAGAAGAAGATAATGGTGGGGAAAGATATGGGTAAAGGGAAAAGGGTAAAGGAATATATTTCCACATGTGATAATTATGGGAAGAAACACCCTCAATACTTGTCTGAAGGAAATGGGAGTTTGTTGCAAATTTGGACAGAAAGGTCATCAGGCTCATGATTGTAAGGGAAAGAAATAAGTTATAAATGTGTATTGTTTCAACTATAAAGAGATGGAGTACTATAAAAATGAATATCTCAAGATTCAAGGAAATATAAATCAAAAAATACAAAGGGATCAAGGTCAAGTTTATGTTGTTACCACAGTCAAAGTGGAATAATTAATATATTCTTTCTTTTTGGATTTAATAATTATGTTATGATATTATGGTTATATAAATCATAAGATATATAAGGATTGTACTTCAATACATATTTTTTAGTTATTTAAAAGAATTCACATTATAATTAAGTTTTTAAAGATGATAATGGTATTCATATATATCATATGTGATAAAAACATCTATATTTTGTTTTTTGGGTAAAATCTTATGTTAAGATGATTTTGGAAATTTAGTGACCTTCCCTATAAATATTTGGACTCTGAATTTGGATAAATGAATTTTGGGTGAGTGTTAAGGTTGGAATGGATTAATTTGAACATTTAATATTATTTTTTAAGGTTAAATTATGATTTATTAGGTACTTTGTGCTAACCTTTTTTATTTTAGTAAACATTTAGAGGATGAAAGAAATACTTGCGGACCTTATGATTCATCAAAAGTACTTCAGGGATAAAAAATCATCTTGAATATCCATCTTCAGGTGTATAAAATGAAGTGAAAATAGATTGAACCACAATGAAATTATGAAATTATGCTTATTAAAAGGAAATAAATCAAGTAATTACTTATCTGTATAGTAAAATAATCCCTCAAATCTAGGAAAAGAATTTGTAATGAAAAATGCTATATATTTGATTTCTAATCAAGAAATCAATATCCGATTTAACTCATCATAGATTTATGGTTTAGGTATGTTTAACATTATAATAGTTATGCTCTATATCACTCTCTATCAGAACTTGATAGTTATATTTCTCTTCCATTCCCATGTTTTCACTTTCCACTAATTATTTTCTATTCGAAAGCCAAATTTTGTGGTGACTTTTACATTTCCATTTCCTAATTATTAAGAGGGTGTTTTATTAACCCTATTTCAAATGTGGGTTTCCCACAAAGAAATTTTTAATTATCAACCTTTGATTTTTGAAGTGAAATTTTAAATTTTTAGGATGCAATTTATTGAAGACAGGAGAATGTAACACCCCAATATTTTATGGTGTGTATCTTTTTAAATTTAATCTCTTTGTTAGCCTACGTTGCACATAACACCAAACTTAAAAGAACCACGATATACGATTAATATTATTAATTAAAATGAAATAACCTTCTAGTCATTAAATTAGTGGTTATGAATAGGATTAACTAACTTATGAAAATATATTATTTAAATCATTGATTACCAGTTAATTATAAATAAATATAAAAACCAATTAAATATAAAGAAAATGTTTTTATAAAAACTATTCAAATATGTAGAAATGTATTTTATACAAATAAAATAAACAAATAGCACTTTTTGGATTCTATTAATAAAATATAATATATTAAAAATAATTTTTAACACTCATCCAATGTTTGTTCTAGACATGATATAAGAAAAAATCCAATTTTACACATAAAAGATGTGTTTTTATAAAAAAAATCTCGCTGCCTTTTAATAGTGAACTTGTTTTGAATATATTTTTTGAAAATTTTATAAATTATATTTGAAATAATAATATTCTTCTCTAAAAGTGGAATATCATAATTTACTTTGACTCAAGTTTTGGTACTTTTTTGATGAGTTTTATATTTTGATGAATAGTGATAAAATATTGCATTTTAATTCAAAACATCTTTTTCATCTAAATAATTTATTGTGATAAATTATATATTTAATTTTTATTAAGGATAATTATATCAATTTTTATTAGTTAATCCAATTTAAGTCATTGGAATCTATTTCACATTGAATTTGGATATAAAAACATTTCAATCTTCTGAATGTTTTCACTTTAAAAACTAATTTTCTCATTCTGTCAATGGGATTAATTTTAAATTAATTATTGAAAATTCTAGGTTCTTAAATTTTAAAAATTTATTCTATATTTGGAATCATTGGGTCCAAATTATATAAATTTTTTCTTTTTCTTTTTTGGCATTATGAATAGTAGCTTTAGTAATTTTTTATTAACACGGTTAAAGATAAATCGAGTAATTAAGGGTAAAAATAATATTTATAAGAATTATAAAATTACTCTAAGACATTTTATAATTTTATTAAATGAGTTATTTTCAACCAAAATCATTTATGGGTCAATTTTATGGCCTCTTGGAGCAACTTGGATGACTTTAAGTCTTTTTTAGTATTTTATTCTAAGGAAATTCCAATATGTCAAACTCATGTTTTTAATAAGAATAATATTTGTTTATATGTGGTTATGTAGAAGAAATATTTGACTATAAATTTTAAATTGAATTCTAAAATGATAATATTCATCATGGATATTTATTTTTAATTTTTAGAAAATAAATAATTACCTTAAAGGCCGGCACAATGATGTTGTAGTGATTTTTTTAATTAATAAAAATATAAAATAAATGATGTGAAAAATAGTAAAATAAATATAATTTGAGATAATTAATATTATACACTAATATAATAGACTACCTAAACATATTAGAGATTTATTATTATTTTTTATTTTTTATTTTTTGAATTTATATTATGTATTGATATTTTTTAGAAAGTCATGAAATAAATAGTGTTAAAATTAACATTAGTGATATTTTAAAATAAATATTATTTTATTAAATGATATAAAATTTATAAAAATATAATTTCGTTCAAATTATTGGTATAAGGTTTAAAATTCTATCCATGACTCATTTATAATTATTTTTTCATTTATAGTAACTATATTAAACCTTAAAGAGTGAAAAACCAAGTTATCACGGTAAGAGTTAAAAGGTTTAACTAAGGGTTAAATCCAAAAGATAAGGGTAAGAATGTGAATTAAACTTATCTAAAAAATTTTGGTTAAGAGGATTTAGAATAATTCTCATATTATCTATAAAATAACTCACTTTATATCCATTTTTATTTGAAAATTTATTTATATTAATTGAATATTGTTATAGTTTTCAAAAGTGCCCCTCACCTCAATTATAAAAGGGAACCTCCTCTATCACATCCTCACACCACTTTGAGCCTTCTATCCCAAAAACACCCAGACCATTTATCCTCAAAATTTCTTAAAATTCATCCTATAAGCCTTAATTTAGACATAAATCCAACTAAAGAAGTCTGTTTTTTCAAATCAAAAGAAGATACCCAGAGAAGAGGTAATGTTCATCAATGAGCATTTTTGTTTTATTCCTTCCTTAATCCCCTTAATTTTTTTTATTTAATTTTTATATAATAACCTTGGTATAATATATATATATATATATATATTAAGGGTTCAACCTACACTCACATGCTCATTCAACATATGGGATATGCAATCATCGTTCGTATGTACGGCAGACTACCACCTTGCGAACGGATATCATTCGTTCTTCCATTCCCACCTTTCATGTTTGGTAATAATGATGGAATTTATATTTTTATATTATTTATAAGATATTTATTATGTATTTATACTTCTTTATTTATTATATAACACACACATTCATGTTTTTCATTTTGTGTAAATACAATAAATTTGTTTGTGGACGTGTGGACTACCGCCATCTCAAAACGATGTGATTCATTCATACTTTACATAAAATGTATTAAGGAATCGTTTAGTGAATTTATATGATATATATGTTGTAATAATTATACTATAATTATATTAATTACTTTATTTCTTTCAATATTACAATAAAATGGAAACAAAGTTCATGCATACGTACGGCCTACCATCTCCATGGACGGTGTATTTCATTCTCTATTCATATCTTTTATATATTATTATAAATTAATATATACGGAATAAATATATATTTAATGTTTATAATTATGGAGATTATGAAATCATGATATAATTAGGAGGATCAAAAATATAACAAATCAAAACACATGAGAAAATCCAAGCGGTTATTACCCAAAACGTAACTTTAACATGGAATTGTTAATAAATGGGTAATACAAAGTCATAAGTAAATCATATATGGTATTATAGATATTAATATGGTTCTATTATAGATTTATAATAAACCTATATCTATTATACAATATATTCTAATGAGTACAATGAGATTAAATACATAAGATAATGTATTTTTGTCTCACTTTTATTTCTATTAGACACATGCCTTGTACACTACTTGTTTCTTTTGTGTGGTGTATATGTTTCCCATGAATGTGTTTTATGAGTATTATTATTAATATTATGGTATATTAATATCTATATAATTTTATTTATTTCACGGGGAATACTATTCTTCTAATTATAAAGTGGTAAGTATTATTTCACAATCTAATTATTATTCAGTATGTTTTATGTTTAAGTATAGGGGAATATTTTCTTCCGTGGCCATTTTTATAAAAATGTTTTGAAAAAGATTTTTACTATTATCTTATGAATTTTTAAATTATTTTTACCCATGTTTTACTTTTTATGAAATGTTTTTAAATGAATCTTTCTTTCATTTTCCAAACGAAATACTTTATGACCTTTTCGACAAAAATAGGGAAGGAAAGTTTTTTTAACTTATACGGAATGAGTGGATTTTACCACTATAATAATTCCTTAATGTTTTAAAAATTCCTTAACAATTTTAAAAGTTTATTTTCAAAAAAAAATCTCATTTAAAATTCCTCATCTTTTTAAATAAATGATTTCAAAGTAAAAAAAGGTTGTTTTTCTCAAAAAAAATATCGATGATTTTATTAGAGTATTTTAATCTATATAAACATCCTCTATTGAATATTATGATTAATTTTGGTTGATCTATTATTATATCATTTACCATATTTTATTTAATGTTTTATGATTCATTTTGACTATATATGTGAAATTTTGATACCATTCATAGTTTATCGTTAAAGTATTCACATTTTGTATGCTAGTTTTTAATACGAATGTTTATATTGGTGATGTTTCACCCTTTTAATAAGAGGAATGAATTGGACTTAGTAATTTTTGAGTGGATATTTATATATCCCCTTTATGAATCGGTAGGTCTCATGGGAAACACTAGTTTGGGTATTGTCTATAGCCTTACACATTTATGTATGGTGTCTTGGTCGAAGCCTTGACGATATGTTTATGATGCCCAGCATTATGAATACAATATTTATGAGATTGTTTATTGATAAAAAAAATTATTATTCTACTAGTATAATATACATGGTTAATTATATTTCTCATGTGATTATATATATGGAATTATTTGATCATCTTGTATTCCTATCATATTATGCTCAATATTATATTTTAATGGAATGTATTGTTTATAATTCAACTTGCCTTATTATTTATATTTATTTATGGTATGGTATCTTCTGTTATATGTATACCCTTACTAAGAATATGAGCTCACCCCTTTCATATGTTTCATTTTTCTCCTAGATTCTAAGAATTATATTATGACTAATGTGTTGGGTTACAAAAATGAAGGATATTGGAAGACTCAATGAAATTATTTGTGTATTTTATGTTTTAAAATGTAAAGTGAATTTAGAGTATGTATATAGTTTATCAAGACTACTAACCTACTAGGTCCTTTGGTATGAAATCACATGTACCTATTACTAATGTAATAAAGTAAGACACCATCTTTGAGCTACTGGGTTTGGGGTCTTTACATTCTGAACACACTTACTATGTGAACCCCTGTGCCTTTTTCTCAATGGCATTAGGAAAAGTTTCCTAAAGTAAAAGAATATAATCTAACAATATTTAAAGGCACCCATAGATAAATAATTTATTGGTTTAATGAAATAAAGCCTTATAAAATTATTTACTAGTTAATATAACCACTTTATCATGATATCTCTAATCAAGTAGGTTGCATGCTGGTGTTATCAAACTATGTTCTTGATGTATCATTATTTAACTTTATGAAAATGAACCTAACCAAATAAAACCATGACCATGGATTTATTTAGGTTTTTTCATTCTTATCAAAGGTCCTGAGATATCAAAAAAAATTAAACAATATAAGGGGAAAATCCTTTACTGCATTATTCATTAATACAATATCACTTGTGACACACCCAAGAAATCCTACTTTTCTGAAAACATAAGTCATCATGGTTTTCATCAACACATAAAAGTATTCTACTAATAATATCCATTAATAATAATATTAATGTCAAAGAATCAACACACACATCCATATATAGAAACATCCAATGACACATATAAATTTAAATTTCTTACTGGAAGGCCATGTTCTTATAATCTTCTAAACTGGAAATTACCTAGGGAGTATACCATTAGAAAGTTCCTTAAAGTCCTATGATTATCCATCATTTATAGCCTATATAATTTGTGTCTCATAAAAAGATATAATTTGGTTATAGAATATGTATTTTAAGAATACTCTCATGTCACTTCTAGGTTCTCATCATAGTGAGGAACTGTTATGACCTTTTTTTGTGGCGCTTAATCTTAAAAAATTATGACATACTACGTCACATAGAAGAACAATCATGGTGTGATAAAAAATTTATTAATATTCAAAAAAATTAATATAACTAATCATAAATAACATTAAAGTTGGTTCTATAGAACCAAATCCAATAGACTTCCACTTTCATTAGAACCAACTATTAACAACCTTCATTCCTCTAGATATCACACGATACACATGCTTCAGCTGAGATAAGGCTTTAGTACAGGGGTTTTCCAATTTCACTTTTAGGGAAACTATGCTCATTACAACTTCACCGGTCTAATAAAAATCTCTCAATAGGTGATATTATCAAATTATGTTCTTTTCCTGTTGGTGTGACTTTAGCTCATTTTCAAGAGCCACCACTACATTAATATCATAGTATAATGTGATAGGGTATTTATTTCTAAGAACAACATCAATATCTTGTAAAAAATTTCATATCCAAATTGACTATTTGTCTTCTTTAGAAGCTTCTATATACTTGGACTTTATTATAGAATCGAAAACAAATTTCTAATTTTATCTCTTCCATCTCAAATATCCTCTGTTGTGATTAAAGAAATATCATTACTACAAACTCCTTATCTTCTCCAAACACTAAGAACATATCCTTATTTCTTCCCATATACTTATAGATATCCTTAATAGTAAACCAATATTTATCACCTAGATTAGTTTTATATCTTCTTATTATACTTAAATCATAGTAGACATCAATCCTAGTAAATAGCATGGAATACATGATTAATATTATCACATAAGTGTATGGGTTCTTAATCATTCTTTCTTTCTACTCTTATATCTAAGGACATATTTTCTTAGAAAGATATATACCATGTGACACTCAAACTAATCCGCTTTTTGATTGATCTATGATAAATCACTTTAGTATATGTTCAATTTATATACCTTGAATTAGTCTAATCATCCTCTTAGGACTATCATGAATGATCTAAATCCCAAGAATTTAGGATACTTAACCCAATTCCTTCATGGATAAGCACTTTTTTAACCATCCCTTAACTAAATGTAAGATTGTTATGTCATTTATAAAAAATAACAAATCATCGACATATACAACTATGTTAACAACTACACTCTCACTGAACAACTTGTAAATTCATGTCTTACATTCATTCTTAATGAAACTAAATTCTTTTATAGCTTTATCTAACTGAATGTTCCATAAGTTGGATTCTTTATCCAATCCATAAATGGATCTCTATAACTTCAAAATATTATCTAGTGTCACAAACCCTTCTAGTAGTTTCATATGGACATATTTGAAAATATTCCCATTAATGAAAGATATTTTAAAATCCATCTACTAAATTTAATGGTCAAGGTAAGATTCTATAACAAGAATAATTCTGATGGATTTAGGCATGGAAACTAGAGAAAAGGTTCTACCATAGTCAATGTATTTATTTTGTTTAAACCCTTTAGCCACTATTAATTATTTGTAGATATTTAATTTTCTTTACATGTCATGTTTTCTCTTAAATACCCATTTACACCCAAAAGGTTTTATGTCAACTAGATGATCAAACAAAACCCAAACTTGGTTCTAATACATGGAATACATCTTATAAATCAGGGTATATTTCCATCTTTAAGCTTATAAGCTCTCTACTACCTATTTATAGGAGATAGGTTTATTATTTTCAATCAATAATGAGTAACCATATTCAGTGACTTGAAAATTGGTATATTTTTTATTCTCTTTCCTCTCTAGTAATCCTATATAGACTTGTGTTTCAATAACAACTTCTTCCGTAGAAACCTTTGAAATCTTTACATATACTAACTATTGTTCATCTTGATAATCAACTTCATGGGAGTCAATCTTAATCCCAATATCCTTCTTGAGGATGTACTCCCTATCAAGAAAGATGGATTGTCTTGTGATAGTTACTTTCTTATATAAGGGGTTATATAGATAATATCCCTTGGTTTCCTTTAGATTACCTAAAAATATACACTTCAAGCCATGAGTTTTTATTTTGTTTCCAAAGGTGTCCTTAGAAAATTTCTCACATCCCCATACATGTGTATGTGACAAAATGGGTATCTTTTTAATCTATAAATTGAAGATAATATTGTTTTCTACTTTAGTTGGTACCCAATTTAGTGTTTATACCACAATTTTTAATGTATATCCCTAAAAGTATAATAGATGATCTCTATGACTCATCATTGACCTATCATTTTCAAGTAAGGTTTGATTCCTCATTTTACTAACACCATTCCATGGTGGTGTATAAGGTGGGGTGGGTTGAGATAGAATCTCAAAATCCCTTAGAAAGTTGATAAAATATTTACTAAGATATTCATCACCTCAATCAGATCAATTATTATTTATCTTTTTACCAAGATGATTTTCAACTTCATTATTGAACTCTTTGAATTTATAAAATTTCTCAGACATATACCCACCCCTATATTATATTGGAAAAGGTATACACACATCAGTGTGTAAAAAACCTAGAATCTCTGTGGATGTTTCACCCTATCCACCGAATGGTGGTTTGGTCATTTTTTCCTATGAAAAATCATGACATGTTTCAAGTGGTTTTATCTTTATGGTGTCTAAATAACCATCTTCATATAGATTTTTCAGATTCCTATCATTTGTGTGACCAAGGTGGTGATGTCGTAGTAGGATGTTATACAAGTCATGTGAACAGGGTTCGTTATCAATTTACAATACTCCATTTTCATAATTTAATACATAAATACTGTTATTTTCTTATTTTATACCATAATAAATGTTTTCTTTAAAAAAGATGGTTTTTTATTTCAAAATTTTTAAAAAATAATCCATGTAAAAGAAATAAATTAATATGATTCTCTTAGTAACACTGGGAACAAAAGAATAATTCTTTAAAACCAAAACCATTTTAGTTAGAAATATAATTTGGAAGTATCCAATAGCCAAATCAGTAAGTTGTACTCCACTAATTTCTCAAAGATCCACCTATACTAGGGAAATATTTCAAATAAACTTGGTTATTTCATTTGTATATATATTTGAGCACCATAAGTTATATCTAATACCCAATGTATAGATATAGAAACATTACACTTGATAATGTACACACCTTTATCTTCACCATTCTTCTGGGTGCAATTATTCTTCTATCATCCTATCTTTCTACATGAACAATATACTATATTTTTTTTATTTTACTAAATTTGAATATTCTTTTTATTTAAAGGATGATGCTTAGGAGACTTAGAATTAGAATGATTTTTAGGTCCCTTTACATTTTTCTTCCTTTTCTTGTTCACTACAAGAACTTTTGTTCTTCCTTTCCTAGTTCAACATAAAAACTGTTGTTTTTTAAGCCCCATATCCTTGTGAACTTGGAAATTAGAGTAATAAGTTCTGAAATAGTTTTATCAATATTTATCATGTTTTCATTAACAATTAAATTGGATAAGAATTTAGGTAGTGGGGATATGATGATATTTTTGCACAACTCATCAAGGAATTTAATTCCCAAGATGTCTAAGCACTCTATGTATCCTATTAACTTGACTAAATGAGACCCAACTGGCCCAACTCTCTAATCTTGCATGTGAATAGTAAATTGGAGATCTCATATCTCTCTTTCCACAACTTCTCTTGATAGATATCATAAAGTTAAGACAAAATTATATATGCATCCATATCCTCGTGTTTCTTTAGAAGCTCACTGGAAATATAAAATAGCATAAAACATTGGATATATATCGAATCATCCAAATTTTTTTTGCAAAGAGACAATTATTCCTCACTAGCCTCTTGTCCAGGTGCTTCAGGAATGGGGTTTTCTAGTACATATAATTTCCCTTCATGGAATAGAATGGAGTGAAAGTTCCTTTAACATTATTATAAATTAGGTCTAGTGAGAATGTTATCCTTATCAAGTATGGATCACAGTGATATATTTTAATTCATTTTGATTTATTTTTTCTATAATTAAAAAGAGAAGAATTTTAGTACTTAATATGATTGATAAAATTAGATAATAAATATTAAATTTATTAATATCCCAAAATTTTATCAAAACCCAATATCCTTCACTATTTGTTTCATAATATCCTATTTCATATATTTTCTAGTGCTAGGATCCATATTACCTTTCTCATAACCCATACTTTGTCCTGAAAATTTATTCAAAAGGTTTAAGGTGGGCATAATTTTTTGTACTATATTAAATCACGGTTCCTTATACTATTGAGTGGACTCTCCAATCCTAAAATCCTCAATTTATATTTCCTCAATTTTTTCCTCTCAATTACACCAAGTCTTTCTTTTTTAGTTTACCATTGATTTGTACTAAGTTAAGTCAACCTAAAACTCAAGTTAGGATTTCCCAATAATTGAAAGCACCCCAAATTTATACATTCAAGCACTTTGAATTATGGTTCTATTTTAACTTAAGTGGTGGAAGGTTATATTTAATTAATATATATAATTGAGGAATTTTTATATTTATGTGTAAATTAACCATTTTATCTTTATTATATTCCTATTAATATTAAGTGGATTTAATTAATTGATTAACCATGTCATAGATAAATATTATACATCATTAAATTTATTTTAGTTTTATCTTGCATTTCTAGTTAATTCATTATTTTATGTGATTGTGACAAAACATACATAATGAAAATAACCATGCAAATTGACAGAAATAAAATAATAAGGGTGGTATGACCATTATATTTTACTAATGGTTATTTTATATAGAAGATGATAAACTAATCATAGACCTAGGGTAAAACACCTTGAACCATAACTTGGTTTTTATTGAAGATTTACACCTATCCTCCCATGTACTTATTGGGTTGGTTTCATCTAGGATCCAAACTTGAACCACCTCCTCTCACCTAGGAGCTCCATCCATTACATAATTTTCTACTCACATGTGGGTGAGGGTAACTAAAGGATTAGTTTAAGGGATTTACTAAAAATGAAACTACAGGAACGTAGGCCCTTGAATAATGTGAGGGATGAAACACAGGCCATCAATTTAATTTATTAATAATAATAATACTAAATTAAAAGGAACCCAATCATATAAAAAGGTATATTTTATGTTCAGGATCATCCACATATATGAAATGAATTTTGAATTTAATAAAGTAGACTTTATTCTCAATCAATCTTATTTAAAATAAATTATGCTCGAAATTAATTAATTATATTCTTAAATTAATTAATTATTTTATCTTAATTCTCATCCAAATTTTCTTGATATTATCATCAATAATTATTTTAAAAAATTAAATAATTTATCTAAAATTTACTGTGTAAAAAATATTTACTTTGTAGGAAACATGAAGAATACCCATCCAATCTACCAAATGTGTAAGATGGTCACATATTGTTTACACATACATATGTATCATGAACATATTATCATATAATTTCATGTTTTATACTATCAAATAAATGAAACACTTACACATGTCATTTACGTAGCATGTTATGGTTTTAATGTGCACAGATTAATCGTGTATTGCGACTTATAGATGATATGTTGTTCTTAATATTACATAAGACTTTTTTAAATATTTAATATATATATATATATAACCCATCATATGGTGAATATGAGTCAAATAAATGACACATATAATATATATTGATAAGGTTTAAATAGTATAATAAATTAATTTTAAATTCTGCATAAATTTGTTATATACACCTCCTGTATTATCCAACAACACATCGTGTATAGTTCTTTATCATCTATGCGTGGCACATTCCTAGGGAGTGGGTGTGTTTTCCTTCCATGTACTTAATGGAGTATACAATGTGTACTTGGGATACAAGCTACATGGTCTCTGAGTTACACAATTACTAGCCACATGTGTCATGTAATAAACACATAATCCCATTTGACTAATGGGTTACATGTCATGTACATATGTTATCTACCCTATATTCTGGATAACTGTGTGCCAGGATGGACTGGTTAACACATTGTGTGTATTAATTACACTCTATTTGAAATAAATACATGATTCTATGAATTAATCCATGAGCCAACCTAGTACATTAAACATGTTTACACAATATGTACCTATGGGTTACACGTCATTTACTCTTGTGATATTTAGTCAAAATAATTAGAACCTCCATATAAATTCTTCAAATTTTCTTCATTAATAATTAATTATTTTTAAATTATATTTGTGATAATGAAGAGAAATAAGAGAAAATATATCAATTTGAATTCAAATAATGATTAAACTATAATTAAAAACTAATGATAAATGCATCAATCAATGATATTTAAATAATTATAAATCATTATGTGATCGCTCTGATACTACTTTAGGGTTCCTTGTACATTGGAAGCATGTGATTGGGAATTTCCAACTCGGATTTTGTCATAATTTATTATTATTGTGAGATGTACATGATATAGAACTTTGCGACCAATGAAATTAATTCAAGGACTAATTAATGAAAGAATGCATGAACCAATGATCAAGATGATCATATAATGATTTATAATTAATTAAAGTAGTTAAAGAATTACCTTATGATGAATTATTTATTTGTTGATGAATATTACAATATCTCTACATCGTATTATCATTGTGTCATAGGAATCGATTTCGTATTTCCTCTAGCGGTGATCTACATGTTCACACTGAACCTATGAGCGATGTTGAAGGAGACTTCGAGTGATAGCATTAAAGATCATAATGATTGCATTGTTCATAGTTTATTATCAAGGGAATCACTTCAAAGATGGACTATCCTTGTTTTCTCTAGAATCAATAGGGGTGGTAGAGAAGGATTGATCTCCATTATTGAAAGCCTTCTTGGAGAGGATCTCTCTAGGGATTGATAGGTTCTCCATATATCATTGTTCACAACAACAAAAATGGATAGAGTTAGGGTTTAAAATAATATAATTTGGTTTAAATAGTTCTAGGGTTAGAAAATGATAATTTCACATAGGCATTTATTATTTTAATTAATCCTCAGAAAACATCATATCCAAATAATATTATTATTATTTTTTGGACATGCTCAAAACTCATGGACTAATTAAATATTATTTTTGGAATAAATTGTTTACAATTTATTAAAATAATATTTAATATATCATTTCTCCTTTAACCTTTTAACCTCGTTTCATAATTCCTCCTCAATATTTATTAGTCCTTGAATAATTTCTATTTATTTAAAAAATAAATATAACTGAATTTTTCTCTAATAAATAAATAAATATTATATTTATTAAATGGAAAATATGTATTTATTAAATATTCCACTCATAAATATTATCTCAAATAACTAGTGACTGAATATATATGATCAATAAAACATGAATAATTATTAAACCATGTATGGGGATCATATTTATTTAAAAAAGTTAAATAATAATATATAATTAAGGTTTTGGATACACTTAGTGTGTGATCCTCTAGGTATCTTTCTCAGAGTCATTAGGTAGAGTCACCCAAAGTTTAATGTTATCATCTATAAACATATTAAGGCACCCATAGAAAAAAAAAGTTAATGTTTCAATGACAAACAACCTCATGCAAGTGCTTATTGTATAATATAATCCTTTTTCACAATATCTCTAATCAAGAAAGTTGTGTGATGGTGTCATCAACATATGTGATCGATGTCTCTTTCTTTGACTTTCTAAAAATGAACTAGACCAAAGAACACCATGGACATGGATTTATTTAGGTTGTTCTATTCTCATAAAAAATTATGATATATCAACTTCTATTAAAGAACCGAAGGGAAAAATTCTTTCTCGCATTATTTATTAATGCAATATCACTCATGATGCACCCAACATATCCTACTTCACCCCAAACATATATCATTAATATTTTCATAAATAAATCTTAGTAATTACTAATGATATCCATCAATAATAATATTAAATTATAAGGATAAATATATATTTTTGAAGATAGGAACTTCCAATTACACATATAAATGTATATTTCATACTAGCGGGTTGTGTTCTCAAAATCTTCTACACTACAAATTACTTAGGGTGTATACCACGAGAAAGTTCCTCAAAGTCCTATGAGTCTCTAATTTTGATGAACTATATAATTTTTGTCTAACTAAATGATATCATCCAGCTATATAACATATATTATAATAATGTTTTCATGCCAATTTTTGTTTCTTATCACACCAAGAGTTAATATTTATTCCAGATTTATTAAATTATCACAAATATTAAATAAATATTTATTCACAAGTTAATAGTTTAATTACTTGAATATGTAATATTTATTTATCCCATGTTATTCGAATCATAATAATTATTTATTTATTGATTAAATAATTAACATATTTGACTATGAAAATACTAAATAAATATTTATTTTTCAGTCTGTGAATATAATATATATTTACTTATTTATTTATTCAATAAATATTTAATAAAAAAATATTTTTTCAGGTATTTGATAAGTGTAAAGTAGGAATAATGGGCGCGGATTAGGTTTTGTGATAAATATTAATTTTCAAGACCACAAAATTATATTTATTATTTTTCCACTTAGCGCATAGTATGAAATAAAATAATATTATTATTTTATTATATAACATGGGGTCTTATATATTTTTAATAAATTATTATGGCTACTTATCAAATTAATAAAATATTAAACCCTAACTATGAGTTTATAAATATATGATTATCACATTCTAGAGATAGTTAATCATTATGCACAATAGATCCCTCTCAAATTTCTCATCCTCCTCTCATCCTATAAATAACATGAAAAAAAGAGAAATTCTTTCAATATTAGAGGAACATTAAGATATCAAAGAAAAATGATTCAAGATGTTCAATTGGTCATCGTAACACCTGTCGGTTCATCGGCATTGTTCTGAGACCGAAGGAGCGTGTGTGGATCACCGCTAGAGGGATCTACTTTGTGTCCTCACAACACAATGATGCGGATAGAAAAAGGTTTTAGATTATCAAAATATTCATCAAAGAAAGATCTTATGACCAAGGTATTCTTTCTTCTGATATATTTAAATTAATTATAAATTCAATTGGTCATGACCTTTACATATTGTATAATATTCAAATAATCCATCAAATCCAAAAAAAAATATGAGTTTTCTATTGGAAAAAATGTGTATCGTGTGCCTAGATTCATTAAAAACATGTCTACATCACATTGTCCCTAAAATTTATTTAGATAGTTCTATTCCTATCAAAGGGATAAGATATCAACTTCTACAATGATGGAAGAGAAAAATCCTTCCTCGACTTATTCATTAATAATATATCATTCAGGATGTACTCAAGGTACCCTACTTTTTCATGAACTATCTCATCATAATTTGCATCAATACGTGTGTGCTATGATATACATTAATAATAATTATAAATTTCAAGGATCATTATAAAAACCGAAAGATAGAAAAATCCAATGACAAAAAAAATGTGTATTTACAACATGTGGGTCTATTCTCATAATCTATCATCTTGGATATTACCAAGTTTTAACTTCTTGAGATGAAGTTTTATCTACTTGCGAGTACTCACACTTGAAAGTAGACATACTATGTTCCCCATAATATAATTTTATTCAACCATAGAACAATTTTTAAGAATAACATAACATCATTTTAAGGTTATCATCATATCAGGGAATTGATATTCCCTTTTCAATGTGGAAGATACTATAGGACATTATTATATTAATGTCACACGAAACTATGAACAATATGTAATAATATATT
This sequence comes from Viscum album, assembly GCA_963277665.1. Lineage (NCBI taxonomy): Eukaryota > Viridiplantae > Streptophyta > Magnoliopsida > Santalales > Viscaceae > Viscum > Viscum album. Next base: position 1,342,719,770 of record OY728161.1, read on the forward strand.
TTAATAAATATTCACTTATTAAATATATATATATATAATATAGAGTGAACATAGTTGGTTCTAGGACACCAACTCTAGAATAACTGATATCATCCATCTATTGAACATATATTTTAAGAATAATATCAGGGAACTTCTAGGTTCTCATTGTAACACCTCGAGATTTTAAGAATTGTTTTTTTTTAAATTAATTTAAATTTTCAATATTTTTCATTTCACATGACATTGAAAATATTTATTTATACATATATTTATATTAAAACACTAATTAAAATATTCCACCCGCACGCAATACCAACTTGGCTTGCGCTACATGAAATATTAACTTGGTCTATGCTACAAGCAACACCGACTTGACGTACCATGCACACAACACTGAGTTTCTACGAAACAACTATTTTTATTTTTTTAATTATTTAAATAAGATAATTATAACCTATTTTTTAAACTTATTAATAACTACTTTTCAAATATTTTTGTTTTATATAAATAAAACATATTGATAATGATAGATAATATTTTTGGTAAAGTCATTTTTATTTTAAAAATAATAATTTTCTTGAATAAACTACTTATAATAATTAAAGTAATTTTATAAAAATTTATAAATTTAATTAGATAAAATAAACTTCATTTTTTTAATTCGGAATGTCGAAATTATCCTAGGGTAATTTTTGGGATTTTTCTCAAAAACTTCATTTTTTTGATGAATTGTGAAAAATACTATCTTTTTGTCTAATTAATTATTAATGCTAAATAATATTATAAATATGTTTTAAGGTCACATTAAATTAATATTTCATATATTAATACAATTTAATTCATTAGAATAAATTTTACTTTGAAAGTTAATATAAAATATTAACAATCTTTTAAACTTTTCCTACTTTAAAACCTTGTTATTTCGTCCCATCTGTGGGATTAGCACTAATCCTAATTTTTCTGCTTCTGTGATTGGAATTTAAAAAATACAAAATACACCACTATATTAAGTCTTATGTTTAGAGTCTAATAATACCATGTTAATTATTTACCAAAATGGTTAGTAAAAGTGATTAAAATTAATCACAGCGGTTAAGGCCAAATTAAGCTTAATTAGGGACTAAACCTTAAAAATAAGGGCCCAAATGACCTATACATTTATACAAAACCCATTTTATATCCATACTTTGTCCATAAAACTTAAATTATTGAGTTTTTTGTGTTTATTATGACTTATTTTTTGTAAGAACATGTGAACACCTAATTTTTTTCTAAATATTCTGTGTGAGTCTTTTTCCTTCCCTATAAAAGAACACCACCTCTACCCATTACTGACACCTCTCAAGCCTCTTAAGTTCGTCCAATCACTTCCCGAATTGAATCCCAAAAATATTATCTTCTACATTCAAGCCTCCCTTTTTTCATAACCCTCTAAAAGAATATTTTTTGCACAATCCAAAAGGAGTTAGCCGATTAAGAGGTAACGTCTTTTTTCAAGCTCCTTTGCTTTATTTTTCTTCTCCACCCCTCCACTCTCTTTATTCTCTTATTTTGTTAAAAAAATAGTATAATAAATATACTAGGATATTTTTATGAAAATATTATTACCTACACTTACACACACCTCCATATAATGGATGTTTAACATATTTTTTCTCCGTACGGTGAACTACTTCCTCACGAAATGATGATTGTTCATTTCTCTTTTACCACCAATCATGGTGAACATTATGATGGAAAATATATTTATATATGTAATATATTATATTTATTATGTCTTATGTCTTATTTATTCCTTTTAAAGCACACATATTTTTACCTTCCATTTGGTGTTCATATGATTATCTTATTTGAGGAAGTATGGACTACTGCCCCATCAAAGCGATGTGATTCGTTTACACACCACATAGAATGTATTAAGGATGGATTTAATGAATTTATACTATATATATAATATATTGATGATAAATTAATAATAATAATAACATATATATATATATACATATATACATTTTTTATCTCAATACTTTCTTTTAATACGATAATAAAAACAGAAAACAACATCCATGCATACGTATGACTTACGGTCTCCTAGAACGGTGTATTCTGTTACATACTTAATTACTCTATAGATTATTATAATATATTTATACTGGATATAACTAATATTTATATAATTTTATACATTCCTTAATCATGATATAAGTTCAAGGATCAATGATATGACAAATTAAGACACATGTGAAGAACAAAGAGAATATTACACTAAGTGAAACCTTAACGTATGGTCATTAACAAGTGGGTAATGTAAGGTTATAATAAAAAAAATATGGTAATATATATAAGAATATTATTATGTAAAATATGTATAATAAACTGATATTTATTATATAGTGAACTTGTACGAGTACAGAGAGAGTCATGACACATGGTAAGGGGATTTCGTCTCACTTTTAATTTATGTGAGATACAATCTATGTTTTCTACTCTATCATTTTGTGTGGTGTATCTACAAAATGTTATTATATTCTATGTATATTATACTTAAATTTATGTTTATTCACATTCCCATTTTATTATTCTTCTTTCATGGGGTTTAAGTTTCAAAAGTTACCAAATTGGTAAAAATGTTTTCTATCAAATTGCCTCCTTTGAGACTCATGTTTTGTTATGCACCTAAAATCTTTTTAGGGGTGAATATACTTCCATTTTACATTAAATATCATGAATATAAATATTTTATGATATTATATGCTTTATTTAATTGCCTTTCCTTACATGGATAGCATGATCTCAAGGTACTCAGTTATAAGAGTTTATTGAGTAAATCTTATTGCTTTTCAAGATGGTTTATGTTTATGCTTCGTTGGACAAGATCTTGTTATCCATATATCAGTAATATTCATGAGTTTCCTTATCATATGTTATTTTATGATATACTCATGTTTTGGTACCATTTTATACTCTTTGGTACATAAGTTAGTTAAGAAAGTTTTTTTAGGAAAACTCGACTTTACCCACTCTTCGGGCGGAAATCTATGTTTTCTAAAAATTGTTTCCAAGAATATTATACAATTCCCCTATAATATCGAAAATAAATTTTTACCCTTTTTTCTTTCACCAATATATTCAAGGGAATATTCTTGTCACTTTCCAAACAAGGCACTTTTCTATCCTTTTTACCATGAAAATTTAATGTTCTTTTGACCTCATACGACATATACAGATTTACCCGCCATTATTTCTTCGAAGATCCCTTTGCATTGTTAGAAAATTTAATCTTTAAGAAAATGTTTTTAAAAATGAATTTTCAATAATAATTGTTTTCAAAATGGTGTAAAACTTCTTTTATATATTTTTATGTAAAACTAATTTCAAAATGTTTTCAAGTTTTATTTATAAGTTTTCAAAGTATTTTCTAAGAAATTGTTTTCAAAACATTTTAAATATTTTTTTTAAAGTTTTCAAGTATTTTCAAGGAAATTTTTTTAAAAATGTTTTAAATATTATTTTAAAATTTTTCAAGGAAAAAGGTTTTAAAAATGATTTCATAAATTCCTTAGAATTTTTCATGATATTTTCTAAGAAAATGATTTTCAAATGGTTTTATGTATTAAAAATACTTTTTCAGACAAGAAAGGATATTTTCCTCAAAAATTATAGATTATATTTCAAAATTATTTTCCATATAAAATGAAATATATTGATGTTACTCATACCTTTAAGGTAAATGATCTAAAGGTTCTATTAATATCCTTTATATGAATGAGTTATGCTTAATTCCATGGTCTTTATGAAAAACATTTTTTCTTCATGGGTAATATGTTTATGAAACTCGTTTTTGTTTCAAGGTTTATATGCTTTTGAAACTCTCTTTTATTCACTGGTTATCTTTATGATGAAATGATTATGAAACCTACCTCTTTCCACATGTTATGATATGTTTACATGTTTATGATACCTATTTCAATTCATAGGTTTTGATATGTTAATTTATGATCTTATGGTGCATGTATGTATGATTTCATTATGTAATGGGTGGTACCTATATCTCCCTTCAATGCATTGGGTAAAGATTTATATCTCATGAGATATACAGGGTTGGAACTAGGGTTTACTCGGTTCAATAATATTGGGCTGGAACGAGGGTTTACTCAGTTCAGTAATATAAGGATAGAATGAGGGTTTACTCAATTTAGTAATATAGGTCTAGAATGCAGGTTCACTCGGTTCAATAATACGGGGCTGGAACGGGGGTTCACCTAGTTCAGTAAAATAATTTTTATACTAAGATGGTCTTATCATTGATTCCTTGTCTACTATGTAAATCATTATACACTTATGTGTTTCCATAATTCTATGCCTTACTTCTATATTATTCTTTCAAAGATTATGTTCTTTACTTACTTTTGATTAATTTCTTATGAACTACCTAGATTTATTCCATGATTCATGTTTATGATCTTTAATATGTAGGGTATGATCTTATATTTTCATGATCATGTTCTCATACCCTTATGCTCATGTTTATGCTTACATGTATCCCTTATTTACCCTTAATGGTCATTTGATCTCACCCCTTTTTATGTTTCCTCCCCCATGTTATAAAGATATGTGTTGTTTTTTATGTGTCTGAGAAGGGTGCTATTCATGAAGAACCTAGAGGGAGATAATGTATCTCACTTATATACTAGTGTTTATGTTTCCATTTTTCCAAAGACACTATACCAACTATGATTTTTGGGCATCTTTTTGTATAATGTTTAAGTATTGTGAAAAATTTATGTAATGTCTATGTTTGTAATTTCTATGAAAAATGTAGGATGATAAAACCTTAGTGATATTCCTAGGTTTATTTCTAAGGATATGTCTAGGGATGTCTCTAAGGATAAGTATAAGGATGAGTTAACATTTATGAAAATGTGCTGAAATTTTGGTAAAGGATAGAGTGGTTGGTTTCTAAGAAATATATCTATGTCTAGATACTACTAGTGGATGTGGCTTTGACACAGATGTACCTAGGGGTAACAACTCTGAAAAGATGTTTCAGGCTTGACTGGGGTAATCTAGTACACGACAACTGGCCTTGCTGCCCACTAGGTTTGACACTCCTAGGGGATATGCTTTGGGAATTCACAAACTCTTCATGAAACATAATAAAGGATTTATATATATATTATATTATCTATGAATATCCAAGGATAAACCCAAGGTTTCATAGATTATGGGAGGTATCTTAATTTAGACATCCTATAAGTAATTATTTCCATGACTATGTGGTTTTCTGCTATGATATGTAATGCTCACACTATGCTTCTGGTTTTAGTCAATGGTGGGAACTATAAGGAACTTGATTAATGTTGAATATGATGGAAGATTTTTTAATGATCAGTCGAGTGGGATAATAACTAGAGTGAAATATTTCATGATCATGCCTAGTTTGTTTTCATGGTATGTGATTAAAAAATTTTACCTTAACCAACTCTCGGACTCACCAAGGAAGAGAAATAAAGATTTCCCTGAGAGTTCAAGTAGTGGAGACCATGGAAGAAAGAAGACTCAGTTTCCTTGGTGTCAAGAATGTGCAAAGAATCACCTAAGTGAATGTCTTAGAAGAACAAGAATGTGTTTTTACTATAGAATATAAGGACACAAAGTAAGTGACTGTAAGGAAAAAATAATGATTATGGTTAACGAACTGAATACAAATTTTGGCATCCCTATTTCATCATCGAATGTTAAGAGTTTTAAGTGTGAATAAAATGGTCATTATGCAACCCAATTTCCCAAGAAGAATGTTCCTGAATAGAATCATCAAGGTGGTGTGAGTAATGGTTACATTTATTATGATGAAGATACTATTGATGAAATGTGAAAGGAAAGAGTTATTATTGTTAATGAATTAAGGATAAAGTAATCAGAGTATTTATATATTTGGATTCCAAAATTAAGAATGGTGAATTTTGTATGGATTTTTTAGTTTATGTTTTGCTAAGGATTTACAAGAATATGTTGAATGGTAATGATGGACTAGAAAGGTTATCTCATGAAAGTTAACATTTTTACTAATAGAAGGTAACCTTTAACATGTTATTTATGTTAAGATAATGTTATATGGATAAACATATGTGGGATATGAATAAGTAAATCGGACAGTAATGATTATCTTGGAACTAAGTACTTATTTATAGGTGGTTTATAATACCAATAATTAAGATTACAAAATTTATGGATTTAAGGAGTAAATACAATATAATTTAGAATGAGGAAGCATGAATATTTTCCAAAAGAATTTATATTAATTCAAGTTGTTACCGGGTTTCAAGAGAATACATGATGAGGTTATTCACATGCTTGGAATGTGATAACCAAGAGCTACTTTATGTTATACAAGGGAATAAATGTTAATCTGATTTCATGACTCTCTTTCTAAGGTTTTGGATTTTTAACTTTCTGAAGGGTTATAAGGATAATCATTCATGAAAAGTTAAAGTTAAACTTCGAAGGAAGTATTTGCGCACTGAGTTTATGTTTAAAATATTAGTTAAAAATATAATCAGTGATTAACCTTATTTGAAGGATGTACATCTTCTATATTATATTATTTAAGTTTTAAAAAAATACATCATGTATGTCGAGTGACAACCAATCAAGTCTGGAAAGACCACAGTTCTTGAACCCATGACTGAAGGATGATAAGGGTTTCATGCCTACCACTAAAATACAAGATGTCCCAGTTAATGAATAGTTATTTGTAATGGATAAATATTTATGATGAACTATTAGTGTCACTTTATATAGATTAATTAATGTTTTTTTGTTTAAGAGACAAATAGTTATACTTTTTATTCTTTTATGGGATTTATGATCCATTAAAAGAATATTTTACTGCTTTAATAATCAAAGTTAATTTATAAACATTCATTCTATGAGGTAATGTCTGTATTAAAAAATTTTCAAAGAATAACCCAAGAATTAAATTTTTTTATATAAATTTATCAATAATTACCCAATGTTCTGAAAGTGATCAAAAAAAATTATCCTAATACCTTAATTTTTGTTGAGCTGATAGCCTTTTAAATCATCATAGATTTATGAATTTGAGGCCCTCATCATTAATTTTATCATTCAATTGTTTGTGATTGACGACCTCAATCACTACCTATAAATATTTACGTTTTCCCTCTTTATCCAATCTTTACACCCAACCTATGTTCTCCTATATGGAAGCCCAGTTATATAACACTTTGGGTAACTTTAATGGTTCCAAATTTCCCTTTTTAAGGAAATTTTTAGTGTCCATTTTTATGATGTGGGTTTCTAGGATTGAAATGTTCAAGTATTAAACCTTTGATAACCCAGATTAATTTCAAGGGAGAAATTCATTTTAAGGGGTGTATAATGTAACACCCCGAGATTTTGTGAATTATTTTTTTTTAAATTAATTTAACTTTTAAATATTTTTCATTTCACTTGACACTAGAAATAGTACTTTATATATATATATATATTAAAACACTAAGTCAAATATTTCTTTCAAACACAATACCAACTTGGCTTGCGCTACACGTAATACTAACTTGTCTTGCACTACAAGCAACACTGACTTGGCGTACGATGCACGCAACACTGAGTTTCTATGAAACATCTCTTTTTATTGTTTTAATTATTTAAATAAGATAATTTTAACCTATTAATTAAACTTAGTAATAATTAATTTTCAAATATTGTTGTTTTATATAAATAAAACATATTGATAATGAAAGATAATATTTTTTGTAAAGTTTTTTATGTTTAAAAACATAATTTTCTCAAATGAACTACTTCTAATAAAGAAAGTAATTTTAGACACATTTAGAAATTGAATAGGATAAATAAAATAAATTTTTTAATTTAGAATGTCAAAATTATCCTAGGGTAAATTTTTTGGATTTATCTAAGAAACTTCATTTTTTTATAAATAGTGAAAAATACTCTTTTTTAGTTAAAAATTTCATTTTCTCTAATTAATTATTAATGCTAAATGATATTATAAATATTTTTTAATGTAAAATTAGATTAATATTACATATATTAATAAAATTTAATTAATTAAAATAAATTTCACTTTGAAACTGAATATAAAATCTTAATAAACTTTTGAACTTTTCATACTTTAAAACTCTGTTATTTCGTCCCGTCTACAGGATTATCACTAATATTAATTTTGCTACTTATGTGATTGGAATTTCAAAAATATTAAATAAACCATTATATTTGGTATAATTTTTATATTATAATAAGACCATGTTAATTTTTTACCAAAATGATTAGTAAAAGTGATTAAAATTAATCACAGCAATTAAAGCCAAATTAAGCTTAATTAAGGACTAAACCTTAAAATTAAGGGCCCAAATGACCTATAAACTTATAAGAAACACATTTTATATCCACAAGTTTTTCCATAAAACATCCATTATTGAGTTTTTTTGGTTTTTTATGACTTATTTTCGGTAATAAAATGTGCACACTTAATTTGTTTCTAAAAATTCCATGTGTATCTTTTTCCTTCCTTATAAAAGGAACCCACCTCTACCCATTCCTCGCACATCTCAAGCCTCTTAAGTTATACCAAGACCTACCCAAATTTCCTCTGAAAAATAATCATTTATATATTGAATTCTACCTTTGAGCAGAAACCCTATCAAGAAACCATTTTCGCACAATCCAAAAGGAGTTACCCAATTTAGAGGTAACGCCTTCTTTCAATATTCTTTTCTTTATTTTCCTTCTCTACCCATACTCACTATTTATTCCATTGTTTTGTAAAAAAACTAGTATATTATATATACTAAGATGTTTTTATGAAAATTTTATGAACTACACTTATACAGACCTCCATCTAATGGATGTTGAACATAACGTTTCTGTGTACGGCGAACTACTGCCTCACGAAATGATGATTGTTCATTTCTCATTTACCCCCAATCACGGTGGCCATTATGATGGAAAATATATTTATATATGTAATATATTATATTTATTGTATCTTTAATCTTATTTATTCCTTTTAAAACACAAATATTTTTACCTTCTATTTGATGTTAATACGACAATCTCGTTTGAGGAAGTGTGGATTATCACACCTTAAAAGCGATGTGATTCATTCACACACCACATAGAATATATTAAGGATGGTTTTAATGAAATTATATGATATATATGATATATTAATGCCAATTTAATAATTATATATATATACCTACATCTATATACATTTTTCATTTACATACTTTTTTTCAATATGACAATAAAAATGGAAAACAACATTCATACATATGTACAGCTTACAGTCTCCATGAATGGTGTATTCCATTACGTACTTAATTGCACTATATATTATTAAAATATAGTTATACTAGATATACCTAATATTTATATCATTTTCTATATTTTTTAATCATGATATAAGTATAAGGATCAATGATATAACAAATTAAGACACGTGTGAAGAATAAAGAGAATATTACACTAGGTGAAACCTTAACAGAGGATCATTAACAGGAAGGTAATATAAGGTTATAATAAGACAATATATGATAATATATGATAATATATATAAGAATATTATTCTATAAATTATGTATACTAAACTTATATTTATTATACAGAAATCATGTATGAGTATGGAGAGAGTCAAGACACAGGGTAAGGGTATTTCATCTCACATTTAATTTTTGTGAGATACAAGCTATGTTCGCCACTCTTTACTTTTGTGTGGTGTATGTAATAAACATGATTGTATTCTTTTTATCTTGTAATTAAATTTATGGGTATTAAAATTTCCATTTTATGATCATTCTTTCATGGGGTTTAAGTTTCAAAAGTTACCAAATTGGAAAAAATGTTTTTTCTCAATTTTCCTTCTTTGAGACTCATGTTTTGTTATGAACCTAAAATCTTTTTCAGGGTGCATATAATTCTATTTTACATGCCATATCATGAATATAAATATTTTTATGATATTATATGCTTCATGTAATTACCTATACTTACATGGATATCATGATCCCAAGGTACCAATTTATAAGAATTTATTAAGGCAATCTCATTGCTTTTTGAGATGGTTTATGTTTATGTTTCCTTTGATATGATATTATGATCCATATCTCAATAATATTCATGAGTTTCCTTCTACTCTGTTATTTTAATATATACTCATGTATTGGTACCTTTTTCTACTCTTTGGTACATAAGTTAGTTAATAATTTTTTTATAGGAAAACTCAACTTTACCCTCTCTTCGCTCAAAAGTCTATGTTTTCTAAAAAGGGATTCCAAGAATAATATATCATTCCCCTATAATATCTAAAATACATTTTTATTCTTTTTTTTCTTTTACCAATATCTTTAATATAATCTTCTTGTCTCTTTTCAAATAAGGAACTTTTCTATCCTTTTTACCTTGCAAAAGGAATGTTTTTTTGACCTCGTATGACATGTATGGATTTACCCACCATTATTTCTTTGAATATCCCTTTACATTGTTAAAAAAATTAATATTTAAGAAAAAAAAATTAAAAGTAATTTTCAAGGAAATTTTTTTTCAAAATTGTTTCAGTCTTGTTTTTTTCATGGAAAACTATTTTCAAAAAAGTTTCAAGTATTATTTATAAGTTTTCAATGTATTTTCAAAGAAATGGTTTTCAAAACATTTTCAATATTTTTTTAAAATTTTTAAAGTGTTTTCAAGGAAATAATTTTTAAAAAAAATTGAAGCTTATTTTAGAAAAATTCAAGGAAAAGGTTTTCAAAATGATTTCATGACTTCTTTATAAGTTTTCAAGATATTTTCTAAAAAATGATTTTCAAATGGTTTGGGTTTTAAAAATAATTTTTCAATCAAGAAAGTATATTTTCCTCAAGAAATTATTTTAGAGTGTATTTCAAAATTATTATCCATATATGATGAAATATATTGATTTTACTCATGAATTTCTAGGAAATAATCTAAAGGTTTCTTGTATATCCTTTCTATGAATTAGTTATGCTTAATTACATGGTCTTTATTAAACCCATTTCTTCTTCATGGGTAATATGTTTATGAAACCCATTTCTATTTCAAGGGTTCTATGCTTTTGAAATAAGATTATGTTCATGGGTTATGTTTATGATGAAATTATTATGAAACCTATCTCTTTCTATAGGTTATGATATGTTTACATTTTTATGATACCCATTTCATTTCATGGGTTATGATATGTTAATTATGATCTTATGGAAAATGTATGTATGATTTAATTATGTGATGGATGGGACCTATATCTCCCTCTAATGAATTGTGTAAAGATTTATATCTCATGAGATATATGGACCTAGAATGTGGGTTTACTCAGTTCAGTAATATAGGGATAGAATTAGGGTTTACTCGGTTCAGTAATACAGGGTTGGAATGAGAGTATAATTGGTTCAGTAATACAGGTCTGGAATGAGGGTTTTCTTAGTTCAGTAATACTGGGTTGGAATGAGGGTTCGCTCAGTTTAGTAATACAAGGCTGAAATGGGGTTTCACCCGTTTTAGTAAAGGAATTTTTCCACTATAATGTTCTTGGTATTGATACCTTAGCTACCATGGAAATCAGTATATTCTTATGTGTTTCCACAATTCCATGTATTACTCCTATGCTATACTTTCATGGCTTATTTTCTTTACTTACTTTTGATTCATGTCTTATGAACTTCAAATCTTTATGCCATGATTCATGTATATGATCTTTGATATGCAGGGTAAGATCTTATATTTTCATTATTATGTTCTCATATCCTTATGCACATGTTTATGCTAACATGTCTCCCTTGTTTACCCTTACTAAGTATTTGAACTCACCCATTTTTATTTTTCCTTCCCTAGGTTATTAAGATATGTATTATGTTTGATGTATCTAAGAAGGCTGATAGTCTTGAATAACCTAGTGGGAAATAATGTATCTCACTTGTGTACTAGTGTTTATGTTTCCATTTTTCCAAAGGCACTATACCAAATATGGTCTTTCGGCATCTTTTTTTATGATGTTTAAGTATTCCTAAAAAGTTATGTAATGTCTATCTTTGTAAAGAGAGGGTCGCTACTCTCATCATAGTAGGAAATTACTATGACCTTTCAGTGTGATAGTTAATATTAGTACATTATCATACACTAAATCATGCAGAAGAATAATCATGGTGTGATAATAAATTTATTAATATTCAAAACAATAAATAAAGTTAATCATAAATTTCATAGAATCTTGTTCTAGGGAACTAACTCCAATAGTAAGTACAAATGAGAAGGTTATATCCTTATACTTGTGTTACATGTCTCTCAACTATGTTTTAAGTCATTCCTTTACAAATTAAAAATTAAAAATTGGTTTTTATAATAGAAGTCTCTTTACCCAGATAAGATTGTCTTCATGTTGTCATTGTGCTGTTATTATTTCTTTTTCCTATTTCACTGTCACAATATTTTTATTCTTGTATTAACTGGATTTCCCACAACTCTTCTTTGCTACATTATTTTACAAATAAATAACATTATTCTATTTTTTTTATACAACAACAACTTATTTTTCTTTCTCTATTTGTTCTAAAATATATATATATATATCACAATAATACAAATATATTTTTCTTCAAGTAATAGTAAATCATATTCAAATCTAAATTTAAAAGTAAAATAAAAATAAAATAACTTCCTAAAACTATTTTTCTACTTCTTTTTCCTCCTCTTCCCACTTCTTCTTATTTTAAAACTTAATTCTAGGTCACTTTGGTGTCACAGTACTGGTTATAGAAAGGCCAAGTAGTTACAATAGTAAAATCTTCTTATTTCTTCACATAAACTCATTTTTTCATGTTTAAAACCTTATTATTACTTTTATTAAATCAAAATACAATCTTTTTATGTTTAATCCTTGATTTAATATCTTTGGTATCATCCTAATGAGTTTTCTCTTCAAAAAAAATTTAATTTCATAAACTTCATATATTTCAACCATTACGTAAGGATATGAATATCCTTATATATATCTCTAACTTTAGATCCTAATATGTGATTTTAATCATCTCATGTTGAGCTTCACCCATATTTCGATTCACATATGTTGGCCACTACTCTTATATTGATCACTATACATGGAATGGATCCCCTTCCATGGTGAAAATATTCTTACATTGATCAGTATATATGGTGTTGAATCCCCTTAAATCAAATTTCAAATATTGATCCCTTTATATAGATTCTCATACAAGGTGTTGAATCCCCTTATTTTTGAATCCCATTATGTGAAATATAGACTTAGACATTTTTATAGATTTAACTCAAAATTCTATATCTCCTTCAAATATTCTCAAAATTAATTCATATCAACTTAGAACCTCTTCCAACACTTCAAATCACTTCCAAAATTCCAAAAATATTTTATCTCATATATTATACTCTAAATAATTTGAGTTTGAATTTGATCTATTTTTTTGACAACCAAAGATAACACAATCATCCTATCCACTTAAAACCTCTCCAAAACTTCTTATCTATATAATTTCTATGTTTTAGAGGTAACATAATTTCCCAACAATCTCCCAAAGTATTTAATTACTTCTAAACAAATATTTGGATCAAAACTCATCTAGAGTTTCTAGAAAGTGTTGATTCCTTTTGACACAACTATCCAAAAATGTGGTGTTTCTATTTCTTCTATAAGTCGAGTTTCTCTATCTCAAAGATCAATTCAATTTCTAATATTTTTATTGATAATGAAAGGGAGTTTTCTCTTTGGCCATGGTTTGTAAGGATGTTGGATATCCAACCCAATTTAATTTAATTTTATCTATTATGTATTAATGGTTTGAAATGTCTAATAGGGACTTATTATAAGGGATCCCTCACCTGATTCTCTTTTCTACCACTTGTTGGAGTATATGGAAAGGGAGAAAAGACATTAGTCGTGACCACTTAGGCTTGTCCATGGAGGTTATAAAGGAATAGGTAATGAAATGTTATAGGTAATTGGTGTAGGATTTACTAATGATGATAAAAAATACATTTATGGACTACCTTGGACAAATTGTAATATCCCATGTTCATACGAGTTGAAAATTTCAGAAGGAGTTGGAGTTTTCATTTACTAGATGGGTTAAATTTTAGAGCAAGGATTAAAATTTAATTTCAAGAGTTGGAATGCTTAAAAGTTGTGTTTTAAGATTATTAATTATTCTTGGTAGGTTTCTCAAGTGTTTGAATGATATTTTTATGCTTTGGGATAGGTTTTGGGATTTTTGGAGTTTTCTAGACATGGTGCGCGGTTTGGTGTGCCCAGTTTAGGAGAAACCATGAGACACCTTAATGTTCAATGGTTTTTTAGTTCATTTTGAACTGAGATAGGTTTAGTTTCATGGTTATATAATGGTTTTAGTTAATCCACTCAATCTAGAAGGGAAAATCATGAAAGGTGGTGGAGAGCATGGGGAATGGAGCATGGCATGCATAAGGTTTCAGAAAAATCATGTGTCGTTCTACAAAGGTGAGGTAGTGCAGGCAGCACAGTTGGCCCACAGTCTATCTAACTATGCAACCTTACCATGTGAGTCATAGGGTGTGGGATAGTATGGGGAACACAGTTGGAACATGGTTTAGAAAACTATGCATCTAAACCGTGTGGCTTTCTAAAATTTTATTAAAAGGGGATTTTACCAAAATTATCCTTCATGATTTTTATCTACTCCACCCAATTTCTCCCCTATTTAATGAATTAACTATGGGGCACCAAATACTCTTACTACATCTCTAATACCTTGATTTTGAATTTTTTATGGTGATTTATTAGCTTTTAGAAGAGTTGTCTTCCTTTTTTGTATTCCTTTCCTCTTCTTCTTAATCCTATCTGATTTTAGAGTGATTAGGTTTAGGTTTTTTTGATGATTACATTGGATAATAGTGTAATATTATATTTCTCAAAGGTATTTTGGTTATTTTATATATAGGAGATCCTAAGATGATTTCTTCATTTAATTGTGTTGTGTTTCATTAAGGTACATGATTATGGGGAATTTCCTTAGGTTTTCCCTAATGAATTAGTTTAATTAATTTTTATAATGGTATCTCCTCTTAGGTATTTTCCCAGTAATGGTGTTGGGGGTCTGTTGTGGAATACTCATGGTGGTTTCATAGAGTTTTGATAAGATGTGAGTGACCGGTTAATTCTTCGGCATTATTCCAAGTTGGGTTTTGGTTAATTTATTAATTATGTATTTATAATTAATTAATTGATGTTACTTGGTGTGAGGATAGATATTGGGTGGTTTAGAAGACCTCATTTGGATGTCAAGGAGTTTGGACGAGACTTGGATGGGCCTTGTCAAGGCCTCTGTGCTTTATAAATGTTTTGGAATGATTTTTTGATGAGGTGGGTGGTCTAAGAGCTTTTCCCATAATCTTATTGATTGATTTCCATGTATATATGGTTTGTTCCTTAAATCCCATATGTGGTGTGTTTATTCCTTGGTTAAATTAAATAGTTTGGGGATTTAAGTTTATACCTTATACCTTCCATGGATCCCATTGGATTTGTAGCTATTTATAAGACTAAGTCTATGGATTCTTATGGAAACAAAATAGAAATGGTCTGTTTAATTGTAGGGATTACTACCAGATGGATTTTGGGGGTTCTTGTCGTTCACCTTCCTGGATCATGAAATACAGGTCTTTGTTCATTCAGTCCTCTCTCTTCTCTCTAATCTGGTGAATTTGGAACAATTGTGTTCCCACTCATGATCATCTTAAGAGGTTTGGTTGTAATCTTGCATCAGCCTTTCATTTATGTATGTGTATAGAAGAGGATGTCCAGCACCTGTTTGTGGATTGTGCCTATGCTAGGAAGTTTTCGGCTTATGTTGGGACCCTGTTTGGGATGCAACTGTAGAAAAATCTGCTCCTTGATCTGCTGGTAGGGCTATCCGACACTTGTTGCAGCAAAAAAGTGTGCAACTTCTTCATTGTGGTCGTTGCAGCTGTGATTGCATCCATATGGGCTGCTCTAAACACTATAGTTTTTTACAACAGGAAGGTGCACATTTGGTCTGGAATAATGGAAATTCGTTAGGAGGTTTATGCTGCCTCGAAGGTTCAATCAGTTTCGATGTACAATAATGTCTCAGACTTTCAGATTATGTGGCTACTTGGTGTTTTTGGGCAGCAGCAGAAGCTGTAGATGCTTAGGTACATTCGTTGGATACCCTCGATCAGTCCATGGCTCAAAGTCAATGTGTATGGAGATTCTTCTGGTGCACTAATCCCTTCAGTGTGTGGTGGTTTTTCCGCACGTACCGTGGTTTTGTGAAAGGATGTTTTTATCAGTTCATTGGCATTGGCGTTGCTTTCGAAGCTCAGTTATGGGTGATAGTTCATGTAGTCAGGTATGTTGTCTATTATAACTGGAACATGCTATGGATTGAATCAGACTCTCAACTTTTGGTCCAAGCCTTGCAAAAAAGAATGTGGAATGTACCTTGGCAGGTACTCTCAAAATGGGTTAAATGTCTCAATCAGGTAAGTCATCTAAATTTGATTGTCTCGCATGCCTATAGGTACGCCAATCAGGTGGCGGATGCTTTTTCCAAGAAAGAAATCCTGGAAAAGGATATGGTGTGGTCATTTATGGATCCTGAATATTTCTCTTCACTGGTGGAGTTAGATATGCATGGTGTTATGTACTCTTGGTTCTATAATAATCCCTTTGTTGTCTGACACTTTTTTATTCTGCTTAATAAATTTTTCTTGGGGCTAGTTTTGACCGGTTCGTAGAATTTTTTGGGTCTATGGATTCTTATAGGGTGGGTCGTTTCTTGGAAATGGGTATAATGTGGTTATAAAGGGTAAGGTAAATGGGTTATGAGGTTAACCCGATTAATATCATTGTTTGTATTGATTAAATAGTTATGGAAAACTTGGAAGGACTGGGGAATAAATTTTCAAAATATGTTGAAAGTGTGAATTTTAATTAGTTTATGTGTTAAAATTTTATGAAAGACCAATGAGGCCTTTGAAATGTTTTTAAATGTGTGCTTCAGGTTTTGACCCGATTTTGGGTGTCAAAGAGGAAATCTATTTTTTTAAATAGTTCTTATTTTAAAATTAGGTTTTTACATCCAAATGGGTTATAAAAAGGTATTTATAAATGTATTTTAAATGTTTATTCAAAATGGGAGTGTGGTTTTCCCTTATTTAAATACCTTGATAGCTCTCTTAATGATTTTGATGGAAAGAAATTTTTTGGCCTAATTTTGGTATTAAAGTCCAAAGGTACTTTAGTAAATTATAGTTGTTTAAAAAGGGTTTGTTGTGGTATTTTAAATGCTTATTATGGTCAAGAGGTTGACCCATAGTATTTTGAGAAATGGTGAAATGGTTTGGGTACCGGACCGATTCTCATGGTACATGTGGTATACTAAATGGATCAAGTTTTATACTAAGGATTTAGGAACTAATAGTATGTTTTATGGTTTAAGTTCCAGACAAAGACTCTAGGAACACTGGTATAATATATGGAAAGGGATTATGGACTGATGCTTTGCATCCATGGTTTAAGGTCCAGACTGATGCTCTGGAATTATTATTGAATGGATGAGTAGGTGATGGACTAAAAATCCTAGTGATATTATTATGGTGCATGATTAGGATGATGAAACTGATGTTATGTATTGGTACTTATAGTTTTAGGTATGGTTTGGTTACTGAACTGAGGTTCCAGGCATGGCTGACATCAATGTTCATGCTTCCCTGGGATAATGATAAATAAAAATCCCCCTTTTTATTATTCAAAATATGTATCACCATATAATGTATGGATTAAATGATGGGATTAGGTTGATACAGGTAATTTGGCCTGAGTTTTATCTTAGAACTCAAGGGCCAATGGGTACTAGATGAGTCGTTGTCTTTCTGGCCATGTATGTTCTCTTCTGTACTTTTTATTTATTACATTGTTTATCTATATACACTAGTTATCTAGTTGGTATTTTCTTTAAAAAATATTTTTAATGACCTACTAAGTTTTATTCCTAACTTTCCTGGGTCAGCACTACACATGGGTACCCGATCATCTCTCACTTTTTTATTACAAGCACGGGTTTTGGGTGATACTCATGTTTAGTTTTTTAGGATTTAGTAGGATTTCTCAGATGGTATCAGGTGATTGGATGAGGAATGTCTTGGAGTTATAGTAGATACTTTTTACTTGTTTTATTTTTTCTAACATGTTATTTAATCATCTCAGTGGGTGGTCATTTTTATAGATTTTATAGTTGTTGGGGCCTTTATTTCACTTCCTTTTATTATAACATGTCCATTTGATTTATTCATTCTACATACTCTGGTTTGTATGATGTTTGGATTTTTGTATTGTTATTGGAATATAATCTCCCCATAGTATCACCTTATACTCTCATTTCAGGTTGATGGCCTCTATAATACAAGGATTTACTCTTGAGGTCGTGTGATGAACCAGATTGGGGCATCGGTTTAGTGGCTACTGGGCCAGGATGTTACAAAGTGGTATCAGATTAGTTACTTTCCAGATGCTTTATTATTTAGTATTTGGTATACTGGAGATATAGAAATGTTTTTGAGCCTTTGATAGATATTGGATGTTTCATAGTGAACACTTGTTTCTATAGGAATTCTAGGTTACTAGGGCTAGGATTGATGTTCTTGGCTTTTGATGTTATGGTTGTATATGATTTTTTCCTTGGGTGATGCACATATTGTTTGGATGTTTTGGTTTATGATGGATTTCTGTCTCTTGGTCCACTATAAAGAGTTCTATGATTTGGTTTTGACTCTTAGATTGTAGAGGAAAGATATGTATCATGTATTATGGTAGGCACATAGGATCCACATGTTATAGTATTTCTAGTTTGTGATTTTATAGATTTCCTTCTAATGGTGGGATATGAGGATCTACAGTGAGACATTCGATGATGAGGACACTCATGTGTTCCTTGCACATAGTTGGTTTAGTGACCCTAGTGGGTCTATATGTTATAATTTTATGACCATTGTACCCTTTTTTAGTGATTGTTATTTGAGATTGGTTGCCTGGACAAGTCCTCTAGGGAGCGGTCTAATGTGTAGATGCCTAGAGATGAAAGGTTCCCTAGTTGGAGTTCATTGGTTTTACATGTGACAAATTTTATATATGAGACCCTATATATGGGTGTTTAGACATGTAGGTGTCATGTGATGTTGGGATGGGAGTGTGTTTAAAGCCTCATGAGTTGTGGCCTTCTATGAGTTGGCATAAACCTAAGTGGTTGGACCTTGTGAATTGTTGTGAGACCTTACCGGTGGGTCTAAGTGGGAGATCCTAGTGACCATATTAATGTGACTCTATTTTAGGGAGTTAGTTTCTTATGAATTTTTAAGGTTTCCAATTATAGGATTTGACTGAGTTTTAAGTTCATTTGGGTGTGTGAGGCATGGATGGATGTTTTGGGACTTTTGACTGCAATGCACGAATGATAAAACCTATTATAAGGTTTAGGTGCATTGGATACCTATTTTTGAGAAAGAGCACTTGTGTGATATAGATTCATCCTAGTGGTTGGTTTCTAGATAAGAAATTTCATTTGGGTTCCTAACCCAGGTAATTTTTGTGTAGATGAGATTCACCTGATGGTTATGAGTTGGACTGGGAGCATAGGAGGTGCTCGAGGGAATGTGGTTAATTGTGTGCATTCTCTTTGGGTGGATACCATGTGGGGAATGTTTTTTTGGTATAAGGAACATGGAAATGACTGATTTCCTTTAGATAAAAATCACTTGGAGTGCTAATGCTTTAGTAGCACATGTGGTTTCTAAGGGAATGGCTAGTTAGGTGCCTAGACCGGTTAGTTTTGGATTCATGTTTAGGAATGTAGTGAGAGTGTAGATGATCTTAGTAGAATTTTTCAATGACACTTGGGTTTTTAGTGGTCAAGAAAGTGGTTTTGGCTTAGTGACTTCCCTTTGGTTTTGTAAAGCACCAAGGGAGATCTATGTTGGGTGAAAAAAAATATGAGAGAGTGGAATAGCTAGTGGATTGGGATTTTGAGATGAGTTTTTATGGGATGTAACTCTTTAGATTCATAATCAATTTATGTGGTTTGGTTACAAAAGGAAATGTAATGGTTAAGTGTTAATGGGATCTTGGAGGTGCAAGAGGGTGGTAAAATTTTGTGTCATTTGGCTTATGGATCGGAAATTATAGGAGCATATGCCTGAGTTGCATAAGCTATGCAGGTATTCATGAGTAGACTGAGAACTGATGTGGGTGTGATGAGACACTTGTGGATGGGGAGCCCTGAGTACTTTTAACATGTTTGGAATATCCCTATAGATAGAGGTAATGTAATAAATGGATGAGATTTGGTGGTGTTGATCGATGAAAACTTAGAGTACTCTTAGCCTGGAGATGATCATACCCAATATCTTGACATCATCTTAAGTGAACATAGAGAGCATCAGTTATATGCCTATCTATTTGAATATCATTTATAGTTTTATGATGGGTTTCCCTAGAGTTTTTCTTAGGAATAAGTGTAATTGAATTTTTATGGTGGGAGGTACACCATCAATCGCATGTGAGTAAGTCCTTGTAGTGGACTGGATATCAGTGAATTTCATGAGTACTATTCTTGGATGCTAGGAATGGTTGATGGTTAACATTTCATTTTTGTCACTCAGGTGAGATCAAGATTATCACATTCAATTATTGGGATCATTTATTGAAACATGTGTCATGGAAATTGAGTTTTCTTGAGTGAGGCAGTGAAAAATGCACTTCTATTATGGGGAGTGATGTGTCAGTTGTGAAGATGTGACCCTTATGTTGGAAGGGTTTAAGATGTGTAAAATTGATTTTGGATTGGTCATCGTGGCATTGTGATTATAGTGAGAAACCGATGAGGTATTTTCTTAATTTTTTTAGGGATGCTAATGGGAAATATGTAGTGGTGGATGATCAAGTCAAGCAATACATTTGGGATTAAGGTGGTTCTGAAAAAGTAATTTTAGGTGTATGCGGTGGGATACATTAGTAGTGTATTAGAACATGATGATGTTGTTGGGTCAGTGGAGGATCAGACTATGGAGTCTCACTGAGAGTCAAGTATGGACTCTAGTGGGTGTGTTTTTTAAATCATAGAATGCCTCTTGGAATGAATGCATTATGGTCAGGTGAGGTGGAAACGTACCAACAGTTGGATTTGGGTGTTTTTGAAATGAGTCAATTAAGGATAGTCTAAATTGGTATAGTATATAAAGTGGGTGTATAAAGTTTTAAATTTCATTTGGCATGTCATTCTATAAATGAAAGATGTGTTTTGGAATTTGAGTTAATATTTTAAGGAAAATTTGGTTCATTCTTAGTTCATTCATGGATGGTGGATACGCATCTTCTCTAGTTGGATTTTGATGATGAGGATGGGTGTCAATATTTGTAGGAATTCCCATGGATATAGGGGTTTGGTACGTTAAGAACTATGGTAGGCATGTCATTAGATCATTAGTTCAAGGTTATTTTTAGATTTTCTGGTAGGGAAGGTTCAAAGCATGAGAGTTGGTGTTTATAGGATGTAGCTTATGGTGGGGAGAACCATATCTCTAACGGGTGATCAGGCAATGAAAAAAATTGATGTTTCAGTTATATGGCCTTAGGTAAGCTCTATATTGGGGTTTTAGTTTTGATAATGGGCATTGGCTCAGGTTTTGGTTGATTGATTACCTTGAGTTGTAGGTTGTTCTTTGGTTGGGTTTCACGCATTTGGAAACTAAACTAGGTTGTTAGCTATAATTGGTGACCAACTTAAGCTAGGTGGTGAGGATGTATGGACACTAATAATTCTCAGGGATGAAAAGTATTATGGTGGAGAGGTTGTAAGATCCTTCATCCATACTAGTTGTAATTTTCAGAAGGGATTAGAGTTTTTGTTTATTGTATTGGTCATTTTTTAAACAAGACTCTGAATGTAATTTTAAGAGTTGGAATTCTTCAAAGTGGTGTTTTTAGATGAGGAATGATACTTGAGATGTATCTCAGGTGTTTGGATGAGATTTTGAGGCTTCATGTTAATTTTTGGGAGTTTTGGAGTTATCTAGCTAGGGTGCACGGTTTGGTGTGCACAATTTAGGAGAAACCCTGAGACACCTTGATGGTCAGAGGGTTTTCTATTCATTTTGAATTGAGAATGATTGAGTTTCATGTCTATAAAATGGTTTGGGGTAATCCATGAGATCCAAAAGGTGAAATCGTGTGAGGTGGTGGAGGGCATAAGGCATGGAGAATGGCATGCACATGGTTTCAGACAAACTATGGGCCTTGTTATATAGGGGAGGCAATGTAGATAGTATTCTTGGTGTATGGTATGTCTAAGCATGCAGCCTAACCATATGAGGCGAGGGGTATAGGACAGTAGGGGTGAACAGCTGGTGCATGGTTTGGAAAACCATGTGGCCAAACCATGTAGATACCTAGAATTTCATTAAAAGGGGTATTTTACTGAAATGTCACCTTAGGATTTTTAGCTAATCCACCCCCTTTCTCCCCCATTTGGTGTTCACAAACTAGAGGTCTCCCAATAATCTCCCTCCTTCTCCAGTCCCTTTATTTGGAGTGTGTTCATGGCTATTTATTGGCATTTTAGGTGATTTATATTCTTCTGGTGTCTTCTTTTCCACTTTTTTATTCTCCTCACTAATTTTTGAGTTCTCCAGTTTTGGTTTTATTGATGATTCCACCAGAGCATGGTAGAATCATCCATTTCTCAAAGGGATTTTGGTTGGCTATCATAGAGGATATCCCATGACAATTTCTACATGTCATTATGTAGTGTTTAATTAAGGTATGTTACAATGGTAAATTTTCCTTAGGCTTTCCTTAATTAATTAGTTTAGTTAATTGTTATAATGGTATCACCTCATGGGTATTTTCCCTGTAATGGTGTTAAGGGTCCATTGTAGACCTCCCAGGGTGGTTGTGTGGAGTATTGATTAGATTTGAGTGACCAGTGAGTTCTCTGACATTATAAAAATTTGTATTTTGGTTAATTAATTAATTATATTAGTTATAATTAATTAATTTATGTTACTTATTATGAGGTTAGAACTTGGGTGATTGATATGAGATCATTTGTATGCTGAAGAGTTTGGATGAGACTTGGATGGTACATGGAAATTCCATTATGCTTTGGAAATATTTTGGAAATATTTGAGGTAGGTGTTCTAAGAGCTTTACCCATAGTCTTGTTAATTAATTTTCGTGTGCATGTGGTTTGTGCCTTAAATCCCATATGTAGTGTGTTTGTTCCTTGGTTAAAGTAAATGGTTTTGGGATTTAAATTAATACCTTATACCTTAAATATATCTCATTGGATCTATTGGTGTTTATAAGATTTAATATACAGCTTCCCATGGGGTGGGTTGTTTCTTGGAAAGGGTAGAGCATGGAAGTAAAGGGTAAAGTAAATGGGTTATGAGCTTAACCCGATTAAGCTTGTTGGTTGGATTGATTGAATGGTTAATGGTTTCTTGGTAGGACTTGAGAATAAATGTTTAAAATATTTTGAAAGTATGAATTATAACTCTTTTATGTGTTAAGATTTTATAAAAGACCTATGAGGCCATTGAAATGGTTTAAAATGTGTGCTTTGGGTTTTGACATAGTTTTGGGTTTCAAAAGGGGAAAGATATGTTTTAAAATATTTCTTATTATAAAATGAGGTTTTAAAGACCTTATTTCTACTTATAAGACTTTAAAATATTTTTATATATATTTTTGGATCTAAGAGCTAAGACGGTGTGAAATTCTGATTCCTGGGTTTACCGTATTTAACTTTATAAAAATATTAATTATATTTTATATAACATGCATGAATTTTCTTAAATAAAATGGGATAACTCTTAAACAATATCTCATATCATAAATCTGAGACCACGGTTAAGTCATGAATGTGATGTTTACACTAGGTGAGATCTAAAATAAGTCAGCATGAGGAGTTCAGAGAAAGAAGGTCATGGGAATGTTCATTTAGTTAAATAAATAATTAATTTTATTTAATTAAATAAATTAATCTAGTTAAAATTTATTTAAAAACATCATTATGGAAATATCTCCTAGGTTATTTACATAACCCTGGGATTATTTCATAGCGAATTCTTCCTCCTCTCATTGGAAAATCAAATTCAGACAATGATGAACCTCTGAATCCAAGAAGATCAATGCGCAACAAACGCAATGAATTATCTCATTATTTGGCGAGCACATTATTCTATGATGAACAATAAAAAACAAAGTAGGATTCATCAAATCTTGGTTAATACCCCAATTGATTAATTTGATTGATCAGAATCATTCTATCTCTTGATATGTGCCAATTTTTAGACTTTGCATGCACCTGAGTACCAGTTTAATTTGGTTATTCAATTGTTTCTCACCCTGGTTATCTCTTCTTTTGTTTGTTGGACAAAAGAGCTCATCCAATGAACATTCATCTTTTTTTGGTGATTTTATCCCTTTTATTTTTTATATTATTTTCCATTGGGCTATGGGTCCATGGCTCGACTTTTCTGGATGGTACAGATCCTGATCAGACCCCCAGATTTACAATGAAATCACATGAAATGAAAATAACATAAAATCAAGGATGGATACAAATTATTTTTAGGTTATAGGTGATTGTTTTGTTGAAATGGGATCCAAATTGGATGAGGTGAAACATGGGTTACATGCGTGGTGCATTTGGGAAGAAACGAACCAAACATAATTCGATTTCCAATCACCAGATGGTCGAAAACAATAAACGGAGGAAACATCCTTCTAATTTGGGAGGTTTGGAGGCGAGATATAAGGTAGTGAGACTGGATCTATAATGTTGGAGTAGATCTATAGCTTCAATGAAAAACGCGACTAAAGACTATATAGTTTGATGAACACACGGTGTATAGACCCTGTGGTTGTAGCATTAAGGTTTTCATGTAATTATAAGTATGGCACACCATGTGGGACCCCCCATATGCCATGTGAAACATGTTCTAGCAGCCTGGTGTTTACTCCAAGAGTCTAGGGGCACGAGCATGACCAGGTAAACATAGTTTGATGTAGTACATGGACATGGGTAGGATGCACAAACATGGCTAGGGATCACGGGAAGGACCTCAGGTGGCTAAGGCGTGCCATGTAGTACCCATACATTCCATGTAGGGAAACATGGGAAGAGATTCATGTACATGTTGGGAAACTTATAGATTAAGGAGTAGAAAAACACACCATGTGGGTCCCCTCACACATCATTTACCCCCATCTTCCCTTTTTATAAAGCTTCATCCTCTCATATTTTCTTCGTTTGGACTCAGATTTGGGCCTACAAGTAGCCTATCCTAGGTTTTTTTCTAAATAGAATGTGATGGTGGAATTCATAGTTGATCTTGATGTGTGATATGAGTTTTTTTGAGTTGGTTTCTTCTTTTGGTGATGCTCGACGATGATAGTGATCAGGCTTGATCGCCAGGGGATTTAGAGTGGCTCCCTCCCACTGGTTTGGCCATGGGTTATCTACCTATCTATAAAGTAGAACCCTCCTTCAAGGTAGGGAATGGGACCAATATCTAATCTTAGAGTGGAAACCTCCTATTGGGTAGGGCATGGGTCCTCTACCTATCCATTGAGTAACACCCTCCTATATAGTTCACACACACTAATTCCATACATATTTTTAATCAATTTTCAAGGAATGTTTTATGAATTTCCATGGATATTCCCATATAATATATTATTTTACATAAATGTGGGAAAATATAAATATGGTAGTAAAATCACAAGAATTAAATAAAAATGTTTGATTTTGAAAATTTTTAATTTAATTATTTATGATGTTGAATATTACATTATTGTGTTGTCAGTTTTTTTCTGTAATAAAAAAATTATCCCAATTAGGTAGCCTTAACTCATGGGAGGGGCACGCCACACAGATGGCTCAAGGAGAGCCATCCGGCCATGCCAGTCTACAAACGAAGCCATCTAGTGGCAAGGCATAGGGGTATTAGGCCCATGTAGGTGGCTCATAGGTGTTGAATCCCATGGGTAGTATTGGTGGGACTAAGACTGTGTGGGCCTCAAGACCCATGTGTGTGTGATTTTTTTATGGGATCACACCCTAGTGTAGGATTCTAAGCTAAGCATTGGGGGACTTTTTTTATAAACCATCATCTTTCCCTTGTTCTGAATCAATATGGGATACATTTTTTAAGTTATTGTCCATCCCACTTAAATTTAACCCCCCCCCCCCACTTGGTTATAAGGAACCACTATTTGTTTCCCTATCCATTGCCTTCATCCACACCAGCCACCACAGAAACTCACCAGAGTCACCATTTCTACACTGGAGAACTCATTCCTGAGCTCCACTTCCACCCTGGATCCCATCCAAAGTCACAGTCGAACCCCAAGAAGCTAATTATGAGCTCTCTTCAGCCACTTCAATGGCTCGAGGGGTTGAGGAAGAGGAGACCTCCCACTACCAAGCCATAGCAATGTCCACCTTGTGGAGCCACATTGTCTCCATGCACAATTCCATGCATTATAAAGGAAGACTCACTGCTCGCCAGTCCTCACTTTTTAGCATGCATTTATTCCACTGAAAAATTCAATACTCCAATATCTTTGGGTATATTTGAAAATCCCATTAAATGATTAATATGATATCTTAAATGAAGATATGAATACTTGAAGATTTTGGGGAGGCTGACGATGCTCTCCTTACCTCAAAAAAAGGAGGCTAGGCTCACCACTGCCAACTAGTTCGCACCATCAGGTGGATCCACCATGATGAGGGGAGTCGATTCCATGCTTATTTTATTCATTTTCATATTTATTTTATTTTTTTCTTAATTTTTATTTTATTCTTGTAATTTTTATTAAATTAAATATAGTTCATGCGTGTTAATTTTATCAACAAGTGTTCCACATTCCCCTATCCGTTATTTTTCTTTTTCTTCTTCTTTAATTCTCTTTATTTTTAATTTCTTATTATTTATTATATTTTTATTTTAATTTATGTGTTCTTATTTTATTTTATATTTTATTCTATTTTCTTTCATTTCTCTCTCTATCTCTCTCGCTTCTATTATTTTTATATCTTTATATTTTTATTTTATTCTCTTTTTCCCATCTTACCACCAAGACCACTTACCCTAAAAATGAAGGGATAACCGAAGGATTGTCTTGGGGGAGGTGAGTGGTGTTTCCATTCATTCTGCATGTAAATTTTAATTTTTTGTTAAGTTTATGGTGACTAAAAGTGAATTTCATGGGTGTGTATATTTTCCACCATGACACTAAACTCAAACTCTATAACACCCCAAAAAGTTTATGGTATGTTTCTCTTAAATATTCTCAATTCATTAGATAGCCTATATTGCATCAAGAACTAAGTCTCTTTGCACCAACAATTTTTTATTTAGGAAATAGTCATAACCAATCCATTAAACTTAAACTTCCCACTTTTCTGTTTTGAATTTCGAAAAATGGACATATATGGTTGTGATCAGGGTGATATTTGGAGTCTAATAGAATCAACTTATTTTTTGGTGAATAACAACTTACCCTTGTGAATATTAACTTACCCTTATGAATAGTAACTTAACCTTATTAATAGTAAAATGACCCTTATGAATGGTAACCTTACCTATGAAATTATAAATAAATGTAGGCACTTTAAAAATAAAGATGAATATTTGAAGTGTTGGTATTTTTTTATTAAATAATGATTTTAATTAAAAATTAAATTTATCATATTTAGAAAATCATTTTTGAAAAATAGAGTTCATTTTTGGATTCTAAACATTGAAAAATGGTTAGGGTAAATTTTTGGGATTTTTTTGAAATACTTGAATTTTTGGGGAATAATAAAATTTGTTGATTTATGAAATATGCTAAATAAATGAATTTATACATCATTCTTGAGACATGGATGATGTAAATGGAAATTGGTTAGAACTAAAATTCACTAATTACTATTTTTTCATGTAATAATCACTATTTTATGTCTTGGGGAAAAATAATAAGCTAATGATTAAAATATTAAGAAAACCCTCCTCCCCTCCACTATATAAAGCACCCCTCACCCCCCACCCTCCTCTTCCTCCCACACCACTCAAGATTTGAAACTTACCTAAGTAATACCAAACACACTTCCCAAGACCTCCCCCCACATCTAAAAACTTTTGGTCTCACCAAAATTCCAAGAAAAAAGGCCTTAAGGGTATTCTCAAGGAGTACTCAAGAGGTGAACCTCTCTTCCTTTTTCTTTCAACTTCTTTTACAAGTTCCATTATTTTTTTGCACTCTCCTCACCTCCCTTCATCAAAATTATATTATAATTACAATAATTTAAATGAAATGTAATTTTCTTATGATAATATAATATTCTATCATCATATCTCTTTTCCCCCTTCTCTTATACTAAAAATGAAAACATCATCCGAGATGTATTAATTCATGGACGACAGGTTTTTAGTTTCTGTTAATATATTCAATAATGGTCATGAAACCATTATAATGGTTGAAAAAAATAATAATATATGTATTTTATCTTATTAAATGTTCAATAATCCTTACACAATCATTATATAAAATAATAATATAAAACAAGTTCATTATGCAAAAAACTCTCAAGTTAATCCAAGCTTTTATCATTAAATTTTATCTAATGATTCAACCTCATAGTATATAACCAAATTCATTATAAGATCATTTATATCTATATAATTTTACTAATAATTTATATTAACAATTCTATATGTTTATCTACATGAAAAACAAACTTCAATTCATGAATACAAGTAAACTGATCATGAAAGCCAAGGGAGAAAATGCTTCCAAAACAATAAAATTGAACCTCTTAAACCCATCTAAAAGGTCATGAATGAACCTAATAAGGTTATAATAAATAAATTACATGTATATTAGTTTATGTTATTATTAATTAATGAAGATAAATTTTATTATTTAGGTTGTTAAGATCAATCAAGATCACCTTCGGGTATAAGGTAAGGGATCCTCTCTATCTCACTTTTATTCAAGAATGTTCTCTCTCTTATGAATTTTTTTGTGTAATTTCTAATGATTGGGTATGATTTAAATCCTCCCCCATATTTTCATAATGATTTATAAATGATTAGTAACCCCATTTATCTCTCATTAATCCCTCTTAAGTACACTCGATATCATACCGATATTCTGTAAGGAGTTTCTCATCTCACTTTTATTTCTGTGAGATTTCCATTGTTCACCAATTATTTCTTATATGTAGTGTATTTTTAATTAATTTTGATATATAATATCCTGATTCTATTTATATTCTTGGTATTTATTGATTCACTTGATGATTATTAACTCGATTTGTTATAATAATGTAAGGGACTTTGTTTCAGTTTCTATTTCATTGTGATTTACTTGCTATTATGCACCGAATTATTCTTATGGGGTGTGCCTACTGCCCCTTTGGGATAATTTTCCATTTTAAATTTTAAATATATTATATATCCATATTCTTTTTTCATGGATATTATTATTTTCTTAAGTCGTATACCCTTTTACATATGGTGTTTATTTATAATGTTGTTTTAACTATGGAAATTTTGATGAATATGTATCATCTGCTCAATACAAATATTGAGAAGTCATATTGTACTTGTATTAAATCTATTTATAAAGAATTATTTGGAAATACATTTATGATTGAGGCCTAATATAGCCCCTGATGCATTGACAGGTCTCGTGAGACAAGTCAGTTGGCGACAAACCCTTTGAGTTTGTTTCCAAAACTGAATCAAACGGGTATCTACCCATAAACTTAAACCATTTCAACGCTATAGTGGTATCATGTGCTATATACATTACATCTAATTAATAATAATTCTCTTTATTCGTTTTTAGTTATTATTATCCATGATGTTTTAACTATAACAAAATCTATGGATGCAGTTTCATTCTCAGTTTATTAATGGTGTGTGTGTTTCATTTATTCACCATGCCATATTGACTATGAAAATTTTATTATGATTCAATTATTATTGATTCATGCTTCCACTATTTTTAACCCTTATTGATCATTTTATCTCAAACCTTTCATTTTTTTACCTTTAATAGGTTATGAATATGAGTCTATTTATTGAGTTCTCGTGGCTGCAGTTTATTAGTTTTTTTATGTATTGTATTTTGTTACATTTTCCAATGTAATTTGGGTATCATGTATGTATCTAGTTTCTTAAAGACTACTAAACTAATAATTCCTTCAGTATTTCATTCATTTTAATCATGACAATTTAATAATTAATTCATTGGCTCTGGGTTTCTGGGTTCGGGGAGTCATAGTTGGTGTCAGAGAAAGTTTAGTAGAAAACTTGGAAACTAGATTAGAAAATATAGATTAGGGAACAAATACCTAAGATAGTATTTGAGGGTAAACATACAAGAACATCTGGTAATTTTGGTAAGGAATATATTATGTGGATATTTCTATCAAATACATCCCTGTCTGGATACAAATAAGTAGAGGTAGCTCTGGCACAGATGTATCTAGGGGTAAAACCTGAAAACACAACTTTGAGGTAGACTCAAATGGTAACTGGTGCATGAAAATGGGCCTTTCTACACTCTTGGTTTGAAACTCCCAAGGTATATGCTTAAGATAATTCACATTTTCTTTATAATCCATTATGAAGGATTTGAATGTAAATTTTTCCTCATAGAAACCATGTTTTTGATATTATCTATGCATAGAATTTCAATTTAGGTTAAGTACTTTTATAGTTGAGATTATAAATTATGATTCATAACCTAATCTAGTGTATGTAATTATTTATAAATTTCACCTAATGGAAGAAGTGGAATAAATACTCATGTACAATATAGGTATTTCCCCACTGAGCAAGTTAGTACAGTCAATGTTGGAGTAGATCAGATCATGACCATATTGGGAAAACTTACTCAAGTTGTGACGAATAAACATGATACACATGTTTTGGAAAATTTCATGTATCAAAATCCCCCATCTTTTAGTGGGACTACTAATCCAGTGGTAGATGAGTAGTGGATTAAGTCCCTTGAAAATTTATTCATGGAATTAAGATGCAATGAAAATGAAAAGGTAATGCTTTCAGTATATTGTATCAAGGGTGAAACTGATAAATAATGGTCCTTGATCCAGAATACCATAGAATAAGAAGAAATATAAGATATGGAATGGATAAATTTTAAGGAAATATTATTCAAAAAATATTTCCCTTGTGGTAAACAAAATGAAATGAAGAGGAAATTAATTATTTTAAAGAAAAGGGAAGAAGATTGTGTTGCAGAGTATGAGGATACCTTCACAAGACTAGGCAGGTATTCCATAGATTAAGTACATGACTTAGAAGACAATATTTATCATTTATCTGAAGGTCCTAAGACAAGTCTTCAAAGGGATCTATCTTCTCAATCATTTTCATCATATGATGAAATTGTATTAAGTGCCATCAAAATAGTGAAGGAATTTTTTAGATCAAATTTTCCCAAGGGAAATCAAGATAAGAAGAGATATTCTAATAACCATGGAAAAGATTAAGCACCAATGAAGAAGAAGGTAATGAATCAATATCCATTATGCGAGAACTGTGGAAATAACCATCCTAAGAAATGCTTGAAAGGCATGGGAGTTTTCTATAAGTATGGAAAAAAGGGTCATCGATCTAGTGAATGTAAGGGGAAAAGACAAGTCAATAATTTTCAATGATATAATTATAGAGAGATGGTACACTATGCAAATTAGTGTCATAAGTGCCAAGGAAACTTGCCTCAGAAAAGTCCATGAGAGAAAGGGAAAGCTTATGCAATCACAATGGTTGAATTTGAAATTCTTAATGATGTGGTAGCAGGTACTTCAATCGTTTCCTCAAACTTAGCCAATGATTTATTTGATTCTGGCTAATCGAATTCATTTATATCTTCCTAGTTTTCCAAGAAAATTAGACATGTCCAATTTGATTTAATAATGGAGTTGTCAGTTAAAACTCCTAGGGGATGTATCATTGCAACAAAGATATATCGATCAGTCCCCCTTATGAAACATAAACATTCTTTGGTTTCTAACCTTATCATCATACCAATGATTTACTTTGATATAATTCTCGGTATGAATTATCTATTAAATTATGATGCAAATATATATTTCTAGAAGAATGAAGTTATAATTTTTGAGAATGGTGTAGAATCCCTTATCTCTAGAGTATAAACATTTTCATCTAATTCTTATCTAGATCCACCCCCAGTAGATCTACTGAATTCAATTCTTGGAGAGGAAGATAACACAGTATCTATGGGTGAGGAAATAAATCTCCAAATTGAATATTCACTTATTATGAAATAATACGTTGATGTATTTCAAGAGGATTTACCTGGACATCCTCTAGAGTGGGAAGTTGAGTTCTCTCTTGATTTAATTCCTGGTGTAAGACCTATATCGAAGACTCCCTATAGAATGTCCACTTTGGAATTAGTAGAGATAAAGAAACAACTAGAGGAATTGAGTGGCAAAGGATTTATTCAACCTAGTGTTTCTCCATGGGGAGCCCATGTATTCTCTATCAAGAAGAAAGATGGATCCATGAGGCTATGAATTGATTATAGGGAAATCAATGATATTATAATGAATAATAAGTATCCTCTACCATGAATTGATGATTTATTTGATCAAATTCATGAAGCCCAATATTTTTTGAAGATTTACCTTCAATCTGGATATCATTAGTTGTGTGTGAGGAAGGAAGATATTCCAAAGATAGCATTTCAAACCAGGTATGGGCATTATGAGTATAAAGTAATACCTTTTGGACTGAATAATCCACTCTCTATTTTCATGAATCTAATGAATAGAGTTTTCAAGGAATATCTTGATGACTTTTTTGTGTTGTCTATCGATGATATCCTTGTATACTCCAAAATATATGAAGACTATGAGAATCACTTGTGGATTATTCTAAAAACTATTAGAAGAAATGAATTATATGGAAAGTTTAGAAAGTGTGAATTTTAGATTCAATCAGTTTATTTTCTTCAACATATTGTCTCTAAGTATAGAATAATAGTTGATCCTGCAAAGGCAAAGGCAATCCAAGAATGGCCAATGATAACTAACATAACTGAGGTATGTAGTTTTATTAGCTTAATAGGTTACTATCGGCGTATCATTCATAATTTCACCTAATTGGATAACCCACTAACCAAGCTCACACGTAAAAGTGTTAAGTTTGTATAGATGAAAGAATGTATATAATGATTTGAATAATTGAAAAGAATATCGCCCAATGCTCCAATTTTGAATCTTCCATCTAGAAATGATGGATTAGTGATATACAGTGATCCATCAAATAATTGGTTGGGTTTCATCCTTCTGAATAATGATAAATTTATTACTTATGCATCAATACAGTTAAAGACTCATGATAAAAATTACTCGACTCATGATCCTGAGTTATCATCTATAATATTTTCTCTAAAAATATGGATACATTATCTCTACGGTGAAAGATGTAAGATATATACAGATCACAATAGTTTGAAATATATTTTTACACAGAAATAACTCAACATGAGGCAAAGTATATGGCTTGATTTACTAAAATATTGTGATTGTTCAATACACTACCACCCAGGAAAGGAAAATAATGTGGAAGATGCATTATGCAGGAAAAATCATGGACTTATGACCTAAATGAGGATTGATATAGATCTTATATTCTTGGATCTACTAAATATGGATATATGAATTGTTAAGGAAGGGTAAACATATTTCCTCTTTCAAATTATTGTTAAACCATCTTTACTATAAAGGATAAAAATATTTCAATCTAATTATGAGAATATACAAAAGAAAATTAAAGCTGTTAAGGATGGAATATTGGAAGACTTCATGTATGAGGATGGACTTCTAAAATTTGAGAAGAGGTTATGTGTTCCATCAATACCTAATCTAAAAAGAGAACTATTAGATTATGCTCATCGCTCAAATTTATCTATACACCCAAGTAGCACTAAGACTTATAGATATCTGAAGGAACATTTTTTTTGGGATAACATGAAGTGACAAATTGATGACTA
The DNA here is from genome assembly GCA_963277665.1 of Viscum album. Lineage (NCBI taxonomy): Eukaryota > Viridiplantae > Streptophyta > Magnoliopsida > Santalales > Viscaceae > Viscum > Viscum album. The sequence goes on from OY728161.1 coordinate 1,342,753,938, forward strand.
TATTTCAAAGTGTCTAGTTTGTCAACAAGTGAAGGTCGAGAGACAACATCGTAGAGGGGTCATGAAAGCTTTTGTAAGTGGCATGACATTATGATGTATTTTTTCACAGGACTACCAAGGACACCTATAAGGAATGATGTAATATGGGTAATTGTTTCTGAAGCTTTCGTCGGGGCATGTGCCTCCATCTTTTTTGGGGACGAAGACACTATTTTTTTTCCCATATTCCCACTTTCCAAAGGCGGGCAGCATCCGTTCCTTATTCAGGGATGTTTTCTCCTTGATTGAAATGGGCTGATGGGATGTCGATTCTTCCTCCCATGGATTCCTCCTCGGAACTTGTTACCTAGTCTGGGTCACCCTTAAATATTTAATACGTTGTTTGTGAAACTCTTCCCATTGCCATATCTTCATGGAAGAAATTTAATTATGTTGCTTCTGTCAGGACATTCCAAGGGGTCAAGTCAGGAAAGAAACCTTCGGTCAGGGGAGTAGTCACGTTGGGCATCACTGGCATGTCTGGACGCTGGGACACTGGCACATCTGGGTTTATGTCCCTAATTATAGGGCTTCTCGAGGGCACGGAAGCCCAAGTAATCTCGTGTCAAATGTGAGTAATCGTATGCCCTAGGCATGTCTATGGGGTTTTCCCCATCTTCCCATGTTTAACACAAGGTATGCCGCAAGTTTAACATCTAGTGGAGATGGATCGGACTGATTAGAACGCTGACTAGAGTGGATTAGATGATTTTAACCCCTAGAGGGTACACTGATGTAGCAGGGTGAGTTTTCATGACCTCACCGAGATGTTGCGGCCTGGGTAAGAATCAAGAAGGGTGATGGAGTGTTGAATGAAGTGGATGGTGAATGGGATGGAACTGTAATGAGGACAATGGTAATGTTGGGATTAAGTCTCAAGGAGACTTCCTACATATCCTCATGGTAGGGAATCAATGTCCGCGTAGTTTGGTAGGGAGATGGGACACCTAAGGAGGTGGCCCATGAGAATGGACACATGGATGGGACCTAGAGGAAGTGGAACCTCTGGTTTAGGGCATGACTTTCCTGAAAAAACATAGGCTCGAGGAAAATTGCAGTCAATAGGCTTGAATTAGGGTGTACACATAGAATAACAACCCGATGATGTGTGTAGGTATTACGCGTGGTAAGCAGCCTGAGTTGGTCTGACGCCACTATGATGGACCAAAGATCTGGGTCCCAGTAAAGGGGGTTACAATGGCTTGCCACTGATTGAGGGACACAATGTCTTACTACTGCATGGGGCATAATGGCTTACCACTACATGGGGCACAATTTCTTACCACTGATTGAGGGACACAATAGCTTACTTCTAGATGAGGTCATGACGGCTTACCGTTGGATGGGGTAATGACGGCTTACTGGTGGATGGGGTCACAACGGCTTACCGCTGGATGGGGTGATAGTTTAGTGTCATGCGGGACAAAAGGGGCATACAGTTTAACATCATGGAGGATGGGGGTGGACCGACGTGAAGGGGGTTAGAACCAATATATGGTGGGATTGAACCTTAAGGAGGCTTCCTACGTATCTTGCCATAGAAAGGATCAAAGACCACATAGTTCAGGTGGAGTGTTTTTTGAACTGACATAGAGATAGTCGAGACCAATGGGTGGTGGGATTGAACCTCAAGGAAGCTTCCAACGTACCTTGACTTGGCAAGGATCAAAGTCCATGTAGTTCAAGAGGTTTGAGAATCGATGTGAAGATGGTTGGAGTGACTGGGTTTTGGGCTTGAACCTCAGGGAGGCTTCTTATGTACCTTGCCTTGATAAGGATCAAAGACCTCCTAGTTTAGATGGGGTTTTGGTGAGCCGACGTGAAGGTGGTCGGAGCGACCGGGTATTGGGCTTGAACCTCAGGGAGGCTTCCTATGTACCTTTCCTTGGCAAGGATCAAAGACCTTGTAGTTCAGGTGGTGTTTTGGTGAGCCGACGTGAAGGTGGTCGGAGTGACCGGGTATTGGGCTTGAACCTCGGGGAGACTTCCTACGTACCTTTCCTTAGTAAGGATCAAAGACCTTGTAGTTAACATGTTATTTTGGTGAGCCGATGTGAAGGTGGTCAGAGCAACTGAGTATTGGGCTTGAACCTCAAGGAGGCTTCCTATGTACCTTGCCTTGGCAAGGATCAAAGACCTCATAGTTTAGGTGGGGTTTGAGGCTTACACTCTAGGATGCCTATAGAGGATGTCATGGTCGATGCTTACTCTAAGATCACGTGATTCATGCTCGGTGTGAGAAAAAAGAGGTAGCAAAGACCTGACGATCACGTCGTGAAAGGTTTATTCGTGGGAAGTTGACTGGGGCTACACGTAGTTGGCAGCCCAAAGAGGAAACAAGGGCTTATGCGTGGTTAGCAGCCCAAAGAGATGGAGATTGGGACTTACCACAGGGTGGAGGCCCAAGTGGTGATAAGCCCAGCGGGAGAGGGATTTGGAACCTAGGAAGAGAGGGGGAGTAGGGATGCTACCTCCGGTAAGGAAAACTAGGGGCTTACACCAGGGTGGTTTCCCTTTCCCCACAGATGGACTCCGCTCCGATAAAGAGGAGGTGATTCCATGTGATAAATGCTCTCACTACTGTGGAGACCAATGGGAATATAGAATGTCTGAGATGGGGCACCCCACGTGCACGGTACAGGGCGAAGCCACAGTTTAACGGCATCTGCTGAGGACGATGGTGCTTGGAATTTTAACATCCCAAAACTCATACGGAGTGGTTTTTCTCCACACCCCTTGGACTTACATAGCCGATACCCACCCTCCCTTGAGGGAAGGAAGGCATCGGCAATGTTGTGCCTGGGGGGTGTCGAGAGGTGATCTCATTGGGGGTCCATGTTAGCATGGATATGCAAAGAAGCAATAGCTGTTAGCGTGCCTATGCAAAGAAACATGAGGCGAAAAAAATGAAATGGGAAGTAACGTCCAAGGGACTTTGAAATCACTTTGTGAAAACCTGGAGGGTCACATGGGAAAAGATTGTGTGACGCAGGTGTGTTGCGTATAAGAGAGGCTCGAACAAGGTGCCTCAAAGTGAGGGAAGTACATGGAGATCGCGTTAGAGAATGGGTCGGGGAAAGATAAGAGGTCTGCGTGCCAGATAAAAGGTGTGCACATAAGACGAAGAGGATTTTTTCAAGAGGTACGGGTGGCGTGAAATACGGATGGGTTACACGCAAGGCGGACTATTTGCACACAATTTGGACTGGTGGCATGCAAGTTCGAGGGGCTGCGCTCGAGACAGACGGTTTGCACACTGGTTGGACAGGTTGCGTGCAGGAGAACCTGACGTTGAGGGAACTTGAGTGCAATATGGGACACCTTTCATGCAAATAAATTTGGGAAGAAACAAAATTCACTAGGATTAGAGGGCCCGCCTGAAGGTGCCCCCTAGGGGACCTATCGCGCAAAAAAACAATACCTGAAGGCCATGGGTTTTTAGCATGGTCACGAAAGATAGGGTTTTCGCACAGCTGAACGTCATTCTATATTCGGTCCTCCCCTTGAAGGGTAGAGATATGGTTCATTTTATATTCGGCATCCTTGCAGTGGCGCACAAGAGCCTAGCATGCAAACTCCTGTCGGTTGTCGGCTTATGTGCGCAGAGGGGGTCTAGGCGTGAAAATGCCCGTTCGTCGTCGCCTTGTGCACGGAAACGGGTCGGGCACGCAAATTCCTGTTTTAAGTTTCCTTCGGCATGGAAATGGGTCCGGGTGCGGCTGGTCATGGAGGATGGTGCTTCGGGTGCAGAAGGGGAGATTGGCGCACAAGAGTTTGCATGCCTGAAGTCTTCTTGCATGCATCTCCCCAATCTTGCGTGCGCTCACCTCCTGGGCCCCGAAATCTCTTCTTTTCATCTTAGATTCATTCATTTCTCTTTCATCCACCCAATGAGGTCCTTCTCCAAATTTCTACATCAGCAAATAATCACCCTCAGAATCAGAGCTGAAAGGGAACCTGAAGGTCAGATTCTAAGGGTACGCTGAAAAATAGAAAAGACATCATCAGCAGTGCGTAAAAATACATTATGCACACGCAAGAGTGCTTATTACGCACGGAATATGCATCAAAGATTTATAAATAGGCCAAGGTCCCCCCTAGTCCCTACTTTGACTTTTTCTGTGCGACCGGCTTTGTTGCTCTCGCGCATGAAAACAATACTGATCCACACGTAAGATTCTGCTATTGACTTCCGGTTTTGCACTCCATCCAAATTTTTTCTGCGTGCATCGACCTTTTTTCACACCACCACCCCTTTTTCTCACCGAATATTCCTTCTTTCGCGCTGATCCCTTCGAAGTTCTAAGAATGGCTGCTCAATAGATCGACACTGAAAGGGAAGTTGCCGCTACTGCAAAAAGAACCCAAATGATCATGAACCCTCAGATTCTTCATGTGAGGAGGGTTGTGTCTGATAACAAAATTATTTTTGACATGATTACACAAGATAAAAAGGATTACATCCTGAGAGGTAGCCTGCCGCTATGGAACTTTGGTCTTTTGGAAGAGTTTTTGATGCTCAGTTTCGAGACGGACACACCGCGGTCATGGGTAACGCGTGAGGATATTCTTCCACAATTACACATTACCAAAAACATCCATCCTTCTAGGGAAACACAGAACACATCCATATATGTCCTAAATCCAAAGACTAGGATAGTTGCAGGAAGTGATCCAGTTCTCAAGGAATCTCCCACTCTTTATGAAATTACCTTCAAAAGTAGCATTACTGACGAGACGAAGGGCAGGAAGGAGTGGGATTTCAGATCCAGGAGAAACTTTACCAATGAATGCACATGGGTGTACTGGGTGTGTTAGACGTGCGAGGAATTCAGGCTGGATATGCGAGAAATTGGGTTTTTCAAGGCCGTTTGGATGTCTCAATTCCACTTTTACCGATAGCGGGACTTGGTAGCAGAGTTGTTCAGTCGCTGGTCACCTGATACCAACACTTTTCACCTCCATCGTGGGGAGGTGGGAATCAGTCTGTGAGATTTCCACAGTATCGAGTGAATCCCCTTGGAGGGGTATCAGTACAATGAGTTCCTCCTGACGGAGAATGTCTGGGGGGATAGGACCTACATCCCAATCCTGTCGTGGCATCTGCTAGAGCTGGCTAAAGAGGAACTCAGAATAAAATATATCCTAAAGGATATACCCTATTCAAGGTGGTTTAGTCTCTTCCTGACCCAGGACACAGCTGTGAAGATGCCAGTCCAAGGGAAACAATGCTCGAATACATCTCAAAGGGGGAAAGAAGAATCATATTGGAAGATTTTTGAGATGGGAGAGTATCGATCGTGGGTCTTTGGAATCAATAAGGGTCGAAACCCAAATGTGTGATATGTTGGGTTCCTTGCCGTGTTCTTGAGTATATGGTTGTTACCTATGAGGGACACGAGGATGGGAGTCCCTCGGGGATGCTATTGATGGTCAGGATTATGGCTGCAAAGAACAAGGTTGACCTAGGGGTACTAGTGTTGGCTAGGATATACAGTATTCTAGGGAACATTTCAAGGGGAAGTATGCCCAAGAGGATATGAGGACCATTCCAGATTCTCCACGGTTCGGTCACAGCCCACTATGGTGGGTATGACTTCCCGAATTCCATCCACCCCCTAGTAAAGGGATGCGGCCATCCCTCTTGAACATTGTTTCGATCTTCCCAGTGACGCTCAGGGATGACAGAATCAATCTAAAGATCAGCAGTCACACTCACTTCGACTTCCACCCATTCTAGACCCTATTCGTACAAATGGTAGATGATGGGAGGGGTCTATAGGAGAAGATGGAGTACCTTCAGAGCATCCGAGGCGGCATACTGGTGGCCCAAATTGAGGGAAAAATCTCTTGTGAACCCAATGTGCCGACCAGGTTCGCCAGGCAGTTCGGGTTCATGCCACGAATGCCCAAGAAAGTATACATAGAGGTTCTGGAAGAGCGGAATCCTTTCATTCTCTGAAAGCTATGGCTTATGTTTACGACAGCAGGCCTGGGAGAAATCATCACTCTTCCCCCCACTGATGTCAGTGTCGGAATGTCAACAGAGTATGCTGAACACTAGATGAGAACTTACCCCGAGGCGATTATTTGGAAACGCATTCAGCAGATCAAGGCAACTAGTGAAGAGCTCGAAGAGAAGGAAGGTAGATGAGGTTTCTCTAGGGAAGTGAGGCAAATAATGGGTCAGGTAGCTAGCACAGCATAGGCTGATACTTCATTGGCAAGGGCAGCACAGACCGAGAACGTGCCTCTACCCTCCAGGGAAGGGTGGTCTCGTGCACGGCCTCGGGGTCCGACTAGGGAACTCCCAAGAAAGCAACTCAGGTATCTTATGACATCGTTCGTTGATCCTATCTTCCCTTATCTATGGTATACTTAGAGAAAATTGTGACATTCCATCTCCGCTGAAGAGTTATGGCAGAGGTTGATACGCACCGGGCTCAATCTATCGGACATAGGGCACATCCGGATATTGTATAGAGTAAACTTTCATCACTGGCATGCATACCTAACAACCATGTACATGTACGCTTACCAGCAAGGGTGGTATGAAGAACCTCATATCCTGGTGAAAGTAATGCTTGGCCAGGAGCATGACCCAGAGAGGCTGCCATCCAAGGATGAAAGTGTAGAGGAGGAAGAAAAAGAAGAATAAGAAGAAGGAGAAGAAGGAGGAGGAGGAGGGGGAGGGGGAGGAGGAGGAGGACTAGAGGAAGATGACCAAGTTAAGGGTCTTGGTGGTGAGGGGACTTCCAGAGTTCCCACTCACCAGCAGAGTTCTTAGGAGAGTGGTGAAATTGTTGGATCTGATGCAGAACTGGCAGAGCAGTTTGAGGTATTGTTTAAACCTTATACTGTCCTTCATCTTTTCATAGTATCGATCCATCAACCAAACCCCGTCCTATTCAGGAACACATGGGTGAGGGTCCCCAGGAAGCCTTCCCCACCAGGGGCATAGGTATGCCTATGGAGACTAGGGAGCAACCTCAGGGGCCAGTCTTTGGGACCGGTCATAGTGGGGCACCGATTTCAGCTGGATAAGGAAATAATGAACCAGAAGGAGAGCACCCTACCATCCCCATTGTCCAAGAGGAGCCGACATCGATAATCGAGTTGACAAGTGCTGAAGGCTCTCCCGTGGTGGGGGCCCCACCATGACACAAGCATTGGACACCGCTAAAATTGGCACATGTAAGTTCTTTCTCATTGGTTTTACCTCTTTTCTGGAGAATTTAGCTAATCAAGATACTAATTCCTGATGCAGTAATTGCAAGGTTAGAGGTACGACAAACCGTCGAGTTTGAGATATCTGCAAGAGTGGGATGGGTAGTGATCACATCGGCCTTTATAGAAACAACCATTCTAGGAAACCCTACCCTGGTACTCACCGAGCTGAAGATCGTAATGAGGGATGGTAATGTCGTCGGGGTGAAACTTCAGCCCGATGAGAGCGAAGTCACTGACGGGGTGCAGGTCCCTGAAAAATACCCTACTTTTGAACTCCTCGCTACTTTCCCTAACTATCGGCCTGCAGATCCTGAAGAGATAGATGATTCTGATTCGGAGGTGGCCGATGAGAGCTTTATGACGCGGCACAAAGGGTGGAAGTGTATCAAGTGCTTCCTCAATCAGCCTCAGACAGAATGGCTAAAACAAATGGGATTGCTCCACACCTAGCTATGCTTTCTCTGGGCTGGAGGGGTGGATACTCACCATCTTCATTCAATAGTTTGAGACTACATGGACGAGAAGCTGCACGAGAGAAGCTGACGCTCCAATGTTGCCTGGTGTCAGAAAGAGTCGGGGAGTACTCAAGCATTCTTGAAGCCAGAACAAGAGGTACGACTACTTAAAGAACATATGAAAGAAAAAAAAGGTATTCATTGCCAACTATTCCGAGCTTGTGGAGCAATTGAGGGCCCAACTGGAGTACACCCAAGAGCAGCTAGTGGAAGCGGGTCACCAAATGACTGAACTTGAAACTGAACAGGTACAAGAACGGACTAGGGAAAGTGCACTGTGCTCTATGGCTGCTGATGAAGAGATGGTTCTCAGGGGGCGGGAAGCAATCATGAAGTCCACAAGACAAAAGGTAGTGGTGCTGGATCGATCTATCCAAGATTTTGATCCTTAAGGGCCCTGTTTTGGTCAAACTCATAAACTCATTTCTCCTTACTAACTCTTTTTTTGAACTACATATATGGGTAGATGTATGGATAGATTTATTTAATTGTTCATTTGGTTTACTTTATTCAACCAAAATCCTGAAATAAATATCAATCCATTCCTAAGCTCACATGGGTCATACCTGATGTGAGAAACAAGGGATGCTCGCACTATTACTTCGTTTGAATGTAAGAGTGCCAACCAAGATTTGGGTATCCAAGGTTCGAAAAACCAATCCAGATTCTTGGGAAGAGAAGGGAGAGGCCCGATTAGAGGATGAGGACCTCAGAACAATCGACGTGCCATCTTCTCAATGTGATCTAGTGCACGAGTGGGGTAATGCCCGGGGCATTTGAAATCAACCCGAATATAAGGGAGTGGAAAGTGTGAATCACAATACCCCAGATTCAGAACACTGTGGGGGTGGCGTGACAATAAAGGATAGTTTTTGATTATGTTCGAAACACAGTATCCATATTATATTAGCTTGATATGGGGAAAACATACGAGGGTCAACCACTGACCATGTTTGAAACACTGGACCTGACTTAGACTTTCATTCATTAGTCTTATAGGACGTTGGCTCAAGATGGTAGGAAATCCATAGGCCGAGCATCCATAATGTTAGGGGGTTCTTTCAGGTGTGAAATGGAACGAGGGTCTGAATAAAGGGCATGCGAAGCCTGGAGAGTGGATCGATGGGTTGTTCAGATGGAGTCCAAAACTCTTGAAATTATACCATCATGGTGGAAACATGTTAGGTGGACGTACTGGTTTGATCATGGATCATTCCTACTCCCAGACAGGACATCTCTAGCGAGGAAGCTGGTGCATCCCATCATTTTCATGGGGAACCCCAAACTTGTTCAGGGTAAATCTGTAGGTGCAGGGTTCCCTGAAAGAATTCGGGACAAGGGGATAAAAAAGAGGGGAACCTGATTCACAATTCTTGGGGCTGAACCCAAAGGTAAGATGCTTGGGCATTCTTATGTATCCCATGAGGATGTTAATCAATCCGTATGTAGTTATAGGAGGAGGCACAGTAAGGTACCAGTGAAGGGGTGTGCAGGTCTAGCCCTCGCACCAAAAGAAGCAGCATTTGATAGGTCTTGTTTGTCCTTTAGGGTGAATGGATGTGTATGTTTTTTTGTGAAGAAATGGACCTATAATAGAGAATTCAGTCATCGCAACAATAATCAAGAAAAATGAAGGCATTAACAAATGGTATGGTGTTTGACCAATACCAAACATGATGTCCCTTAAGAGAGGACACCACAATGTAGCGGCGTTCTTTCATCATGTTTCCAGGATGATACTATCATAGTTTAGGGTCATGTGATGGAACCAACCATGTATTTTTACATCGTACAGTATAAACGCAATAGTTCAAAGTCATGTAGGACTAAGCAGCATAGTTTAAAGTCATGTGGCTCAAAAATATATATGAAAGATGAGGTTCAGCAGTGAATGTGCACAACGTGATAAAGCATACACGATGTGAATGAGGACGAGGTCCACATCATACCATGCGTGATTCTGGATAGAAAACCTCAGTCCGAGCGGACATAAAAGGTTAGAGGATATGGGACAGGAGAGGCTAGCCCCTAATTGAGCTGGACCTGAAGACAAGATGTCTGGGTGTTCTTACATATCCCATGGGAATGGGAATCATGCCACACGTAGTTCTTGAAGGTGCCTTTTAACGTCGTGTGGGACAACATACAGTTTAATGTCATGTGGGATAGGAAGTAAGGGGGGATAACTCCTAGAAAGGGGTGTATGTGGTGTAGCTAATGCAAACCCGACGTGAATGAGGACATAATCTCATACCATTCCATACATTCCCATAAGAGTTAAAGCCTCGAAGGCAGAACAGAAGAGATAAATTAGTGGAACTTGAGCTGGACCCAAAGACAAGATGTCTTGGCATTCCTACATATCCCATGGGAATGGGAATCAAGCTATATGTAGCTCTAAAAGAGATCTTATTTTATGGTCTTAGAGCTTGGATCATAGAGGAGTGGAATCCTTCCAAGTAAGTGTGTACCTCAACCCGATCCCTAAGCCCACCTGAGTCAAACTCGGTGTGGGAAACAATGGTGGAAGAGGTTTTTGCAATACCTGGAACGCACGCCAAAGGGAAGTTGGTGCGGAGCCCCAAATGATGCCTTTACCATGGCTTTTTTCCTCCTAACGTGCAAATGTGCACTAAGGGATAGTTCTAGGAGTGTCAAAATTCCATTTGGACATGATGGGGTGGAAAATAATGTGAATCATGTAACCAACATTCAAGGCTTGAAGGAGATGGCGTAACGATGGAGGATAAATGTTGACTGTGTTCGAAACATAGCATCCATATCATGTGGCCTGAAATAGGAATAACAAATGGGCTTTTCCCACTGACCATATTTGCAACGCGGGACTTATATCGATTTATTGTCTAAAACCCTCAATGATGTTGGCTCATAATGGTAGGAGAGACCTTAGTCCTATTATCTATTCCATTTGGGGGTCCCTTCGGATGTGAAAGATAATGGAAGCCCAAATAAAGGGGAACACGAAGCCTGAAAAATGGGTGAAAGCATGTCCACATAGAATCTGACACTCCGGGTTCTAGACCAAAGTACTCATGATCCAATTAGTGAATCGTCGAAGAGGGAAGAGTGACCCGACTCAAGGGAAGTCGACTCAAAGAGACGAAAGCAGGGAAAGGGAGCGATGGCCACTTAGGAGAGATAGATATGCAGTGTGGTTGTTATAAATCCTACGTGAATGAGGACATGAACCCATAACACACTGTATACCCCTCTTCTATAAGAACATGGGCCAAGGGTCCAAAATGATAGGGAGGTTTCTACGATATGGGGCTAGATCTGAAGTCTAGACATTCGAGCGGTCCTATGTATCCCATTAGGATGGGAATCAAGCCACACATAGTTTTAGAAAAGGGATGATGCAAATAATGGTGAGATACCCGAATGAGGGGCGTGTATGACATGGCAAGTAACCCAATGTGAATAAGGACATGAGTCCATACCATACAACCCTAATTGAGAACTTAGGCTAGGGGCCCAAAAAGGTCAAGGGGCCTGAGGCTGGGCCATGGACAAAATGTCATGGCCATCTTGCAGTTTAACGTCTTGCAGTGAGGATGAAGGTGATCTTAGTTTAGGGTTTTAGATTTCGAACCTTAGATGCCTAGTTTAATGTAATATGCATGGGAAGAGAGGGTGAATCATCGTGCTTATAGTGGACCACAAAGCGGCAATGATGATAGAGGACAACTGTTGACCAGGTTCGCAACATGGGACTTGTATCAACTTGTCACTCGCAATCCTTGAGGGTGTTAACCATGGTAGGAGAGCCCTTTGGTCCGAGCATCCATTCCATTTGGGGTCCTTTTGGATATAGAAGGTGATGGAATCCCAAATGATGGGACTTACGAAGTGTGGTAGGGACCATGCTCATGGGACAGGTGATAAATGATGGGAGGGATATCTCAAGGGTATATGTGCGGCATGAAGAAATAGCCTGACATGAATGAGTACATGAGTCTGTACCACACCACACAATCCTAAATGAGAACTCGGGCCAGGGGCCTGAAGGACCTGAGGCTTGGGCATCCCAACCAACTGTATCCATACAACCTCTCATTCTGGCATTGCCTTCACAACTTCTAAGCCTGTATGAGCAATGCTTAGTGTAAGGAACAAGGAGTAAGATTAGTCCTCTCCCCATCACACAAGGGTCTGACAACTAGAATTACTCCCATTCTAAGTAGATTGAGATTTGGAGAGACGATGGGGCAGAATGAACCACTACAATCCAAATTTAGGACATATGGGGATGGTGACAACAACAAAGGATAGTTGCTGACCAGATTTGAGACATAGAATCTATATCACATAACCTAAAATAGGAACAACAAACGAGTGTCGACTGCTTACCATATTCACAACGCGGGAATTATATCAATTTGTTGTATGAAACCCTCGAGGACATTGTCCCATTATGGTAGGAGAGTCCTTAGTCCTAACATCCATGCCATTTGGGGGTCCCTGTAGGTGTGAAAAATAATGGAAACCCAAATGACGGGGTGGGTGGAACATGAATGCACCCGTGCAATTTCAAATGAAGTTGGACAATAGAAGAGATAGAGATATTCAGGGAAGAGAGATACATGGTATGGTTATGACGAAATTTACACGAATGAGGGAAAAGGCATGTGCCACACCATGTGTTTCGTCCCAATGGAAGGTCCTGAAGTTTTGGGGATGGGCCTACGGATGAAATGCCTGGGCGGTCCTACGTATCCCATGAGGATAAGAATCAAGCCACACGTAGTTATGAAAAGGCCATGTAGTTTAGCGTCATGCGGTTAGGATGTGGGAGGATTATAAGAACAAAAGAGGGCACATGGTGCGATCATCATAACCCTGACATGGGTGGGGCCTAAGAAGCCTACACGATGCCATGTGAGATCTCCCAAAAGAACTATGCCCATGAGGGGATAGTCAAAAGAGGAAATTGGGGCTGGACTCAAGACGAGGTATCTGAGCATTCCTACATATCCCATGGGAATGGAAATCAAGTTGTACGTAGTTATTGAGATGCAGTTTAACATCATGCAGGACGATGCATAGTTTGAGGTCATGTAGGACCATGAAACTTAAGGTCATGTAGGACTGTCATGCAATTTAGGTTCATGTGGGAACGACCATTTTAAGGTCATACTGGACCATACAGTTTATGTTCATGTAGGACCCTATAGTTTATGTTCATGTAGGACCCTATGGCTCAAGAAAAGTATTTCTTCTGGAACTTGGCATTGGTGAAAATAATTATACGCTCACCATCCATTGTAACTAGAGAGTACACGCCATTAGAGTAAACCTTGTGAATTATATAAGGTCCATCCCATTTTGGTTCTAAATTGGGTGGTTTCCTTCCAGGTATCATCGGTTCCCTTAGGTCCAGTACCAAGTTGCCCTGTAAGAAGTAGAGGAGTTGAACTTTCTTGTTGAAATATCTTGCTATCTTGTTATGATGCCTTTCTAGATTATGCAGGGCACGAAGCCTATTCTCGTCAAGTGCTTCTAATTCATCCAAACGGATTTCATCTAGATTATCTGGCACCTGCTGATCATAGACTGTTGTGAGTAACAAAGGCAACTGAATCTCGATGGGCAGGATGGCCTAAATTCTGTACACCATGGAATATGGGGTCACCTAGGTGGAATTATGAGTCATTGTCCAATAAGCCCAAAGGGCATTGGGGAGCCTATCCGACCAACTCTTCTTATTCTGACCAACCATTTTCTGCAAAATGTTAGAGAGGGTTTTTGTTGAATTCCTTGATCTGTCCATTTTCTTGCACATGATAGTAGGAGTTATGGTTAGAACGGATGTTATACTTAGCATACAATTTCTTCAGCTCAACAGCTCGGAAGTTAGTGCCATTATCGGTGAGGACAGCATGAGGGAATCTAAATTGGTAGATGATGTTGGAACTCACAAAGTCAACGATGGACCGGACCTTGACCTCCCTAAGTGGCACTGCCTTTACCCACTTGGAGAAGAAATCTGTATCCGTTAGGATAAATCTGCACTGGCAAGCTATCGCCGATAGATATGGTCCCACGACATCGAGTCCTCATACCAAAAATGGCTAAGAGTACTTGGTGGAGTGGAGATGCTCTGGTGGATGATACATAAAGTTATCATAAATTTGTCATGCATGGCATTTCTTGGTAAACTCGATGAAATAATGGATCATGGAGGGACAAAAGTACCCCAGTCTCTGGATCTGGTGAGATAGCTTTGGCCCGGTCTGATGAGCCCCATAGGAACTGGCATGAACCTCTTGCATGACCTTAGAAATCTCAACTCCTTGAATGCAATGGAGGATAACCCCATTGAACCTTCACTTTTAGAGGATCTACTCATGGCCAGGCCTGTCCTGGAGGGTGAACTGCAACACACGGCATCACATTCGCTCGTGCCCAGCCCGATCAGCTGGGAGGTAACCATTTTGAAGATATTCAACAAAGGGAGATCTCCAACCAGGAGTCACTTCAACCACTACATCTGGGGGTCCTGACATGGAGGCTTCGGCGGTAAGATGGATCACCTGTAGGTCGTCATCATCATCTGGGGATACAGGAATAATGACTCTCCAATGCACCATGTGGATAATCATATCATCCTTCTTGGGTTCTGCAAGTGATGTAGCCAGGCTGGAAAAGGCATTAGCTCGACCATTCTGAGATAAAGGGACATGAGTAACTTATAGCCGAGATGGGAACTAGAACATTAGCTGGAGATTCTATTCCAAAAATGGTACAAGCTATGGCTTTCTGACAACGTAGTCACCATTTATCTTCTTAATGACTAGTTCAGAATCCCCTTTCATATGCAAATAGGGCACATCAATCTCTAGGGCCAGATCGAGGCCAGTGATGAGAGCCTGATACTCTACCTCATTGTTGGTGTAGACTTCTGACAATAGGAATGAGTACGGAAGAATGGCTTGTGCTGGGGTAATAAAGAAGATACTCAAGCCTACCCTGTTGAGCCTGGGATCATTGAGCCTGTTGCCGATGGGGCTTCGAGAAGTTCCATCGAAGTACTTTTTCCAGCACGGTGTGGCTTGGTCTACCGAGAGGATTGCCTCATCGGGGAAATCAAGATCCAAGGACTAGTCAGCAGAGGCCAGATGGGTAGTAAGAAATTATACCAATGCTTTCCCCTTAATATCTTTCTAAGGGACAAACCTGATATCAAACTGCTGGAGAATCACTGCCCACCGAGTGATATGGCCTATCAACATGGGGCAGTTCAGAATGTACTTTAGTGGGTCTACCCGAGATACCAGATGTACCTTGTGGTGCTACAAGTAATGTTGCAATTTCTATATTTTGAATACCAGTGCAAGGCATCTCTTTTCGATGGGGGAGTATCTGGTCTCCGTATCAAGGAGCATACGACTAAGTTAGTAAAGGCTATTCTCCATCCCCTCATTATTCTTCTAGGTGAGAAGGGCACCAAGAGATCATTCTAGGGTAGTCACATAAAGTAATAATGGCTTTCCAAATACAGGTGGCATTAAGACCAGAGGTTGGAGTAGATACTACTCAATTTCCTCAAAAGCAATCTAACACTCTTCGTCTCATTCGTAAGTGGTGACTTTCTTCATGAGATGAGAAAAGAGATTACACTTACCAGCCAGGTTCGCGATGAATCGACATATGTAGGCGAAGTGGCCCTAGAAACCTCGAAGCTCCTGAATATTACTCGGAGGAGACATCTAGATAATGGCCTTGATCTTCTCTGGGTCGATCTCAATGCCCCTGTATCTGACAACAAAGCTGAGAAACTTTCCATAGGTGACCCCGAAGGCACACTTCAATGATTTTATCTTCATGTGATGGGAACGGAGGAAGCTGAACACTTTCTCAAGGTATTTGAGATGGTCCTGACGATGGTGATATTTGACCACCAGATCATCCACATAGCATTCCACCAATGTCCCAAGGATCGGCTTAAATATGCAATGCATAGCCCGCTGGTAGCTGGCACCTACATTCTTTAAACCGAAAGGCATGACTTGGTAACATAAAGTACCTTGCGGTGCCCTGAAGGCTGTGAACTCCTCATCCTTGAGGGAAATTCAGATCTGGTTGTACCTAGAGTACCCATCCAAGAACAAGAGGGCTTGGAATCCATTTGTAGTGTCAATCAACAACTCCATCACAGGAAGGGGAAAATCATCCTTCGGACAGTGACGGTTGAGATCCCGGAAGTCGATGCATACTCTGATCTATTTGTTCTTCTTCCTAACTGGCACAATGTTGGATATCCATTTGGGGTACTGGACTTTCTTAATGAAATTTTCTCTGATGAGTTTATCAACTTCCACCTCTACCATGGAACCATAAGAAGGGTGCATCTTTCTGAGAGGTTGCTCAAACCCACGATGATTTGCAGGGAGACCGAGGCGGTGGACGGCTACCTGAGGATATTTTCCTAGCATATCATCATAAATCCAGGTGAACACCTCAAGGTGTTGTTTTAGGAAGTCTATGTACTACTTTTTCTTTTCAAAAGACATATCGGCACTGATCAATGTGGGTCTCAGGTCTGCCTCGCTACCAAGGTTCACCTGTACCAACTCATCTACTGTGGAAGAGACTCCCTCTTCAAAGGTAGGGGCATCCTCTAAATCTTATTCTTCACTTATGAAGGGGGAATCCTTGGTGGGAGGATTCTCTTCTAAGTCAGAAGATCCCGACAGGAATCTGGTACCCACCTGAGAGGCAATGGACACCGCATCGAAAGACTCTTGTGCTGCTGCAACCATAGCGATGAAGGTTGTCGATCCGATCACATATGGCCTTCAGCCCAAGGGGCCACGCTTGATGATATTGAAGCAATAATAAAACATTGTCTTGAGTTGATTAATTCTATCCTGGTGGAACAAGCACGTATGACGTATTTTCATTGCCATGGGGTGGACATCCTGATACCTTATGGGGGTATGAGGCTCTGGGATCACCTGATTCTGATTTTCATAGGAGTACGAGGTGATTTTCCGCCATCACTTAGACTTGGGAATGTGTTCCCCATCGTCCCAGACACAAAAAATCATTGTCACACATCCAGGGTTGTAGCCTCCAATCGGTGGATTGGAAAGATGTAGGCATCATCTAGATCTATCCACAGGTCAGTCGCAGTCATGGAATGCTCGACCTCGTTGGTATGAATCTACTTGTCCTTGCTTTTGTAGTAATTGGAATCCAAATAGCAGACCTCAAAAGAAGAAAAGGGAGATGTGTCACCTTGAAGCATTCCCACTCGACCATTAATAGATTACTTGAGGCACTAGTGGTATAATGAGGGAACCTCCACATACAGGTGGAGCCATGGCCTTCCCATTAACGCATTGTAGGCAGTGTCCTGGGAGACTACCATAAATTTGATGCTATAAACTAGGCCACCAAACTGGGTATTCAAACAAATCTTATCAACCGAGGTCTGTTCTGTCCTATCTTAACCTTGCATTCTCAAGTCAGAGGGAGTCATATCATCCTCGTATAGTCCCATCTTATGAAGCATCTGTGTCAGGATAAGGTTAATACCCAAGCCCATGTCGATGAGGCAGCGGTGGATCTCTACATTGTTAAAATGGATAGTTATGTATAGTGGTCCTATGTTCCTCTATATGGGAGAACCCTCATATTCTATGGATAAGTAGATAATGGCCTGAAATTTAGTGTTCTCGACTGCCTCAGCATGAAAGGCCTCTGCAGTTTCTACCTCCGTCTTGAACTGGAGGGGGCTTCTTAAAGCCTCAGCAAGGGCCTCACGCATATCTGGTGACAGGAGAAGGGCCTCGAGGATAGAGAGTATTTCTAGAATGATGGAAATATGTTTGATAATATCATACTTCCACACCAGTCATGAGCTTATGCTTGCAGGAGGTCGCTCTATGATAGGAGGTATGGAGGGTCATGTCGGCTGGGTCAGTGGCCGACTGGTGGTGGGAATGTTTTGATGCTCACTAGTCTAAGCACACGGAGTGACTACCGAATGGGGGCTAGCTGACTGAGACCGGTCCACAGTAGAGCGTGGCTGATCGCGGTGAGGTCTGGGTGGCTCTGCCTAATCCAGTAGCACAAACGGTGGTGGAGACGGACCTGACGGCATCTGATGAGGAGGTTTCACATACTGAGTTCTATGCTAGACTTACTGTCTAGTTTTAGTGGCATGCACAGCCTGGCTGTAAGTGCAAAATAATGTGCCTCGATGACCCATATATCCACGGCTCCACCAATGCTGGCATCAGTTGGGGACGTTAGGGAGGTCCTCCTAGCGCTCTCCGTCGTCAGGAGTCATGTAGGGGTTTACCAGTTCCACGGTGTTAACCAAAGCATACCCTTGACTATCACTCAAAGAGTCATCCGCTACTAGATAGATTCTGGGTGGGATCTCCATCTCTGAGGGCATGAAGTTGACGAGAGTACGGGACAATTATGGAATTGGTGTGGCGTATTTTTTTCCCTTACGTCGTCGATTATTTCTCTTTTGGGAAGAGGAGGCCTGAGACGACAATGCAGAAGTGGTGGTTGTGGCTTCTGAAGGCTCCGGTCAATTCAAGCATTTACAGATGATACCATGGGCCCGAGTGACCATTTTGTGAGACATACAATCGCCATACTTCTGGGACCTGCGGTTAGAAACTTTCCACCACTCACCTTCACTACCATTGCTATTATCTAGCCTCACGAAGACACATGCCACTTGTGCTGGGGCTGGGCCCAACCTGACTATGTTGTTTTTGACCTGGTCTTGGAGCCGGTCTTTGAACACATAGCACTGTTTGAGGGCGTGCCCCAGGGTCTGGTGATAGGGGCAGTAATTGGGGCGATTGGTGAGGATTTCCTCTTTTGGCCTTCTGCACTCAGGCAAACACACAATCCCTTATTCCAAGGCACTTTGGAAATATTCAGGGACTTGATTCTCATTGAACGAGTAGGTCCGATTTCTTCTGTTCGGAAAGGGGGCCTTGGGATCCTGATTCTAACAATGGTATTTAGAAGCTTGTCGAGGGGGTGGAGCCTAATTATCCCGCCTGGGTGGTGGTTGCGCATTGCGTGGGGGTGCCTAGTGATTTTGAGGTGGACGCTGCTGGGATGGAGTCTACACCAGTGGTTGTGGGCCTCTACAAGGCTATGGATCCTGCTCCACTGGTAGCAATTCTAGTTTCCTGGGGGCCTCTATTTGGGTCACTACGGTGGGCTCAGCTCTAGCGTCTCTTCTCATAGGAATTAAGGGAGGCAACATACGTGTTTGGAAATCCTGTTGCAGGGCTTCCTCTAGGCGCTGGGCCTTATCAGAGAAGTCTCAGAATCCCCTAGGGTAGTTTTGGGTGATCAGAGAGGGAACCAGTTCCTTCTTAACATTTCTCACAAACATAGTCAGTAATTTCTCCTGAGTCTGTGGAATGTCAAGGGAGTATGTGATCCCTTTCCACCAGGCGATAAATTCTATGACACGTTCATCAAGCCTCTGTTTTTACTTGAAGAGTTTTGCGATACTCGTCTTCCAAGTGGTGGAGCTGAACTAGTATAGGAACTACCTACGGAGGTCCTCCCATCTAGTTATTAATCCGATGGGGATCTGGTTGTACTAGAAAAATGTTGTTCCTTCCAATGTCTGCACAAAACACTGGAGTTTGGAGGCTTCTTGTTGTGTTGGGGTCCCCAACATGGGTCCACACCTTGAGATGAAGTGGGCCAAGTGTTGTGGTGGGTCCCCTGTCACATTGAAGGTGGAAATGTTGGGATTCTCAAAACCCAGGGGTGCTGGAATATCATCCACCCATGATGGATACGGGTTTCCATTAGGTGGGAGTGCCACCTATCTTATTTCCAATTCCTTGAGGCGGGCAATGAGTGTCACCATTGAATCATCTGGATGGGGTCCCTATCTTGATGGAGATCCCTAACCAACAGTATATTGTTGGTCTCTTCAACATGGTAAGCAGACCCAGTGGCTCTTAGAGTGGCTGGCAGAGTGACCTGTGGAGCGGCTGGGAGAGCCCGAGATGTGTCTCAAAGGTTTTTATGCCACTTAGGAAGATTCGGCAAGACATACCACACCCACTTGTCATAAGCTCCAGTTTCAACCCTGTATGCATAAGCAAGATGGTCAGGGTCAACTGAAGGAAATTCGCTGAGGGGAAGTTGTGCTTTCCCCTATATCCCTGGCCTTGGATCACCGTAGTCCATCCATCGCTCTACAGCGCATTCATCCAGGAGGTCGTTGACCAACTATTTCTATTCAGCAAGTTGCTGACGCAATGTGGCCTTTTCAGAGTCTTCCTCCATCTTCTACACTGAGGAGGATGAGTTAGAGTGTTTGGAAACTCCGAGATTCTCCTTCCCTTTACTAAGATTACGGATGAAGACTAATGCCTCGGTGGGTGCAGGGAGACCCATCAGATTTATCTCTTGGAGAGTAACCCTTCCCAATAGATCCAATAGTGGTGGTGCACCCTCAGGGGGAAGATCCCTGTCAAGTATCTCTAGCTCATTTTCTTCTTCTGCTAGGTTGGACATGTTGACCATGACTCTAACTGGGGAATGTCCTCGATGTCACACGGTAGCTCGGGCTGCCACCGGATAGGACTAAAGAGGAGGGCAGTATACTGCCCCCAACCACAGATCTGCACGTGGGGGGAAGCCTCCTTTATAATCTTGCAGAGTACCTTGAAACTCTTGACGCATCTTTGTAGGAGGGCCTTATGGAAACCTGGTGACTCAGGGCACTGAGCCATAGGGAGTGCTGCCAAATCAACTAGATGACATTGCTCGCCAATGTCTTTTAAATGCACTTGGCTCCTTGGATAATCCACTCATTGGTGATGAAGGAGGAAGTGTGTTGCCCAGAGTGTTTGGTGGAAACACTCAACTTCCTCTTGAGTGAGGGATTCCAATGCGTAGAAATTTGGTGCTGCTATAGGCCAAAACATCTCAAGTAAGTGGTCTTCTATGATGATATTCCATAAGCTCCTTGGCTCAGATTCAAGGTCTGGCCCTTTATTACCTGACTCGTCAATCGGAGGCAGCTGAGGAATCGGTAATGGTGCCAAAGTAGATCTCCGGGACGGTAGGCTGGCTGGCGGAGAGTACAGCGAGCAAGCTGACAAACTTCCACATCTTAGGCTGTCCTCTGAAGAGTGTAACGACTTAGCCACCACATCGTTGTAGGACGGGCTGACGGCCACAGTTCCTGGCATAGAGACCAGGGCTACCGGTGATGGAATGTGTTGTTGCTCGTCTGTCATTGGTCCTCAGAATAGCTCTTCGTGATCTCTAGTCAAGGTAGAGAGTACTTCTGGTGACCATGGTGGTTATTAAACGACCGCAACCTATGGGGTTGCCAAATTTTCTTCCTCACGGATATACTTACAGAGGGAGGCGGGAATACGATGGACCTCTCATTTTGGAAGTACTAGGCTAATGCACCTTGTTCCTACCCCAGCCCTTGACATGGAGGACCTGGGTGAGGGTTCCATTGTTGAGTCATATTCGGCTTCGGAATCTAAGAAGCAAACCGGTTTGATTTTAGTCTGTATCTTCTCATTTTTCCTTTTATGGTGGTGAAGACCCAGTTTCCTGTCCCGGGATGGTTCTTCAAGGTAGGGAAAATTTTCTGCACGAGGAGGATATTTGGCCGTAGTGGTGCTGGGGCGGAGAGGGCTTCCGCCTAAGCAAGCCGGAGTGTGAGGAGCACCAAACAGATATTAAAGGGGATATGGGAAGGACCTCTATGGGAAGTTATGGAGCAGGTAATACCTCCGCTTGAGCCTATAGGAGCACGGGTGGGACCCCCATGCTTGCTTCCCCTGGCGATATTAGTGAGAGGAAGGTCCTCTTACTGGTCAAGCCAAACACGAGTAGGGCCTCCATGCCAAATGCTGGTGAGGCAAGGATGGCTTTCACCCCTATGGTTTCTAAGGTGAAGAGGACCTTTTCCGGCTGCTGTAAGAACATGGGGAGGTCCCCCATGCTGGATATTGATTGGATGCGCAACGTCCCCACACCGGCGGTCTATGGCAGGTGGGATGACTCCATATCCGATGTAATGAGCATGGGAGAGACTTTTGTACTGGGTGTCACCATCATGGGGAGGTCCCTCATTTGGACTGAGGGCAGCACGAGCTAGACCTCCATGTCAAGCCTGGAAGTGGGGAAGACCCGTGTTCTCCATGGTGGTGGTACGGTAAGGGCCTCCGTATTGTCGGCAGCCATTACCTGCACCAATGGCTGGGAGAGTCAACCCATCCTACCCATGGGGTGATTGGGGCCTCGATCTAGGTCGGGCGTATGGATGTCCCTTCTCAGCGTACACAGAGAGTTGGTGATATGCCTCAGCGATGTCTCAGGCCACAGTAGCCGCTGACGTTGACGCCCCTTGGTGGACGTCCTCTTCAGCTTGCGCCCGACGCTGGTATCGGGTAGATGGACCGGAGATGATGGTGCAGGTACATGGATCACCTGTTCCTCGGCCAGTAAGACTGGGTGGTGGTGCTGACGTGGACTGGTGGGAGCCCTTACTGGGAGCCCCTAGAATTGGATCCTGGCTGGGCTGACCCGGATATCCCTTACCTTATCGGTGTAGGGTAGGGAGTCATTGAGACGTTCCGGGGAGAGGCTCTCGAAATGGTTATATGTTGGAGTGGGGTGCAATGGCTCCCTGTGTGGCCCTTGGGGGCAGCGTTGACGATGAGGTGCAGATGCCTCCAAATCCAGGTGGTCCATATCCCAAGTTGGGATAATACCCTCTTCCTCATACCGGCGTACGAGGTCATTGATCACCCTTCATTGGATGAACTCTGAGGGATAGATGGGGTGGAGTTGCCTAGTGGTTGTGGACATTGAGACTGTCACAAAAGAGGATGAATTGCACAGTACAATCGTTCTGGTACTGCCCCTTCCCCTGTGTTGGTGGGCAGGCGGTGATCGAGTTCTGGGTGCAATAGCTTGGTTTCTGAAGAGCAAGGATATTAACTCATTAGTGCTGAAATAAAAAGGAAATTGACAACCAGTTCCCCAGCACCACCTTGTCTTCCAGGACCGATAAGAGGGGTCCGCTCTAACAACATTGCAGATCAGGATGTCCAACACTCTATTGTCCCATCTTCTGGTGAGTTTCATGCTAGTCCCGCTATTTTCTTGGAGGGACCCAGCACCAGATAACTGGATCCGGTGACATGCTAATCCATTGATGCCCCGAATGCTACTAGTCTCCATGTTGAGGAGAAAAACTTTACATTGGGTTCACAATTTCTTTTTCTGAAACTTTCTACGGGGCATGTGCCTCCATCTTGTTTTATGATGGCGATGCTATTTATTGCCCCATATTCCTGCTTTCCAAAGGCGGGTAGCATCCATTCCTTATTCAGGGACATTTTCTCCTTGATCGAAAAAGGGTGATGGGATGTCGGTTCTTCCTCCCTTGGATTCCTCCTCGGAACTTGTTACCTAGTCCATGTATCCTTAAAAGATTTAACACATTGTTAATGAAACTCTTCCCAATTCCATATCTTCATGGACGCTGGTTAATTACGCTGCTTCTGTCAGGACATTCTAAGGGATCGATTCAGGACAGCAACCTTCGGTCAGGGGAGTAGTCATGTTGGGCATCACTAGTGTGTCTAGATGCTGGGACACTGGTGCGTCTGGGTTCCTATCCCTTATTATAGGTCTTCTCAAGGACACAAAATCCTGAGGCATCCCACATAAAATGCGAGGAATCATATTCCCTAGGCATGTCTCTGAGGTTTTCCTCAGTTTACCATGTTTAACACAAGGTATGCCGCAAGTTTAATGTCCAGTAGAGATGGATCGGACTTATCAAAACACTGACTAGAGTGGATCAGATGAGTGTAACCCCTAGAGGGTACATTGATGTAGGGGGTGAGCTTTCATGACCTCACCAAGATGTGGCGGCCCGGGTAAGAATCAAGATGGGTGGTGGAGTGTTGAATGAAGTGGATGGTTAATGGGATGGAACTGTCATGAGGACGATGGTAATGTTTGGATTGAGTCTCAATGAGACTTCCTACGTATCCCCATGGCAGGGAATCAATGTCTATGTAGTTCAGTAGGGCGATGGGACACCTAAGGAGGTGGCCCGTGAGAATGGACGCATGGATGGGACCCGGAGGAAGTGGAACCTCTGGGTTAGGGCATGAATTTCCCGAAACATATAGGCTTGAGGTAAAGAGAAAGTAATAGGCTTGAATTGGGGTGTACACATAGGACAAAAACCTGATGATGTGTATGGGGATTACGCGTGGTTAGCATCCCAGGTTGGTCTGACACCACTAGGACGGACCAAATATGTGGGTCCCAACAAAGGGGATTACAACAACTTGCAGCTGATTGAGGGACACAACGGCTTACCGCTGCATGGGGAACAATGTCTTACCACTGATTGAGGGACACAATGGCTTACTGCTGGATGGGGTCATTACGGCTTACCGCCGGATGGGGTTACGACGGCTTACCGCTGGATGGGGTCACAATGGCTTACCGCTGGATGGAGTGACAGTTTAGTGTCATGCGGGACAAAAGGGGAATATAGTTTAATTTCATGGAGGATGAGGGTGGACTGACGTGAAGGGGGTCAGAACCAATATATGGTGGGCTTTAACATCAAGGAGGCTTCCTACATACCTTGCCTTGGCAAGGATCAAAGACCACATAGTTCAGGTGGAGTGTTTGGTGAACTGAAGTGGAGATAGTCCGGACCAATGGGTGGTGGGATTGAACCTCAGGGAAGATCCCTACATACCTTGCCTTGGAAAGGATCAAAGTCTATATAGTTCAAGAGGTTTGGGAACCGACATGAAAATTTTCAGAGCGACCGGGTATTGGGCTTGAACCTCAGGGAGGCTTCCTACGTACCTTTCCTTGGAAAGGATCAAAGACCTCGTAGTTTAGGTAGGGTTTTGGTGAGCCAACGTGAATGTGGTCGGAGTGACCGATTATTGGGCTTAAACCTCAAGGAGGCTTCCTAAATACCTTTACTTGGAAAGGATCAAAGACCTCGTAGTTCTTGTGGTGTTTTGGTGAGCCAATGTGAAGGTGGTCGGAGCGACCGGGTATTGGTCTTGAACCTCAGGGAGGATTCCTACGTACCTTGCCTTGGAAAGGATCAAAGACCTCGTAGTTCAGGTGGTTTTTTGGTGAGTGGACGTGAAGTTGGTCACAGCGAATGGTTATTGGGCTTGAACCTCAGGGAGGCTTCCTACGTACCTTGCCTTGGCAAGGATCAAAGACCTTGTAGTTTAGGTGGGGTTTGGGGCTTACACTCTAGGATTCCCAGAGAGGATTTCATGGTCGATGTTTACTCTATGCCCATGTGATTCATGCTCGGTGTGAGAAACAAGAGGTATAAAAGACCTAATGATCACATCATGAAAGGTGTCTCCGTGGGAAGTGGACTGGGGCTACACGTAGTTGGCGGCCCAAAGAGGAAACAAGGTCTTACACGTGGTTAGCAACCCAAAGAGATGAAGATTGGGACTTACTTTAGGGTAGAGGCTCGGGTGGTGACAAAGCCCAACGGGAGAGGGATTTGGCACCAAGGAAGAGAGGAGGAGTAGGGATGCTACCTCCCACAAGGAAAACTAGGGGCTTACACCAGGTTGGTTTCCCTTTCCCCACGGACAGATGTCGCTCTGATAAAGAGGATCTCATTACATATGAGGAATTATCTCACTACTTTGGAGACCAGTGGACATTGAGAATGTTCGAGATGGGTCACCCCGTGTGCATGGCATAGGGTGAGGCCACAGTTTAACGTCATGTGCTGAGGATGATGGCACTTGGCAGTTTAACGTCCTGCAGCTTGGACGGGGTGGGTTTTCTCTGCACTTCTAGGACTTACATAACCGATACCCACCGTCCCTTGAGGGAAGGAAGGCATCAGCAATGTCGTGGCTGGGGGTGTCGAGAGGTGATCCCATTATGGGTCCACATTAGTGTGGCTATGTGAAGAAGTGATAGTTGTTAGCATGTCTATGTAAAAAAAGCATGAGGCGAAGCAACACAATAGGAAGTAACGTCCAAGGGACTTTGAAATCACTTCGTGAAAACCTAGAGGGTCACACAGGAAAAGATAATGCGACACAGGTGTGTCACGTATAAGAGAGGATCGAACAAGGTACCTTAAGGTGAGGGCATCACATGGAGCACGCGTAAGAGAATGGGTCGGGGCAAGATAGGAAGTTCGTGTGCAAGATGCAAAGTGTGCGCGCAAGATGAAGAGGTTGTGTGCAATAGGTACGGGTGGCGTGAAAGATGAAGGGGTTGCATACAAGATAGACTGTTTACGTGCAAGTTGGACCAGTGGAGTGTAAGTCTAAGGGGTTGTGCTCGAGACAGATGGTTTGTTTGCAGGTTGGATGGGTTGCACGCAAGAGAACCTGATGTAGAGAGAACTTTCATGCAATATGGGACACCTTACATGCAAATAACTTCAGGAAGAAAATAAATTCACAAGGATAAGAGGTACCATCCGAAGGCTCCCCCCAGGGGACCTATCGTGCAAAAAAACAATACCTGAAGGCCATGGGTTTTTCACACAGTCATCAAAGACGAGGTTTTCTCGCAGCAGAGCATCACTTCATCTTCAGTCCTCCCCCTGAAGGGAAAGGATATAGTTTGTTTTATAGTCGGCGTCCTCAGCGTGGCGCACAAGAGCTTGGCGCGCAAACTCCCATCGGTCGTCGGCTTGTGCGGGCAGAGGGGGGTCGGGCGCGCAAATGCCCATTCGTCATTGCCTTGTGTGCAGAAACAGGTCGGGCGTGCAAATGCCTATTTGACGTCGCCTTCAGTGTGGAAATGGGGTTGGGCATGCAAATTCTCGTTTAATGTTGCCTTCGACATGGAAATGGGGCCAGGCGCAGGCGGTCGTGGAGGATGGTGCTTTGGGTGCGGAAGGGGAGGTCGGTGCTTAAGAGTTTGCGCACCTGAATTCCTCTTGTGCGCATCTCCCCAATCTTGTGTGTACCTGCCTCCCGAGCCCCAGAATCTCCTCTTTTTCATCCCAAATTCATTTATTTCCCTTTAATCCTCCTGATGCGGTTCTTCTCCAAATTTTGGTGTCAACAGTAATTTTTTATTGTCCTACAAATTTGGCACATTTCCTTACTATAAGAGATGATTTACCACTTGAGAACCTAGAAAGACTTTATATTAATGAAGTTGTAATACTTCATGGTGTACCACTATCGATTGTTTTCAATTGAGATCCTTGATTTACATTAAAATTATGGAAAAGTCACTAGAAGGCTTTGGATACTGAGCTTTATATGAGTACTACTTATCACCCCCAAACCGACGAATAGTTTGAAAGGACTATTCAAACACTAGAAGACATGTTTAGATCATTCTCTCTTGACTTTCAAGGTATATGGGATAAATACTTGACTTTGGTGTAATTTACCTAAAACAATAGTTTCCATTATAGCATTCAAATGGAATCATATGAAGCATTATATGGTAAGAGGTTTCAAACTCCAACTTGTTGGGATAAAGTTAGTGAGAGGAAACTTATAGGCCTAGAATTTATTAAAGAGACAACGAAAAAGGTAAAGATAATTCGGGCCCATATTAAGGTAGCCCAAAGTAGGAAAAAGAGTTATATTAACAACTGGAGAAAGGATTTGGAATTCCAAATGGGAGATCATGTATTTCTAAAATTATCTCCATGGAAGGGTGTCTTAAGGTTCGGTAAGAAATGGAAACTGATTCCCAAGTACATCAGACCGTTCGAAATTCTAGAAATAATTGGAGTTGTATCTTACCATTTAGCAATGCCACCAAGTCTCTCCAAAGTTAATAATGTGTTCCACATGTAATTTTTAAAGAAATACATTCCAGGCCCAATGCATGTACTCACCTATTAAGAAATAGAGTTGGAACCTTATTTGTCATACTGTGAAGAGCCTATCGAGATTCTTGACACAAGGGAGCAGGTACTGAGAAATCAGACAAATTGGCTAGTAAAGGTTCTTTGAAGAAACCATAAAATGGAGGATGAAATGTGGGAACATGAAGATGTTATGAATAATAACCACCCTCATATTTTTAGGGAACAATATACATGAAAATTATCAAGGACAAAATTCTGATGGAGGGAATAATATAACACCCTAAACATTTTATGGTATGTTTCTCTTAAATAATTTCAATTCATTAGATGGCTTATATTGAATAAATCACTGAGTCTCTTTAAAACAACACTTGTTTATTTAGGAGATATTCATAACCTAGCTATTAAACTTAAATTTTTCACTTCTGTGTTTTGAATTTTGAAAAACGGACATACACGATTGAAATTTGGGTGATATTTGGAGTCTGGTAGAATCAACTTTTTTTTGAATAATAACTTAACTTTATGAATAGTAACTTACTCTTATGAATATTAAATTACCCTTATGAATAGTAATATGACCCTTCTGAATAAAAACCTTACCCACAAAATTATAAATAAATGAAGGCACCTTAAAAATGAAAATGAATATTTTAAGTGTTGGTATTTTTTTAGTAAATATGATTTTAATTAAAAATTAAATTTATCATATTTATAAAATTATTTTTGAAAAATTGAGTTCATTTTTGGATTCTACATGTCAAAAAATGGTTAGGGTTAATTTTTGGTATTTTTCTAAAATACTTGAATTTTTTGTGAATAATAAAATTTGCTAATTTATGAAATATGATAAATAAATGAATTTATGCATCATACTTGAGTCATGAATGATGTAAATGGAAATTGGTTAAAACTCACATGAACTTATTACTATTTTTTCATGGAATAATCACTATTTCTAGTCTTAGAGAAAAATAATAAACTCGTAATTAAAATATTAAGAAAACCCTCCTCCCCTCCACTATATAAAGCACCTCTCACCCCCCCCCCTCTTCCTCCCACACCACTCAAGATTTTAGTCTTACCTAAATTCTTCTAAATACACTTCCCAATACCTCTCCCCACTTCCAAGACATTCTGGTCTCACCAAAAGGCTAAAATAAATTCCTTAAGGTGATTCTAAAGGATGAGTACTCAAGACGTGAACCTCTCTTCCTTTTTCTTTCAACTTCTTTTACAAGTTCCATTATTTTGTTTCTTTATCCTCACCTCCTCTCATAAAAAATATATGATAATTAAATCACCTAAAATGAACTGAAATTTTATTATTCTAATTGAATATTTCATCATCATCTCTCTTTTTCCCCTTCTCTTATCCGATATGTGTTAATTCAAGGATGACAGGTTTTCAATTTTTGTTATTATATGCAGGACTAGTCATGAAACCTTTATAATGGTTGAACCAGATTATAATATATTTATTTTAACTTATTTAATATTTTGTAATCCTTACACACTCATTATATAAAATAATAATACAAAACAAGTTCATTATACCCAAAACTGCCAAGTTAATCCAAGCGTTTATCATTAACTTTTATCTAATGATTCAACCTCATGGTATATGACCAAATTCATTATAATATCATTTATATATCTTAAATGTAACTAATAATATATATTAACAATTTTTTACATTTAAAAACATGAAAAATTAACTTTAATTCATGAATACAAGTAAACTGATCATGAAAACCATGGAAGAA
The DNA here is from genome assembly GCA_963277665.1 of Viscum album. Classification (NCBI taxonomy): domain Eukaryota; kingdom Viridiplantae; phylum Streptophyta; class Magnoliopsida; order Santalales; family Viscaceae; genus Viscum; species Viscum album. Next base: position 1,342,783,361 of record OY728161.1, read on the forward strand.
AATGCTTCCAAAACAATAAAATTGAACATCTTAAACCCGTCAAAAAGGCCATGAATGAACCCAATAAGGTTATAATAAATCAATTAAATTTATATTAGGTTATAGTATTATTAATTAATTAATATTAATTTTATTATTCAGGTCATTAAGATCAATCAAGAACACCTTCGGGCATAAGGTAAGGGATCCTCTCTATCTCACTTTTATTCAAGAATGTCCTCTATGTTATTCCATTTTTTGTGTAATTACTAATGATGGGGTATGATTTTTCACCTACCCTATACTTCCCTCATTATGTATAAATGATTATTAACCCCATTTATCTCTCATTAAGCCCTCTTAAGTACATTTTATATCATGCCGATATTCTGTAAGGGGTTTCTCATTTCACTTTTATTTCCATAAGATTTACATTATTCGCCACTTATTTCTTGTATATAGTGTATGTTTACTACCTTTTGATGTATAATATCATGATTATATTTATATTAATGGTATTAAGTGATTCACTTGATGATTATTAACTCGATTGATTACAATGTTGTAAGGGACTTTGTTTTGATTTCCATTTCATTGTGATTTACTTGGTATTATACATTAAATCATTCTTATGTGGTGTACCTACTGCCCCTTTGGGATCGTTTTTCATTTAAAATTGTAAATATATTATATATCCATATTATTTTTTCATGGATATTATTATTTTCTTAAGCCGTATACCCTTTTACATATGGTGTTTATTTGAAATGTTGTTTTAAATATGGAAATATTGATGAATCTGTATCCTCTACTCTATACGGATATTGAGAAGTCATATTGTGATTGTATTAAATATATGTATAAATAATTCTTTTGACATGAAGTGATGGTTGGGGGCCATTATATCTCCTAGATACATCGACAAGTCTCCTGATACAAGTCAGTTGGGGACAAACCATTCGAGTTTGTTTTCAAAACAGAAACAGACGGGTATCTACCCACAAACTTAAACCATTTCAAGGGTATGGTGGTATCATGTTCCAGATACATGATTTCCAATTATTAATCATTCTCTTTATTCATTTTTAGTTATTATTATCCATGAGGTTTTCATTATGAAAAAATCTATGGATGCAGTTTCATTCTCAATTTATTAATGGCATGCGTTTTTCATTTATTTACAATGCCATATTGACTATGCTAATTTGATTATGATTCAGTTATTTTTTATTCATTATTCCACTATTTTTTATCCTTATTGATCATTTGATCACACCCCTTTCATTTGTTTACCTTCAATAGTTTATGAAGAGGAGTCCATTTATTGAGTTCTTGTGGATATAGTTTATTAGTTTTTGTTATGTATTGTATTTTGTTACCTTTCCCAATGTACTTTGGGTATCATGTATGTATCTAGATTCTTCAAGAATACTAAACTAATCATTCCTTAGGGATTTCATTCCTTTTAATCATGCTAATGTAATAAGTAATGCATCAGCTTCGGGTTTTGGGGGTCGGGGAGTTACGAACTCATTTCTATTCTTTTGTTTAAATATTTTCCCTCCCTTGTACTAAACATATGCTCTTTATGCGAGGAATTTGATCCATTTAGTGGATGAAATTTCATACGATGGAGTCAGGTCTTGGAAGGTGTCACACTCTCGATTGAGATGTGCCATTAACCTTGATTATAGGAGGGATGGAATTGAGATTACTAAATGCATTCAATATTTCACACCACTAAATAAAAGAATATTTGTTTAAGAGTGATATTTCATGATTAAACTACCAAACTAAAATTAAACACCAATAATGGGAATGATGTAACCCATAAATCAAACCATAAAATGCAAGTTATTTCTTTTATTAATCACATTCTTTCATTGCATGTTAGTGTAAATTTTATTATTTCATATTTCTTATCAAATTACATTGATTTAATAGATTAAGTAAAAATAACCAAAAGTAAGTATTATAGGTGAATTAGGTTAATTTGGTGACCAAATTAGAAATATCATAAAGTTAGATGACCCCGGTTAGTCTCAATGCTGTATTAGGAAAATAAATTTTCTTTTACCATTCCCTCTAATAGGTTCATGTTCAAAACTGGCTTCGTTATTGGGGAGTCAATCAGTAGTTCATTTTACTTTTCTATTTTCGTAATAGATAGTTTTTAATTTCTTAAAACCCTATAAAAACTCTTCTTCCATTATGTATTCAAAATCTTATTATTCTTCATGGATTGGAAACTCATAGGTGCATGAACCAGTAACTGAATCACCCAGGTCTGTAGAATATAGTGTTTATGTATAGGCTATATAGATCAGGGGAACCCATATATAAATTATAATAGGAGGAATTCAAGGACCACATATAGTATATCAAATTTACCCTCTAATAACCAATGGTTAAAGAATTGGATAGAGAGTTAACTGAATTCTAGGAGTACTTCCAGAATTTTATCAAGAAATATCAAAGACACCTATAGAGTTTCCCTTATTTTACCCCAACACTTTTAAAGAAGTTCCCCATAAGCAATTTCATGTGAAAGTTTCTAAAAAACTCAAATATTATGTTCAAATGTTTGAGGAGATGGTACAAGATCTTTGAGGCAATATGTATTGGATAACTAATAACTTCAATGTATACCTCAAGTAACATGAACTAAAACTAGAAGATGAGCCACTGGAATTTCCTAATTTTTCTAAGGACATCCAAGAATTAGAGGAAAATATTAAGGAGTATCTAAAACCCAATCATATGAAATATCAGATCCAAGATGAAAATAATGAGTTATATTGGATCCATGATGAGGAAGAACTATCTGATGAGTTAACTGTGGGAGATCAATAAGATTTGGATGAATTTTGGAATGATTATGAGGTATAACTTGATCTCTATGGTCCCAAAAAATTATAATAGATATAACATTTTAATATTTTTATATCCATGGAGGAAGACACCACCCAAGTGGTGGAATTTGAAGAAAATATGGAGGTGCCCGACTACCTACCTTCACTTGCCACCATCGAACACTAAGAGGAACTCACCACTGAAGAAGTGATTGAAAATAAATCAATTCAATGAGTTGATATTATCTCAAACTCTATTTAATTTTATTTTATTAAATTTTAACTGATTATTAATTCCCACAACTTTGAATTTTCATATTCAAATAATCCTTTCTTTTCTTTACAGTAATATGAAGAAACTAGACATGCACCTATTGAGGAACACATGGAGCTCTCTAAATTTGATGAATATATATTTTAGGAGGCCAATGAATAAGTATAAGTAGCTGATCCTGAGAAAATAAATATAGAGTCTAATCATTTTGAAAAGGATAATTTTCTTATTAATTCAAATTTAAATTTTTTTTCAAGTGAAAATACTTGTTTACTTTACCTTTGATCATTCAATTCATGCATCCCATGTCGATCCATCACTAGAAATAAAGTATGAGGATTCACAAGTAGCAAACAAGGAATAGGATGATCTATACGTCATCTCACCCTACCATTCAATCTTTAATTAATTGTGAAGGAGGTGGATCTAGTATACTCTACCCATGGATCATTCCTGAATAAGAAATAAGGAATGCATGATAAAAAAACCACATGTGGTGGTTCAAGTATAAGAAGCTCCATTCACCATCATACTTTGGATAACAGTTAGTACTTTCCTCTTGAGGTAGTAAAAATTTAAGGATCGCTTGGGGGGATAATACTAAGACTTATCCTTTTACATGCTTTCTAAGAATTTGGATTTCAATTTCATTCGTAGGATTGGTACAGCATGTTGCTGCTTCGGCAGTGGTGTAGTGGTGCAAGGTCGAGGGACATAGCAATTCTTTTCAGTGAGGTATGGGGTTCGATTCCTGGGTGACTACTCTTGGGATAATTTCAGCCTCTCATGCTCCGATTAATTTTTTGGGTCACCCAGTGTCTCATCGGGTGGTCAGAAGGGTGCATCCCACCTAGTTGATGGATTTATGTGTTGAACCATCACTGATTGGGTTTTTACCCCATGGTACACTCTACCATCTAGGATGTAAATGGATCCTTCCTAGCTAGGGCTTCTCTAGATTACCTCTTTATGGGGAGGGATTTATATGTGGAGGGTTTGAAAATAAAACTCCCATATTTCCCCTTTTAAAAAAGAAATATTATTATAGCATGCATCCCTACTCCCTATATCATTTTGAACTTTAATGACATGATACTTATACTTAATTGAGTAATTTTATTTTATATTTTCATTGTGGGACAAGGTATCCCTCAAATAGTGGAGGAATAGGACTATCCTTCATTGGAAAGGGAGTTCACTTTTATTTTTTATCTTTTAAACTCACTACAATTTTGTCTGAAAACATATTTTGGGATTTCAACTGGAAATTGTGTGTCCATACTTGAATTTATGTTTTACATGAATTATCTAGAAGACATGAGTTTTTTATGAATCCTATTATTTCATTTTTTATATTTTAATATTAATGATATTTAATGATTAAAATATAGAATTTGATGATTAAATTGAAGCACAGATATTAAAATAAGGACTTGTGATTTGAGGGAGTTAATGGATTCATGTAAATGAAATTTCCCTAACATTTTTTTATGCTTTGAATTTATAAAATACATGTGAATTGATTTATTATTATTATTCATTACCTAAGTTATGTCCAATATCATATTCCCATTACCAAGAGGATTTCTAGACCAAGTACTTCCTGTTAATTCTTGAGCATATTTCTTGAGTGATCTTGGGACATACCACCTACTAGAAATTGCATTGAAACTTTTCAAAGAAATGACTGTGAAAAAACACATTTAAAATGATTGAGGAATATTTTTAAAAGGTTTAAAACCACCTTTACATTAATCATTGTTTAAAACATATAGACATGAATTCTCATGTTAGGAATGATCTATGTTTCAATCCATTTTTATCCATTCCTAACCTCCACTTAGTAATTTCATGTTTTTTTAAGTTTAATTGGGGGGGTAAAGGGATTCATGAAGAAAGGGATGAAATTAATTGTAATTAAAAAGTGTTTGGGTGTTACATATGGGGATTGATAAAGGTTTATATTCATTATACTCTTTATTGTTTTCTCTTTTTGAAATAAAAATGAAAAAATGGGAATGGGTTGTGACTTAGAAGAATAAAAAATCACCATCACTATACCAATGATTTTTATCATATGTGGTTAGGTGGTGGGTGTGAGATTCATTCTAAAAATAAATTTTGAAAAAAAAATGGAAAAGGTACTTAAAAAGGTATAAAAGTAGGGAAAATTTTCAAGGAGTACAAATCATTCATTATGCCTAATTTTGATCATGACTTTACTTTGAGCATGGGAAGTGGGTGTTGTTACAATTTTAAGGGGATAATTTCATTGATATTTTATTTTTGATATCATGATTTATACTTTAATATATAAACCTCTTCCTTAAGCCTTAATTTTTAAACATAAATTCCTACCAACCTTAAGCCTCAAAGTCATTTGAACCTTAATTAAAAATCCCTCGTGATTTTATGTGTCTTTTGTCTTTACAAAGTGGATAAAGTAGTTAATTTACAAGCCTATGGATAAGAAGCATTTTTCATGATATAAGAATAAATCTACTTGAATTACATCATGACATATGAGTGAAAATATTCAAATAAAGGTAGATCATGATTTTTCGTGTTTAATAATAATGAATTAAGGAGATTTGATAGATGAAATAGGAAGTCCCGTCATTTTCAAAAGGGGGAATGTAAAATTCTGGGATTGATTGATTTATTTGAAAATTGATAAATTAAATTGATATTTTATGTGAAATTTTGAAATTTTTATTTAACATTGAAAATTGTTTGATTTTATTACTTTAAAATTTGAATATTGGTAACATTGGTTCCCTCTAAATTCCTTGTTGAGATGTTTTTCTTGAGGACAATCATGGTTTAAGTGTGGGGGTATTTGAAACACAAAAATTACATGTATATTTTTAATCAATTTTCAATGATTTTTTGATGAATTTCAATGGATATTTAGATATAATACATTTTTTTACTTAAATATGAGAAATATGAATATGGTAGTCAAATCGTTTGAATTAAATGAAAATGTTTTATTTTGAAAATTTTCAATTTAATTATTTATGATGTTGAATATTACCTTATTATGTTGTCATTTCTTAGGTGTTTAATAAAAAATTCCTACCAACTGGGAAACCTCAACTCAAGGGAGAGGCATGCCGCATAGATAGTTCAAGGAGACTCATCCATCAATTCCAGCCTACAGAGGAAACTACCCAGTGGTAGGGAATGAGGGAATCAGTCTTGTGCAAGTGACCTGTGGGGGTGAATCCTGTGGGGATTATAGGTGGTCCTAAGCTCGCATGGGCCTCAAGACCTAGGTGTGTATGAGTGTTTTCTTAGATCCCACCCTGGTGCAGGCTTAGGAGCTGAGCATGAGGGGAATTTTTTTATAAACCAAAGGCTCTCTTGAGTTCCAAATCAATGTCAGAAACATTTTTTAAGTTACTATTAATATTTCTTAAATTTTGTGTGCCCTCCACTCGGTTACAAGGCACTACCATATGCCATGCTCATCATCACATTCATCCTCGCCTGCCACTACTACAACTCACCAAATTCACCATTGCCACACTAAAGATCTTAGTCTCGAGCTCCAATTCTACCATGGATCCTATCCAAAGTCATAGATAAACCTCATAAATCTCATTTAGATCTCCCTCCAGCCACTTAAAAGTTTTTAGGAGTTGTGGGAGAGGAGACCTTCCACTACCACACCACTACAATGTCCACCTTGTGGTGCCATGTCATCACCATGCACAATTCCATGCATCATGAAAGAAGCCTCACTAACCACTAGTCCTCACTGTCTCGCATGGATTTATTCCACCACAAATTTAATACCCTAGTATCTTTTGGTATATTTGAAAATCCCATTCAAAAAATAATCTAATATCTTAAATAAAGATATGAAGACTTGAAGATTTGGGGGAGTCTAGGGATACTCTCCTGGATCATCATTTCTAACTAGTTTTCACCATCGGGTGGATCCACCATAATGATGGGAGCCTAGCCATTCTATTTTTATTCATTTTTTTATTTATTTTATCATATTTTATTTTCTTAATTTCCACTTTATTCTTTTAATTTTTATTCTCTTGAATAGAATTCACGCATATTAATTTTCTCAACAAGTGTTCAAAATTCCCCTATCCATTATTCTTATTATTACTATTCTTCTTCTTCTTTCATTCTCTTTATTTTTAATTTCCTATTATTTATTCTATTTTTATTTTTATTTAAAAGTTCTTAATTTATTTTCTATTTTATTCTATTTTCTTTCATTTCTCTCTCTCTCACTCTCTCTCTCTTCTATTATTTTTATTTATTTATCTTTTTATTTTCATATTTTCTTTCATATCTTACCACCATGGCCTATTACCCACAAAAATGAAGGGTTGACCCTAGGCTTGGCCTGAGGGAGGTGAGTGGTGTTTCCATTCATTATGCATGTAAATTATAATGTTTTATTAAGTTTGTGGTAAGAAAAAGTGAAGTACATTGGTGTGGTGATTTTCCACCATGACACTAAACTCAAACTCATTTCTATTATTTTTTTAAAATATTTTCCCTCCCTTTTATGAAAAATAATATATTCATGCGATGAAGTTGAGTCGTTTAGTAAATGAAATGACATATGATGGAGTTGAGTCTTGGAAGGTGTCACACTCTTGATTGAGGTGTGTCATCATCCTTGATTATAGGAGGAGAAAAAATTGAAATTTATAAATGAATTCAAGATTTCACACTACTAAATAAAATAATATTAGTTTAAGAGTGAGATTTCATGATTAAACTGTCAAACTAATTTTAAACAAATACAAGGAGAATGATGGAACCCATAAACCAAACCAAAAAGGCCATTTTCTTTATTTTACTAATCACATTCTTTCATTTCATGTTAGTATAAATTTTAGCATTTTAACTTTCTTCTCAAATTCCATCGATTTCATAGATTAAATAAAAATAACCAAAAGGAAGTAACTTAAGTGAATTAGATTAAGTAGGTGAACAATTGAGAAAGATCCTCAAGTGAGATGACCCCGATCAACCTCTGTGATGCATTAGGAAAATAAATTTTCTTTTTAAATTCCCTAAAATAGGTGTTCTTTCAGGAGTCAGGGTATGGGTCCTTGACTATGAGAGTGGAACCCTCCAGCTGGGCTAGGCATGGGTCCTTTATATCCTATCCAAGTGGCACCCTCCTATTGTATCAGGGTATGGGTCCTGACTATTAGAGTAGAACCCTCCTATTGTATCAGGGTATGGTTCCTCAACTATTATAATGTAACCCTCCATCTAGTCTAGTCATGGTTCCTCTAATAACCATTAGAGTGGCGCCCTCTAATTGGTTTGGAAATGGGTCTTCTATTGATTACTTGAGTGGCACCCTCCTGTCGGGATAGGGCGTAGGTCATCTAGTTGTCTACCTAAGTGGAACCCTCCTGTTGTACCAAGTCATGGGTCCTATACCCAGATATTTTTCCCCTAGACAATGTGGAATAGTGGCAAGATGTATCTTGACCTAGATGTATATTTAGACAAACACGTGAGATGTTGTTCATTGATGATGGAAATCTGGAACCGATGGAACTCTTTTCCCTGGGCTGAGCTATGAGATGGAGAACTCCTTCTCTCTCATTAGGGTTTCTTTAGTTTGAGTATATATATATTTTTATCCATGTTTTTGGATCCTATTTACTCTCTTTATTTGGGTTGATCTGTTTACTCTTTATTCATATTGTTTCTCTTACTGCTCCCCTTCATCTTTTGGGAAATCCTATTGGGTATGTATATACTTACCTCTGCATGGCTTTTTCCCACATGTGTCTTGTTATATATAGATGACATGTAGGTTGGCGATGACTATAGATGATCCTAGGGACACTTGGTGCATTGGATCACGTATGGTGGTTGGATCTTGGAGATTTGGAGCTGGGATATCTTAGAAGTTTTACTTTCTAGTATTTTTAGGTTTGTACATCATTATAGTTGGGCATGTATTTTACCCCTTTACCTTCAGTTTTCACTGTCGTGCTCTTTTTCACCCTAGAGGTTTTCATATGCATGTTTATATTCTAGATATTGTGTCTTTTTATTATTATTCCTCTGTACTTTTTTATTGATATGGTATGGTTTGTTCACACATGTACATTAGTAATAGTCATCCCATGTTATATATGTCTTTCGACACTTGTCTCCATCCCCTAGCCTATGTATGTGGGCTGGGGGTAGTTGTGGATTGAGCCATGTTGGGTCAGGTCATGACAGATTGGTTTCATAGGTGGTTAGATAATTGGGATGGTGTTTTGATTAGTCCCCTCATGAGGATTTGGTTGGGTTTTGGGGCATTAGTTTCAAAGTATCTTGAGTGCATCTCTCAGGCTAGGGAATCCGGTTTTGGTGTGGCAGCCGATGTATCCATCCACTAGGACCTTGACCACTAGATTATTGACTCATAATATCAAGACATTGGTTGTAGGGATCAATGTTATATGCATCATATAGGATTGAGTCTTTGAATTTCCTTCTTGATTTAGAATCCCATTGTGTATATATATATATATATATTCTCATCAAACCATGGTATATCTTGAATAAATTTCTAGAATGTCACCACGAAGAAAGCCATCCATTTTACCAGTTCTAAATCATGATGATGATATGATGAGTGATGAGACCTCAGTTCAAGGTCTATCCTAAGATATCATTCATCTTGGTGGATAGGTAGAATCACCCTCACCTGTTGGCTAGTGGATCATATTAGTAGATCAAGCTGAGGATGCTCATAAGCTTAACACACTCTTTGAGTTCCAGCGCCAAAGCCCACTAAGGTTCTACGGAAATCCAAATCCCTAGGAAGTGGATTATTGGGTAGATTTTATGGTCTATTCTTTTAGTGTTATCCGTACACTAATAAATTAGGTTGTTTTGTGGACATCTATCCTTTTCCACATAGCAGTTGGGCACTGGTGGAGTCTTGTTACCCAGATTCATGATGAATCAACACTCTCATGGAACGACTTCCAGCAGTAGTTCTGTGAGAAGTACTACCCATATTTTTTGTTCTCATTTTAGATTTAGGATATTTTTGAGCTACAACATGGAGGGATGATTGTGAATTAGTATTTTTTGAGTTTCATAGGCCTTATGTGATACTACCTCGATATGATTCATGATGGCTACTTCTGAGCATGGAAGTTTGTGCGGGGAATCCACAAAGATATTCATTACATTGTAGTGACCTTGTGAATTATCACCTATGCCAGGGTGTTGGTGCAGGAAATTTTGATGGAGAACTTCCATTTATAGGTATGTCAAGTAGCTGGAGCTAGTAGTGGGCGTCATAAGGTTGAGTTTTCTGTAGCAGCTAGCAGGCGCCAGTCGACAGAATCTCAGTGTAGGATATCTTCCTAGGATCAGGATCATGCATGTGTTTTGGGACACTAGAGGGGACCAAGGTAGACTAGAGATTATATATTTTATTTTTATTATGGGAGAGGTCACATGACATGTGACCATCCGACCAGACGTGTTGAGGAGCGTAGGTAGATAGCTGATGGGCCACCGCGGCAAAGGCAGCACTATGACCAAGGATTTCCCAGGTGAGGGTAGGGTGGACCCCAGGGAGGCAGAGCTAGAAGAGGAGTATGTATATATCCATGATTAGTATATATGGGTGGTGGAAGATGCTATGAGATCCTTACACTACCATTACTAGTTATCCCACATCAATCTTAGGGAGTTGGCGGTCGGTGCCGCTGATAGCTACAGGCTATAGAGACTTACAATTCAGTGGAACATGAGATGATTAGAGGTTCAATATATATTTATTATAATATTTCCTCAGTATTAATAGACATATTTTTTAGTCATTTATTTATCTATATACTTCTGGTGTGAGAGTTAGATCCCCCATTTGAGTCGTTATCCCAGCATCTTTGTCTAGAGGTTCCTACAAGGAACACTTATTTTATATCATTTATCTACTGGAAGTGAGAGTTTCCTCTTGGTAGAGAGAGGTACACATGAAACATTTTGGTCATAAATATGTAACCCTATGATTTCATCTTAGGTATGGATTGGTTTTCCACAATCTGAGCCCAGATCAAATTTCACTGAAAAAGATTCAGATGTCTTTGCACTGATGGGATGGAATTCTCCTTTGTGGAAGAGAGTGATATTATATAGGGGAGAGTCAGTTTTGTGAGTAGAAGGATGCAACCCATTACCCATAATTTGGTGAGTGTAGCCATTGGTGAATCAGTATCTTCATGCATCTTGATTCCTTCAATCATGGAGGATTTCGTGGACATCTTCCCCAATGACGTTCTGGGACTACCTGTGCGGTGGGATATGGAGTATTGTATCAACATGCATCTCAGGACCACTTTGATATCTTCTTAGGTATATTGGATGGCCCCTTCCAAGATTTGAGAGATATAGTTACAATTGGAGAACCTTCTAGAGAAGGGATTCATTGAGCTCATTGTGTCTCCTTGGGTAGCTCCGGTTTTGTTCATGAAAAAGGTGGATGAGGGATTGTGGATTTGCGTGGAACATTGTCACCAAAAACAGGCCATGATAAGAAACAAGTAACCATTTATTATGATTGATGTTCTATTTGACCAGTTTAGGAGTGTGATATTGTAACACCCTGGCCCCATAAGCCTAGAGCCAGTGCAGTACTTATTACATTAGCATGATTAAAAGGAATGAAATCCCGAATGAATGTTCAGTTTATTATTCTTGAAGAAACTAGATACATACATGAAACTCACATTACATTGGAAAGCTAACAAAATACAATACATAATAAAAACTAATAAACTACATCCACAAGAACTCAATAAATGGTCTCTTATTCATAACTTGTTGAAGGTAAACAAATGAAAGGTGTGAGTTCAAATGCTTAGAAAGGGTTTCAAATAGTGGAATCATGAATCAATAATAACTAAATCACAGTCAAATTTTCATAGTCAATATGGCATGGTGAATAAATGAAAAACACATGTCATTAGTAAACTGATAATATAACTGCATCCAAAGATTTTTTCATAGTGAAAACCTCATGGATAGTAATAAATGAAAATGAATAAAGAGAATTCTTATTAATTGTACATTATGTATATGGAAGCGGCGATCTTGGGATTCATCCTCCTTGCTGTGGTGGAATGCCTCGGGCTTCTACAACTCTGCTGGTCTGATCCACGGGCGTAAGACCGGTTTGTTCAACAGCATACTCTATGGAGCATTCAAGGGTTTTCTCTCGGTTCTGAGTTGTTGTCCTGTGGCGGTCTCTCAGCATGTGGAGGTCTTCACCTGGTTTGCGGCGGCTGAGTACTCTGAGGGTCTGCGAGGGTTTTCTTCAGCAGTTGGGGTGGCTGTAGTGGGGTTTTCCTTGGTTTATTTTCATGTTCTATTTGATTCTTGTTGTGAAATGGTGATTCCGATCGGTATCTGGGCTGGTGGTTATTGATGGTGGCAACGGCGAGGAACACCGGTGAATGTGGTGTGAGGTCGACGGTTCGACACTGATGGTGGTGATAGGGAAGCGATGTGAGGAAGGTTGGTCGGGTTCCTGTGTTGTTCGTGAAGATGGTGGCCAGTCCAGATTGTCTCGTCAGTGGCATGATGTTGGATTCGCATTGATTGGTGGCGCATGATGATGATTCTCGAATCGAGACGAGACCTATTGGTTGGTACGCGGTCTGATAAGCGGATAAGTGGGTGGTACGGTGGATGGTGCGCGGCTCGAGGCCCTGCTTTGATTTTTGAAATTTGAATTTTGAATGTTTTGGATGCTTGGTTGTGGTGTTTTAGATGTGGTGTTGTTCTGCTTCGGGTAATGGCAACCCTTAAACCGGCCATTAGAAATTGAAAAAAAAATGATTAGCATGCACCCATAGTTAAAACAACATTTCAAATCAACACCATATGTAAAAGGGTATACGGATTAAGATAATAATTATATCTATGAAACCAGAATATGGATATATAATATATTTACAATTTCAAATAAAAATGATCTCAAATGGGAAGTGGATACACCACATAATAAATATTAGGTGCACAATACCAAGTAAGTCTCAATGAAATGGAAATTGAGACAAATTCTCTTTCCACGTTGTAATCAATTGAGTTATATGACCAAAATTTAATAACCACAAAATTAATCATAGAATAAAATGAATATAAATAGAATAATGATAATATATATCAAAATTCAGTACACAATACACCACATGCAAGAAATAATTGGTGAATAATGGAATTCTCATGGAATTAAAAGTGAGATAAAGAACCCCTTACCTTATGCCCAAAGGTGTTCTCGATTAATCTTAATGACCTGAATAATCAAATTTATCTTCATTAATTAAAAACTATAGAAAATCATCAACATGTAATTGATTTAGTATAACCTTATTTGGTTTATTCCGGCCCTATTTTATGGGTTTAAGAGGTTCAATTTTATTGTTTTGGAGGAATTTTCTTCCTTGGTTTTCATGATTGGTTTATTTGTATTCATGAATTTAAGTTTGTTTGAAATGTGGTTAAACATCCAAAATTTTTAATATATATTATTAGTGGAATTATAAATTATCTTATAATGATTTTGGGTTATATACCGTGAGGATGACTCATTAGTTAAAAGTTAATGATAAACACTTGGATTAACTTGGCGGTTTTGTGCATAATGAACTTGTTTTGTATTATTATTTTATATTATGAGTGTGTAAGGATTACAGAACATTGAATAAGGTAAAATACATATATTATGATATTTTTAAACCATTAAAAAGGTTTTATGACTAGTATTGAATATAGTAATAGAAATTGAAAACCCGTCATCCTTGAATGTGATAAATTAATACATCTCGGACGGTGTTTTCATTTTTAGTATAAGAGGAGGGGGAAAGAGAGATGATGATGAAATAATCCATTAGCATGATAAAATTAAATTTGATGTAAGTTACTGTAATTATTATAGAATTTGGATAAAGGGAGGTGAGGAGATAGCAACAAAAGAATGGAACTTGTAAAAGAAGTTGAAAGAAAAAGGAAGAGAGGTTCGCCTCTTGAGTACTCCTCCTTGAGAATCTCCTCAAGGCCTTTGTTTTTGGCCTTTTGGTGAGACCAGAAGGTCTTGGACGTGGGGGAGGATCTTAGTAAGATATTTTAGCAGAATTTAGGCAGGTCTTGAAGATTTAGTGGTGTGGGGGGAAGATGGGGTGAGGGGTAGTTTATAGTGGAGGGTAGGAGGGTTTTCTTAATATTATATTCATTAATTTATTATTTCTCTACAAGACAAGAAATAGTGAGGATTCCATAACCTAGAATAGTAATAAGTGAATGTGAGTTTGAGATTTGGGTTCTTACATCACTCATGGTTCTATTAATAGTGAATTTAAATTATAATGTATTTATATGGTAAATTAATGTATTTTACTATTCACCAAAAATTCAAGTATTTCAGAAAAATCTCAAAAATTCACCCTAACCATTTTTCGACATGTAGAATCCAAAAATGAACTCCATTTTTCAAAAAAAATTAAATATGATAAATTTAATTTTTAATTAAAATCATTATTTAATCAAAAAATACCAACACTTAAAATATTCATCTTCATTTTTCAGGTGCCTAAATTTATTTATACTTTCATGGGTAAGGTTAACATTCATAAGGGTCATATTACTATCCATAAGGGTAAGTTAATATTCATAAGGGTAAGTTACTATTCATAAGAGTAATTTACTATTCATAAAGGTAAGTTACTATTCATAAGGGTGAGTTAATATTCATTGAAAATTAATTTGATTCTATCATACTCCAAATATCACCCTAATCGCAACTCTGTATGTCCATTTTTGGAAATTCAAAACACAGAAGTGAAAAATTTAAGTTTAATGGGTAGGTTATGACTATCTCCTAAATAAAAAATTGTTATTTCAAATAAACTCTTTTCTTTATAAAATATAGGCTATCTAAGGAATAAAATGTATTTAAGAGAAACATAACATAAAATGTTTGGGGTGTTATATTATTTTTTCCTTCAGAAATTTTATCCTCGAATTTTTTCATGTATAATGATCCCTAAAAAGATGTGGGTGGTTCTTCTTCATAACATTGTCAGGTTCCCACATTGATTTCTCCATTTTATAGTTTCTCTAAAGAACCTTTACTAGTAGAGTTGTCTAATTTATCAATATCTTCTCCCTTGTGTCAATAATCTCGATAGGCTCTTCACAGTATGAAAAATCAAGTTCCAGTTCTATTTATTCATAGGTGAGTACATGTGTTGGGTCTAGCATGTATTTCTTTAACAATTACCCATGGAACACATTATGAACTTTTGAGAGACTTGATGGAATTTCTAAACGGTAAGCTACAGCTCTGATCCTTTCCAAAATTTCAAATGGTCCGATGTACCTAGGGCTCAATTTCCCTTTCTTACCGAACCCTAAGACACCCTTCTATAGAGATACTTTTAGAAAGACATGATATCCTAATTGAAATTCCAAATCCTTTCTCTAGTTGTCAATGTAACTCTTTTTCCTACTTTGGGCTGCTTTAATATGAGCCTAAATTTTCTTTGCCTTTGCAGTTTTCTCTTTGATAAGTTATGGGCCTGTAAGTTTCCTCTCGCCAACCTCATCCCAACAAGTTGGAGTTCAACACCTCTTACCATATAATGCTTTATATGGATCCATTTTAATGCTATAATGGAAACTATTATTATAGTAAAATTCCAACAAAGGAAAGTATTGATCCCATATACCTTGAAAGTCAAGAGAGCATGATCCCAACATGTCTCCTAGTGTTTGAATAGTCCTTTTAGACTGTCCGTCAGTTTGGGGGTGATAAGCAGTACTCATATGAAGCTCAGTATACAAATCATTCTGAAGACTTTTCTAGAATTTTGATGTAAAAAAGGATCTCAATCGGACACAATAGATAGAGGTGCACCATGAAGTCTTATAACTTCATTAATATATAGTCTTAATAGGTTCTCAAGTGGTAAATCCTCTCTTATAGCAAGGAAATGTGTTGATTTTGTGAGATGATCAACAATTACCCATATCGCATCATTACTTCTAGGTGTCCTCATTAGTATTGTAAAAAAATCCATCATAATTTCATCCCACTTCCACATAGGAATAGGTAGAGGTTGCATGACCCCTCTAGGATGTTGTCTTTCAGCCTTCACTTATTGATAAACTTGACACCTTGACACGTAGTAAACAATTTTTCACTTCATATTATCCCACCAAAAATGTTTCTTCAGATCTCTATACATATTTGTGCTATCAGGGTGTATAGAGAAATTTGAGTTATAAGCATCATCTAATAGTTCCCTTTTTAGCTTAGGTATTGATGGAACAAATAATCCCTTACCAAATTTTAGAACTTCATCCTCATACATGAAGTCTACCAATATTTCATCCCTAACAACTTTATTTTTCTTTTGTAGATTTTCATCATCAGATTGAGAGATTTTTATCTTCTCTAGTAAAATGGTTTAGCAATCATTTTAAAGAGGAAATATGTTTCCCCTTCCTTAACAATTTCCATATCCATCTTTAGTAGTTCTATTAATATAGGATCTCTCTCAATCCTCATTTGGGTTAGAAGTCCATGATCTTTCTTTTTTAATGTATCTTCCACCTTATTTTCCTTTCTTGGGTGGTAGTGTATTGAACAATCATAGTCTTTGAGTAACTCAATCCATCTCTTGTTCCTCATGTTTTGTTCTTTCTGTGTAAAAATATATTTCAAACTCTTGTGACCCATATATATCTCACATCTTTCACCATAGATATAATTTCTCTATATTTTCAGAGAAAATATTACGGTTACTAACTCAAGATCATGAGTAGGATAATTTTTCTCATGAGTCTTAAATTTCCCTTATACATAAGAAATAACTTTATAATTTTGTATAAGGACTCAACCCATTCCATTCTTTGATGCATCGTTGTATATCACAAATCCATAATTTCTAGATGGAAGAGTCAAAATTAGAGCATTGACCAATCTTCTTTTCAATTATTCAAAACATTATGTACATTATTTCGTCCATAAAAACTTAACCTCTTTACATGTGAGCTTGGTTAGCGGGTTAGCCAGTCGGGAAAAACTCTAAACGAAATGCTGATAGTAACCTGATAAAACAATAAAACTACATACCTCAGTTATGTTTGTTGGTGTGGGAAATTTTTTGATTGCCTTTGTCTTCATGGGATTAACTATAATTCCATCCTTAAAGAAAATACGACCAAGAAAATAAACTGATTGAAGCCAAAATTCACACTTTCTAAAATTCCCATATAATTCATTTCTTCTAAGAGTTTTCAGAATAATATGCAAGTGATTCTCATAGTCTTCATAGCTTTTGGATTGTACTAGGATATCATTGATAAATAACACAACAAATTCATCAAGATATTCCTTGAAAACTATATTCATTAGATCTATTAAACTAGAGGGTGCATTAGTCAATCCAAAAGTCATTACTGTAAACTTGTAATGCCAATACCTGGTTCGAAATGTTGTCTTTGGAATATCTTCCTTCCTCACACATAGCTGATGATATCCATATCGAAGGCCTGTCTTCAAAAAATATTGTGATCCATGAAGTTGATCAAATAAATCATTAATTTGTGGTGGATGATACTTATTATTTATTGTAATATAAGTGATTTCTATGTAATCAATGCATAGGATCATGGATCCATCTTTCTTATTAACAAAGATGATAGGGCCTCCCCATGGAGAGATACTAGGTTGAATAAATCCTTTATCACTCAATTCCTCTAGTTATTTCTTTAGCTCCACTAATTCCACAATGGCCATTCTACAGGGAGTCTTTGATATAGGTCTTGCACCAGGAATTAAATAAATATATAACTCAATTTCCCACTCTAGAGAATGTCCAGGTAAATCCTCTCGAAATACACCAATGTATTCTTGAACTATATATACATCTTCAATTTGAATATTTCTTTCCTCAACCATAGATATTGGGTTCTCTTCCTCTCCAAGAATAACATTTAGTAGAGCTGCTAAGTTTGTATCTAGATAAGAATAAAATGGTGAGGTTTCTACTCTAAAGATAATGGATTCTACATCATTTTAAAAAATTATAACTTCCTTCTTCTTACAATAGATCTTCGCATCATAATTTGACAGCCAATTCAAACCGAGAATTATATCAAATTCAATCATTGGTATGATGATAAGGTTAGAAAATAAATCACATTTATGTGTCATGATGGAGACTGATCGACATATCTTTGTTGCAATGATGCATCGCTTAAGAGTTTTGACTGACAACTCCTTTATTAAATCAAATTGGGCGTTTGTAATTTTCTTGGAAAACTGAGAAGATATAATTGAATATGATGATCCAAAATCAAATAAATCATTTTCTAAGTTTGAGGAAACAACTAAAGTACCTTCCACCACATCATTAGGAAATTTAAACTCCACGGTTGTAATCTCATAAGATTTCCCTTGCTCTTGTGGCATTTTCTGAGGCATGTTTCCTTGGCTCTTAGGACACTCATTTGTATAGTGTCCCATGTCTCTACAATTTTAGCATTTAACATCTTTTACTTGTCTCTTCCCCTTGCATTCATTATATAGATGACCATTTTCTCTACAATTATATAAAACTCCCATGTCTTTCAAGCATTTCCCATGATGATTATTTCCACAGTTCTCACACAATGTAAGTTGTTTCATTTCCTTCTTCTTCATTGTTACTTCATCTTTTCCATGGTTATTAGAATGCATATTCTTATCTTGATCTCCCTTGAAAAAAATTGATCTAGAAAATTCATGCTCTGTTTTGATGGCACTTAATACAATTTCATCGTATGATGAAAATGATTGAGAAGATAGTACAATTTGAAGACTTGTCTTAGGACCTTCAAAGAAATGATCAATATTGCCTTCCAAGTCACGTACGTAATATATGGCATACCTGGCTAGTCTTGTGAAGGTAGCCTCATACTTTGCAACAATGTCTTCTTCCCTTTGATTTAATCCAAGGAATTTCCTCTTCATTTTGGTTTGTTTCTCACAAGGGAAATATTTGTCGAAGAATATTTCCTTAAAATTCCTTCATTCCATATCTTCTATTTCTTCTTCCTCAATGGTATTCTAGATCAAGGAACACCATTGATCAGAATCACCCTTAATATACTTTCAATACTACCTTTTCATTTTCATTACATCTTAATGCCATGAATATCTTTTCAAGGGACTTGATGCACTAATCAGCTACCACTGGATTAGTAGTACCACTAAAATATGGGGTCTTCTGCCACATGAAACGATCCAACATAGGTGTATCATGGTTATTCATCACATCTTGAGTAAGTTATCCCAATATGGTCATGATCTAATCTCCTCCAACACTGACTGTGTTGACTTGATCAGTGGGGAAATCCCTACATTTTCCATAAGTATTGATTTTACTTCTTCCATTAGACTCTATTTATAAATAATAGAATACAGTAGATTATGTTATGAATCATAATTTATAATATCAACTATAAAATTACTTCACATAAATTGAAATTTTATGCATAGTTAATCTCGTAAACATGGTTTCTCTGAGGAAAAATTTACTTTCAAATCCTTAAAAATGAATTGTAGAGAAAATATGAATTATCCTCAGCATATCCCTCGAGAGTGTCAAACTAAGAGTGCGGCAAGGCCCATTTTCATGCATCGGGATACCCTGATCCAAGCCTGAAACTCCTTGTCATAGTTTTCACTCCTAGGTACATCTGTACCAGAGCCACCTCTACTTTTTTGTATCCAAACAAGTATTTATTTTTTATAAAGAACCACATAATCTATACATTACCAAAATTCCAGGATGTTCTTCTATGTTTATCCTCAAATACTACCTTAGAGATTTGTTCCCTAATATACATTTTCTAATCTAGTTTCTAATTTTTCTACTAAACTTCCTTTGATACCAACTGTAACACCTCGACCCCAGAAGCCTGAAGTTTGTGAATTACTTATTACATTGGAATGATTAAAAGGAAATAAATCCAGAAGGAACATTAAGTTTAGTATTCTTGAATAAACTAGATACATACATGAAACTCACATTATATTGGGAAGGTAAAAAATACAATACATAACAAAAACTAATAAACTGTATCCACAAGAACTCAATAAATGGTCTCCTCTTCATAACCAGTTGAAGGTAACCAAATGAAAGGGGTGAGATAAAATGATCAGTAAGGGTTAAAAATAGAGAAATTATGGATCAAAAATAATTGAATCACAATCAAATTGGCATATTCAATATGGCATGGTGAATAAATGAAAAACACACGCCATTAGTAAACTAATAATAAAACTACATCTATAGATTTTGTCATAGTGAAAATCTCATAGATATTAATAACTAAAAATGAATAAAGAGAATTCTTATTAATTATACATCATGTATCTGGCACATGATACCACTATACTGTCAAAATGGTTTAAGTCTGTGGGTAGAAACCTGTCTGATTTTTTGGAAACAAACTCGAAGGGTTTTTCGCTAACTGATTTTTCTCGTGAGACCTTTTGATGCATCGAGGGGCTATAGTGAGCCCCACCCATATCTAAAAGTCCAAATAATTATTTATATATGTATTTAATATAGTTACAATATGCCTTATTTATATCTGTATAGAGTATATGACACAGATTCATTAATATTTCCATAGTTAAAACAACATTCCAAATAAACAACATATGTAAAAGGGTATACAGTTTAAGACAATAATCATATCCATGAAACCAGAATATGGATATATAATATATTTATAATTTAAAATGAAAAATTATCTCAAATGGGCAGTGAATACACCACATAATAAATATTAGGTGCACAATACCAAGTAAGTCTCAATGAAATGGAAATTGATACAAAGTCCCTTACCACCTTGTAATCAATTGAGTCATATGACCAAAAATTAGTAACCACCAAATGAATCATATAATACCATGAATATAAATAGAATCATGATAATATGTATCAAAATTCAGTACACAATACACCACATGAAATAAATAAGTGGTGAACAATGGAATTCTCATGGAATTAAAAGTGAGATAAGGAACCCATTACCTTATGCCCGAAGGTGTTCTTGATTGATCTTAATGACTTGAATAATAAAATTAAGTTTCATTAATTAAAAATTTTATAACCTAATAAATATTTAATTGATTTATTATAACCTTATTAGGTTCATTCATGCCCTATTTGATGGGTTTAAGAGGTTCAATTTTATTGTTTTGGAGGCATTTTCTTCCTTGTTTTCATGATCAATTTACTTGTATTCATGAATGGAATTTTGTTTCAAATGTGGTTAAACATCCATAATTGTTCATATATATTATTAGTGAAATTATAAATTATCTTATAATTATTTTGGGTTATATACCTTGAAGATGACTCATTAGTTAAAAATTAATGATAAATGTTTGGATTAACTTGGCGGTTTTGTGCATAATGAACTTGTTTTGTATTATTATTTTATATTATGAGTGTGTAAGGATTACAGAACATTGAATAAGTTAAAATACATATATTATGATCTGGTTAAAACATTAAAAAGGTTTCATAACTATTCTTAAATATAGTAATAGAAATTAAAAACTCGTTGTCCTTGAATGTGATAAATTAACACATCTCATATGGTGTTTTAATTTTTAGTATATGAGGGGGGGAAAAGAGAGATGATGATGAAATAATCCATTATCATGATAAAATTCCATTTAATGTAAGGTAATTTAATTATAATAGAATTTGGATGAGGGGAGGTGAGGAGAGAGCAACAAAATAATGGAACTTGTAAAAGGAGTTGAAAGAAAAAGGAAGAGAGGTTCACCTCTTGAGTACTCCTCCTTGAGAATCTTCTTAAGGCCTTTGTTTTCTGCCTTTTGGTGAGACCAGAAGGTCTTGGACGTGGGGGAGGATTTTATAGATATATTTGAGCAGAATTTAGGTAAGTCGTGAATCTTGAGTGGTGTGGGATGAAGAGGGGTGAGGGGTAGTTTATATAGTGGAGGAGAGGAGGGTTTTCTTAATATTATATTCCTTAATTTATTATTTCTCCACAAGACAAGAAATAGTGAGGATTCCATGACCTAGAATAGTAATAAGTGCATGTAATTTTGATATTTGGGTTCTTACATCACTCATGATCCTAATAATAGTGAATTTAAATTATAATGTATTTGTATGGTAAATTAATGTATTTTACTATTCACTAAAAATTCAAGTATTTTAAAAAAATCCCAAAAAATCACCATAACCATTTTTCAATGTTTAAAATAAAAAAATGGACTACATTTTTCAAAAATAATTTTCTAAATATGAGAAATTTAATTTTTAATTAAAATCGTTATTTATTCGAAAAATACCAACACTTAAAATATTCATCTTTATTTTTAAGGTTCCTAAATTTATTTATACTTTCATGGGTAAGTTTATCATTCATAAGGGTTATATTACTATTCATAAGGGTAAGTTACTATTCATAAGGGTAAGTCACTATTCACTAAAAATTAAGTTGATTCTATTAGACTCCAAATATCACCCTGATCACAACTATGTATGTCCGTTTTTTGAAATTCAAAACATAGAAGTAGCAAATTTAAGTTTAATGGCTAGTTTGTGACTATCTCCTAAATAACCAAGTATTGTTTCAAATAAACTCAGTGATTTATGAAATATAGGCTATCTAAATAATAGAATTTATTTAATAGAAACATACCATAAAATGTTTGGGGTGTTATAGATATGGTTCTCGGAGATCGATCTCTGGTCCAAGTACCACCAGTTGAGAGTTCACAATGCTTATATTTTGAAGCTAGCATTCCAATGTCGCTATGGGCATTATGAGTTCTTGGTTATTCCCTTTGGTTTGATAAATTCCCCTATCGTATTTATGGATTTGATAAACTATATTCTCCAGTCATACTTGGACCAGTTTGTGGTTGTCTTCATCAGTGAAAAACTCATATGCTTTGCTTCAAAGGATGAGCATATAGATCACTAGAAGATGGTCCTAGATTTGATTTAGGATCACCATATTTATGCTAATCTCTTGAAGTCCCAGTTTTGGATTCAAGAGCTTCACTTTCTCGGGCATGTAATTTCTAATCATGGATTAGTTGTGGACCTAGCGAAGATCGATGCGGTGCTTTATTGGGATCCACCCAAGAGCGCGTCAGAGGTGTAGAGTTTTCTTGGATTGGTGGGGTATTACCAAAGGTTTGTGGCAGAATTCTCTAGGACTTTGTCCCTTTTGACCACCCTGATGTGGAAATGGAATTCATTTACCTAGACTGAGCAGTACTAGAGAGCCTTCGAGGAATTGAGGCTGAGGCTGACAAGTTCTCCTATTTTGAGACTATCAGAGGAGGGAGTGGAGTGCATTGTGTATTAAAATAGATCATGATCTGGGCTCAACTACATGTTGATGTGAAGTGGTTGGTAGTTATCTCATATAGGTCAAGGTTGTTGAGACCCCATGATAATAACTACATGACTCACAACCTAGAGCTAGAAGTTGTAGTCTTCTCCCTAAAGATGTGGAGGAGCTATCTTCTAGGGGAGTGCTTCATGGTTTAATCAGACTATCAGAGTCTCAGGTATGTATTCATGCAGAGAGACTTAAACCTGATATAGTGGCATTGGTTTTAATTATTTTAGGACTATTACTTCAAGATAGTCTATACTCTGGGGAAGGGAAACATAGTAGCAGATACCCTTAGCAGGAAGTCATAGGCTTGTTTAGTGCAGGAAGATTATGATCAGTTGGCTTCCTTACACTTTCCCCTAGTTGAGTAGGAGGGTGCAGATTTTCTTCAATCGATGGTGTTGTATCCTCCACTTTTAGATCATGTGAGAGAGTCCCAATTGGGATATATCGACTGTGAGGTATTGCGTGACCAGATATCCTCAAGAGATTCACCCAATGGATTTTCTGAAGGATTGAATCATGTCATCATTTTCCAAGAACATACGGTGGTCTTATATATGATGCGGAAGGAGGTGATGTGAGAGTTCCACATATATTCTTTAGTTGTACATGTCGGTGTGGGGAAGATGTAAAGAGACCTTCAATGGCAGTTTGTGTGGGATAACATGATTTGAAGAGTGGCTAATTTTTTCTCATGGTATCTGACATGTCAGTGGGTCAAGGATAAGCACTAGGTTTCGGCGGGTTTTTTGCATCCTCTTAAGATCCCAGAGTGGAAATGGGATGGAATATCTATTGGAGTTGGTGGCCTGGAATCAACTAATTTTTAATTTATGATAAACTTGTATCCATGTATTTGAATATTAATAAATACCTTATCACGACTTGATTGTTCTTCTTCATGACAATGCATGTGATTATGTCCTAAGGATATTTGTTGCACTAAAGGGTCATAGAGGATCTCTGCTATGATGAGAACTCGGAAATTCCATAACACTATTCTTGAATATAATTTCTATGGCTGGATGATGTTATTTGAGGGACACAAATAATACAGGCCATTAGGGGTGAGGACTCATAAAACTTTGAAGCACCTTCTCATGGTGTGTGCCCTTGGTAATATCCAGGAGGATATTATGAGAACAAGACCCGCCAGTAGGAAATCCACATTTCATAGTGTCATTGAATGTTCCTATATGTGAATGTGTGTATTGGTCCTTAGACTTTAAGATTATTATTAATGGGTATTAAAACTAGTGCACTTAGATTTATTGATGAAAACTATGATGACACACTTTTCACAGTGAGGTGGGATATGTTGGGTGTGTCACGAATAATACTACGTTAATAGATAATGTGAGAAAGGATTTGTCCCTTATGTTTCACAATGTAATTTGATATCTCAGGGCCTTTGATGGAATTGATATATCCTTAATAAATCCATGGCCATAGTGAGGAATGATAAAGTTCAATTTCGGGAGGTCAAAGAAAGAGTAATCGAGCACATGTGTTGATAATACTAGCATTCAACCCACTTGATTCAAGATATCGAGACAAAGGGACTACATTACATAGTAATAATTCATAAGAGGTGACATTTCATTGCAGCATTAACTTCTTTATCTATGGGTGTCTTGACATATTTCTAGACGCTAACCTTGTACTTTAGGTAGACTCTGCCTAATGCCACTGAGAAAGAGGCGTAGCGGATCACACACTAAGTTTATCCAAGTATCTCAGTTAAATATTCATTTAACAAGTTAAATAAATATTATTCCAAATTATGGTTTAATAATTATTCAAGGATTCCTGATTGCATTTATTTCGACACTAGTTATTCGAGAGAATATATTGTGGGAGAAATAGTATATTTATTAGTGCATAATGCAGTGATATTTATTTAAGAAATAAATAGTCATTATTCAAGGTCTAAGAAATGTGGTGGAGGAAATAAAGAAAATAGAAAAACAAAAGTACACACTATGTATATTAATATACACGTCAAGTAGTTTTTTCTGTGGATTTTGGATAAATAATATTATTTATTTAATTAAATAATATTATGTGTAATTCACTAGGTGCATGTCAAGTGATAATAATAGTCAAATGTTATTATTAGACATGGGGTCTTACTAATAATTAAATGAAATGAATAAATTCCTTTGGGTAATTAATTCATTTTATTATTCTAAGTAATGTAAATCGCAATTACATTATTCTCATTAAATCTAGCCATTCTTTATGGTTATACACAACAGATCTGGATAAATCTCTCAAGGAAAGAGAGAATTCCTTTCCTCCAAGAACACTCTCAAGTTACAAGAGAGATCCTCCTCCACCGGATCAAGGAGAGTGCTTTGGAAGCGTCTCTCAAGGAAATCAAATGCGAACATCACAAACGAAGGCTCTTCCATGCTATCACCTAGAGATTCCTTTGGCGATGTCCAGAGATACATAGAGCACATGTGGATCACTGCTAGAGGAAGCCTACACTTGGATTATGTGACACAATGACGGATCACATCGGATTGTGACCGGAAGAATCAATGGAGAAATAATTCATTGAAGGTAATTCTTGTCTTTTAATTAAATTAATTATAACCAATATATGATAATCCTCTATATGGTTCTGGGAATTCCCTATTTCTTTTTTGTTCTTAGTTCTATTCTGAAGATCCAACATTTTATCATCATGACAGATCTTGGATTGATCATTGTTAATGGTAAAATTGAAGTTGGGTACACCCATCCACGCACTTCCATTGAGCCCAGAACCTATAATATCCATGGACTTTATGATAGGAATTCCACGGATAGTGAAGGGTTGTGATTTCATCTGGATGATAGTTGACTGACTCATGAATTTGGCATAATTTCTTGCTATCAAGGAGTTGATTTCAGTGGTGAGTTTGGGGTAAAAGTATATATAGGATATTGTTTTCCTTCATGGGTTTCCCTTAAATATTTTCTCTAATCATGATGCATGGTTCACGTCACAATTGTGGGGAGGCCTGGAGGAGGCATTCGGGACCCAGATGAGGATGAATATAGCCTTTCAACCCTATACATATAGGCAGACCAAGTACACTATCCAGGTGTTGGAGGATATGATAAGGGATTTCATGTTACAATTTGGCTAGAGCTGGGAGGATCACTTTCCCATTGTAGAGTTTATATACAACAATATCTACCACTCTACTATCGGCATGGTGCCTTTTGAGACCCTATATGGGAGACCCTGAAAGTCACCCTTGAGCTGGAAAGAGATCGGTGAGGCATCCCTTTTGGGTCCATAGATGGTGTAGTAAATAACAAAAAAGGTCCAGGTTGTCTATGATGGGATGAGAATGGCCCAAAGTGGGAAGAAATCTTATACAGATCAACATCATAGGCCCTTGGAGTTCAAACAAGGAGACAAAATTTTCTTGAGAGTCTCCCCATGATGAGGATTATGGAGATTCATATGGGGAGGCAAGCTATCCCTAAGGTTAATTAGGCCATTAAAGATATTATAGATGGTTGGAAAGGTTTATTATCGCATCGCCCTACCCCCACAGTTGGAGCGGGTGCATGTCGTCTTCCATGTATCACAGCCAAGGAGATGCATGCATGACCTCATGCACATTATTGACTATGAAAATCTGGACATCAATGATGGATCCACTTTTTTGGATCACCTAGTGCTGATTGAGGATCAGAAATAGAGGACCCTATATGAATGGACCATTCTCTTGGCTCATGTGTTGTGGCAACATAGAAGCATGCAAGAGAGCTCCTGGGAGTAGTAGAGACAAATGTGGGATCAGTATCCCAAGTTTTTTGCTTATTTTTTGCTTTTTAGGGATAAGAATATTGAAGGGGATAATGATTTAGAGACCTTTTATTTCCTTGTAATACTTTGAAATACTTCTACATATATTTTCAAAGTCAGATGCTGAGATGGCATGATATTTCGAGGCCCAGTGTGCCTCGAATTAATTTTATAAAAATATTAAATATATTTTATATTATGTGCATGTGGTTTGTTAAATAAAATGAGATAAATATTAAATGTAATCTAGGATCAGAAATATGAGACCACGGTTGAGTCTGAAACACAATGTTTACCCTAGGCATGACCTAAAATAGGCCATTGTGGGGCGTTCAGATAAAGGTGTTCATGGGAGAGTGATTTTAGTTAAATAAATAATTGATTATATTTATTTAATTAATTAACCTAATTAAAATTACCTTAAATACATTATTATGGAAGGATCTCCAAGGTTATCCACATAACCTTGGGATCATTGTACATCGACTTCTTCCTCTTATCATTGGAAAATTGAATTTAGATGACAACAAACCTCTGGATCCAAGCAGATCATGTAACATCCCAGGTAAATGAAGAATAAGATATATTTCATATTTATTAATATTTTTGAATTAAATATTAATTTTACTTTAAAGGGGTTTCTATGTTCGATAGCGTACCTGATACGCAACAACAGGTTTCTTTGGAATCTTACGTTGCACACTGATAATATTTTATTTTTATTTTAAATGGTAGTTAACTCATAGTCGTTGTATTAGCGGGAATGAATGAAACTAACTAAAATATTATTATAAATGTTTTTTAAATGTATTTACATTATCTAATAAAAAGTTAGAGGCTTAAAATGTGAATGAATCTAATTTTAAGCATAATTTACATTAAAAGGCCGATTTATCGCCTTTTAATGGAGAACCCTATTTAAATATAGTTTTGGTCACTTTAATACATTATAATTGACCAAATAAAATCCTTATTTAGAATGAGGACATCAAATTTTACTTAGGGTAATTTTTTGGTACTTTTATGATAAAGTTCATTTTTTAATGAATTCTGAAAAATATTGCATTTTAATTCAAAAGTGCCTTTTAATCTAATTTGTTTATATGGTTAGATTATCTTTTTAGTTGGTTTTAAAGTGAAATTAAAATATATTTTTACCATTTAATCCAATTTTGGTCATTGGAATTAATTTCACTTTGAAATTGGACATAAACAAGTATCAATCTTTTGATAGTTATTGTTTCTTAAAAACGCGCTATTTGTTTTAACAACGGGAATTAATTTTTAAATTAATTAATGCCACTTCTATGTTTTGAATTTGGAAAAATAGACATCAATTTTGAATTTTGAATATCAAATAATTCTTAGGCTGAATTTTTTGTATTTTTCTGAAAAACTTCAATTTTAGATGAATAGTGAAACCACTTAGTAGTAGTTAAAAAACTGACCTTTTCATTTAAATGAAATTTTACCACTTCTGTGAATTGAATTTCAAAAATCTGACATACATGGTTGTTATCAAGAAGTAAAATGTGGTTCAATAAGATGAAAATAATTTTTGGTGAATAGTAACTTTTGACTTTTATTTACCGCGGTTAAAGGTAAATAAGGTAATTCAAGGTTAAATGAATATTATAATAATTCAAAATTACCTTAACACTTGTCCAAACCTTATTTGTTGAGTCATTTACGACCATGGGTATCTTTGGGTTGATTTTGGGACCCCATTGAGCCACTTGGGAGTGATAATGACAATTTAGATTAATTAACTTAAAGTAAAGGAAAATATGACAAAAGCAAATATATTTTAGTAAATTAATTTTTAGAAGGGGTTATATAAATTATCTTTTTGCCTATAAATATTCATTGGAAATATAAAAATATTTCCTACATTATAGTATTTTTTTATAATTTTTATATATCGAATAAATTAAATTATTCATGACACAATAATGATGCAGTATTTACCTCATTAATAAATGATTTAAATAAATAAGATTATAATGATTAAAATATTATACAAAACATGTCCAATTCTGATTGGATGATTTTCTTTAGACCATGAGTAATCTTATCTTCGACTATAATGATTTTTGGACCTTTAGAAACATAATATCATTATATAATAAAATAATTTTTTCACACTTTCCTAAAGAGCCCCTCCTCTCCCTTACAAAAGGAGACCACTTCTAACCAATTCTACACACCTCTCAAGACATTTGGATCATCCAAAATCTACCCAATTAAGCTCCCAACATCCCTATACTCCTCCTAGAAGCCTTACCTTAGGCATAAGGCACTTCAAGAAGTCCTTTGGTTCAAACCAAAGGGAGTTACCCAAATTAAAGGTAACGGTTTCTCTTAAATTGTTTTCTTTTATTTTACTTCTCCAACCCCTAAACTCTTTTTATTCCTTTATTTTGTAACAACACCAGTATATTCAATATATTATGATTTTTTTATGATAAGGATTCAAACTACACTTACACACACCTCCATCTAATGGATGAAGAACATAATGTTTTTGTGGATGGAAAACTAAGGCCTCACAAAACGATGATTGTTCAATTACATATTACCGCCTCTCATGGTGGCCATTATGATGGAACTGTATTTATATATGATATATATTATGTTTATGATTTCCTTATGCTTCTGTACTTCCCATTTATAGCACGCCTTTATGGTTTCCATAGTGGGTAAATATGATAATCTCATTTGAGGAAGTGCAGACTACCGCCCCCTCAAAGTGATTTGATTCGTTAATGCCTTATGTGGGATGTATAAAGGATGGAGTTAACAAAATTATATATGATATTATACTGGAATTATAATATACCTATGTATAATTATGTTTTATTTCCATTACAATAAGAAATATAAATGAAAGTGGCGTTTATGCGTACGTATGGTTTACCGTCTCCATGAACAGTGCATCTCATTTCTTACCTCTAAATGTTATGTACTATTATAAAAACATGTATATACTGGATATATATGATATATATGATATAAAAATCATGAATATCATTCTGTATATAATGAACCTTTGACCACATGGACAACTTGTAAATATAAGGTGTTCATTTTTTACTCAAGTACCAAATATCGACAAAATGAACGTTATTAACTTTAATGGTTACATAATGTTTATAACATGGTAATAAGTGATATAAAAGGAATAATAAACTTGAAAAAGGTTCTTAAGAAAGTATAAATTAACTTTAGTTTATTATTCATGAGATTAAAGAGCGATTGAGTCAAGTCGGACACGAGGTAAGGGACTTCGTCTCAATCTCCTTTCATTGAGGCATTTTTAGTTTTATACACGACTTTATTTTATATGGTGTATAAACCCCTTTGACTTATCATTTTATTCAAAGGGAATCTTTTTATACGAATATTTTTACTAAATAACAAAAATAAATGTTTTTTTAACGTAATCAGTGACAACGACCTTTCCGCCGCTGTGAGTATTATTTGATATTTGGCTTCCTTAACAAGCTATAATGTTTGTAAAAGGAAAAATAAATACCATATACTCTTTTTACGTATTTTGGTATTGAAAATTATTTTGATGATGTATTTATTATTTCAATATCTTGAAATTATATTTTGTTATTGCAATGTGAAAATTTTATCTTTCCTTTATGCTTATGTTATGTGTTATGAACATGTTATGGATCTTGGGCATTATTTATGTATACAGGTGGTTCCGTGATAAACCTAGGGCGGGTGAGCCCGAGATAGCTCTCCAATTCATTGGGTAACGTGACGGAGGTAAATGTGAATGTTTCTCCTAAGAGATTTAGGGAATATACTATGATGGGTATTCCAAAGTAACTCCCTATGTAGTTGTGATAGCTATAATGTAAGTATGATATGGATGCCACAAGTTACCTTTATGATTAATGATTTCTATGTGTCTTTCATAAATCTTATGATTTCATGAGGTAAGTAAATGATTTCATGTTTTGTATGTATTTATGAACAAATTTTTTCATTCTTTGTTTTATAACCCTTATTGAGCTTTTTATGCTCATCCTAAGTTTTGAAATGTTTTCACATGACTTAAAGATGAATAGGGTCAAGGATGGGATCAAGGAAAAGTCATGTTTTCTAAAACATGGAACTAGACATGAATATTTTTTTCAAGAGTTTTTATTTTATGAAAAAAATGGAAACTGTGTAGATATGTCTACCTTGTAATATTTTGAGATGTAATAGTTATGTCCTAATTCTCTAAAACTCTAAACCTAAAAAGATCCTCAATGTGAATTATTCATTTAATTCAATATTATGTAATGTTTAAGGTTGAGTCCTTATAGATCAGCATGCAGTGAACCCAACTTCACTCATTTGTTGGAAAATGAATTCTTTGATGAAAAACAATCCAAAACTAGTTAGGAATATTCAATTTTTGGTTGATTCCCCTATTGATTAAATTTATTGAGCAAAATCATTTTATCTCTTTATTTGTGCCAATTTTCAAACTTTTTATGCGCCCGAGTATCAGTTTAATTTGTTTATTCAATTATTTATCACCCTGGTTATCATTACTTATGTTCATTGGATAAGAATGTTTTCCAATGACTATTCACCTAAGTTTTGGTGCTTTTCTACCTTTGATTCTTCTTGTTCTTCACCATTGGGCTATGGAACCATGAATCGACATTTTCGGGTGGTACTAAGCCCGATCGAACCCCTGGATTCACGGAAAAATTGCATGTGATGAACGGAACATCAAATCAAGGATAGATATAGAGGATTTTTACGTTACGAGGCATCGTTTTGTTAAAATGGGACCCAAATCATAGGAGTTGTGACACTGGTTATGTGTGTGGTGCATGTGGTAAGCAACAAACCAAACAAAATTCTATTTCTGGCCACTGGATAAGTAAACGATGAATGGAGGCAAGATCCTTCAAATTATAGAGTCTTGGAGGTGATATATAAGGAATAGAGGATCGATCTATAACACCATAGTATATCTATAGATTTTTTGGAAAACACAACAATATGTTGTGTGGTCCGATGAACACACGACATGAAGACCTCGTGGTTGTGGCGCTATGGTTTCCATGAAATTATAAGTATCACATGTTATGTGGGACCCCCCACACACCTTGTGACACATGTGATGGAAGCCTGGAGTATACTTA
Organism: Viscum album; assembly: GCA_963277665.1. Taxonomy (NCBI): domain Eukaryota; kingdom Viridiplantae; phylum Streptophyta; class Magnoliopsida; order Santalales; family Viscaceae; genus Viscum; species Viscum album. The sequence continues at coordinate 1,342,815,902 of OY728161.1, forward strand.
GGGAGTACACAGGCACAGGCATGGCCAGGTACACACCATGTTTCGAAGTATATAGACACTGACAGGATACACTGATATGGTCAAGGAGCACGAGTAGGAACTCGGGTGGCTGAGGCATGAAGTGTATTCCCCCTACACATATTGTAGGGTTACATGGGTGGAAATCCATGTACCTGTAGGGACACGGCCAGGTGAAGGAGTGGGACCACACACCGTGTGGGTCCCCTCACACGTTGTGTACCCTCTTCTTCCCTTTTGAGGAAACTTTAACTTCTCATATCTTCTTTATTTGGACTTGGATTTTGGCATGTGAGTAGCCTATCCTAAGTGTTTTTATATGTATAACATGATGGTGTCCTCTATAGTGTCTCTTGAGATATGATGTGATATTTTCTGAGTGGGACACTTCTTTAGGTGATGCTCGATGATGGCGGTAATGAGGTAGGATCTTAAAGGGCTTTAGAGTGGAACCCTCCAGTCAGGATGGGCATGGGTCTTATACATATCTATAAAGTGGAAACCTCCTATGGGGTAGGGTATGGGTCCTTTATCTATTCTTAGAGTGTAACCCTCCTATTATGATAGCGAATGGGTCCTCTCCCTATACACTGAGTGGAACCCTCCTGTGGAGTCAAATTATGGGTCCTAAACTATGAGAGTGGAACCCTCCGGTTAGGTTGGGCATGAGTCCTCTATTTTATATCTGAGTTAAACCCTTCTATTATATCAGGGTATGGGTCCTCTACTATTATAATGTCACCCTCATATTGTATAAGGTTATGGTTCCTTGATTATTAGAGTGGAACCCTCCAGTTGGGTTGGGCATGGATCCTCTATCGACCATTAGAGTGGCACCCTCTAGCTGGGTTGTGCATGGGTCATCTACCAAATACTTGAGTAGAACCCTCCTTCTGGGATACGACATGGGCCCTCTATCTCTCTACCTAAGTGGAACCCTCCTATTATACCAAGACATGGGTCCTCTTCCTAGATATTGTTCCCCTTGATTGTAGGACCCTAGGACACCCTAAAAGGGGAGGGGTGAATCAGGGTGTCAACTTTTTCTTCTAAAGTGATGAATATTTTTAGCATGTTAGTAAGAACCTATTAAACCCATATAAGGGTAATGTGAATCAAATAATCAATCACATGCAATAAAATAATACAGTAATTTTACTTGGTTCTCCACTAAGGGATAGTTTAAGGAGCATACACAACAGTGTGTCAATCATACCTAAATCCACTAATCTTAACTAGTTGTAGAATATAGAAGTTTAGAAATAGTGACTTTGTTCCAGACACAATTCCTTTATAATATTTTAGGGATAGCACACTATGTCCCTTAGAACACTTCTGTCGAATCCCCCTTGCTCACTGCCTTGGGTGAATTCCTACTCAATTTATTAACTTGAAGGTTTTTTTAGTATATTGGAATTAAATTATTTTTACTTGAATAGTATAAGACTCTTATTGTACCATAGACTTGAGTTGATGTACATTAAAATCAATACTCACTTAAAAATTTATGTTCAAAACTACCTTTTTTTAATCTCCTTCATGAAGCCCACTGCATTCGCGAAGTAGACTGCCTTCGCGGTACAAATTGTCTTCATGAAGCTCACTTATCCATCGTGGAATACTTTATCATCATAAAGCACCCATTACTTGGAATCGTTGGAATAATTCAATAATTAATAAGCCTTTTTGCAATGCTCAATAGCGTATAGAAATCTAGATTCACGAAGCTCCCTACCTTCATGAAATTAGAGAAATTATGGATTTTATCTGAATATTTTCATGTAGAATGAAGTGGGGGTAGCATCATATATATAGGCTAATCCCTTTGTGATTATCCACCACTTTTAGTGCATTTTTTAGATCTTTCAAAAACATTTTCATGGTGTCACTCCATTCACGAAGCTCCCTTGAGATTTGTCATTATCGCAAAGATTTTTATCAACCCATCATGAACTCATGATGCTCCACTTATCATAATCATGGAGATTACCATCACCATTCATGATGCTCCACATATTCACAAATATCATCTCAGTCTTTACGAAACCCATGTATTTACCATTTTTATAAATTTTCATTCCCATAAAACTACCTTTTGCAATGCTAGCCTCTTCCTTTAGATTTTGATCCCAAAAAATTGGCAGACACTGGGAAATGATGTCACCTTCAATATTGTAGTTAGTTTGAAATATAAGATCACCTTTCTTGAAAACTCCCTAATCATCCAAATAAACTTGATTCCATTTCCAGCATAGAAAAACCTTTGGTTCCAACAATCTCCCCATTTGGGTTTGTTGGAAATCTATAGATAAATTCAATGAATCACTAGCCGCTATCAACACCTGAAACACAATAAAAAAATCATCCAATAATCTAAGTCTATATGATAAATCTTGGTCTATAAAATAAATAGGGAAAAAAGAATTGGGTTCTCATGTTTTGAATGATTAAATATGTTCAAGATAATCTCTGAATGTTTCCTCGTAACACTGAATTCTCATTCTTCGTTCTCATTCTCTCCCTTTGTGATAATTGAATTTATACACTTTCCCCCTTTGGAAAGAACCCCAAAGAACCTATATTTTGACTTGTAGAGATCCAAAACACACTCCCCTTATATCGTATCTCCCACTATAAACCTACATCACTTCCACAAACAAATTAAAACATTTAAAATAACTAGGGAGAGAGGAAAAATTGTAACCTCCTCATGCACTGGGAGGTGGTTGAACATTGAGGTTCAACCGATGTTTCTTAAACACATGAGCTACCAATGGCTTGGTCAGAATTTCATCCAATTTTCTATCAGTTCCAAAATGATCCATTTTAATCATACCTTATTCAACTTCAAATTTTTCTTGATGAAGTGATATATGATTTCAATATGTTTCGTACAAGAATTTTGAACATGATTCTTCATAAGATATATCATGCTCTTTTTATCATAATGAATTACTATTGATTGTTTTGCCTCATCACTAATATCAGTCATTTGTTTGTTCATCCAAAATAGTTGAGTAAAATCCTTAGTAGTAAATATATACTCTACTTTAGTAGTACTAAGAGAAGTTATTTCATGTTTCTTACTCAACCAGACCACATATTTCTTACCAATAAATAATGCTCCACCACTTGTGGACTTTCTATCAACCACATCTCCAGTCCAGTCAACATCATAAAATGATGATATCTCATTATATAATTTTTTAGAAAAGTATAGTCCATAATTGTGAGTACCTTGAATGTATCGCATGATTATTTTAACTAATTAAAAATGTTCTTACTTTGGATTACTTTAAAAGTGGGCTGCTAAGAAAGTTGCAAAGATGATATCCAGCTGTGTTGCAGTCAAGTACAATAGGCTTCCAATGATTTTTCTGTACATAGTGGGATCTACAGAAGTCCCATCCTTATGTTTTCCAAGTTTTTTCCCAACCACAATCAGAGTAAAATTGGTTTGGATTCATTCATATTTAACTTATTCAATAACTATCTTGCATACTTTTCTTGAGAAATGAAAGTGTAATCCCACTTTTGAATCACCTGCAGCCCCAAGAAATATGTGAGTTCACCAATAATTGACATTTCAAATTCTGATTTCATATGATTGTAAAATTCTTCCATAGATCTATGACCGCTTCCTCTAAATATAATATCATCCATATACACCATCACCATAAAAAGTTCTTCATTTGAATTATTCACATAGAGATTATGGTTAACACCTCCTCTTTTAAATTTGAGTTTCTTTAGATAGGAATACAGATGATAATATCATGCTTGTGCTGCCTACTTCAGACTATAGAGTGCCTTTTTCAATCTACAAACCTTAATTTTATTATTATCAATTATAAAACCCACTGGTTGTTCAATGTAGACTTCTTCTTCAAGAACACCATTTAAGAATGTTGTTTTTAACATCCATGTAATAAAATTTATATCCTCTTTGAATTTCAATAGAAAAGAAAAGTCTAATCAAATCTAGTATTTCTACTAGAGAAATGTTTCTTCAACATCAACACCTTCAATATGTGCATAGTCTTTACACAGAAAGTGTGCCTTATTTCTGGTCACATTTTAATTCTCATCAAACTTGTTTTTAAAAATACACTTTGTTCCAATCACAATGTGATTTTTGGGTCTCTTAACAAGATCCCATGTTTGGTTCCTGTCAATCTGGTCCAATTATTCATTCATGGCATTAACCCATGATTTATCCTTCGCAGCTTCTTCAAATGAGGTTGGTTCAACAATAGATAAGAAGGCAGAATGTGCTTCACTCCTCATTCTCCTTGTCAGTGTGGGTGCTTCTCAATCCCCAATGATGTTGGATTAATCAATTTATGCTCTTCTATTTCTCTTGTGAGACTCAGCTGAAGTTTCTTCAGCCATGGTTTCCTCTTCTAATTATTCATTAGAATCATTATCATTTTGTGAACTCTTAATGTTTTTCACACCTTCTCTACTTCTATATTTTCATCTGTTCCATATCCAATTTCTTCTTCATCTTCTATCATATCTTTATAAAAATTTCTTAAGGAATTTTTTGTCTTATCTTCAATTATCTTGACATCACTACTTTCCACAATTCTTCCAAGACAATTATTGAAACATTTTTAGTATTTTCTCTTCATTGAATATCCAAGGAATATTCCCTCATCTGCAGCATCACCATACTTCCCTTGATTTACTTCTTTGTTTTTGATGAAACATTTACTTTCAAAAACATGAAAATACTTTAAAGTGGTATTCCTTCCATGAAAAAACTCATATAGTGTCTTGGTTTCTTCCATATAAATCCTTGTTTGATTTTGAGTATACACTACTACTTAAACAATCTCTTTCCAGTAATGATGAGAGATGCGACTCTCAATCAGCATAGTTCTATCCATATTATTTACCTGTCTATTTCTATGCTCAATAACTTCATTTTTCTATGGATTTCTTACTATATTAAGCTCATTATTTATTCCACATTTTTTCAACTAATTTTTAAATTCAATGGATGTGTATTCCCCTCCATTGTTAGATCATAGAACTTTGATTGTATGGATAATATCATTCTCAGCTATTTGGTGATAGATTTTTATGTAGTCAAGAACTTGTTGTTTCCTATGTATAACCATCAAACAAGCCATTCTACTATAATAATCAATGAAAATAATGAATTTCCTTTCTCTATTTTTCCTGGAAAAATTTATTGGACCACAAACATATGTGCGGATGAGATATATAATATTTGATGCCCTTTTTTTCTTTGGTCAATATAAACTGTAGAAAAAATTTCCTCGTATGCAAGCATCACAATACTTTTCTCATTCACTCTTCAGATTGGGGATATCCATGGATATATTCATCTTTGAAATCTTTTCTATGTGTTTTTTATTAATTTGACCCAACCTTCGATGCCATAAGTTTTTTTCTTCTTCAACTGTCAAATAGAAAATGTTCTCTTTATTTTCAACCTGATATAAGTTTTCATCTGTTCCGCATCCTTTTATGAGAGAATTCCATGTCTTTCCTTTAATAGTGCACCGCTTTTTATTGAATGTCACTATAAGTCAGGATTCATAGAGTTGACTCAAACTTGGGAGATTTTGATACAAACCATCCACATAAAAAACTTCAGTTTTCTTAAGCTCTCTATTTTCTAGTTTTGTACTCCCATATCCTTTGATCTTTAAAGCACCATCATTGTCAAACCTTACTGTTCTATCAACCCTTTTCTTAACATTCTTAAATAATTATTCATTTTCTTTCATTTGGGATGAGCACTTATTATCAATAATCTAGTTGCTATTGTTCTTTATTCATTTGAGAGCTACTTCTACAAGGTTGGATTTCTCAATTTTATTCTTTTCTTCAATGAAATATTTGATTGGATGGAGGATAATGATATTCTTTCTAATTTATTTTCCATGTTCATTGGTTCTTCATACTCATATTATTCTTCCAGAGGACAATACCTATTTTCAAGAGAAACTTCATCTAGTTGGTGGGTATTGACTTTTCTTTGAGTTCTATAGGTAATACTTCTACATTTCCTCTGCCTACAATCAATAGATTTATGGCCATATTTAGAGTAGTGAAAACAATATCCATAAAATATATTTTCTCTATAAGATGTAGGATATTAATTCATTCTCCTTTATTGATTTCATATCTCCTCCCCATTTAAATAGCTTCTTTCCTCTTCATAGTATGACATGGTATGGCCTAAATAGCCACAAAATTTACATTTCATAAGAGTAAATGTATTCTCACTTCTATTCCTCCTCATATCCCCTTCCTTAGGAAAAGTATTTGATTAACAATCTTATTTGAATACTTTTGGATGGTTTTCCATTCTTCTTTTAGTTTGATTTGAGGATTTCTTTGTTAGTACTTCAGGTACCTTTGTGTTATATTCAACTTTTAGCTTCCCTTTATTTTGGATCATCTTGTTTCTAGCCTTTAATGTTTCAGCATTACAACCAAGTCCACTTTTTCCCATGCATGTGGATCTTTGATCATTAAAATCCTTCTCTACTCCTTCAGAACTATGGTTAGCTCTCTCTAATAGTTCAGTATATGAGAATCTTACAAACTATATTTTCTTCTTTTTTTCCTTTTAATTTGATTCACTTTCAAGTTTAATCCTTAGAGTAACAACTTCTTCTTCAAGACCCTCAACTATCTTGGACTTCTCCTCTGGTTTGGATGTATGGTCATTGATGACCTTTTCCTATTCTTCAATCTTGATCTTCAATTATACTACATATTATGATATTTTGATAGTTGTTGAGTGTTGTTTTACTACTTCTTCCAGTCGATCAATTTTAGCTTCAAGCCGATCAATATATTCTAATGACTCTTCTAGAACTTCTCTCAACTTTTTGTTTCTGTTTCTTTGATTTTATAGCTTACTAATAGCATCCTCAAGTTTCAAATTAAGATCAGAATCAATAATCAACTGATTATATTTATATTTATATTTTATGGATTAGACCTTTCAACTGTATCCATAATGTATTCTTGAGTTCCAGATTTAAACTCAGGTTCTTCATCCTCAAAAAATTAATTATCATCATCTTTTTCACTAACAAAACTCTACCTCTGTAATTTCTTTCCTGGGTTCTAGTCACCCTTTTTGGGAAACATTTTCTGGGACTTTTTTATATTTTCAGCTTAACTTTCTTCATCATCGAACTTCCTTGAGCATTAATAGGAAATATGACCAACTCTACCACATCAAAAACAGGCCATAGGAAGTTTTTCTTCGAATCTCCCTTTTCCTCTCTTGAATTTCTTGGCAAAAAGTGAAAGAATATCATCTTCTTAATTATCTTCATCAACTCTATCTCTAGAAACCTAAAGTTTTTTCATGGATTTTAATTTCATTTCCTTTATTAATCGATTCGTTGCATATTCATGTTTGATTATCATTTCATAAGCTACAAGACTATTTGGAAGATCATCAATTTAAAGTTTAGAAATATCCCTTTCTTCAAGTGCCGACACTTTTGGAATTTAGAGAGGTGGAAGCCTTCTTAAGATTTTTTTTCATGATGTTAATATCTTTAATTTCTTCACCAAGTCCTCGAATATCTCTAACAACTTTAGTAATTCGATTAAAAATAGTATCTTTATTTTCATCAGGATGTATATTTATATAACCAAACCTGTTGTAAAAAACTTGGAGTTTGGACTCATTTACTTTGTTATCTCCTTCATATATATTCTCTAGTTTTTCCCACATAGACTTGGATGAAGTAAAACCCATCACCTTTAGATAGATTTGATCAGAGAGAGTAGTAGTAAGGGCATTGTGTGATTTAGCATTCGCATCAATCATTTTCTTGTTTGTTTCAGTCATAGACAATCATGTTGCATTAGTGACCTAAATCTATTATGTAGTGGAAAAGAGTAATTCCATTCCGAGAGATATTAGATGAGATCGCATCATGTTCTTCCAAATCGAGAAGTTACTTCCATAAAAGAGGGGGAATCCCCTGATATTTACTGAATTCTCCATGAAAATAAAAGATGGCAGATTTGTCGCTTCGGCGGTGGCACGGTGGTGAAGGTGAGGGGCCTAAATCAGTCTTTATTTGGTAGGTTCAAGGTTTAAATCATGGGAGTCCTCTTTTGGTGTGAGCCTCTCCCCTATGATCCACTTGTCTACCTGGGTCACCCGGTCTCGTGTTGGGTGGGAAAATGAGGCATAGCCCACGCGTGTTGACGGATTTCTTGTGAACCATCATCGCTCAGGCTATTACCCTCTGGGACGCTCTGCCATATCAGATGGAAATGGATCTATCCTAGTTGGGGCTCTACCTCCATGGAGTGACCCCTTTGTTGGGTGTGGGTTTTCTTTGTGTGGAGGGTTTGAAAAGGCCACACATGGGAATTCCCTTCCTCCAAAAAAAGATGAACTTGTAGGCTCTAATACCACTTATAGGACCCCGGAACACCCAGAGAGGGGAGGAGTGAATCAAGGTGTCAAATTTTTCTTCTTAAGTGATAGATATTCTTCCTATATTGTTAGGAACCTGTTAAACTTTTCTGATGGGAATGTGTATAAAACAATCAATCACATGTAAGAAACAACGCATCAATTTTACTTGGTTCACCACTAAGGGTTGGTCTAAAGAGAATATGTCGAATGTGTGTCATTCGTACCTAAATCCACTAATCTTCAATAGTTTTAGAATACATAATTTCATAAATAGTCACTCTATGATAGACACACTGACTTTATAAAATTTTAGGGATAGCATATTGCATCCCTCGGAACACTTCCATCGACTCCCCCTTGCTCACTACCTTGGGTGAAGAATTAATAAGTTTGTTTACTTGAAGGTAGATTAAGTAGATTGGCGTTAAATTATTTGTCCCTAAATATCATGAGACTCTTCTCAGACCATAGACCTAAGTTGATGCACTTTAAATGCATTGTTCACTTAAAAACGAATGTTCAAAACTACCTTTCGCGAAGCTCACTGGCTTCGCGAAACATACTGCCTTCACGGTATAAACTATTTTTCAAAACTCACTTATACATTATGGAATACTCCATCATCATGAATCATCCATTACTCAGAGTTATTGGCACCATTCAAGACTTAACAATCCTTTTCCTGATGCTCAAGCTCGCATAGAAATCCAGATTCACGGAGCTCCCTACCTTCACAAAATCAGAGCAATTACGGATTTTATCTGAATATTTTTGTGTCTAATGAAGTGGGGGTATCCTCATATATATAGGCTCATCCCTTTATGATGCTCTACTACCTACATCACATTTTTCAGATCTTTCAAAAACACCTTCATGGTGCCACTCCATTCGCAAATCTCCCTTGAGATTTGTCATTGTGGCGAAGATTTCCATCAAACCATCATGCTCTCACGATGCTACACTTCTCGTAATTGCTGAGATTACTGTCACCATTCACGATGATCTACATCATATTGAACCTCATCTTGGTCTTCATGAAACCCATGCCTTTACCGTTTTTATGAAGTTCCATTCCCATAAAACTACCTTTCACAATTCTAGCTTCTTCCTCCATATTTTGAGCCCAAAAATTTGGAAAACACTGGGAAATGAATTCACCTTCAATGCGATAGTTAGATTGAACTATAAGATCACATTTCTTGCAAACTCCCCGATCATCCAAGTGATTATTGACAACAAATACAAACCAGACTTCATTTCCAGCAAAGAACATCCTTTGGTTCCAATATTGACTGTGTGACACAGTGGTGAGGTCTGGCTTGACTTGGATGTCTCTTCAGACAGATGTGCGAGATGATGGGCATCGATGATGGACTTTTGGAATTGATGGAACTCTTTTCCTAGGCTGGGATGTGAGATAGAGGTCCCCTTATCTCTCGTTTGGGTTTCCTTAGTTTATTATATATATATATATATATATATATATATATATATATATTTGTATCCATGTTGTTGGATCCTGTTTACTCTCTTTCTTTGGGTTGAGCTTTTTATTGTTTATTCATATCATGTCTCTTATTACCCCCCCCCCCCTTCAGCTTTCATTGAACCTTACTGGGTATGTATATATTCACCCCTACATGGGCTTTGTCCACACGTTTTGTGTCTTATGTAGAAGAAAAACAAGTAAACAGTGACTATAGAGGAGCTTAGGGACACTTGGTGCATTTGACTGCATATGATGGTCAAAGCTTGGAGATCAGGAGTTGGGATCTCTCAGTACTTTTACTTTCTAGTTTGGTTATATTGGGACATCTTTATAGTTGGGTGTGTATTTTATCCCTTTACCTTCAGTTTGCATTATCGTACTCTTGTACACCCTAGAAGTTTTCATATGCACAGTTATATTTTAGATATTGCATCATTTTATTATTATTCATCTGCACTTTTTCATTGAGATGGTAGGGTGTGTGCATACAGATACATTAGCCAAAGGCCTCCTATGTTAGATAAGTCTTTCGGTGCTTGTTGCCAACCCCTAGCCCATGGAGGCGGGCTTGGGGTAGTTGTGGCTCGAGCCCTATTGGGTCGGGTCATGACAGAGGTGTTGACCTCCAAATGGGTTATAAAAAGGAGTTTATAAATGGATTTTAAACGTTGATTCGAAATGGATGATTTGTTTCCCCTTAGTGAAATGCCTTGATGGCTCTCTTAATGATTTTGATGGAAATAAATTATTTGGCCTAGTTTTGGTATTAAAGGTAGTAGGGACCATAGTAAATGATGGTAGTTTAAAAAGGGTTTGCTATGGTCTTTCAAATGATTATTAGGGTAAGATGTTGACCCTTAGTATTTTTAGAAATGATGAAATGGTTTGGGTGTTGGATTGATGCTCCAGGAAAAGGTGGTATACTATACGGATCAGGTGTCAGATTGAGGCTTTAGGCACTGATGGTATACTTTATGGTTTATGTGTCAGACTGAGGCTCTAGGCACACTGGTATACCAGCTAGAAATGGATTGTGGACTGATGCTCTACATCCATGGTTTAAGGTGATAAACTGATGCTCTGGGCACTATTGGTGAATGCATAAGTAGGTGTGGGACTGAGACTCCGAGCACTATTGTTATGATGTATGAATAGGATGATGGACCTGACGCTCTATATTAGTATTGATATTTTTGGGTATGTTTTGGGTACTGGATTGAGGTTCCAGGCATGGTTGACATTGATGTTTGTGCTTCCATGAGATAATGATAAATGAAAAATCCCCCCTTTTATTGTTCACAGTATGTATCGCCCAATGTTTTGTGGCTTAAATGGACGGCTTAGGTCGACACAAGTTTGGTTTTCCTGGGTATCACCTTAGAACCCAAGGGCCAATGGGTACTATATGAGGTGTTCTGTTCCTTGGCATGTATCTTCTCTTATGTGCTGTTAATTTATTCCACTATTTATCTGCATACACTGATGCTCTGACTGGTATTTGCTTTAAACACCGTTGTTGGTGACCTACTAAGTTTTACTCACACCCTACTCCGGTCACCACTACACATGGGTACCCGAGTAGCTCCCACATATTTATTGCAGACACGAGTTTGGGCTAGGGCTCATGTTGAGTTTTGCATGATTGAGTAGGATTTCTCAAATGGTATTAGGGTATTGGATGAGGCATGACTTGGAGTTACAGTAGTTCCCTTCTCCTTGTTTTTTTGGCATGTTGTGTAACTATCCCAATGGGCGGTCAGTTGTATGGATGTTATGTATAGCATCCCGCCTTTTTATCACATAATCTTTCATTACATTTTACAAAACCGAGGATCTTTAAGGTTTAGTGTCTTGGAAACTGGGAACTTAAAACATGAAAACATAAAACATTCTTCTTAAACACTTGAACAACTTCTCCTCATGTTCATCCTAGGTTCATTACTACATCTCATAACCTGGGGGCATACATCAAAAGAAAGGGTGAGCAGAAGGCCCAGTAAGGGAAACAAGAGAAACATTTTACATGTGAACTTGAGATACTTCAATAAGGTCATGAAAAGAACTTTAAGGCATGAGAAAGAAATCATGAGATATATTATAATAAAAATAACATTTTTCATAACTTGAGGATGTGGCTGCAACATTTAATATTGACAATCATTTCGTTTCACCAAGGTCCATCCCCAAGGTGACATTAAAATTACCAAGGTTATTCACCAAGGTATCAGTTTAAAAAGTCATCTCTAGAGATTAAGTCTTTAACCAATGCATTGGAGCACTATCTGGGCGCACCCTTGACATGTCTTTATTATCATGTGATATAAATATATCATCATCAATCATTTCACAAACAACCCATATGGCATAAAAGAAATGGGTTTCATTTCATAATCATAACGTTTTAAAAACTGCTTTAAAGACATGATCTTTATGTCACTTTAAACCCACGGAAAGGGAGAGCGGGTCTCATGTATGTAAATCCCAGAATTTAAAATAGAACAACTTGGTATATATGTGAATACACCTATAGAAGATATAGATTTGAGTATTCACTTAATAAAATAAAATAACTTTAGAAAAAGAGAGAGACATTTTGAGACAGAAATTCTGCAGCAAAATAGCTATGTTTTGGGGTTTTAGAGAACATTGAAAAGAGAGGGGACACGGGTCACCCACTCATAAACGATCCATAAAATAGTAGAGGGACAGAATATGAAGGATATATGAACATTGTAATGAAATTTGAAAGATGTACCATATGAAATGAAGAACATGAAAGGAAGACAAAAATAAGATTTCTCTTATGAAAATTCGGCAGCCTAATGGCGTCACTTAAACTTCGAAAAATGAATTGACGAGATCAAATAGGGTCTCTCATCATGTGAACATAAAAGATAAGTATGATAGATATAGATATCATACCCCAACAAAATAAAAATAAATATGAAATACTTGACATGAAAGTAGAACTTCAAAACAAGAAGGGTGAAAGAACCACTTAAAAATTCAGCAGCCTAACGGCGCCACTTAAAACTTCAAAATACTGAATTGAAGAGATCAAATGGGGTATCTCATCCTATGATCATAAAATATCAGTATGATATATATAGATATCATAAACCAACCTAATAAAAAGGAATTTGAAAGACTTGACATGAAAGTATAACTTCAAAACGAGAAGGGTGAAAGAACCACTTAAAAATTCGGCAGCCTAACGACGCCACTTAAAACTTCAAAATACTGAATTGAAGAGATCAAATGGGGTCTCTCATCATATGATCATAAAATATCAGTATGATAGATATAGAGATCATACCCCAAAAAAATAAAAAGGAACCTGAAAGACTTGACATGAAATTAGAACTTTGAAAAAGGAGAAAGGTGAAAGAACCACTTAAAAATTCGGCAGCCTAACGACGCCACTTAAAACTTCAAAATACTGAATTGAAGATATAAAATGGGGTCTCTTATCATATGATCATAAAAGATCAGTATGATAAATTTATAGATCATACCCCAACATAATAAAAAGGAAATTTAAATACTTTACATGAAAATAGATCTTGAAAAATGAGAAGGGAGAAAGAATCCGTTACAAATATTTCGGCAGCCTAACGGCGCCACTTAAAACATCATAAAAAGAAATAATGAGAGTAAGAGGGGATCTCTCATTATATGAACATGAAAAGGGAAGTAAGAGGAGTATAAAAGAACATACTTTATCATAATCACATGGAGCATAAAATAAATTACATAAAAGATATTTCTTGAAAAGAAAGAGAGAGGTCGGATCCCTTACCTTAAAACATAACTCTTAAAACTCAAAGGTTGGGACCTTGAGGGCTTGGGGGCACCTTGGGAGGACTCCTTGGGAGGTAATGAGAGCAGAACTTCGTTGGGGGAGAGTGAGGAGTCGAAATGGATGAGAGGATGGCTTGGTATTTATAGGGAAAGTGAAGGGACAAGGCATTAATGGCCAAAGGACACCTCAAAAGTGGTTTTCTCAAAACCATGTGCTCTCCCATGATATTTCCCATGAAGTTAGGCCACATGGGGCCCCCCATAAAATAATTCATCACCTTTGGTCGGCCAACCCATAAAATATCTCATGACATCACCATGACACAGTTATGATGTCATTAAACATACTGAAACCCTAAAACTGCTTTTTTTACTATTCACTGAAAATTCATCTTTCTCAGAAAAATCCCAAAATTTCACCTTAACCAAATATCAACGCTCAGATTAAAAATATGAACTCCATTATAAAAAAATAATTTTCTAAATATTTTTAATTAAATTTTTAAATAAAAAAACTATTCACTGAAAATTCATTTTTTCAGAAAAAACCCCAAAACTTACCTTAACATAATATCGATGCTCTGAGTTCAAAAATGAAATCAATTTTATAAAAATAATTTTCTAAATATTTTTAATTTAATTTTTAATTAAAAAATACTATTCACCTGAAAAAACTAATACTTGAATAATAATTTATGAAACCGTTATTTAACTATTTTATCGAATCACATTACTTAATCAAGGTGCCTAGATTATATTAATACTTTATTTAAGAGAGATTACTAATCCATTTGGACACATTACTAATCCAAATCATAAAATCACTATTCATAATTTACTATTCATCAAAAATCAAGTTGATCTTATTAGACTCTAAATTTGGTAATGAACATAATTGTAGAAGACCATTTTTTGAAAATCATTACACATTTTTAATTATTTAAGGTTTACCTAAACATTTTTAAAATATCCTTTTTCTAAAATTTATCAAAAATATGCATACTATATTTATCCGGACATTTGAAAATTCATAAACTTCATCATAAAAAGAAATCAAAATTTTTATTTAAAACAAATGGTTACACAAGGCAGTTACAGTCTCCTTACATAGGCCCTTATCACACCAGCATAGGACCTAAGTGTAAGGTGTGCTAAGGTGAGAGAATCCGAGGGAGGCTCGGCCAACATCGCACGAGTAGTAATTTCTATCAGTTTGAACTTCTCACGAAGGCGATTCCGTTCTAGCTTCACATGATGAAGTTCGGCTTGGGTTTGGTCCAGATCAAAGCCCAGTGGTGCTACCTCCTTCCCAAGTTCTGTTAGATGGGCTTCAGTCAGTCCAAGACTACTGGGTGAGGCCATCGAATCTTCTTTCTATAATAATTAATCAAGATTACTTGTATTTAGAGACAATAATCAAAACGTTTAGTTTCCAGCGGTCATATTGACCAATGGTCATATAGTAGTCAAAACCCAACGGTCTCATTTTAATTATACTCATATTATCAAATGAAACATTTTTGTTGAGTATAAAAATAAAATAAAATAACACATAAAATTAGGAAAAAAGATTTATTCAAAATTTCGTTTCGTTACAATCTTCCCCCCTTAAGAAATTGCGTCCTCGCAATTTTTAAAATTGGGTTTTGAAATTTCATTAAAAGTCCCACATCGGAAAAGGAGTCAGTAAAAATATTACTTTAAATGAAAGAAAGGGAAGTACAAAGGTCACCCGAGTTAACCCACACTAGGATTCCATGTAGGAAAACATGGATATGGAGGAGAAAACAAAGGGTCGAGTTCTGAGGGAGAGTGATAGAAAACATGATTAGGAGAAAGTTAACCATAAGAAAATCCCAAACTTATGATGTGTGTAAACGGTCTTTGATTACCTAGTAGGAAACGTAAACCAACAACATTTTTGATTTACGTTCCTTTTCATAATTTTGAGGAATTCATTTACTACATAGAAAATATACCTACCTTTGTGTAGAGTTTCATCCTTTAATAAGTTTCTACCCAAAACTAATCTTTTCTCCAAACGATGGGAATTCAAAACTACTTGGTCTCATCAAAAAACAAGAATCATCTTCTAGAGAATCACATAATCCACAAAAGATTAACTATCTATTTCATCTATCTTTAAACATTATCCCAAAAACATAAAGGGTAAGGTAAAAAAACTCTTCAAAAAGAAATAATCCCATAGGAATGGGAACTACTTTTAAATCTTCAAAGTTCCATGGTACTACCCAAAGTTCATCATAGACCATTTGATAAATAACGGTCCTTAAAATTCCTCAAAATAAACCAAACTAAGATTGAAACCCAAATACAAGAAGGATTTGATAACATAGTCTTCCAAAATAAACTTCATTGTTCATCTCCAAACAACATCAACCACTCCTAACATCTTATAACAAAAGTATCTAACCTAAAGATATTTTAGCCAAGATAGGTTAATCATTCTCATAAGTTACCTAAATTACTATAAGTCCACCTTAAATTCATCGATTCTTCAAAATATAAGTCAACCTTACTTCTCAATGAAGATACCGTAGTAATCTATTTACCTCAATCATATAGGGTCCCCAAAATAGTGAACGTATTCCAAAATAATAATCATATTTTAATCCCCTAATCATCTCTATCATATTAATATGGAAATCGTCGAATTTCCTATCACATTGGTTGTTGGGACATGTTCTTCCATTTCCCACCATTAACTAAGAAGAGAAAGTATAATTAGGGGCTTAAATACTTAGCCAATAATCATGAAAAGGAACTTAAAGCATATAATTATAACTTGTAGAAGAAAAGTATACCCTAACTTGTGATCCCCTAGGTTTCAAACTAGGTTATCCATGATCATATATTCTTATGTGAATATTTATTTAATTTTATCTTTGTTCTTTTAATAATGGTTCATACTGAGCTTATGAATTTACCAAAGCATATCCCCCGAGAGTGTCGTAACCAAGAGTGCAGCCAGGCCCGTTGTCGTGTACCAGTTCCCGTTCGAGTCTAGCTCAAAGCGATGTTTTTGGGTTTTACCCCTATGTACATCTGTGCCAGAGCCACCTCTACCTGCTCGTATCCAGACAGGGATGTATTTTCTTGGCAACCCCTTACTCAATACTCACCAAAACACCAGGAAGATTTACTATATTTAAACTTTTATATAGGTTTCTTCCTAAAGTTTTAATATCCTAATTTCCACAAATAACTAAACCATCCTTTTATACCAACTATAGCATCCCGCATTTTTATCACATAATCTTTCATTACATTTTACAAAACCGAGGATCTTCAAGGTTTAGTGTCTTGGAAAATGAGAACTTAAAACATGAAAACATAAAACATTCTTCTTAAACACTTGAACGAATTCTCCTCATGTTCATCCTAGGTTCATTATTGCATCTCATAACCTGGGGACATACATCAAAAGAAAGGGTGAGCCGAAGGCCCAGTAAGGGAAACAAGAGAAACATTTTACATGTGAACTCGAGATACTTCAATAAGGTCATGAAAAGAACTTTAAGGCATGAGAAAGAAATCATGAGATATATCATAATAAAAATAACATTTTTCATAACTTTAAGATGTGGATGCATCATTTAATATTTACAATCATTTCGTTTCACCAAGGTCCATCCCCAAGGTGTCATTAAAATTACCAAGGTTATTCACCAAGGTATCAGTTTAAAAAGTCATCTCTAGAGATTAAGTCTTTACCCAATGCATTGGAGCGCTATCTGGGCACACCCTTAAAATGTCTTTATTATCATGTGAGACAAATATATCATCATCAATCATTTCATAAACAACCCATGTGGCATAAAAGAAATGGGTTTCATTTCATAATCATAACGTTTTAAAAACTGCTTTAAAGACATTACCTTTATGTCACTTTAAACCCACGGAAAGGGAGAGCGGGTATCATGTATGTAAATCCCAGAATTTAAAATAGAACAACTTGGTATATATGTGAATACACCTATAGAAGAGATATATTTGAGTATTCACTTAATAAAATAAAAGAACTTTAGAAAAAGATAGAGACATTTGGAGACGGAAATTCTGCAGCATAATAGCTATGTTTTGGGCTTTTAGAGAACATTGAAAAGAGAGGGGACATGGGTCACCCACTCATAAATGATCTATAAAACAGTAGAGGGACAGAATATTAAGGATATATGAACATTGTAATGAAATTTGAAAGATGTACCATATGAAATGAAGAACATGAAAGGAAGACAAAAATAATATTTCTCTTATGAAAATTCGGCAGCCTAATGGCGTCACTTAAACTTCAAAAAATGAATTGACGAGATCAAATAGGGTCTCTCATCATGTGAACATAGAAGATCAGCATGATAGATATATAGATAATACCCCAACAAAATAAAAATAAACATGAAAGACTTGACATGAAAGTAGAACTTCAAAACGAGAAGGGTGAAAGAACCACTTAAAAATTCAGCAGCCTAACGGCGCGACTTAAAACTTCAAAATACTGAATTGAAGAGATCAAATGGGGTATCTCATAATATGATCATAAAATATCAGTATGATATATATAGAGATCATACCCCAACATAATAAAAAGAAATTTGAATGACTTGACATGAAAGTATAACTTCAAAACGAGAAGGGTGAAAGAACCACTTAAAAATTCGGCAGCCTAACAACGCCACTTAAAACTTCAAAATATTGAATTGAAGAGATCAAATGGAGTCTCTCATCATATGATAATAAAAGATCAGTATTATAGATATAGATATCATACCCCAAAAAAAATAAAAAGGAACCTGAAATACTTGACATGAAATTAGAACTTTGAAAACGGAGAAAGGTGAAAGAACCACTTAAAAATTTGGCAGCCTAACGACGCCACTTAAAACTTCAAATTACTGAATTGAAGAGATAAAATGGGGTCTCTTATCATATGATAATAAAAGATCAGTATGATAAATTTATAGATCATACCCCAACATAATAAAACGGAACTTGAAATACTTTACATGAAAATAGATCTTGAAAAATGAGAAGGGAGAAAGAATCCGTTACAAAAATTTCAGCAGCCTAACGGCGCCACTTAAAACTTCATAAAACGAAATAATGAGAGTAAGAGGGGATCTTTAATTATATGAACATGAAAAGGGAAGTAAGATGAGTATAAAAGAACATCCTTTAAGATAATAACATGGAGCATAAAAGAAATTAAATAAAAGAGATTTCGTGAAAAAAAAAGAGAGTGGTCGGATCCCTTACCTTAAAACGTAACTCTTAAAACTCAAAGGTTGGGACCTTGAGGGCTTGGGGGAACCTTGGGAGGACTCCTTGGGAGGTAATGAGAGCAGAACTTCGTTTGGGGAGAGTGAGGAGTCTAAATGGATGATAGGATGGCTTGGTATTTATAGGGAAAGTGAGGGGACAAGGCATTAATGGCCAAAGGACACCTCAAAAGTGGTTTTCTCAAAACCATGTGCTCTCCCATGATATTTCCCATGAAGTTAGGCCACATGGGGCCCCCCATAAAATAATTCATCACCTTTGGTCGGTCAACCCATAAAATATCTCATGACATCACCATGACACGGTTATGATGTCATTAAACATACTGAAACCCTAAAACTGCTTTTTTTACTATTCCCTGAAAATTCATATTTCTCATAAAAATCCCAAAATTTCACCTTAACCAAATATCGATGCTCTGATTACAAATATTAACTCCATTTTATAAAAATAATTTTCTAAATATTTTTAATTTAATTTTAAATAAAAACACTATTCACCGAAAATTCATTTTTTCAGAAAAAACCCCAAAACTTACCTTAACATAATATCGATGCTCTGAGTTCAAAAATGAAATCCATTTTATAAAAATAATTTTCTAAATATTTTTAATTTAAATTTTAACTAAAAAACACTATTCACCTGGAAAAACTAATACTTGAATAATAATTTATGAAACCGTTATTTAATTATTTTATCGAATTACATTACTTAATCAAGGTGCCTAGATTATATTAATACTTTATTTAAGCGAGATTACTAATCCATTTGGACACATTACTAATCCTAATCATAAAATCACTATTCATAATTTATTATTCATCAAAAATCAAGTTGATCTTATTAGACTCTAAATTTCGTAATGAACATAATTGTAGAAGACCATTTTTTGAAAATCATTACACATTTTTAATTATTTAAGGTTTACCTAAACATTTTTAAAATGTCCTTTTTATAAAATTTATCAAAAATATGCATACTATATTTATCCGGACATTTGAAAATTCATAAACTTCATCATAAAAAAGAAATCAAAATTTTTATTTAAAACAAATGGTTACACAAGGCAGTTACAGTCTCCTTACATAGGCCCTTATCACCCCAGCATAGGACCTAAGTGTAAGGTGTGCTAAGGTGAGAGAATCTGAGGGAGGCTCGGCCAACATCGCACGAATAGTAATTTCTATCAGTTTGAACTTCTCGCGAAGGCGATTCCGTTCTAGCTTCACATGATGAAGTTCGGCTTGGTTTTGGTCCAGAGCAAAGCCCAGTGGTGCTACCTCCTTCCCAAGTTCTGTTATATGGGCTTCAGTCGGTCCAAGACTACTGGGTGAGGCCATCGAATCTTCTTTCTATAATAATTAATCAAGATTACTTGTATTTAAAGACAATAATCAAAACGTTTAGTTTCCAGCGGTCATATTGACCAAGGGTCATATACCAGTCAAAACCCAACGGTCTCATTTTAATTATACTCATATTATCAAATGAAACATTTTTGTTGAGTATAAAAATAAAATAAAATAACACATAAATTAGGAAACAAGATTTATTCAAAATTTCGGGTCGTTACAATCTTCCCCCCTTAATAAATTGCGTCCTCGCAATTTTTAAAATTGGGTTTTGAAATTTCATTAAAAGTCCCACATCGGAAAAGGAGTCAGTAAAAATATTACTTTAAATAAAATAAAGGGAAGTACAAAGGTCACCCGAGTTAACCCACACTAGGATTCCATGTAGGAAAACATGGATATGGAGGAGAAAACAAAGGGTCAAGTTCAGAGGGAGAGTGATAAAAAACATGATTAGGAGAAAGTTAACCATAAGAAAATCCCAAAATTATGATGTGTGTAAACGTTCTTTGATTACCTAGTAGGAAACGTAAACCAACAACGTTTTTGTTTTACATTCCTTTTCATAATTTTGAGGAATTCATTTACTACATAGAAAATATACCTACCTTTGTGTAGAGTTTCATCCGTTAATAAGTTTCTACCCAAAACTAATCTTTTCTCTAAACGATGAGCATTCAAAACTACTTGGTCTCATCAAGCACAAGAATCATCTTCTAGAGAATCACATAATCCACAAAAGATTAACTATCTATTTCATCTATCTTTAAACATTATCCCAAAAACAGAAAGGGTAAGGTAAAACAACTCTTCAAGAAGAAATAATCCCATAGGAATGGAAACTACTTTTAAATCTTCAAAGTTTCATGGTACTACCCAAAGTTCATCATAGACCATTTGAGAAATAACAGTCCTTAAAATTCCTCAAAAATAAACCAAACTAAGACTGAAACCCAAATACAAGAAGGATTTGATAACATAGTCTTCCAAAATAAACTTCATTTTTCATCTCCAAACAACATCAACCACTCCTAACATCTTATAACAAAAGTATCTAACCTAAACATATTTTAGCCAAGATAGGTTAATCATTATCATAAGTAACCTAAATTACTATAAGTCCACCTTAAATTCATCGATTCTTCAAAATATAAGTCAACCTTACTTCTCAATGAAGATACCGTAGTAATCTATTTACCTCTATCATATAGGGTCCCCAAAATAGTGAACGTCTTCCAAAATAATAATCATCTTTTAATCCCCTAATCATCTCTGTCATATTAATATAGAAATCATCGCATTTCCTATCACATTGGTTGTTGGGACATGTTCTTCCATTTCCCACACTTAACTAAGAAGAGAAAGTATAATTAGGAGATTAAATACTTAGCCAATAATCATGAAAAGAAACTTAAAGCATATAAGTATAACTTGTAGAAGAAAAGTATACCCTAACTTGTGATCCCCTAGGTTTCAAACTAGGTTATCCATGATCATATATTCTTTTGTGAATCTTTATTTCATTTTATCATTGTTCTTTTAATAATGGTTCATACTAAGCTTATGAATTTACCAAACCATATCCCCCGGGAGTGTCGTAACCAAGAGTGCAGCAAGGCCCGTTGTCGTGTACCAGTTCCCGTTCGAGTCTTGCTCAAAGCAGTGTTTTCGGGTTTTACCCCTATGTACATCTGTGCCAGAGCCACCTCTACCTGCTCGTATCCAGACAGGGATGCATTTTCTTGGCAACCCCTTACTCAATACTCACCAAAATACCAGGAAGATTTACTATATTTAAACTTTTCTATAGGTTTCTTCCTAAAGTTTTCATATCTTAATTTCCACAAATAACTAAACCATCCTTTGATGCCAACTATAGTATCCCGCCTTTTTATCACATAATCTTTCATTACATTTTACAAAACTGAGGATCTTTAAGGTTTAGTGTCTTGGAAACTGGGAACTTAAAACATGAAAACATAAAACATACTTCTTAAACACTTGAACGACTTCTCCTCATGTTCATCCTAGGTTCATTACTGCATCTCATAACCTGGGGACATACATCAAAAGAAAGGGTGAGTAGAAGGCCCAGTAAGGGAAACAAGAGAAAAATTTTACATGTGAACTTGAGATACTTCAATAAGGTCATGAAAAGAACTTTAAGGCATGAGAAAGAAATCATGAGATATATCATAATAAAAATAAAATTTTTCATAACTTGAAGATGTGGCTGCAACATTTAATATTGAAAATAATTTCGTTTCACCAAGGTACATCCCCAAGGTGTCATTAAAATTACCAAGGTTATTCACCAAGGTATCAGTTTAAAAAGTCATCTCTACAGATTAAGTCTTTACCCAATGCATTGGAGCGCTATCTGGGCGCACCCTTGACATGTCTTTATTATCATGTGAGCCAAATATATCATCATCAATCATTTAATAAACAACCCATATGGCATAAAAGAAATGGGTTTCATTTCATAATCATAACGTTTTAAAAACTGCTTTAAATACATGATCTTTATGTCACTTTAAACCCACGGAAAGGGAGAGCAGGTCTCATGTATGTAAATCCCAGAATTTAAAATAGAACAACTTGGTATATATGTGAATACACCTATAGAAGAGAGAGATTTGAGTATTCACTTAATAAAATAAAACAACTTTAGAAAAAGAGATACATTTTGAGAGGGAAATTTTGCAGCATAATAGCTATGTTTTGGGGTTTTAGAGAACATTGAAAAGAGAGGGGACATGGGTCACCCACTCATAAATGTTCCATAAAACAGTAGAGGGACAGAATATGAAGGATATATGAACATTGTAATGAAATTTGAAAGATGTACCATATGAAATGAAGAACATTAAAGGAAGACAAAAATAAGATTTCTCTTATAAAAATTCGGCAGCCTAATAGCATCACTTAAACTTCAAAAAATGAATTGACGAGATCAAATAGGGTCTCTAATCATGTGAAAATAAAAGATCAGTATGATAGATATAGAGATCATACCCCAACAAAATAAAAATAAACATGAAAGACTTGACATGAAAGTAGAACTTCAAAACGAGAAGTGTGAAAGAACCACTTAAAAATTCAGCAGCCTAACGGCGCTACTTAAAACTTCAAAATACTGAATTGAAGAGATCAAATGGGGTATCTCATCATATGATCATAAAATATCAGTATGATATATATAGAGATCATACCCCAACATAATAAAAAGGAATTTGAAAGACTTGAGATGAAAGTAGAACTTCAAAACGAGAAGGGTGAAAGAACCACTTAAAAATTCGGTAGCCTAACGACGCCACTTAAAACTTCAAAATACTGAATTGAAGAGATCAAATGGGGTCTCTCACCATATGATCATAAAAGATCAGTATGATAGATATAGAGATAATACCCCAACAAAATAAAAAGGAACCTGAAATACTTTACATGAAATTAGAACTTTCAAAAAGGAGAAAGGTGAAAGAACCACTTAAAAATTCGACAGCCTAACGACGCCACTTAAAACTTCAAAATACTGAATTGAAGAGATAAAATGGGTTCTCTTATCATATGATCATAAAATATCAGTATGATAAATTTATAGATCATACCCCAACATAATAAAAAAGGAACTTGAAATACTTTACATGAAAATAGATCTTGAAAAATGAGAAGGGAGAAAGAATCCGTTACAAAAATTTCGGCAGCCTAATGGCGCCACTTAAAACTTCATAAAACGAAATAATGAGATTAAGAGGGGATATATCATTATATGAACATGAAAAGGGAAGTAAGATAAGTATAAAAGAACATCCTTTAACATAACAACATGGAGCATAAAATAAATTACATAAAAGAGATTTCTTGAAAAGAAAGAGAGAGGTCGGATCCCTTACCTTAAAACGTAACTCTTAAAACTCAAAGGTTGGTACCTTGTGGGCTTGGGGGCACCTTGGGAGGACTCCTTGGTAGGTAATGAGATCAGAACTTCGTTGGGGGAGAGTGAGGAGTCGAAATTGACGAGAGGACGGCTTGGTATTTATAGGGAAAGTGAGGGGACAAGGCATTAATGGCCAAAGGACACCTCAAAAGTGGTTTTCTCAAAACCATGTGCTCTCCCATGATATTTCCCATGAAGTTAGGCCACATGGGGCCCCCCATAAAATAATTCATCACCTTTGGTCGGACAACCCATAAAATATCTCATGACATCACCATGACACGGTTATGATGTCATTAAACATACTGAAACCCTAAAACTGCTTTTTTTACTATTCACTAAAAATTCATCTTTCTCAGAAAAATCCCAAAATTTCACCTTAACCAAATATAGATGTTCTGATTACAAATATGAACTCCATTTTATAAAAATAATTTTCTAAATATTTTTAATTTAATTTTTAAATAAAAACATTATTCACCGAAAATTCATTTTTTCAGAAAAAACCCCAAAACTTACCTTAACATAATATCGATGCTCTGACTTCAAAAATGAAATCCATTTTATAAAAATAATTTTCTAAATATTTTTAATTTAATTTTTAATTAAAAAACACTATTCACCCGAAAAAACTAATACTTGAATAATAATTTATGAAACCGTTATTTAACTATTTTATCGAATCACATTACTTAATCAAGGTGCCTAGATTATATTAATACTTTATTTAAGCGAGATTACTAATCCATTTGGACACATTACTAATCCTAATCATAAAATCACTATTCATAATTTACTATTCATCAAAAATCAAGTTGATCTTATTAGACTCTAAATTTCATAATGAACATAATTGTAGAAGACCATTTTTTGAAAATCATTACACATTTTTAATTATTTAAGGTTTACCTAAACATATTTAAAATATCCTTTTTCTAAAATTTATCAAAAATATGCATACTATATTTATCCGGACATTTGAAAATTCATAAACTTCATCATAAAAAGAAATCAAAATTTTTATTTAAAACAAATGGTTACACAAGGAAGTTATGGTCTCCTTACATAGGCCCTTATCACACCAGCATAGGACCTAAGTGTAAGGTGTGCTAAGGTGAGAGAATCCGAGAGAGGCTCGGCCAACATCGCACGAGTAGTAATTTCTATCAGTTTGAACTTCTCACGAAGGCGATTCCGTTCTAGCTTCGCATGATGATGTTCGGCTTGGGTTTGGTCTAGAGCAAAGCCCGGTGGTGCTACCTCCTTCCCAAGTTCTGTTAGATGGGCTTCAGTCGGTCCAAGACTACTGGGTGAGGCCATCAAATATTCTTTCTATAATAATTAATCAAGATTACTTGTATTTAGAGACAATAATCAAAATTTTAGTTTCTAGCGGTCATATTGACCAATGGTCATATACCAGTCAAAACCCAACGGTCTCATTTTAATTATACTCATATTATCAAATGAAACATTTTTGTTGAGTATAAAAATAAAATAAAATAACACATAAAATTAGGAAACAAGATTTATTCAAAATTTCGGGTCGTTACAATCTTCCCCCCTTAAGAAATTGCGTCCTCAAAATTTTTAAAATTGGGTTTTGAAATTTCATTAAAAGTCCCACATCGGAAAAGGAGTTAGTAAAAATATTACTTTAAATGAAAGAAAGGGAAGTAAAAAGGTCACCCGAGTTAACCCACACTAGGATTCCATGTAGGAAAACATGGATATGGAGGAGAAAACAAAGGGTCAAGTTCTGAGGGAGAGTGATAGAAAACATGATTAGGAGAAAGTTAACTATAAGAAAATCCCAAACTTATGATGTGTGTAAACGGTCGTTGATTACCTAGTAGGAAACGTAAACCAACAACGTTTTTGTTTTACATTCCTTTTCATAATTTTGAGGAATTCATTTACTACATAGAAAATATACCTACCTTTGTGTAGAGTTTCATCCTTTAATAAGTTTCTACCCAAAACTAATCTTTTCTCCAAACGATGAGCATTCAAAACTACTTGGTCTCATCAAAAAACAAGAATCATCTTCTAGAGAATCACATAATCCACAAAAGATTTACTATCTATTTCATCTATCTTTAAACATTATCCCAAAAACAGAAAGGGTAAAGTAAAACAACTCTTCAAAAAAAATCCCATAGGAATGGAAACTACTTTTAAATCTTCAAAGTTCCATGGTACTACCCAAAGTTCATCATAGACCATTCGATAAATAACGGTCCTTAAAATTCCTCAAAATAAACCAAACTAAGATTGAAACCCAAATACAAGAAGGATTTGATAACATAGTCTTCCAAAATAAACTTCATTGTTCGTCTCCAAACAACATCAACCACTCCTAACATCTTATAACAAAAGTATCTAACCTAAACATATTTTAGCCAAGATAGGTTAATCATTCCCATAAGTAACCTAAATTACTATAAGTCCACCTTAAATTCATCGATTCTTCAAAATATAATTCAACCTTACTTCTCAATGAATATACCATAGTAATCTATTTACCTCAATCATATATGGTCCCCAAAATAGTGAACGTCTTCCAAAATAATAATCATCTTTTAATCCCCTAATAATCTCTGTCATATTAATATGGAAATCATCGCATTTCCTATCACATTGGTTGTTGGGACATGTTCTTCCATTTCCCACCATTAACTAAGAAGAGAAAGTATAATTAGGGGCTTAAATACTTAGCCAATAATCATGAAAAGGAACTTAAAGCATATAAGGATAACTTGTAGAAGAAAAGTATACCCTAACCTGTGATCCCCTAGGTTTCAAACTAGGTTATCCATGATCATATATTCTTATGTGAGTCTTTATTTCATTTTATCTTTGTTCTTTTAATAATGGTTCATACTAAGCTTATGAATTTACCAAAGCATATCCCTCGGGAGTGTCGTAACCAAGAGTGCAGCAAGGCCCGCTGTCGTGTACCAGTTCTCGTTCGATTCTAGCTCAAAGCGGTGTTTTCGGGTTTTACCCTTATGTACATCTGTTCCAGATCCACCTCTACCTGCTCGTATCCAGACAGGGATGTATTTGCTTGGCAACCCCTTACTCAATACTCACCAAAATACCAGGAAGATTTACTAAATTTAAACTTTTCTATAGGTTTCTTCCTAAATTTTTCATATCCTAATTTCCACAAATAACTAAACCATCATTTGATACCAACTATAGTATCCCGCCTTTTTATCACATAATCTTTCATTACATTTTACAAAACTGAGGATCTTTAAGGTTTAGTGTCTTGGAAACTGGGAACTTAAAACATGAAAACATAAAACATTCTTCTTAAACACTTGAACGACTTCTCCTAATGTTCATCCTAGGTTCATTACTGCATATCATAACCTGGGGACATACATCAAAAGAAAGGGTGAGCAGAAGTCCCAGTAAGGGAAACAAGAGAAACATTTTACATGTGAACTTGATATACTTCAATAAGGTCATGAAAAGAACTTTAAGGCATGAGAAAGAAATCATGAGATATATCATAATAAAAATAACATTTTTCATAACTTGAAGATGTGGCTGGAACATTTAATATTGACAATCATTTCGTTTCACCAAGGTCCATCCCCAAGGTGTCATTAAAATTACCAAGGTTATTCACCAAGGTATCAGTTTAAAAAGTTATCTCTAGAGATTAAGTCTTTACCCAATGCATTGGAGCGCTATATGGGAAAACCCTTGACATGTCTTTATTATCATGTGAGCCAAATATATCATCATAAATCATTTCATAAAAAACCCATATGGCATAAAAGAAATGGCTTTCATTTCATAATCATAACGTTTTAAAAACTACTTTAAAGACATGATCATTATGTCACTTTAAACCCACGGAAAGGGAGAGCGGGTCTCATGTATGTAAATCCCAGAATTTAAAATAGAACAACTTGGTATATATGTGAATACACCTATAGAAGAGAGAGATTTGATTATTCACTTAATAAAATAAAAGAACTTTAGAAAAAGATAGAGACATTTTGAGACGGAAATTCTGCAGCATAATAGCTATGTTTGGGGGTTTTAGAGAACATTGAAAAGAGAGGGGACATGGGTCACCCACTCATAAATGATCCATAAAACAGTAGAGGGACAGAATATGAAGGATATATAAACATTGTAATGAAATTTAAAAGATGTACCATATGAAATGAAGAACATGAAAGGAAGACAAAAATAATATTTCTCTTATGAAAATTCGGCAGCCTAATGGCATCACTTAAACTTCAAAAAATGAATTGACGAGATCAAATAGGGTCTCTCATCATGTGAACATAAAAGATCAGTATGATAGATATAGAGATAATACCCCAAAAAAATAAAAATAAACATGAAAGACTTGACATGAAAGTAGAACTTCAAAACGAGAAGGGTGAAAGAACCACTTAAAAATTCAGCAGCCTAACGGCGCTACTTAAAACTTCAAAATACTGAATTGAAGAGATCAAATCGGGTATCTCATAATATGATCATAAAATATCAGTATGATATATATAGAGATCATACCCCAACATAATAAAAAGGAATTTGAAAGACTTGACATGAAAGTAGAACTTCCAAACGAGAAGGGTGAAATAACCACTTAAAAATTCGGGAGCCTAACGACGCCACTTAAAACTTCAAAATACTGAATTGAAGAGATAAAATGGGGTCTCTCATCATATGATCATAAAATATCAGTATGATAGATATAGATATCATACCCCATCAAAATAAAAAGGAACCTGAAAGACTTGACATAAAATTAGAACTTTGAAAAAGGAGAAAGGTGAAAGAACCACTTAAAAATTCGGCAGCCTAACGACGCCACTTAAAACTTCAAAATACTGAATTGAAGAGATAAAATGGGTTCTATTATCATATGATCATTTAAGATCAGTATGATAAATTTATAGATCATACCCAAACATAATAAAAAAGAAACTTGAAATACTTTACATGAAAATAGATCTTGAAAAATGAGAAGGGAGAAAGAATCCGTTACAAAAATTTCGGCAGCCTAACGGCGCCACTTAAAACTTCATAAAAAGAAATAATGAAAGTAAGATGGGATCTATCATTATATGAACATGAAAAGGGAAGTAAGAGGAGTATAAAAGAACATCCTTTAACATAATAACATAGAGCATAAAAGAAATTACATAAAACAGATTTCTTGAAAAGAAAGAGAGAGGTCGGATCCCTTACCTTAAAACGTAACTCTTAAAACTCAAAGGTTGGGACCTTGAGGGCTTGGGGGCACCTTGGGAGGACTCCTTGGGAGGTAATGAGAGCAGAACTTCGTTGGGGGAGAGTGAGGAGTCGAAATGGATGAGAGTATGGCTTTGTATTTATAGGGAAATTGAGGGGAGAAGGCATTAATGGCCAAAGGACACCTCAAAAGTGGTTTTCTCAAAACCATGTGCTCTCCCATGATATTTCCCATGAAGTTAGGCCACATGGGGCCCCCCATAAAATAATTCATCACCTTTGGTCGGCCAACCCATAAAATATCTCATGACATCACCATGACACGGTTATGATCTCATTAAACATACTGAAACCCTAAAACTGCTTTTTTTACTATTCACTGAAAATTCATCTTTCTCAGAAAAATCCCAAAATTTCTCCTTAACCAAATATCGACGTTCTGATTACAAATATGAACTCCATTTTATAAAAATAATTTTCTAAATATTTTCAATTTAATTTTTAAATAAAAACACTATTCACTGAAAATTCATTTTTTCAGAAAAAACCCCAAAACTTACCTTAACATAATATCGATGCTCTGAGTTCAAAAATGAAATCCATTTTATAAAAATAATTTTCTAAATATTTTTAATTTAATTTTTAATTAGAAAACACTATTTACCTGAAAAAACTAATACTTGAATAAAAATTTAAGAAACCGTTATTTAACTATTTTATCGAATCACATTACTTAATCAAGGTGGCTAGATTATATTAATACTTTATTTAAGTGAGGTTACTAATCCATTTGGACACGTTACTAATCCTAATCATAAAATCACTATTCATAATTTACTATTCATCAGAAATCAAGTTAATCTTATTGGACTCTAAATTTCGTAATGAACATAATTGTAGAAGACCATTTTTTGAAAATCATTACACATTTTTAATTATTTAAGGTTTACCTAAACATTTTTAAAATATCCTTTTTCTAAAATTTATCAAAAATATGCATACTATATTTATCCGGACATTTGAAAATTCATAAACTTCATCATAAAAAGAAATCAAAATTTTTATTTAAAACAAATGGTTACACAAGGAAGTTAGGGTCTCCTTACATAGGCCCTTATCACACCAGCATAGGACCTAAGTGTAAGGTGTGCTAAGGTGAGAGAATCCGAGAGAGGCTCGGCCAACATCGCACGAGTAGTAATTTCTATCAGTTTGAACTTCTCACGAAGGCGATTCCGTTCTAGCTTCGCATGATGATGTTCGGCTTGGGTTTGGTCGAGAGCAAAGCCCGGTGGTGCTACCTCCTTCCCAAGTTCTGTTAGATGGGCTTCAGTCGGTCCAAGACTACTGGGTGAGGCCATCAAATATTCTTTCTATAATAATTAATCAAGATTACTTGTATTTAGAGACAATAATCAAAATTTTAGTTTCCAGCGGTCATATTGACCAATGGTCATATACCAGTCAAAACCCAACGGTCTCATTTTAATTATACTCATATTATCAAATGAAACATTTTTGTTGAGTTTAAAAATAAAATAAAATAACACATAAAACTAGGAAACAAGATTTATTCAAAATTTCGGGTCGTTACAAACTTCCCCCCTTAAGAAATTGCGTCCTCCCAATTTTTAAAATTGGGTTTTGAAATTTCATTAAAAGTCCCACATCGGAAAAGGAGTCAGTAAAAATATTACTTTAAATGAAATAAAGGGAAGTACAAAGGTCACCCGAGTTAACCCACACTAGGATTCCATGTAGGAAAACATGGATATGGAGGAGAAAACAAAGGGTCAAGTTCTGAGGGAGAGTGATAGAAAACATGATTAGGAGAAAGTTAACCATAAGAAAATCCCAAACTTATGATGTGTGTAAACGGTCTTTGATTACCTAGTAGGAAACGTAAACCAACAACGTTTTTGTTTTACGTTCCTTTTCATAATTTTGAGGAATTCATTTACTACATAGAAAATATACCTACCTTTGTGTAGAGTTTCATCCTTTAATAAGTTTCTACCCAAAACTAATATTTTCTCCAAATGATGAGCATTCAAAACTACTTGGTCTCATCAAAACACAAGAATCATCTTCTAGAGAATCACATAATCCACAAAAGATTAACTATCTATTTCATCTATCTTTAAACATTATCCCAATAATAGAAAGGGTAAGGTAAAACAACTCTTCAAAAAGAAATAATCACATAGTAATGGAAACTACTTTTAAATCTTCAAAGTTCCATGGTACTACCCAAAGTTCATCATAGACCATTCGATAAATAACGGTCCTTAAAATTCCTCAAAATAAACCAAGCTAAGATTGAAACCCAAATACAAGAAGGATTTGATAACATAGTCTTCCAAAATAAACTTCATTGTTCATCTCCAAACAACATCAACCACTCCTAACATCTTATAACAAAAGTATATAACCTAATAATCTTTTATCCAAGATAGGTTAATCATTCCCATAAGTAACCTAAAATACTATAAGTCCACCTTAAATTCATCGATTCTTCAAAATATAAGTCAACCTTACTTCTCAATGAAGATACCGTAGTAATCTATTTACCTCAATCATATAGGGTCCCCAAAATAGTGAACGTCTTCCAAAATAATAATCATCTTTTAATCCCCTAATCATCTCTGTCATATTAATATGGAAATCGTCTCATTTCCTATCACATTGGTTGTTGGGACATGTTCTTCCATTTCCCACCATTAACTAAGAAGAGAAAGTATAATTAGGGGCTTAAATACTTAGCCAATAATCATGAAAAGGAACTTAAAGCATATAAGGATAACTTGTAGAAGAAAAGTATACCCTAACTTGTGATCCCCTAGGTTTCAAACTAGGTTATCCATGATCATATATTCTTATGTGAATCTTTATTTCATTTTATCTTTGTTCTTTTAATAATGGTTCATACTAAGCTTATGAATTTACCAAAGCATATCCCCCGGGAGTGTCGAAACCAAGAGTGCAGCAAGGCCTGTTGTCGTGTACCAGTTCCCGTTCGAGTCTATCTCAAAGCAGTGTTTTCAGGTTTTACCCCTATGTACATCTGTGCCAGAGCCACCTCTACCTGCTCGTATCCAGACAGGGATGTATTTGCTTGGCAACCCCTTACTCAATACTCACCAAAATACCAGGAAGATTTACTATATTTAAACTTTTCTATATGTTTCTTCCTAAAGTTTTCATATCCTAATTTCCACAAATAACTAAACCATGCTTTGATACCAACTATAGCATCCCGCCTTTTTATCACATAATCTTTCATTACATTTTACAAAACCGAGGATCTTTAAGGTTTAGTGTCTTGGAAACTGGGAACTTAAAACATGAAAACATAAAACATTCTTCTTAAACACTTGAACGACTTCTCCTCATGTTAATCCTAGGTTCATTACTGCATCTAATAACCTGGGGACATACATCAAAAGAAAGGGTGAGCAGAAGGCCCAGTAAGGGAAACAAGAGAAACATTTTACATGTGAACTTGAGATACTTCAATAAGGTCATTAAAAGAACTTTAAGGCATGAGAAAGGAATCATGACATATATCATAATACAAATAACATTTTTCATAACTTAAAGATGTGGCTGCAACATTTAATATTGACAATCATTTCGTTTTCCCAAGGTCCATCCCCAAGGTGTCATTAAAATTACCAAGGTTATTCACCAAGGTATCAGTTTAAAAAGTCATCTCTAGAGATTAAGTCTTTACCCAATGCATTGGAGCGCTATATGGGCGCACCCTTGACATGTCTTTATTATCATGTGAGCCAAATATATCATCATCAATCATTTCATAAACAACCCATATGGAATAAAAGAAATGGGTTTCATTTCATAATCATAACGTTTTAAAAACTGCTTTAAAGACATGATCTTTATGTCACTTTAAACCCACGGAAAGGGAGAGCGGGTCTCATGTATTTAAATCCCAGAATTTAAAATAGAACAACTTGGTATATATGTGAATACACCTATAGAAGAGAGAGATTTGAGTATGCACTTAATAAAATTAATTAACTTTAGAAAAAGATAGAGACATTTTGAGGTGGAAATTCTGCAGCATAATAGCTATGTTTTGGGGTTTTAGAGAACATTGAAAAGAGAGGGGACATGGGTCACCCACTCATAAATGATCCATAAAACAGTAGAGGGGCAGAATATGAAGGATATATGAACATTGTAATGAAATTTGAAAGATGTACCATATGAAATGAAGAATATGAAAGGAACACAAAAATAAGATTTCTCTTATGAAAATTCGGCAGCCTAATGGCATCACTTAAACTTCAAAAAATGAATTGACGAGATCAAATAGGGTCTCTCATCATGTGAAAATAAAAGATCAGTATGATAGATATAGAGATCTTACCCCAAAAAAATAAAAATAAACATGAAAGACTTGACATGAAAGTAGAACTTTAAAATGAGAAGGGTGAAACAACCACTTAAAAATTCAGCAGCCTAACGGCGCTACTTAAAACTTCAAAATACTGAATTGAAGAGCTCAAATGGGGTATCTCATCATATGATCATAAAATATCAGTATGATATATATAGAGATCATACCCCAACATAATAAAAAGTAATTTGAAAGAATTGACATGAAAGTAGAACTTCAAAACGAGAAGGGTGAAAGAACCACTTAAAAATTCGGTAGCCTAACGACGCCACTTAAAACTTCAAAATACTAAATTGAAGAGATCAAATGGGGTATCTCATCATATGATCATAAAAGATCAGTATAATAGATATAGAGATCATACCCCAACAAAATAAAAAGGAACCTGAAAGACTTGACATGAAATTAGAACTTTGAAAAAGGAGAAAGGTGAAAGAACCACTTAAAAATTCGGCAGCCTAACGACGCCACTTAAAACTTCAAAATACTGAATTGAAGAGATAAAATGGGTTCTCTTATCATATGATCATAAAATATCAGTATGATAAATTTATATATCATATCCCAACATAATAAAAAAGGAACTTGAAATACTTTACATGAAAATAGATCTTGAAAAATGAGAAGGGAGAAAGAATCTGTTACAAAAATTTCGGCAGCCTAACGGCGCCACTTAAAACTTCATAAAACGAAATAATGAGAGTAAGAGGGGATATCTCATTATATGAACATGAAAAGGGAAGTAAGAGGAGTATAAAAGAACATCCTTTAACATAATAACATAGAGCATAAAAGAAATTACATAAAAGAGATTTCTTGAAAAGAAAGAGAGAGGTCGGATCCCTTACCTTAAAACGTAACTCTTAAAACTCAAAGGTTGGGACCTTGAGGGCTTGGGGGAACCTTGGGAGGACTCCTTGGGAGGTAATGAGAGCAGAACTTCGTTGGGGGAGAGTGAGAAGTTGAAATGGACGAGAGGACGGCTTGGTATTTATAGGGAAAGTGAGGGGACAAGGCATTAATGGCCAAAGGACACCTCAAAAGTGGTTTTCTCAAAACCATGTGCTCTCCCATGATATTTCCCATGAAGTTAGGCCACATGGGGCCCCCCATAAAATAATTCATCACCTTTGGTCGGCCAACCCATAAAATATCTCATGACATCACCATGACACGGTTATGATGTCATTAAACATACTGAAACCCTAAAACTGCTTTTTTTACTATTCACTGAAAATTCATCTTTCTCAGAAAAATCCCAAAATTTCACCTTAACCAAATATCGATGCTCTGATTACAAATATGAACTCCATTTTATAAAAATAATTTTCTAAATATTTTTAATTTAATTTTTAAATAAAAACACTATTCACCGAAAATTCATTTTTTCAGAAAAAAACCCAAAACTTACCTTAACATAATATCGATGCTCTGAGTTCAAAAATGAAATCCATTTTATAAAAATAATTTTCTAAATATTTTTAATTTAATTTTTAATTAAAAAACACTATTCACCCGAAAAAACTAATACTTGAATAATAATTTATGAAACCGTTATTTAACTATTTTATCGAATCACATTACTTAATCAATGTGCCTAGATTATATTAATACTTTATTTAAGCGATGTTACTAATCCATTTAGACACATTACTAATCCTAATCATAAAATCACTATTCATAGTTTACTATTCATCAAAAATCAAGTTGATCTTATTAGACTCTAAATTTCGTAATGAACATAATTGTAGAAGACCATTTTTTGAAAATCATTACACATTTTTAATTATTTAAAGTTTACCTAAACATTTTTAAAATATCATTTTTCTAAAATTTATCAAAAATATGCATACTATATTTATCCAGACATTTGAAAATTCATAAACTTCATCATAAAAAGAAATCAAAATTTTTATTTAAAACAAATGGTTACACAAGGCAGTTATGGTCTCCTTACATAGGCCCTTATCACACCAGCATAGGACCTAAGTGTAAGGTGTGCTAAGGTGAGAGAATCCAAGAGAGGCTCGGCCAACATCGCACGAGTAGTAATTTCTATCAGTTTGAACTTCTCGCGAAGGCGATTCCGTTCTAGCTTCGCATGATGATGTTCGGCTTGGGTTTGGTCTAGAGAAAAGCCCGGTGGTGCTACCTCCTTCCCAAGTTCTGTTAGATGGGCTTCAGTCGGTCCAAGACTACTGGGTGAGGCCATCAAATATTCTTTCTATAATAATTAATCAAGATTACTTGTATTTAGAGACAATAATCAAAACGTTTAGTTTCTAGCGGTCATATTGACCAATGGTCATATACCAGTCAAAACCCAACGGTCTCATTTTAATTATACTCATATTATCAAATGAAATATTTTTGTTGAGTATAAAAATAAAATAAAATAACACATAAAATTAGGAAACAAGATTTATTCAAAATTTCGGGTCGTTACAATCTTCCCCCCTTAAGAAATTGCATCCTCGCAATTTTTAAAATTGGGTTTTGAAATTTCATTAAAAGTCCCACATCGGAAAAGGAGTCAGTAAAAATATTACTTTAAATGAAAGAAAGGGAAGTACAAAGGTCGCCCGAGTTAACCCACACTAGGATTCCATGTAGGAAAACATGGATAAGGAGGAGAAAACAAAGGGTCAAGTTCTGAGGGAGAGTGATAGAAAACATGATTAGGAGAAAGTTAACCATAAGAAAATCCCAAACTTATGATGTGTGTAAACGGTCTTTGATTACCTAGTAGGAAACGTAAACAAAAAACGTTTTTGTTTTACGTTCCTTTTCATAATTTTGAGGAATTCATTTACTACATAGAAAATATACCTACCTTTGTGTAGAGTTTCATCCTTTAATAAGTTTCTACCCAAAACTAATCTTTTCTCCAAACGATGAGCATTCAAAAATACTTGGTCTCATCAAAACACAAGAATCATCTTCTAGATAATCACATAATCCACAAAAGATTAATTATCTATTTCATCTATCTTTAAACATTATCCTAAAAACAGAAAGGGTAAGGTAAAACAACTCTTCAAAAAAAATAATCCCATAGGAATGGAAACTACTTTTAAATCTTCAAAGTTCCATGGTACTACCCAAAGTTCATCATAGACCATTTGATAAATAACGGTCCTTAAAATTCCTCAAAATAAACCAAACTAAGATTGAAACCCAAATACAAGAAGGATTTGATAACATAGTCGTCCAAAATAAACTTCATT
Source organism: Viscum album (assembly GCA_963277665.1). Classification (NCBI taxonomy): domain Eukaryota; kingdom Viridiplantae; phylum Streptophyta; class Magnoliopsida; order Santalales; family Viscaceae; genus Viscum; species Viscum album. The sequence goes on from OY728161.1 coordinate 1,342,853,116, forward strand.
GTTCGTCTCCAAACAACATCAACCACTCCTAACATCTTATAACGAAAGTATCTAACCTAAAAATATTTTATCCAAGATAGATTAATCATTCCCATAAGTAACCTAAATTACTATAAGTCCACCTTAAATTCATCGATTCTTCAAAATATAATTCAACCTTACTTCTCAATGAAGATACCGTAGTAATCTATTTACCTCAATAATATAGGGTCCCCAAAATAGTGAACGTCTTCCAAAATAATAATCATCTTTTAATCCCCTAATAATCTCTGTCATATTAATATGGAAATCATCGCATTTCCTATCACATTGGTTGTTGGGACATGTTCTTCCATTTCCCACCATTAACTAAGAAGAGAAAGTATAATTAGGGGCTTAAATACTTAGCCAATAATCATGAAAAAGGAACTTAAAGCATATAAGGATAACTTGTAGAAGAAAAGTATACCCTAACTTGTGATCCCCTGGGTTTTAAACTAGGTTATCCATGATCATATATTCTTATGTGAATCTTTATTTCATTTTATCTTTGTTCTTTTAATAATGGTTCATATTAAGCTTATGAATTTACCAAAGCATATCCCCCGGGAGTGTCGTAACCAAGAGTGCAACAAGGCCCGTTGTCGAGTACCAGTTCTCGTTCGAGTCTAGCTCAAAGCGGTGTTTTCGGGTTTTACCCCTATATACATCTGTGCCAGAGCCACCTCTACCTGCTCATATCCAGACAGGGATGTATTTGCTTGGAAACCCCTTACTCAATACTCACCAAAATACCAGGAATATTTACTAAATTTAAACTTTTCTATAGGTTTCTTCCTAAAGTTTTCATATCCTAATTTCCAAAAATAACTAAACCATCATTTGATACCAACTATAGCATCCCTCATTTTTATCACATAATCTTTCATTACATTTTACAAAACCGAGGATCTTTAAGGTTTAGTGTCTTGGAAACTGGGAACTTAAAACATGAAAACATAAAACACTCTTCTTAAACACTTGAACGACTTCTCCTAATGTTCATCCTAGGTTAATTACTGCATCTCATAACCTGGGGACATACATAAAAAGAAAGGGTGAGCAGAAGGCCCAGTAAGAGAAACAAGAGAAACATTTTACATGTGAACTTGAGATACTTCAATAAGGTCATGAAAAGAACTTTAAGGCATGAGAAATAAATCATGAGATATATCATAATAAAAATAACATTTTTCATAACTTGAAGATGTGGATGGAACATTTAATATTGAAAATCATTTCGTTTCACCAAGGTCCATCCCCAAGGTGTCATTAAAATTACCAAGGTTATTCACCATGGTATCAGTTTAAAAAGTCATCTCTAGAGATTAAGTCTTTACCCAATGCATTGGAGCACTATCTGGGCACACCCTTGACATGTCTTTATTATCATGTGAGCCAAATATATCATCATCAATAATTTCATAAACAACCCATATGGCATAAAATAAATGGGTTTCATTTCATAATCATAACGTTTTAAAAACTACTTTAAAGACATGATCATTATGTCACTTTAAACCCACGGAAAGGGAGAGCGGGTCTCATGTATGTAAATCCCAGAATTTAAAATAGAACAACTTGGTATATATGTGAATACACCTATATAAGAGAGAGATTTGATTATTCACTTAATAAAATAGAAGAACTTTAGAAAAAGATAGAGACATTTTGAGACGGAAATTCTGCAGCATAATAGCTATGTTTGGGGGTTTTAGAGAACATTGAAAAGAGAGGGGACATGGGTCACCCACACATAAATGATCCATAAAACAGTAGAGGGACAGAATATGAAGGATATATAAACATTTTAATGAAATTTGAAAGATGTACCATATGAAATGAAGAACATGAAAGGAAGACAAAAATAAGATTTCTCTTATGAAAATTCGACAGCCTAATGGCATCACTTAAACTTCAAAAAATGAATTGACGAGATCAAATAGGGTCTCTCATCATGTGAACATAAAAGATCCGTATAATAGATATAGATATCATACCCCACCAAAATAAAAATAAACATGAAAGACTTGACATGAAAGTAGAACTTCAAAACGAGAAGGGTGAAAGAACCACTTAAAAATGCAGCAGCCTAACGGCGCTACTTAAGACTTCAAAATACTGAATTGAAGAGATCAAATGGGGTATCTCATCATATGATCATAAAATATCAGTATGATATATATAGAGATCATACCCCAACATAATAAAAAGGAATTTTAAATACTTGACATGAAAGTAGAACTTCAAAACGAGAAGGGTGAAAGAACCACTTAAAAATTCGGCAGCCTAACGACGCCACTTAAAACTTCAAAATACTGAATTGAAGAGATAAAATTGGGTCTCTCATCATATGATCATAAAAGATCAGTATGATAGATATAGAGATCATACCCCAACAAAATAAAAAGGAACCTGAAAGACTTGACATGAAATTAGAACTTTGAAAAAGGAGAAAGGTGAAAGAACCACTTAAAAATTCGGCAGCCTAACGACGCCACTTAAAACTTCAAAATACTGAATTGAAAAGATAAAATGGTGTCTCTTATCATATGATCATAAAATATCAGTATGATAAATTTATAGATCATACCCCAACATAATAAAAAGAAACTTGAAATACTTTACATGAAAATAGATCATGAAAAATGAGAAGGGAGAAAGAATCCGTTACAAAAATTTCGGCAGCCTAACGGCGCCACTTAAAACTTCATAAAACGAAATAATGAGAGTAAGAGGGGATCTATCATTATATGAACATGAAAAGGGAAGTAAGAGGAGTATAAAAGAACATCCTTTAACATAATAACATAGAGCATAAAAGAAATTACATAAAATAGATTTCTTGAAAAGAAAGAGAGAGGTCGGATCCCTTACCTTAAAACGTAACTCTTAAAACTCAGAGGTTGGGACCTTGAGGGATTGGGGGCACCTTGGGAGGACTCCTTGGGAGGTAATGAGAGCAGAACTTCGTTGGGGGAGAGTAGGGAGTCGAAATGGATAAGAGGATGGCTTTGTATTTATAGGTAAATTGAGGGGACAAGGCATTAATGGCCAAAGGACACCTCAAAAGTGGTTTTCTCAAAACCATGTGCTCTCCCATGATATTTCCCATGAAGTTAGGCCACATGGGGCCCCCCATAAAATAATTCATCACCTTTGGTCGGCCAACCCATAAAATATCTCATGACATCACCATGACACGGTTATGATGTCATTAAACATACTGAAACCCTAAAACTGCTTTTTTTACTATTCACTGAAAATTCATCTTTCTCAGAAAAATCCCAAAATTTCACCTTAACCAAATATCGATGTTCTGATTACAAATATGAACTCCATTTTATAAAAATAATTTTCTAAATATTTTTAATTTAATTTTTAAATAAAAACACTATTCACTGAAAATTCATTTTTTCAGAAAAAACCCCAAAACTTACCTTAACATAATATCGATGCTCTGAGTTCAAAAATGAAATCCATTTTATAAAAATATTTTTCTAAATATTTTTTATTTAATTTTTAATTAAAAAACACTATTTACCTGAAAAAAACTAATACTTGAATAATAATTTATGAAACCGTTATTTAACTATTTTATCGAATCACATTACTTAATCAAGGTGGCTAGATTATATTAATACTTTATTTAAGTGAGATTACTAATCCATTTGGACACATTACTAGTCCTAATCATAAAATCGCTATTCATAATTTACTATTCATCAAAAATCAAGTTGATCTTATTAGACTCTAAATTTCGTAATGAACATAATTGTAGAAGACCATTTTTTGAAAATCATTACACATTTTTAATTATTTAAGGTTTACCTAAACATTTTTAAAATATCCTTTTTCTAAAATTTATCAAAAATATGCATACTATATTTATCCGGACATTTGAAAATTCATAAACTTCATCATAAAAAGAAATCAAAATTTTTATATAAAACAAATGGTTACACAAGGCAGTTACGGTCTCCTTACATAGGCCCTTATCACACTAGCATAGGACCTAAGTGTAAGGTGTGCTAAGGTGAGAGAATCTGAGGGAGGCTCGGCCAACATCGCACGAGTAGTAATTTCTATCAATTTGAACTTCTCGCGAAGGCGATTCCGTTCTAGCTTCACATGATGAAGTTCGGCTTGGGTTTGGTTCAGAGCAAAGCCCAGTGGTGCTACCTCCTTCCCAAGTTCTGTTAGATGGGCTTCAGTCGGTCCAAGACTACTGGGTGAGGCCATCGAATCTTCTTTCTATAATAATTAATCAAGATTACTTGTATTTAGAGACAATAATCAAAACGTTTAGTTTCCAGCGGTCATATTGACCAATGGTCATATACCAGTCAAAACCCAACGGTCTCATTTTAATTATACTCATATTATCAAATGAAACATTTTTGTTGAGTATAAAAATAAAATAAAATAACACATAAAATTAGGAAACAATATTTATTCAAAATTTCGGGTCGTTACAAACTTCCCCCCTTAAGAAATTGCGTCCTCGCAATTTTTAAAATTGGGTTTTGAAATTTCATTAAAAGTCCCACATCGGAAAAGGAGTCAGTAAAAATATTACTTTAAATGAAAGAAAGGGAAGTAGAAAGGTCACCCGAGTTAACCCACACTAGGATTCCATGTAGAAAAACATGGATATGGAGGAGAAAACAAAGGGTCAGGTTCTGAGGGAGAGTGATAGAAAACATGATTAGGAGAAAGTTAACCATAATAAAATCCCATACTTATGATGTGTGTAAACGGTCTTTGATTACCTTGTAGGAAACGTAAACCAACAACGTTTTTGTTTTACGTTTCTTTTCATAATTTTGAGAAATTCATTTACTACATAGAAAATATACCTACCTTTGTGTAGAGTTTCATCCTTTAATAAGTTTCTACCCAAAACTAATCTTTTCTCCAAACGATGAGCATTCAAAACTACTTGGTCTCATCAAAACACAAGAATCATCTTCTAGAGAATCACATAATCCACAAAAGATTAACTATCTATTTCATCTATCTTTAAACATTATCCCAATAACAGAAAGGGTAAGGTAAAACAACTCTTCAAAAAGAAATAATCCCATAGGAATGGAAACTACTTTTAAATCTTCAAAGTTCCATGGTACTACCCAAAGTTCATCATAGACCATTCGATAAATAACGGTCCTTAAAATTCCTCAAAATAAACCAAACTAAGATTGAAACCCAAATACAAGAAGGATTTGATAACATAGTCCTCCAAAATAAACTTCATTGTTCATCTCCAAACAACATCAACCACTCCTAACATCTTATAACAAAAGTATCTAACCTAAACATATTTTAGCCAAGACAGGTTAATCATTCCCATAAGTAACCTAAATTACTATAAGTCCACCTTAAATTCATCGATTCTTCAAAATATAAGTCAACCTTACTTCTCAATGAAGATACCGTAGTAATCTATTTACCTCAATCATATAGGGTCCCCAAAATAGTGAATGTCTTCCAAAATAATAATCATCTTTTAATCCCCTAATCATCTATGTCGTATTAATATGGAAATCGTCGCATTTCCTATCACATTGGTTGTTGGGACATGTTCTTCCATTTCCCACCATTAACTAAGAAGAGAAAGAATAATTAGGGGCTTAAATACTTAGCCAATAATCATGAAAAGGAACTTAAAGCATATAAGGATAACTTGTAGAAGAAAAGTATACCCTAACTTGTGATCCCCTAGGTTTCAAACTAGGTTATCCATGATCATATATTCTTATGTGAATCTTTATTTCATTTTATCTTTGTTCTTTTAATAATGGTTCATACTAAGCTTATGAATTTACCAAAGCATATCCCCCGGGAGTGTCGTAACCAAGAGTGCAGCAAGGCCCGTTGTCCTGTACCAATTCCCGTTCGAGTCTAGCTCAAAGCGGTGTTTTCAGGTTTTACCCCTATGTACATCTGTGCCAGAGCCACCTCTACCTGCTCGTATCCAGACAGGGATGTATTTGCTTGGCAACCCCTTACTCAATACTCACCAAAATACCAGGAAGATTTACTATATTTAAACTTTTATATAGGTTTCTTCCTAAAGTTTTCATATCCTAATTTCCACAAATAACTAAACCATCCTTTGATACCAACTATAGCATCCCGCCTTTTTATCACATAATCTTTCGTTACATTTTACAAAACCGAGGATCTTTAAGGTTTAGTGTCTTGGAAACTGGGAACTTAAAACATGAAAACATAAAACATTCTTCTTAAACACTTGAACGAATTCTCCTCATGTTCATCCTAGGTTCATTACTGCATCTCATAACCTGGGGACATACATCAAAAGAAAGGGTGAGCAGAAGGCCCAGTAAGGGAAACAAGAGAAACATTTTACATGTGAACTTGAGATACTTCAATAAGGTCATGAAAAGAACTTTAAGGCATGAGAAAGAAATCATGAGATATATCATAATACAAATAACATTTTTCATAACTTAAAGATGTGGCTGCAACATTTAATACTGACAATCATTTCGTTTCACCAAGGTCCATCCCCAAGGTGTCATTAAAATTACCAAGGTTATTCACCAAGGTATCAGTTTAAAAAGTCATCTCTAGAGATTAAGTCTTTACCCAATGCATTGGAGCGCTATCTGGGCGCACCCTTGACATGTCTTTATTATCATGTGAGCCAAATATATCATCATCAATCATTTAATAAACAACCCATATGGCATAAAAGAAATGGGTTTCATTTCATAATCATAACGTTTTAAAAACTGCTTTAAAGACATGATCTTTATGTCACTTTAAACCCACGGAAAGGGAGAGCGGGTCTCATGTATGTAAATCCCAGAATTTAAAATAGAACAACTTGGTATTTATGTGAATACACCTATAGAAGAGAGAGATTTGAGTATGCACTTAATAAAATAAAAGAACTTTAGAAAAAGATAGAGACATTTTGAGACGGAAATTCTGCAGCATAATAGCTATGTTTTGGGGTTTTAGAGAACATTGAAAAGAGAGGGGACATGGGTCACCCACTCATAAATGATCCATAAAACAGTAGAGGGACAGAATATGAAGGTTATATGAACATTGTAATGAAATTTGAAAGATGTACCATATGAAATGAAGAACATGAAAGGAAGACAAAAATAAGATTTCTCTTATAAAAATTCGGCAGCCTAATGGCATCACTTAAACTTCAAAAAATGAATTGACGAGATCAAATAGGGTCTCTCATCATGTGAACATAAAAGATCAGTATGATAGATATAGAGATATTACCCCAACAAAATAAAAATAAACATGAAATACTTGACATGAAAGTAGAACTTTAAAACGAGAAGGGTGAAAGATCCACTTAAAAATTCAGCAGCCTAACGGCGCTACTTAAAACTTCAAAATACTGAATTGAAGAGATCAAATGGGGTATCTCATCATATGATCATAAAATATCAGTATGATATGTATAGAGATCATACCCCAACATAATAAAAAGGAATTTGAAAGACTTGACATGAAAGTAGAACTTCAAAACGAGAAGGGTGAAAGAACCACTTAAAAATTCGGCAGCCTAACGACGCCACTTAAAACTTCAAAATACTGAATTGAATAGATCAAATGGGGTCTCTCATCATATGATCATAAAAGATCAGTATGATAGATATAGAGATCATATCCCAACAAAATAAAAAGGAACCTGAAAGACTTGACATGAAATTAGAACTTTGAAAAAGGAGAAAGGTGAAAGAACCACTTAAAAATTCGGCAGCCTAACGACGCCACTTAAAACTTCAAAATACTGAATTGAAGAGATAAAATGGGGTCTCTTATCATATGATCATAAAAGATCAGTATGATAAATTTATAGATCATACCCCAACATAATAAAAAGGAACTTGAAATACTTTATATGAAAATAGATCTTGAAAAATGAGAAGGGAGAAAGAATCCGTTACAAAAATTTCGGCAGCCTAACAGCGCCACTTAAAACTTCATAAAATGAAATAATGAGAGTAAGAGGGGATCTCTCATTATATGAACATGAAAAGGGATGTTAGATGAGTATAAAAGAAAATCCTTTAACATAATAACATGGAGCATAAAAGAAATTACATAAAAGAGATTTCTTGAAAAGAAAGAGAGAGGTCGGATCCCTTACATTAAAACGTAACTCTTAAAACTCAAAGGTTGGGACCTTGAGGGCTTGGGGGCACCTTGGGAGGTAATGAGAGCAGAACATCGTTGGGGGAGAGTGAGGAGTCGAAATGGATGAGAGGATGGCTTGGTATTTATAGGGAAAGTGAGAGGACAAGACATTAATGACTAAAGGACACCTCAAAAGTGGTTTTCTCAAAACCATGTGTTCTCCCATGATATTTCCCATGAAGTTAGGCCACATGGGGCCCCCCATAAAATAATTCATCACCTTTGGTCGGCCAACCCATAAAATATCTCATGACATCACCATGACACGGTTATGATGTCATTAAACATACTGAAACCCTAAAACTGCTTTTTTTACTATTCACTGAAAATTCATCTTTCTCAGAAAAATCCCAAAATTTCACCTTAACCAAATATCGACGCTCTGATTACAAATATGAACTCCATTTTATAAAAATAATTTTCTAAATATTTTTAATTTAATTTTTAAATAAAAACACTATTCACCGAAAATTCATTTTTTCAGAAAAAACCTCAAAACTTACCTTAACATAATATCGATGCTATGAGTTCAAAAATGAAATTCATTTTATAAAAATAATTTTCTAAATATTTTTAATTTAATTTTTAATTAAAAAACACTATTCATCTGAAAAAACTAATACTTGAATAATAATTTATGAAACCGTTATTTAACTATTTTATCGAATCACATTACTTAATCAAGGTGCCTAGATTATATTAATACTTTATTTAAGCGAGATTACTAATCCATTTGGACACATTACTAATCCTAATCATAAAATCACTATTCATAATTTACTATTCATCAAAAATCAAGTTGATCTTATTAGACTCTAAATTTGGTAATGAACATAATTGTAGAAGACCATTTTTTGAAAATCATTACACATTTTTAATTATTTAAGGTTTACCTAAACATTTTTAAAATATCCTTTTTCTAAAATTTATCGAAAATATGCATACTATATTTATCCGGACATTTGAAAATTCATAAACTTCATCATAAAAAGAAATCAAAATTTTTATTTAAAACAAATGGTTACACAAGGCAGTTACGGTCTCCTTACATAGGCCCTTATCACACCAGCATAGGACCTAAGTGTAAGGTGTGCTAAGGTGAGAGAATCTGATGGAGGCTCGACCAACATCGCACGAGTAGTAATTTCTATCAGTTTGAACTTCTCGCGAAGACGATTCCGTTCTAGTTTCACATGATGAAGTTCGGCTTGGGTTTGGTCCAGAGCAAAGCCCAGTGGTGCTACCTCCTTCCCAAGTTCTGTTAGATGGGCTTCAATCGGTCCAAGACTACTGGGTGAGGCCATCGAATCTTCTTTCTATAATAATTAATCAAGATTACTTGTATTTAGAGACAATAATCAAAACGTTTAGTTTCCAGCGGTAATATTGACCAATGGTCATATAGCAGTCAAAACTCAACGGTCTCATTTTAATTATACTCATATTATCAAATGAAACATTTTTGTTGAGTATAAAAATAAAATAAAATAACACATAAAATTAGGAAACAAGATTTATTCAAAATTTCGGGTCGTTACATTATGATTGTTCGGGTCTTTATTGCATTTTATTTTATTATAGCGTGTCCAGTTGATTTGTTCATTATTTGTGCTCTAATGTGGATGATATTTGGGTTTTTTTATTGTTATTGCACACTTTGATATGGGGGTATAGTCTCCCCATAGTACTCACCTTAGACCCTTGATGCTAGTCGGCAACACCTCGCATACAAGGAGGCGTGCTTGAGGTCGTGTCGAAAACATGCTCGAGACACCGGTTTAGTAGCTACTGGGCTGAGACGTTACATGAAGTGTGTTGAAACTTCCCTTACCTAACAAGATTGCCCACAAAGGTGATATGGACTCGATAGATACCTCCAAAAGGGAACTGGAGCTCAACATTGATGGATCTTGTATCAACGCCATCATGGCTTGCGAATGGGTTGTTTGAGATCATCAAGGGTTGTTCAGAAGGGGCTTCCTTGCTCCTTTTGACAATGGTTCTCCACTAGTGGATGAAACTACAACGACACTCATAGGTTTATCTATATGTGTAATGGTCCACATGTTGATTGCCTAGGTGAAAGTCAACTCTAGCACAGTTGTGAAGTGCCTTATCGGTCCTAGCTCAACGCCATGGCATATCACTTGTATTTTTTGATGTTGTCGGTGCCTCCATGCGCGTGGCTCTTTCTTTCAGCATACTTGTAACGACTCAGAATTTTATCAATGGAATTTCCCCTTTTATGTCATAAAACACATATATCACATAGAAAACCCAATAAAAAAAATATTCTTCTAAATTAAGAATGATACATTAGTCTTCAAATAAACTAATAAAATTCCAAATATTATAGCGGGATAATAAATAGAAAATAAGATAATAAAAATGGGGAAATTTGGATCTGCTCGATCCACTAGAATAACCTCACTCACGAACAAAACTGTATAAATAAAACATAATGTTAATAATAAAATATTTATTTTGAAGATGAAAGTATATATATAACCTTAAGAGAAAATAGAAGTGAATGAAGAATGGATGAAATAAGAGGTATTTATAGAAATTAAGGAACCTCTACCATTGGAACAGTAACCCGATCGTTAGAATAGTAATCTGATCGTTAGAAATAGTACTCTAGTCGTTAGAATAGTAACATCACCTATGAAAGTTTAAACAAAATTTAGATTTCTTATAAATGAAAATATGATATAATTATATCATAGTATAAGTAAATAAATGTTTTAAAAATGAAAAATTAAATGTTGGTATTTTTGTGAGACATAAATGTTTATTTATAATTTTATAATTAATATAATGATTTAAAAGAAAATTTATTTTCATAAAATATATTCATAGATTAATATTTTGTTGTATTGTAATTATAAGATAATTTTATGAGACCTGAATTAATTTTTCGAAGTGTCATAAAATCGATTATAAAATTAAAATCGGTATTTTTCGAATAAATGATGGTTTTAATTAAAAATTAAATTTCTAATATTTCGAAATCTATTTTCGTAAAATGGGGTTCATTTTTTAAATCTACACGTTGAAAATTTGTTAGGGTGAATTTTTAGATTTTTTCTAAAATAGTTGAATTTTTTGTGAATAGTGAAATATGATAATTTACGGTATTTAACATTATAAGTAAATAAATAAATTTTCGAGTCATAGTTGAGTCATGAATGATGTAAGTGTCCATTATCTCGAACTCACATGTACTATGCTTTATTACTATGTTTATTTTCTTACTGGTTTTTTTAGCTCATTCCTTTGTTCACGTATTCCACAAGTTATCCAATGCAGATGTAAGAGTTCAAATCAAATTAGAACCTTATTATGAAGATTAAATAAAAGGTGTTTTTATTTTGGTTTTCATATTTTTAGTTTTATGTACATTCTTCCAAATACATTAGACTTTACGATCATTAATTTGTATTTGTTGGTTTAATATGCTTAAAATAATGTAATAATATGTGAAAAATGTTAGGATCACTATAATATATAAAAAGAAGGCAATAGGGGCTCCACCGAAAACCGTTTCAATTAATTCATTAACCAAAGATTTTAGAATGGTAATGAAATGGTAACAAATATTTATTTATTTTGATATACATTAATTTAAATTTATAAATGAATTTTAAAAATTCGAAATTATAAATGAATTTTACAAATTCGTTGACCATTCAATTTAGATTTGAGGTTTATCAAATTTATCTTTTTTTTTTATAGTTTTAAACAAAAAATAAAAAATGGAGGAGGCACGGCGAGTAACGTGTGTTAACATTAAAAAGTGTGCAGCGGCCGCCCACGCTTTGAGGTACGGCTTCATTATAACCCCTATTCATTAATTGCCCCCGCTTTTTCCGTTTTTTACTTTTAATTTGTCTGATGAAAATACGAATTATCTATATTTATTTTTTAAAAATAAATTATGTATCCGTATTTGTTTTTTGTAAAAATAATTGTTCCATATTCTCGACTTCAGGTCTTTTCAATAAAAAAAAAATGATGTTACGAATAAAACAACTGTGGTACGCATTATAGAAAATAATTACTATTTTATAATAATATTAAAAAAATGATGAAAATTAGTTGGATAAATTAAATTCTTGTAAATAATATTACATTAGTGGAAATAAAAAATTACCGCGAAAAATAAAATTGAAAATATTATACGTGAGAAATAAATTATTTAAAAAGATCACGAAAATAATCCTATATACTTTCGTACGGCATTAACGGTATGATTCGCGGGGCGGGGGTAATTTAGTAAATAGAAAACAAAGTTATAAAAAAGATAAAATTAAAATAAGGCAACAAAGAAAGAGAAGCAAGAAAGTAGGGGAGATAAAGGAGATGTGAAAGGCGAGCAAACGTGGAAGGGATCGCATCAAGTTATGAACTTTTGTGAAACCTTATTTTAATAGATGAAATTTCATATAGTAAGTACAAAAATTAACATATTTAAAAAATTAAAAAATATACTATTAAATAATAAAAAATATGTATATATATCTAGAATAGATCAACGCCAAATATGCATACTATTTAAAATATTTAAAATAGGTAATAAAGTATTAACAAAAAAAATGTTGTATTAGTAAAATAATTAATAAAATACTTAGATATTTAATAAAATATATAAAAAATCAATAAAGTTTTCAATATAATCAACAAAGTTTTGTATTTGTTAAAAACATATGTTTGTGAAGAAAGTTTTGTATCACAGGTAAACAAGTGTTGTTGGATGTTGGGAAAGTTTTGGTTAAGTTGGTAGAGAGTTTGGTTAACTTTGTTGAGAAATTTTCTTATCAAGTCAGACGATGCTATGTTGCTCATTCAAGTTTCAAAAACTATCATATAAATATCATGATTCAAGCATTTGTATAAAGAGGGAGTTTGAGCACTGAAGGAACAATCACTGTTTTTCAGACAAACCTACCGGATTAAAATTTTGGACAGAGAACTTTGTGCGGAGTTTGAAAGTCACATTATTAGGAAAAAGGTGATCAGACAAAGAATTGCAAATGGGAGAATTCTGGATGAACTTTACCGAACGTACAAAACATAGGTTATCAGACAAAGTTTTATAAGAATAAACTGATAGTGCAATTTGCTAAAGTTTGTACAAAAGAAAAGTAATGCAACTATTCATCAGACGAACAAATGCAGAAGTTTCTAGAGCTGAGTTTCCGGACAAAGAAAGCGGCCAAGTTCATACATGGGAAGAAAAACACAATTGATCATCAAACAAACTTTCTTATAAGAAAGTTTGTACATTGCCATCGGACATACCAGACGCAGACCATCAGACAAACCTGATTGGTCGGAAGGCAAGAAGTGAGTTTGATGGTGAGTTTGTATGGTTTTATAAAATGAGAAAGAAACATAGAGGAGCAATCCAAGAAATGACAAATCAATTTTCGAGTTTTGTTTATGCAAATTCAAAGGGAGAAATCAGAAGTGAGAAATCCGAACAGTGCACTAGGGGAATAAAGTTGCTTGCGACTAAAGCCTTTAGAAGTTGCAACAGTGCAACCAATAATTTTCAGTGGGTCAAGAGCAACGAACAAGCAGAATGTATGGAGTTTCTATTCACATTTTTTTTGAAGGCTGAAAATTCGAAGTTGTGAAGTCATGAAGAAGTACTGCTGAAGGAAAAGACATTGGACGAACATTCATTTGACTTACGAGAATCGAATGAACTTTTATGAAGATGTCTATCAGTCGAACATTTCTGAGAAACTGATGCATAAAGTTTGAGCTGAGGCAAAGTGATCGGATGAAGAAACATCGATCCATCGAACAAACATTTCCTACGTCCATCAGACAGAGAATGTTTGTGAAGTGCAGTGATTGAACAAAAAGCTAAGGAAGTATGATCGGAAAAACAAAGCCAGATGGGGGATTCGTCATCGAACAAACATCTTCATTGGACGAAGTTTTTACCAAGTAAATTTACATAATTCTGTAAAGTCCCAAAAAGTGAAGATATTGTGTTGGTATTTCAATTGATTTCTTATCAAGTAGAAATGGGGAAGTTTTGAAGAGTTCCTTAAAGTTCAAAATTAAGAAATCTGAGAAAGGTTGGAAACACTGAAAAATTCAAGAAGATTCAAAACATTTTAAAAGTGTTGAGAAGCATCCAATGAATTAAAAATGAACAAGAGATCTGAAATTTGAGTTTCAGTGAGCGGGAAAGTGAAATATGTTTCTTGCCTTTTCTACTTCTGGCGTACCTATATAAAGTGGTGAAAAGTACAACGTATTTGACACTGTCCACATGTACAAAAAGTCAAATCACTGTAGTTTTTTTTGTTAGAAGTGAGTTTCCAACCAAGATCAGTTTCGTGTTGAAGTAGAGTTCCATACAGAGTGTTTGGATCAGAAGTATCGAACATAGTTTCAATTCCGAGTAATCAGACAGAGGCAGTGTTTAGAGATTTCTGGTCAAACTTTTTGTATTAGAATCACCAAACGTACAAATAGTGAGGTGTAATAGTTTTGTTAAATCAGACAGAGTATAGTTTATATATATAGGGAGCAGATTTCAGTGAGGCGCAATAGATATACTTTCACTAGACGTAGAAAATGGTGCACCAAACGGACTTTCTAGAAGAAGAAATCAAATGAACTTCCGGGATGAACATTTATGGGGAGTTGATGTTACAAAGTTTCATATTTTTGTTTTGGCTCAAGTTTTATGAGTAAAACTTTGTAAACTAAGAATTGACTCAAAATTGTATTCACTTCTTTTTAACAGTGAATTTCCATGGACCTAAGGAAGTGACCCTAATAAGGATGTAGGTTCTCAAACTGAGGCCGAACCTTGTAAATCTTGCGTGCCTTGTTTACTTTCCCATATTTGCATGCTTGTGAGATTGTTACAAAAGTTGATAAGGAAAATAACTCAAAAAAGTTGTAGGAGTTACATTTCATAAAAATTGAAATTTCTAAAAAGACATCCACTAATTCAACCCCCCTTCTCAGTGGTTAAAAAATCCTTAGAAATTTCAATTGGCATCAAAGGGAAGATCCCCCTGTTGAATCCTTATCATGAAAAATTTTAATTCCATCAACAACAAATATATTCCTACATTCAATTGAAAAAATTACCAGGGTTGGAAAAATAGAATGATATCTTATCATTTGTCACTTGGCCAGGAGGTTTTAGATGTATCAACAATTGAGTTTCCACCCATTGAGAAAAATACTTCCATGAAATTTGCTGACAAGAGAAATATTGAGCTTGATGGAAAAGTTATAAATTCTCTTATTATGTCTCTATTAGTAAATGTTTTCATGAAGGTAATAGGTCTCAAAATAACTAAGGAAATTTAGGATATGCTCAAAAGTATCTTCGAGGGAAACACAAAAGCGAAGGAAGAAAAGTTACAAATCTGGTGAAGCAGGTTCAAATATATAAGAATGAGATATGAAGAAACTATTGATGAATACTTCACCATAGTTAATGAAGTCATCTGCAACATCAGAGGTTTTGGATATATCTTGAAATATTATACTATTGTCAAGAAAGTCACGAGAAACTTTCCTAACATGTTTGACTCTAAAAATATTAGCTTTAGAAGACAAATATGATTTATCACTTGATGAATTTCATAAATTTTTTGTTGCTTATGAGATGAGAAAATCTCCAACATTCAAAAAGAAGATCAAGGATGAAATAGCTTTTAAAGCTATGAGAAAGTTGAAAATTCAAGATTATGAGAATGTTAATCTTGGCAACTTATAAGATAAATAAGTTGATGAAATTAATGAGAAGATCTTGTCTCTTATCTCTAAAAACTATCAAAGAGGTAGAGAAAAGTATGGATGCAAACTTCCACTCAAAATTTTCGAGTGTAGAGGAATTGGTCATTTTTCTATAAATTTCCCCAAGAAGAAATTTGGTGAATATGAATATCATTCTAAATAAAAACATCAGTGGGATAAGTTTAACAAATTTTCTAAGATAAAAAATCAGATGGTGGTAAGAAAAAGTTCACTGGAAATAAAAGAAGTATGTTGAGTAAAAAGGTTGAGAACAACTCTATTGATAATAGTTCATCAGAAAGTGAAGCACTAAACAAGTTTAAAAATTTCTTTGTTAATGCCATTAAGAAGGAAAATTTCTCAAACTGTGAAGAAGAAGAAGGTGAGGAAAGCTACAGAGAATATCACATGAGATCCAAACTTGTGGCTTGTCTTAAGAAAAATAAAAAACTTAAGAAAGATATATGAATGATCAATAAGAAAAGTAGATATAATAATTAAGGAGGGAAATATATCCTTAAAAAGGAAGATGAGTATATCTAGGGGATTGTTAAATTCAAACTGAAAGTTGTTGAACAATGAAATATTGTGGAAGATATCAGTAAGAAACTTGCAACTAAGAAAGATAAAGTTTATAAAACCCAACCAAAACATATTGAGGTTGAAAGTACCTTAAGAAATATGAATGTAAATTTCAACAAGGCTTTAGAAGTAAAATCCGAATCATCTCAAGTAGTAGAGAAATCCCACTCCAAGAACTAGGTAAAATATTCACCCATTAAATATAAAAGATCATCTGATTTTACTAATAATGTAGGTGTTAAAAAAATGTTGGGAAATATTGAATTGAGAATGGATATGAGAAAACTATCACATCAAAAAATTTTAAGAACAACCTCCATAAGAGAGTTTCCCTATGCCAGGAGGAAATGAAACAGAAAGACGTTATGAACCTCGAAAAGCTAATCAGAGGGAAAGATCATATTTCTACAGAAGATCAAGATTCAGTGGATCTTTTTGGTGTTGAGTTATTTTTGGGAACAAAGCTTAAAATTGTGGGTAAAACATATCTCTTACCAGAAGTGGGTATGAATTGAGGGGGAACAACATGAGAAGAAAAGAAAGTAACTTTCGAAAGATGAAGGAAGTTGGAAAAGAAAAATCTCAAGATGTTAGAAAATTTTAAATGCAAAACCAATTTGATTTCCTGGAGGAAGTCTTTGTAAGATGTGACCAAGATGGACACTTTGATGAAGAGTGTATGACAACTCTTCCAAGACAAGTTTCTTATGCTAGTAAATAAAAAGAATTTTGAAAAAACAAAGTTGAAGAAAAATCCTTTATTGTTGACACTGATATGGAAACAAGAAAAAGGAACAAACCATGGATTCTTGATAGAGGTTTTTCCTCACACATGATAAATGATATAATAATATTTAAATATATTGAAAATCATGACATATGAGTAGTTAATTTTGGAAATGATAGTTTCTTAAAAGTCAGAGGAATTGGAACAACCAAGATTGAAGCTAAGAAACAAAAATCTAAGGAAGTTTTATATGTTTATAAGATCAAACATAAATTAATTCGCGTGAAACAAATTTTTGATGATAGTAAGGAAATGATATTCATGAAAGACTCACAAATCATTACAAGTGTGGAAGAAGGTAAAATTATTACTAGGGGAGAAAGTACCAATAGAAATCTTTTCTAGATAGGATAAATTTGAAACTCCTATTTTTTGAGTGATGCATATGAAAACTAATTACGGCATCATAGAATTGGACACATTGGACAAAAAATTATGAACAAAATATCCAAATTAGATGTTTTGAGAAACTTTATAACATTGAAAAGAAACAAATATGATGTTTGTATAACATGCCATAAAGGAAAAATGATTGGTAAAAGTTACAAGAAAGTTAAAATATGTAAGATCATAAATATTTTTGGGAGTTTTCTTGGGCTTGTTTACTGGTACTCTTTTTCCTAATGCTGAGTGCTTTTTTATTTGGGTTTTACATCCGTGTGCATTTGGGTGAATTTTGAGAAAATTTAAAGAAAATAGGGTTGTACACAGTTGGCGTACGGTTAGAGAAAACAGTGCGCCCCAACCCATAAAACCATGCAACCCTGGATAACAAGGGTTCACATGGCTAACGCATGGGTTGTCAAACCGTGTTCCCTAAAAGGAGGAACTGTGCACCCCTAAAATAATATGCACACGGTTAAGGCGTATGGTTAGGGAAAATTGTGTGACCCTACCCAGGAAACCATGCATGATATTTTTAATGGCGCGAAAATTATTTTTAAATACACCCAAACCCCCAAAACTTATCCCATTCAACCCAAACTTATACCCTTATGATTTTGTAATATTTCAATGCTTTTTGGAGGGATTCTAAGGCCATACTACCTCTTTTCTTTGCGATTCAAAGACCAAATCAAAGATCTTCATACCTCTAGGTAAGTGGATCCCATCCCATTGCTTTCCTGTTAATCCTTCTCTCTCATCTAATTCTTTTGGTGGAAAATTATTCTCTATTTTTCTAGATCTAGATCTAGATTTGATGAATCTAGATCTAGGATTGTGGATCTAGATCTAGAATTAAGATATCTTTGTCAATATTGATTTAGGGTTTTAGATCTGGATTCTGTTCTATGTCGTTGTGCTGCTCAATTTTGGGGATTTCCATTGGTTGATTGTTCATCGATTAATTGAGGTAGGCGCTATATAATTCAAATCCCATAGTCATGATTTAAATTATCTGTATGTGATTGTAGTATTTCCATTAGATTCTTAGAAATTGTGTTCTTGATTCAATTAATTAATTGGGTGAATTGGTTAATTGAGGAGATGTGAATTGGGGATTTTAGGAATCATGGATTTGGAGATAATTAATTGTTAAATTGATTATAAGATACAAAGATCGTTGATTTGGAGATAATTAATTGTAGAATTAATTATGAGATATAGATATTGATAATTGAGATAATTAATTGTGGAATTAATTATGGGATTTTGAGCAGTAGATATTGATTAATTAATTGTTGAATTAATTAATGGGTTTGAAGTACTTAATTAATTGAGGAATTAATTAAGGGGGTCCATGTGGTTAGTTAATTGATTTGTTAACTAATAGAATTATTGTATCTAACTAATTGTTGAATTAGTAATAGAAATTGATGTGGATAATTAATCATTGAATTAATTATGTGATGACTGGTAACATGGTCATTTAGTTGTGAATTAAAGAATGGTAACATAGTCATTATAATATTTTTGGTATGAATGGTAACATGGTTATTTAGTTGTAAATTTAATAATGGTAACACGGTTATTCTAATGTGTAAGGTATGAATGGTAACATGGTCATTTAGTTTTGAATTAAATAATGAGAACATGGTCATTATATTGTGTAATGTGTGAATGGTAACATGGGAATTCAAGTATGAATTAATTAATGGTAACAGTGGCATTCTTTTTGAGATATAATATCACTTGGGAATACTTCGGGTTTCGGCATGATCCAAAGTAGGGACTGCGGCACAAGTGTCTATGGGAACCTAGGAGCTATGTGGTTAAATAAATATTAATTGATAATTTGATAACTGTTTACTTATGCATTTTAATTACTTTCTTTATACAACTGTATACACTATTATTTTACTAGATATTGTTTTAGACGTTGTTGGTGGTGACCTACTGAGTTGCACTCACAACCTACTCGGGATGCCTAATCGGTACCTGAATAGACTTTGTGTTTTTTAGACAGTTTAAGGGAAAAGACCCTCAATTATATGGATGATTTTGGATGGAGCTTGGATGAGGGAACCAAAAATGATTTGGGACTCGTATGGGGAGTCATCAGTGTCTTTATTTTCAGTTTTCATTTTATACACTTGACACGTACATTAGCATGTCATGTTTTCTGCTCTAGTTGGATATTGTATTTTCATGCATTGATTATCTTGAGATATTGGTATTTTTTATGGTTATATATTCTTTCACTATTGTTTATTATTATTCTGGTTTATTACTATGATAAAAGAGGGTATAGTCTCCCCATGATCGAATTATCAGATCCTTGCTGCTAGTCAGAAGCCTCTGGCATACTGGGAGGTACACTTGAGGTCATGTTACAAATTGACTTGGGGCTTCGGTGTGTGGTACCCAGGCTGGGATGTTAAAAAGTGGTATCATAGGATTTTTTTCTTTTTAATTTGCATTTCTATATAGGAAAGGTAGAAAAAATACTAGGAAGAGTTGGAGCTTGGACATGAGCTCGTGCATGGGATTTGTAAACCCATGTATGGGGGGAAACCTAAGTACCCAGGGTGTGATTGTTGTTATTATTGTTTGATGTTACAGTTGAATATTATTTCACCTTGGGTGACACACTTTTTGTGTGTTGTGATTATTGATATTGATATTTTATGATATTTGACTTGTGTCCTGACATGGCATGGGAGTTGAGTTTACATGCATCATTCTAGTCACTCAGGGTTATTGTGACATTCATTATTTTAGGCACACATGGAAAATGGATTATGAGTAGGTTGTTGAACTCAAACTGTTTTCCTTTCTTGTGAAAATTGAATCGGAAATGGTACCTAACTTTAAATTGAGAAATATTATAAAATTATGCAAGATGAGAATAAATGGATGTCTAAATGAGAAACTTGAATAATGAGAATGTGTTTACCCTTGTTAACCAGGACCTAGGTGTAGGATGGTTAAGGGTGGTGTTAGTGCCTCATTTTTGACCACATGGAGAGGGTTTGAGAAAATACTTGTTGTGGCATGTTTTGTTTCCATATTATGTAAAGAAGTTTTTTTATGAACTATTTCCTAAGGTTCATGTTTTTAATTGTAGAGAGTATGCCTCCATGACAATGATTGTTGAGAGGACGACTGAAGGACATGGCTAGGAATGATCCTCCAGTGATGGAACCTGAGGTACCAATTATGATGGGTGAGGAAGTTTGAGAGAAGTTCCGAGAGAAATTTTCTCACTTCATGAAATTTATGGGAAGAGACCTAGGGTGGGTTGTGAAGAGTATGTGTGATCTGATGAGGGAGTTCCAGTTGCAGCACCCTTTGACATTTACTAGAGAGGGTGGACTTGAGGGATATGAGTTTTGGGTTGAGTCCATAAAGACTATACTTGAACACTTGGATAATCCTGTAGAGAAGAGGTTCAAGTTGGCTACTTACATGATATGAATATCAGAAAAACTTTGGTGGTACATTTGGGTGTGGACCAGATATGTTGATTGTATGTTATGGAAGGACTTCTTGAAGAAGTTCCTGGAGCACTTCTATCCAGAGATGATGTGTAAAGAGAGATAAGATGAGTTCATGAGGTTGACTCAGGGGAGTATGTCCATGATGAACGATGCTAGATGCTTTACAGATTTGCAACACTTTTCTCTAGCATCGGCAGGGGATGAGACAACTATAATGAGGCATTTTCAGGATAAGCTTAAATGTGGGATTGAGTCTCAGGTTAATCTTTTGTTGGTTAAAGAAGTTTTCTGAGGTGGTGGATCATGCTTTCATAGCTTAGGGGAACCCTAGGGAGGATTCTAGTACATGATACGTGGTTTCTTTTACATGGTCAAGATGCATGAATTTTGAAATTATGAAGCATCATTATGAGAAATTTAGCTAAAGAAGTGGAAAATAGAGTGGCCATAGGGAAAAGTCAGTTACCCAGGACCTTTATCTTGTAAATTATCACCAGTGTGGTAGGTCGGGACACTTTTGGAAACATTTTCCCTAACCAACAGTAGAGTGCCAATCTTGTGGTAAGATGAGACATCTACATAGGTTCTGCAGGAACACATGGAAGATGGTTAATGATGGAGGAGCTAGACAGAACCAGGGTGTGGGAAGGGGATCTTATGCACCATATCAGTCTGGTAGTTAGAGTTCTATTGGATGAGGAGGTATAGGTAGTGTACGTGGATATTTGGGTCAAGAATGACTGTACTATCAGAGTAGTACAGAATATAGGAGTCATACCGCATCATAGGAAAAAGGGTCATAATAGTTTCATGTAGTGAAACTTACACTTTCAGATAGCTAGTCTGGACCATTGATAGTGAGAGGTATTATTCTTATAGCCTCTACTTTATCCAGTTCCTTATTTGATACTAGTGACTCCAATTCCTTTATTTCTGCAAAACTTGTGGATTGTTTGAGCCTGGTGATGGAGTTTGTGAGCGGGGTAATGACTATATATACATCATTGTGAGTGCGGTCTAGAGACATCTATTTGTGAAAGGGATGTTCTCTTGAGATCATGGTGTACCACTTTCTCATGGATCTATATATTCTTGATATGTTAGGATTCGAACTAATTATGGGTATGGACTGGATAGTTGTATACCAAGCCCACATTTATTGTTACCGGAGAAGAGTGACCTTTACGTCTCCGAAGGGTGTGTAGAGAGTTGGATATCCAGGTAGGCCGAGCAGGGAAAATTACTCAACAACTGGGAGATCTCATAACCCAGGTTTATAGTCTAATGATGGATAATAGTGATATAAAATAGGATGTCTTTCCACTTATAGTGTACATGTTTCAGGATGTTTTTCCTAAAGGATTCTCAAGATTTCCACCTAAGAGGAATGTGGAATTTATAATTGGGATCATGCTGGGGTTAGAGTCGGTTTCCATTCCACCATACAGAATGGAACCGATGGAGATTCAAGAGCTCACGACCTAGATGGAGGATTTTAAGGATAATGTATTTATCCATCTGAGTATGTCACCTTGGGGTTTACCCATGTTGTTTGAAAATAAGGCTGATGGGAGTTTATGCTTATGTGCTGATTACTAGAAGTTAAATCAGATGATTATGAATAACTAATATCCTCTTCCTTGTATCGACGATCTATTTGACTAGTTGAGAGGAGCTTGTGTATTTTCAAAGACTGACTTGATATCATGGTTTCATCAGCTAAGAGTTTGGACTTCTGATATACCAAGGATTTCTTTCAGAAGTAGGTATGGACTATATGAGTTCGTCATAATGTTTTTTGGGTTATCGAACACACCAGAAATGTTTATAGACTTAATGAATAGAATATTTCATCCATACCTGGATCAGTTTGTTGTAGTATTTGTGGATGACATATTGGTGTACTTCAAGTATCATAACGATCATGACCAATATCTTAACATCATCTTGAGTACACTAAGAGAGCATCAACTATACAAAAAGTTATCTAAGTGTCAATTTTGGATTGATCAGGTACACTTATTGGGTCACATCATCTCAAAGGAAGGTATGTTTGTATACCCAGAGATAGTGCAGGTAGTGGTTTCTTGAAAGCATCCCAATAATGTGTTTGATATTCGAAGCTTTTTGGGGTTAGCTAGATATTACAAGAGGTTCATCAAATACGTTTCCCATTTGGTAGTACCACTTTCATGCTTCACCAAGAAAGGTATAAAGTTTTAATGGTTGGAAGCATGTGATAATGCCTTCTAGGAGATAAAGAAACACTTGATTTCAATAAAAATATTGATCCTACCTGATCTAGGTGAGGATTACATAGTGTATTGTGATGATTTTGGGATTGTACTTGGAGATGTGTTAATGCAAGGGGATAGAGTTGTGGCGTATGGGTCTTGGTAGTTGAGTCCTCATGAATAGAACTACCCTACACACGACCTCAAGTTGGCTTTAGTGGTTTATGTCTTAAAATGTTTGTGGCACCATCTTTTGGGAGAAAAGTTTACTATATATACTGATCATAAGAGCTTAAGGTACATATTTTCATAGTGAAACTTGAATCTTTGGAAATGGATATGGGTTGAGTATATGCCATAATTTGATTTTGAGCTAGAATATACCCATAGAAAGGGGAATAATTTTTCTAATACTTCAAGTAGGAAAACTCAAACTCAAGAAGATTAGGAGTCTAGTGTTGAGTGGAAGATGATGACTTTACTGGCTGAGGTTCATGTGGAGGTTCAGGAGAGTCAGGAGCAGATGACTCCGATATCTATTTTAATAGATTATACATTTTTTAGACAGATCCAAGACAGGCAGTATGAGGATACTATGTGTTTGAAATTGAGGGAAAGCCTTAAATGTGGGGATTCACCTTTAGATTGAAGCATAGATGAGGATAAGATCATCAATTTCAGGAATTAGGTTGTTGTACCTACGAGTATGTGATAGGAGTTGATGCGGGAATTTCATGACATGAAGTGGGTGGTACACTCAGGTGTGACAAAAATGTACCATGACCTACGATGATAATTTTGGTTTTTAGGCATGAAAAAGGAGATAACAAGGTTCATGACATGATGCTACACCTGTCAGTAGGTGAAGGAAGAGCATCAAAGACCTAGAGGTTTGCTACAACTATTTCCCAAACCAAAATGGAAGTGGGATGACATGACAATGGATTTTGTGGTGGGTATCCCAAAGACACCTCAAAAGAATGATGCTATTTGAGTTATTATGGAAAGACTAGAGAATTTAGCGTATTTATTTCCCATATAAGAGACTTTATTAGTGAATCAACTGAGATATTAATATGTACATGATATAGTTCGTCTTCATGGGGTTCCGTAAACTATAGTTTAAGACCACAACTCACTTTTTTTACTTCGCGTTTCTAGAAGGGCTTTTAAAAGGTTTTCGGTACATAGGTTTTATTGAGTACGAACTTCCACCCATAGATGGATGGGTAGTCAGAGCATACTATACAGGTGCTTGAGAATATGCTGCGGGCATGTGTTCTTCATTTCAGTGGGTCTTGGGAGAAGCACTTGACTTTAGTTAAGTTTGACTATAACAACAGTTATCAGGAAACTATACAGATGGAACCATACGAGGATCTTTATGGTATGCCATAAAGATCACTGCTATACTAGATAGAGGCTGGTGAGTTAGATTTTTTGGAACCGAGTCTCATACAGAAGATATCATAGCAGTTTTAGTTGATTCAGAAGCATATGGCTACAGCTCAGAGTAGACATAAGTCATATGCTGATAGACGGATATGACCCCTAGAGTTTATAGAGGGTGATTGTGCATTTCTTATGCTGTCTCCTAGTTTAGGTCACTATAGAATAAAAAGATAAGGCAAGTTGGAACCTAGGTTCATCAGACCATTTGAGGTTGTGGAGAGAATCATGTCGATGTCTTACTGATTGGATCTTTCATAGAAATACAGTACTATGCACGATGTTTATCATGTATCACAAATATAGCGGTATCACCCCAAACCTTCTCATGTGATCGATGTGGATGATGTGGAGTTAGAGATAGATGCATCCTTTGGGGATCATCTGATACTTGTATTGGATCATAGTGAGAAAGTATTGCGGGAAAAGACCATGTCGATAGTTCATGTGTTGTGGCAACATGGGCGTGTATAGGAGAAGACATGGGAAAGGTAAGAAGATATGCCACCTCAGTGGCCCAATATTTTTGGATCAGAATTTTAGGGAAGCTTGGGAGTGTAACTCGAGGATGAGCTGCTATAAGTTGGAGATATTGTAAGATCCTAACTTTTTATGGAGTTGTCTTGGGCTCATTTACAGGTACCCTTTTTCCTTAATTTGAGTAATTTTCATTTGTGTAACACCCCAAGATTTCAAAGTACACTATTTTTTTAAAGAAATTCAATATCTTATATTGCATACAACACTGACTTGGCTTGCGTTACACGCAAGATTGAGTTTTTGCGAAATGAAACTTTAGTATTATAATTATTTAAATGATATATTTATAACTTATCCATTAAATATAATAATATGAATAGAAATAAATAATTTTTAAATGTTATTTATAATTTTTTCACATAAATAAAATATATTTATAATTAAATGTATAAATTTTGGTAACATAGCTATATGTTTAGAAATACTATTTTCTTAAAAGAACTACTTTTTATGTCCTTTTGTGAACAATAATAAAATTAATTTTAAACACTCATAGAAATTTAATTTGGTAAAATAGACTTGATTCTTGAATTTTAAATATCAAAATTATCTTAGGGTGAATTTTTGGTATTTTTCTGAAAAGTTTTCATTTTTGATGAATAGTAAAAAATACTGCATTGTTCTTAAAAACCAACTTTTTCATTTAAATAATTATTTTAATTTAAATTGTTTTTAAAGTCAAAATAGATAAATAATACATATATTAATCCAATGTAATTCATTAGAACCGTTTTTATAATATAATTAGATATAAAAATTATTGAACTTTTGAACGTCTCTTTTACTCACCTTCTAGCCACATTTGTGGGATTGACATTAAACATAATTTTACCACTTCTGTGAATTGAATTTTGAAAAATAGACATACATGATTGTAATCAGTATGAAAAATTTGGTATAATAGGATTAGAATAATTTTTGGTGAATAATAACTTTTGAATTTTATTTACTATGGTTAAAGGTAAATAGGGTAATTAAAGGTAAAAATAATATTATAATAATATAAAATTACCCTAACACTTATCCTAATTTAATTGGATAATTATATTTTGACAAAAATAAACCTTAGGTTGAAAATATTATCTTTTTTATGCCACTTGTGTTAGATCAGAACATTTATTATATTTTATTTAAAGAAGAGTTAAAAATGTAACATTCAAGCCCACGAGGCATGGGTGAGTTGGTGAGCAGTGGTGGCGTCCTGACCCCGAGGTTCTAAGTTTGAGTCCTCGCAAGGCAACATACACTATATGCCATTATCTCCTCTCGTGGGCCCCTCTACCCCATGTGGAACTGGCCTAAAAGCCCAGGTGTCGTTACACCTGGGCCTGCGGCTGGGGGAGTACATAAAGGACCTCGGTGGTGGGTGATAACCCACCGATACCGTGTAACCCCTTAGGCCTAAAAAACCCAGTGTACTTTTCCTCGCAAGGCAATGCACACTATATGCCATTATCTCCTCTTGTGGGCCCCTCTACCCCGTGTGGAACTGGCCTGAAAGCCTGGGTGACGTTACACCTAGGCCTACATCTGGGGGAGTACATAAAGGTGCTCGGTGGTGGGTGACGACCCACCTATAATTTTTAACCCCTTGGGCCTGAAAAACCCAGTGTACTTTTGCTGCTTTGGTGGCGGCGTAGTGGTGAAGGAGAGGGGCATAACCTCATTGTTATTCAGGAGGTATAGGGTTCGAATCTTGGGAGTCTGATTTCGGGGTGAACCTCTCCCTCGAGATACACTCACCTTTCTGGGTCACTTGATTCCTGATTGGGTGGAAAAAATGTGGCGCGACTCACCTGTGCTGACAGATTGCTATGTCGAACCATCATCGCTCGGGTTGTTACCCTATGAGATGCTCTGCCATATCGACTAGTAATGACTCCTTCCCAGCTGGGGCTCTCTCCAAAGTGATCCCTTCATGGGGAGGGGGGCTTCCTGGTGTGGAGGCTTTGAAAAGGCCACACCTGGGGAATTCCCTTTTAAGAAAGAAAAAAATATCATATTCAAATTTTAAAAACTATATCATTTTTAATACGAGATTATATAAGTGATATGGTCAACTGTAAATAGTATTTATAAATCTAAAATGTTTATTTACATAATGGTAATTTATTTATAATTTTAGTAAATAAATAGTTAATTAAATAGTGACACAATGATGATGCAGTAATTGATTTATTAAAGGAAGAATCAATTAAATGTTATTAATAATATTAAAATAAATATAATTTGAAATATTTGATTCCATAAACAATTTTTTTAGATGAAATTGACATGTTAGGGATGAGTTAATATAGTTTTCTAGAAGGAATAAAATTCTCACTACTTTAACAAAAATCATGTATTAAATAGTGTAAAAATTTACATAAATGAGATTTTAAAATAAATAATATTTTATTAAATGATATAAAATTCATAAAAATATAAAGTTAATACAAATAACTTTTATAGTGTTAAATATTTCATAAATGATCCAATTGGGGTTATTTTGGCATTTTATAATAACAATATTAACCCTATAGTATAAAAAGACAAGTTTCATGGTAAGATTCAAATTGTTTAACTAAGGGTTAAAGCCAAAAGATAAGGTTACTTTTGTGACCTAAACATATCTAAAATTAATTGGTTGAGAGGATTTTGACCCATAATCACCTTATCCATGAAATAAATCACTTTGGAACTATTTGAAATCAAATATCAATTTATAATAAAATAATAGTTTTGGAGTTTCCTAAAGTGCCCCTCCCCTCTCTTATAAAGGGGAACCTCTTGTTCTCTTTTATTAACACATCTAAAGTACTTTAGTTAAGAAAAAACATAACCATTTATACCCCGAACTTCCCTTACTTCATCCTATTAGGACCAAGCTGAAGGAAGAGATGGTTTGCACGGATTATCTTTTGTTGATCTTGAGGAAGTTTTCATAAAGGAAAGACACCTTGAATTTCTAAGAATTCAGAAGCTGGAAGTTTGAAGATTCAGAACCAAGAATATTGAACATTCGGAACCTGGTGTTCAAAGAATTCGGATTCTGGAATTCGGAGTCTGGAAATTGAGAAGTTCGGAACTGGGAAATTGAAAAATCTCGAAAGCTGGCTGATAGGAGATGTGAAGGCACTAATTGTGACGATGCTTTGCTGTTTTTTAACTCTAAAATTGTGAGTATATACAAGTAATCACGATTCAAGAAAAAGTTGGATCGAGAAGTCATACCGAGAATCTGGTGAGCCGTTCCGAGAACCTGAAGTCATACCGAGAATCGAAGAAGTCGTATCGAGAACCAAAAGCCATTTCGAGAATCAAGAAGAGCCATTCCGAGAACCAGAAGTCATACTGAGAACTAGTGAAGCCATACCGAGATCTAGAGGAGTCATACCGAGAATTAAAAATCTATGGTATTGATGAATAAAGCGGAGTCATACCGATAATGAAGAATTTTTCATACTGAGGAAGCAATGAAAAGCCATACCGTGAAGTGATGAAGAGTCATACCGAGAATTGAAATGGTGTCATGCCGAAGACTCAAGAAGGATGGATTCGAGAAAGTGATGCCAAAGAATCAGGAAGGGTGGATCTGAGAATATGATGCCGAGAAGACAGAAGAGTGAATCTGAGAAAGTGATGCCAAAGAATCAGGATGGGTGGATCCGAGAATATGATGCCGAGAAGACATGAGAGTGAATCTGAGAAAGTGATGCCGAAGACTAAAGAAGGGTGGATCCGAGAATGTGATACCAAGAAGCCAGAAGGTCGGATCCGGAAAAAGCCAAAGTTCTAAATCAAGAGAAGTGGAAGAAGATTCGAGAATATTCTAGAAGAGTTGACAAAGTCTTAATTACCTCAATATTTCTGGAGAAATTATGATTTGGGTGAATTTAAGTGAGCGGGAAAATATTTTGGTTTCCTGCCTAAGCACACTTTGGAGCTCCTATAAAAAGAGATCAGAGTACAAAGTAAACGTGTTATGATTAAGTAGTGAGAGAAGCTATGATAATCTAGAGAGGAAAATAAGTGTATGGCCGACTGAGTTTTCATTGCAGTCTCAATTGAAACGTGAATTTGATACTAGTTGACACTGTATTGAGTTTCTCGGATTGAGAAAATTCTGAGTGAAGAAAGTTTGGATTGAGAAAATTCAGAGTGAAGAATTCAGAGTGGAGATTCGGAATGGGGAATCAGTACTGGCTATCACCGTAATGAGTTTCTCAGACTAAGGAAGACTCAGATTGAAGAATCGAAGTGAAGAAGAAAGTTAGGAGTGAAGAATTCAGAGTGGAGATTCGGAATGGGGAATCAGTACAGGCTGTCACCATATTGAGTTTCTCAGACTGAGGAAGACTCGGATTGAATAATAAGAGTGAAGAAGAAAATTTGGAGTGAAGAATTCTGAGTGGAGATTCGGAATGGGAAGTTTGGACTATAATTGATCTATCTCAAGTCCAAGGAGTCCTTGCCTTTCTTCTGGGTAAGGAAGAGAAGATTTTTGCTGAACTTGCTTACACTTGTGTATTTGAAAGGGAGTGCAGGTAACATAAGTTGTTACAAGAAACAAGACTTTTACCTATTGTGCTAAGAGGGTGCACACACACTAGAGTGATTGTTTCACAGTGCTTTATGAGTGTAAGGGAATATCCTACTCGATGTAATCCAAGGATTGTTTTCTTGGTGGATTGTATGGTGCTGGATTGTTTCTAACCATACCAAGGACGTAGCTATTCTTATTGAATAGCGAACCTTGTAAATTGTTGTGTTCCTTTAGATGTGTGCTTGTTTGTTTTCTCAGCAGGGAATTACATCTTTAACAAGAGACAAAGGTTGTTCTCAATATTAAGGGAACTTAAAAAGGAAAAAAGGGGTACCACTGATTCACCCCCCCTCTCAGTGGTTCATTGCTCCAACTGGGTCCTTACAAGTGGTATCAGAGGGAGGTTACCTTTGTTTTCCTTGCTGATGGAGAAAATAAATTGTGTGAACAAAAAAGGTATTCCGGTATTCGATGGAAATAACTATCACATCTGGAAGGATAGAATGCTACCGTATCTCATGTCTATCAGTTATGAAGTTCTTGAAGCTGCAACAGTTAGGTTTCCCCCCATTGATGACAATGTTCCACTTACACCTATTGACAAGAAGTTTCTTGAGAATGATGGAAGAGCCAAGAATGCTATATTGTCTTCACTTTCTAAAAGTGAGTTCTTGAGAGTGAAAGGATTGGCCATAGCCAAAGGTATATGGGACAAATTGAAAAACATATATGAAGGCAATAAAAAAGTCAAGAAGGAAAAACTTCAAATCTGAAGATTGAAGTATGAAGACTTGAAGATGGGAGAGCATGAATCTATTGGGGATTTCTTTACCAGGGTGAACAATATTGTTAGTACCATCAGATGTCTTGGTGAAGAGCTGAAAGAATCTACTGTGGTGGAAAAGATCTTGGGGATTCTACCTGATAAATTTTATGCGAAAGTATCTTCATTAGAAGACAGAGACTCAGAGACTCTATCTCTTGATGATTTGCATAGCACACTCATTACTTATGAAATGAGAAGGGAAAAAGCTATGAAAACCAAGACAAAGGCTGACAGAGAATTATCTTTCAAATCCATGAAGAAGGAGAGATCTAAGAAGATATTGATTGAAGAATATGGCGGTGACTCTGACTCTGAAAGTGAGGTGTGTAAAAATCTTAATGGTATTTTATCCCTATTTTCAAAAAATGTTAAAAGAGGCATAGGGAAATACAAGGGAAAAATTCCCTTGAAGTGTTTTGAATGTGGAGGTATTGGCCACTTTGTGGCTAACTATCCTCAAAGGGAGAATGAAGAAGACAATGATGAAGAAGAAAGAAAGCCAAGAAAGTTATGGAAGAAGCAGGGTGGTAAAGGAAAGTCAGGGAAAGAAAAGAAGTTCTTCAAATCCAAGAGAAAAATATTTCTATCCATAAATGAAGAAGATGAAGAAATTGATGCTGAATCCGAAAAATCAGTTGAGCATGGTGTTGAGAATACTTTCATTTCAACAGTGAATGATGAGGATTTCGGAAGCAGCAGCTCGGAAAAAGAAGAAACTCAGCTTGAGATGCATCTGAAAGAAGAATTGAAGGAATGTTTAAGGAAGATCAGAAAGCTAGATAAATTTAACAAAAAGTTGGAAGATGAATGTTCCTCAACTTGCAATCGAGCTAATGTTAAAGAATAATTTTATAAAGAGCTTGAAGACTTGAAGAAGTCTCTTGAAGATGAGAAAAATCAAAATGAGCACATGAAAGTTAAGCTGAGAGAAAAAGAGGAAGAATTAGAGCTCGTTCAAAATAATCTCTCAGAAGTTGAATTAAGAAACATATGTTTTCAAAACTCAACTGCTGATGTAGGTGAAATCTCTTAACAAGCAAATTCTGAGAAAATTCAACAGAAGAATAAAGTGGTTGCTGTGAAGAAGAAAGATGAGAAATTTATTTATGTGTCCAAGACCAATGTTGCTGGGAACTCTGAAGTTTCAAAGAAACCAAAGTCTAACACAGGTAGAAACCAAGCAAAATCATAGAAGGCAGAATTCTAGCAGAGCAATCTTTCTATCAAAAGAATGGTTGGTGGTCCTGAAGAAAGAGCAACAAAGAAGTATCAGTACAAAGGCTTTAGAGGAAGGTACTCATTCTATGGGTACTGTTGGTATTGTGGTGGATTCATCCATACATCGAATATGTGTTGGTTCAATCAACATTATCATCACCACCCCACAAGTTATGAAAGGCAAAGATTGAGGGGGAGTCGATCTCCTCAAAGAAAGAAGAGTGAGAAAGTTTTCTTGAAGAAAGTTGAGAAGAATGAAGTCAAGACAGAAAATAGGTTCCAGCCTCTAGAAACTATTTGCGAAAGGTGTGAACAACTTGGACACCTTTCAAAAGGATGTATTGTGCTGTTACCGGCTCAACAAAAAGTTCTTACTTCTCAAAAGTCGAAGGTGAAGTAATAAGTGAAAGAAGAAAAAGCTCTTGTTGTTGAAACTTCTCTAAAAGTTACAATGTAAGAACGACCTTGGATACTTGATAGTGGGTTTTCTTCACATATGACAGGAAACTTGAAGTTGATAAAGAATATGAAGAAGTTTAAAGAAGGCACTGTGATATTTGGAAATGATGAATCTTTAAAAATCAAAAGTGTTGGATCATCCATCATTGGGAAGGAAAAATTGAAGTCTAATAAAACTCTGTATGTAGATGGGATGAAGCACAACTTGATGAGTGTATCAAAATTATGTGATGAGGGTAACAAAGTTATATTAAAAAAGGATGGGTTTATTTTGAAAAGTGAAGAGTATGGGTAGATTGTTACAAGAGGCCAACGAACCAAAGGGAATCTGTTTCAGGTTGGTAATTCACAAAACTCTTGTTACATGAGCTTAGTGGAAGAAAATCAGTTGTGGCAAAGAAGACTTGGACACATGTGTCAGATAAATATGAGCAAGTTATCTAAAAGGGACAGTGTTCAAGATATTCTAGATTTTCCAAGAAGAAGGGATTGGTGTTTCACTACCTGTCAGAAAGGAAAGATTACAAGTGTTGTGCATAAGAAGGTTGACATTTGTTCTAAACAACCCCTTGAACTAATACATTCTGATATATGTGGGCTGATGAGAAAA
This sequence comes from Viscum album, assembly GCA_963277665.1. Lineage (NCBI taxonomy): Eukaryota > Viridiplantae > Streptophyta > Magnoliopsida > Santalales > Viscaceae > Viscum > Viscum album. The sequence continues at coordinate 1,342,886,223 of OY728161.1, forward strand.
TAATCAACAAATGGAGACAAGTAATTTATCACCTTCATTTATTATTTTACTTTCATTATGTGTGTTATGTTTATGAAGCACAAGTCAGACGCTCTGAAAATGTTTAAAAGCTTCAGAAGGAAAGCTGAGAAAGAATGTGAGTACTCTATGAAGAAGTTGAGAATAGATAATGGTGGTGAGTATAGAAGTGAAGAATTTGAATACTATCTTGATAAGCATGAGATTCAGCATGAATATAGTGCTCCATATACACCTCAAAAAAATTGGGTTGCTGAAAGGAAGAATAGAAGCTTGGTGTAAATGGGAAGAACCATGTTGCTTGAACATGGCCTTACTCATTACTTTTGGAGGTAAGATACAGGTACAACTATTTATATTCAAAATCGATGTTTCTACAGGACTCAATCAAACAAGACTCCATACGAACTTTTCTAGGGCATTACTCCAAGTATAAATCATGTTAAAGCTTTTGGGAGCCCATGCATTATAAAGAAGAAAGGTGGAAGCAGTGGAAAATTCGACCAGAAAGGAGAAGATGGAGTTTTTCTTGGTTATGCACCAAAAGGAAGAGGTTATAGATGATTTAACAAAGAAACATGAAAAATGGTGGATGCAGTTGATGTAAAAGTCATTGAAACTCCGTGGAAAGATAAGCATGTCCAGACAGACAAGGAAGATAAGGAAGTTGAAATTGACGATTCTGATAAGGATGTAATGAATTGTAATCCTAATCAAGATGAAGAATCAGATTCAGCCATATCAAGTGATGAGGAAGGCACACGAAAAACTTATCCAAGGCTGATGAAACAAGTGCAAGCTCAAAATATTATTGGTGATCAATGTCACATGGTTCAAACAAGAAGAACAAGTAATTCTATATCACATACTTCCTTGTATTCCAAAGTGGAACCAAATTATGTTAAAGAAGCCTTTGAGAATCCAGAATGGGTTCAAGACATGAATGAATAATTGGATCAGATTGAAAAGAATGACACATGGGAACTCGTACCCAAGCCTGAAAATAAGAACATTATTGGCACCAAATGGGTCTTTTGGAACAAGTTGAATGAATAAGGTGAAGTTATTAGAAACAAAGAAAGATTGGTTTGCAAAGGCTACTTGCATATTGAAGGAATTGACTTTGAAGAAACTTTTTCTCCAATGGCCAGATTAGAAACTATCTGAATCTTTCTTGCTATTGCTGCACAACGAGGCTACAAAATCTTTCAAATGGATGTCAAATCCTCATTTCTTAATGGTGATCTTAAAGAAGAAGTTTATATTGAGCAACCATATGGCTTTGTTATTGGGAAGAATGAAAGTTATGTGTGCAGGTTGAAGAAAGCCTTGTATGGGCTAAAGCAAGCTCTAAGAGAATGGTATTTCAAACTGGATACTTGTTTAAAGGAGATGAACTTCAAGAAAGGGAGAGTTGACAGAAATCTGTACATCAAGGAAATCCAAGATCTTTCTCTCATTGTGATTGTCTATGTTGATGACATTATTTTTGCTGGGAATAATGAAAGAAGTTGTGAAAGGTTTGCTGAAGAAATGAAGAAGGTCTTTGAGATGTCCATGTTGGGTGAAATGAGATACTTTCTTGGGTTACAAATCTTGCAATAGAAAGAATTAATTTTTCTCTCCCAAGAAAAGTATTCTAAGGAACTTCTAAAGAAGTTTGGAATGGAAAACTCAAAACCTGTATCAACTCCTATCTCAGTGGGAAAGAAGCTAAGCAAAGATGATGAAGGAAAAAAAGTTGATCAGAAAGAATATCGAAAGCTGATTGGAAGTTTGTTGTACCTGACTGCATCAAGACCAGATCTTGTTTTTGCTATTACCATATGTGAAAGATTCTAGAGTGCTCCTAAAGAATCACATCTTGTTGCTGGAAAAAGAATTCTCAGATACATAAAAGGCACAAGAGAATTTGGAATCAAATATAGTGGTTCAAATAAAATTGATTTGTTTGGATATTAGGATGCAGATTGGGAAGGAAATGTTGATGATAGAAGATCCACATCTGGTGGAGTGTTCTTTATGGGAAAAATTTGTGTTGACTGGCACTCGAAGAAGCAAAATTCTGTGACACTTAACACGACTAAAGTTGAATATGTTGCCGCTACTCAGGCTGCTACTCAAATTATCTGGATGAAGACACAGTTGGAAGATTTGTTAGTTGAAGTGAAGTTTCCCTTGCTGTTGGGCTGTGATAATCAAAGCACAATTAATCTTACCAAGAATCCTATCCAACATTCTCGTTCAAAGCATATTGACATCAAATATCATTTCATCAAAGAGCATGTGTAAAAGAATGAACTTAAACTTGAATATGTTTCATCTACTGAACAAGTTGCTGATATTTTCATGAAACCTCTTCCAAATTAATCATTCTCAAGATTGAGGTTAAACATGAGTGTCCAACCTCTTTCTCTTCAAGGTTAAGGTATGTTGTAACGTCTCATCTCTCTTATTACCCTTGGATTGTTTTGTCAAGGGGGAAAATTTGTTTGTATCATAAATCTATTGTTCAAAGAGAGAGTTGTGGGTAAGATGTGAACTCAACATTGCTTGTGTATGTGAACTATTCTAACTTTTTATTGGAGTGGTTGTAGGAAAGAACTTGAATTTGTTTACAGGAAGTATGAAGCTGAAGATGTCATTTTCACTACCTATGGACAACATGGTTTTTCTGTCAATGATTCTTGTTTCCTACAATGAGTTAGCTCACGTAGGATTATAATTATTGATAAGTAATCCATTTCTTGAGGTTTCCAAGTTTGGTGATTTATAAAAACTTGGTTGACAACAAAATACAAAGGGGGAGATTGTTAGGACCAAGCTAAAGTAAGATATGGTATGCATGGATTGTCTTTTGTTGATCTTGAGGAAGTTTTCATAAAGGAAAGACACCTTGAATTTCTAAGAATTCGAAAGCTGGAAGTTTGAAGATTCAGAACCAAGAATATTGAACATTCATAACCTGGTGTTCGAAGAATTCGGATTCTGGAATTCGGAGTCTGGAAATTGAGAAGTTCGGAACCGGGAAATTGCAAATTATCTAAAGCTGGCTGATAGGAGATTTGAAGACACTAATTGTGACGATGCTTTGCTATTTTGTAACTCTAATATTGTGAGTATATGCAAGTACTCACGATGCAAGCAAAAGTTGGATCGAGAAGTCATACCGAGAATCTGGTGATCCATTCTGAGAACCTGAAGTTGTACCGAGAATCGAAGAAGTCGTATCGAGAACCAAAAGTCGTTCCAAGAATCAGGAAGAGATGTTCCGAGAACTAGAAGTCGTACCGAGAACTGGTGAAGCCATACCGAGATCCAAAGGAGTCATACCGAGAATTCAAAATCTTCGGTATCAATAAATAAAGTGGATTCATACCGAGAATGAAAAATTTGTCATACCAAGGAAGCAATGAAAAGCCATACCAAGAAGTGATGAAGAGTCATACCGAGAATTGAAATGGTGTCATGCCGAAGACTCAAGAAGGATGGATCTGAGAAAGTGATGCCAAATAATCAAGAAGGGTGGATCCGAGAATATGATGCCAAGAAAAAAGAAGAGTGAATCCGAGAAAGTGATTCCGAAGAATCAGGAAGGGTGGATCCGAGAATATGATGCCGAGAAGACAGAAGAGTGAATCTGAGAAAGTGATGCCGAAGACTTAAGAAGGGTGGATCCGAGAATGTGATATCGAGAATCCAGAAGGTCAGATCTGGAAAAGGCCAAAGTTCTAAATCAAGAGAAGTGGAGGAAGATTTGAGAAGATTCTAGAAGCGTTGACAAAGTCTTAATTACACCGAGATTTCAGGAGAAATTAAGATTTGGGTGAATTTAAGTGAGCGGGAAAATATTTTGGTTTCCCACCTAAGAACACTTTGGAGCACCTATAAAAGGATATCAGAGTACAAAGTAAATGTGTGATGATTAAGTAGTGAGAGAAGCTCTGATAATATAGATAGAGAAAGAAGTGTGTGGCCGACTGAGTTTTCATTGCAGTCTCAATTGAAACGTGAATTTGATACTAGTTGACACTGTATTGAGTTTCTCGGATTGAGAAAATTCAGAGTGAAGAAAGTTCGGATTGAGAAAATTTGGAGTGAAGAATTCGGAGTGGAGATTCGGAATGGGGAATCAGTACTGGCTGTCACCGTATTGAGTTTCTTAGACTAAGGAAGACTCAGATTAAAGAATCGGAGTGAAGAAGAAAGTTTGGAGTGAAGAATTTGGAGTGGAGATTCGGAATGGGGAATCAGTACAGGCTGTCACCGTATTGAGTTTCTCAGACTGAGGAAGACTCGGATTGAAGAATCGGAGTGAAGAAGAAAATTTGGAGTGAAGAATTCGGAGTGAAGATTCAGAATGGGAAGTTTGGACTGTAATTGATCTATCTCAAGTCCAAGGAGTCCTTCCCTTTCTTCTGGGTAAGGAAGTGGAGATTTGTGCTGAAATTGCTTACACTTGTGTATTTGAAAGGAAGTGCATGTAACATAAGTTGTTACAAGAAACGAGACTTTTCCCTATTGTGCTAAGAGGGTGTACACGCACTGGAGTGATTGTTTCACAGTGCTTCACGAGTGTAAGGGTATATCCTACTCATTGTAATCCAAGGATTATTTTCTTAGTGGATTGTATGGTGCTGGATTGTTTCCAACCATACCAAGGACGTAGCTATTCTTATTGAATAGTGAACCTTGTAAATTGATGTGTTCCTTTGGATGTGTGCTTGTTAGTTTTCTCATCAGGAAATTACATCTTTAACAAGAGACAAAGGTTGTTCTCAATATTAAGGGAACTTAAAAAGGGAAAAAGGGGTACCACTGATTCACCCCCCCTCTCAGTGGTTCATTACTTCAAATGGGTCCTTACACATCCTAGCATCTATACTTTTTTCAGAAAGACAATCTAAGGAGTCCTTTTGTGCAAATCAAAAGGAGACACTCGAAGAAGAGGTAATTGTTTTACCAACTCTTTCAAAGTTTTTTCCTCTTATACTTCATTTTCATAATTTTTTTACATAATAAATTAATAAATCCAGAATATAATATAAACTGAGATGGTTTTATGATTATGATACAACCATATTCCTCCTTTTACCCATCCTCTGAAAAACAATATCACAATGCGTACGTATGTACGACTTACCGTCTCTATACCGTGGTATAAACTGTTTTTCATGTATAATTTATTTAAATGGGTATAATTATGAATATAATGGATATAAATAATTAATATTACATGATATTTATTATTTATAATTAACATACCATCCATTTTTTTACCCCTTTACCATTAAAAAAAATGATATTGTCGCTCGTGTGTACGTACGACTTACCGTCTCCATGACGCGATGAGATTCATCTTCCACGTTAAACATTCAAGAATGATTATAAAAATATATATAATGAATAAGTATAAAATATATGACATAATAATGATAATGGAATAATATATATATATATATACACATATACATACACATATATGTTATTTACTTGGTTCCATTAAATACAATAAGAAAACGAAAACAACGTTCATGCATACATACGACCCACCGTCTCCATGAACGTTGTATTATATTACATATTATATATATATACTGAATATATATGATATATAAATCATGTTTTATATTATTTAATTAAGTAAATCATGATCTAAGTAATAAGATCAAAAATAACAAATCAAAACACGTACGATAAACAAAGCGATTATTACTTGAAATGTTGCTTTAACTTGAAAATTATTAATAAATGGGTAATATAAAGTCATAAATGAATAATATATGATATCATATATGATATCATAAATATTATTATAATTTTATTAGAATTTAATAATATGTTTAAAACCATTATACATGAGTTTCAAACACGTACAAAGAGTATCAAACCTAAGGTAAGGGAATTCCATCTCACTTTTAATTTTTGTGATATATAAGCCATGTTCACCACCCATTTCTTGTGTGTGGTATATATAATTCCCATATTATATTTCATATCATTATTAAATTTATTTTCATGGAATTTAAAGGTTCATTTTAAGATACCGGGCTTATGATTTAAATGTTCAAAGTGGTATGGGACGCTTTGAATGTTTAAAGAATTAATCCTTTCTCCATTTCATTATTCTTGATATTATTTTCATAACTATTTATATGGATATAAAAGTATTATAAAGGAAATTTTATGTCTATTTTAATTTCATTCAATTTTTTTCAAAAAGGAATCTTTTTAAGGTTTTATGTAAGGGTTAATTTCTCAATCTCATTATTATTCAAGGCTGTTTATACACAAGTATCTACTGGGACACATTTATTATCCATGTCCATGTTTTTTAAAAATATATTTCAAAATATTATCAAAAATTGTTTAAAGTAAATTTTAACCATGTTTGACTTTTTATAATTTTTTTTGAAATGAATCTTTCTGTTGTTTTCTAAATGAGATACTTTATGACCTTTTTGACAAATTATGGAAAACATGTTTTGTTAACTTATACACCGTGAGAAACTATTTCCGCCATCATGAAACCTTAACATTTTGAGGCATCCATTATAATATTATAATGTTACTTTTATAATAATTTTTTTCTTTTATAATTGTGATAAATTTTCAAATTAAAAAGGATGTTTCTCTTAAAGAGTTTTAATAATTTTATTAGATTATTTTCATCTATGTCAATATCCTATATTATATTTTATACTTAATTGAGGTTGATTTATTATGATACAAACTTCAATATAGTATTGAAGGTTTTATGATATGTTTGACTATGGAAGTTCTATTTTTATACCATTTATGTTTTATGGTTAAAGTATTAACATTTCATATGCTAGTTTTAATATGAATGTTTATGTCATATTTTACCCTTTTCATATAAGGAATGAATTGGAATTAGAAAGAAATGGGTTGGGGACCGGTTAAAGAAAGACCTACTAGTTAGGGACCAGTTAATGAAATCCCTACGGGTTGGGGATCAGTTAATGAAATCCCCTAGATACATCATTAGTTCTCATGAGACAAACTATTTTTGGGTTTTACTCTCTTATGTATGGTCTTGGAACGAGGACTTGACGATATGGTTATGATATTTGACATTATGCATTATCTCATTATGAGATTAGTTATTGATATTAAATGTAATTATTTGACTAGTAGAATATCCATGTGAATGTTTAAATGGAATTATTTGATGTATTATTACCATATTATACTAAATATTATGTTTAAAAGGCTTGTGTTTCAGTTTTATACCTTGCCTTAAAAGTTTATGCTTATTTATAAAAGATTCTGCTGTATTGTTTACCCTTAATGAGCATCTAAGATCACCCCTTTCTTATGTTTTATTTTCCCAGAATGCTAAGAAGTGTTTTATGATTAATATATAGAGTTAAGATGGGAGATTGATGGAATTCTCAATGGATTATCTATACTGTATTTTATGTTTTGAATTGCAATGTAAAGTTCTTGTATGTAGTCTATTTTCCAAGACTACTAAACTGATCGGTATTTTGAGATTTCATTCCTTGTAATCATTCCAATATATTAAAATAATGCACCGAATCTAGGATTCTAAGGTCAATACATTATAATTGGTATCAAAGGAAGTTTAACAACAACCATGAAAACTATATTTAGAAAACATAGATTAGGAAACAAAGACCTAATATTGACATTGAAGATAATATAAAAGAACATACTAGAATTTTCATAAGGTAGATATTATGTGGGTATTCTTAGAAAATACATCCCTGTCTGGATGATATAAGTGGACATGGTTCTAGCACAGATATACCTAGGAGTAATAACTCTAACAAGGTGTTCTAGGCTTGACTCAGGGTAACCTGGTGCATGAAAACGAGCCTTACTGTGCACCTAGTTTGACACCCATAGGGTATATGATTAGGACAATTCACATTTTATTTACAAACCATTATTAAAGATTTAAAAGTAAATATGTCCCCAAAGAAACCATTTTTATGATTATGAGACTAGATATGCATAAATATTCAATTTATGTTAATCATTTTTCTAGTTTTTGGACTATACATTACGATATGATCTAAACTATCATATATCATCATTTAGAAATGGCACCTAATAGAAGGAAGGTGAACCTCATTGATGCATGTGATTCGAATAGTAAGAAGGATCATATCTTTCATGGCCTTAATCCAATATTTCGAAGGGAAATAATATTCCAAGCATTCCCATCATATGAGTACATAATATCAACTGGTAGTGGGACAAGTAAAGAGTACTCTAAGTATTATGGATTCAGAGAAAAGTATGAGAATAAAAGGACAACTAATAAAAATTTGGATAAAGGGAAGAAAGGGAAGAAGGTTTTTCCCACATGTGTTAATTGTGGAAAAAAAACACCATGGTGCCTGCTTAAAAGGAAAATGAGTTTTATTCAAGTGTGGTAAAAAAGTCCATCTTGCTCATGATTGCAAGGGAAGGAAAAAATCTATCAATGTTTAATGTTACAATTGGAAAGAGACAGGACACTACAAAAATCAATGTCTCATGCATCAAAGGAATATACCCTGAAATAGGCTAATGGACATGGTCAAGATTATGATACTCCATGGATGATGAGGAATTATTAATGTTCCTATGTTTGGAATTATGTCATTTAAGTATTTTGGCAATGATGTACTGGTTATAGGAATTATGGAATATATAAGGACTGCACTGCAATACTATTTCATTAAGGATTTGAGAATGTATGTGGAAGAGTAATAAAAAAAGTGTCTTAGTAATAATTTTATCTTTTTAGTAAGCATATGGTTGAGGTAAAGAAAACCCTTAATATGTTTTTGATATTGAGATAATGATGTCAAAATAAAGAGATGATTGATTTGGATAAAGTAAATTGGATATTATTGACTTCCTTGGAACTGATTAATGGTTTGTGGTTTATTACATCATTGTTGGAGTTTACAACATTTTTGGATTTTAGGAGTATATCCAATATTCTTTGTTTTATAGAAGGAATAATGAAGTACGAATGAATTTAATAAGGTTTTATGGTAATTCAGGTTATTACCATGTTTTAAGAGAATACATGATGAAGGTATTCACATGTTTTCTATGTAACAATAAGAACTACATTATGTTGTTTGAGGATAAAACATTTATTAAGGTTATATTTGGAATGTTATAATAATATAGTTTTATAAAAAGGAGAACCTGTAGGTCGGATGACAACATGTCGCATCCGGTAAGGCCGCGAGACTTGAACTCACAACCGAAGGGCGATAAGGGTGCATCACCTACCATTGGCCTACATGATGTCCTAGTTTTTATAATGTAATTTTTTATTTAAATGGTATGACATATGAAATATAAGTTCATTTTTAGAACCCTATATGATTAAGATAAATATAATATTTTTGAATTTTTTTAACTTTTAGAGAGAAAGATGAGTTTGTGGTAGAGATTAGTTAAAGGATGGAACTCTACTTTTCAATTAAGTATACTTCCTTGTGTTCTTATTATATGAAGTAAATTAATTCTTCAACTCTATGGAAAGGATTTTGAATAAAAAAATGTTATCTTAGTACTTTTTCTGATGAATCAAATGGGCTTTTAGATCATCACGATTTAGAGGTTTGGATTGTTAACTTTCTCCTAATCATGTTCTCTATCACTCTCTATCGGAACATGATAGTTATATTTTTCTTTCAAGTCCATGTTTTCCTAAATGGAACCCTTGTATGTGTTATCTCTAGAAACTTTCATACTTACATTTCTTTATTTTAAATTAGAACTTTTATTAACCCTATTTTCAATGTGGGTTTTCCACAAAGGTATTTTCTAGTATCAACGTTTTTATTTTCGAAGTCCAATTTCAAATTGTGAGGATGAAATTTATTAAAGGAGGGTAGAATGTAACACCCCAATATTTCAAAGTATGTTATCTTTTTAAAGAAATTCAATAGCTTATATTTCACACAACACTGACTTGGCTTACATTACACGCAAGATTGAGTTTTTACGAAACAACACTTTAGTATTAAAATTATTTAAATGATATATTTATAACTTATCCATTAAATATAATAATATGAATAGTAATAAATAATTTTTAAATGTTATTTATAATTTTGTCACATAAATAAAATATATTTATAATGAAATTTATAAGTTTCGGTAAAATATTTATATATTTAGAAATACTATTTTCTCAAAGGAACTACTTTTTATGTCTTTTTATGAACAATAAAAAAATTAATTTTAGAAACACATTGAAATTTAATTTGGTAAAACAGTCTAAATTTTTGAATTTGGAAAATCAAAATTATCTTAGGGTGAATTTTTGGTATTTTTCTAAAAAGTTTCAATTTTTGATGAATAGTGAAAAATACTACATTGTTGTTAAAAACCAACGTTTTCATTTAAATAATTGTTTTACTTTAAATTGATTTTAAAGTCACAACAGATAAATAATACATATATTAATTAAATTTAATACATGGGAATTATTTTTATAATATAATTAGATATAAAAATTATTGAACTTTTGAACATTTATTTTACCCGCCTTCTAGCCACATTTGCGGGATTAACATTAAACACAATTTTACTATTTCTATGAATTTAATTTCAAAAAACAGACATACATGGTTGTAATCAGTATGAAAAATGTGGTCAAATAGGATCAAAATAATTTTTGGTGAATAGTAACTTTTAAATTTTATTTATCATAGTTAAAGGTAAATATAATAATTAATGGTAAAAATAATATTATATTAATATAAAATTCCCCTAACTCTTGCCCCAATTTCATTGGATAAGTATGTTTCGACCAAAATCAACCTTAGGTCGAAGATATGATCCTTTTTGATCCACTTGTGTTAGATTAAGATATTTATTATATTTTATTTAAAGAAGAGTTAAAAATGTCATATTCAAATTTTAATAACTATATCATTTTTAATATGAGGCTATATAAGTGATATGGTTGACTATAAATAGTATTTAGAAAGATAAATTTTTTATCTAAAAATGGAAATTTATTTATAATTTTAGTAAATAAATAATTAAATTAAATAGTGACATAATGATGATGCAATAATTAATTTATTAAAGGAAAAATCAATTAATTGTTATTAAAAATATTAAAACAAATATAATTTGAAATATTTGTTGCCATAAAAATTTTTTTTAGATGAAATCGACATGTTAGTTATGAGTTAATTTAGTTTGTTCGAAGGAATCAAGTTTTTACGACTTTTACAAAAATCATGTATAATGGTGTAAAAATTGACTTAAATGTGATTTTAAAATAAATACTATTTTATTAAATGATATAAAAGTCATAAAAATATAAGGTTCAGCCAAATAACTTTTATAGTGTTAAATATTTCATAAATGATCCAATTGAGGTTCATTTGGAATTTTATAGTAACTATATTAACCCTATATTATAAAAAAGACAAGTTGTCATGGTAAGTGTTAAATTATTTAACTAAGGGTTAAAACCAAAATATAAGGTTAATTTTGTGACCTAAACATGTCTAAAATCAATTTTTTGTGATTATTTATACCCATACTCACATTATACTTGAAATAACTCACTTTGGAGCTATTTTAAATCAAAAATTAATTTATAATAAATTAATAGTTTTGGAGTTTCCTAAAGTGTCCCCCCCTCTCTTATAAAAGGGGACATCCACTTCTTTTTTATTCAGACCTCTAAAGACCTTTAGGCAGGACAAAAACTTCCCATTTATCCTCCCAAATTCCCTAAATTCATTCTAGGGGCTATAATTTTGGCAGAAATCCAACCTAAGGAGTCCTTTTGTGCAAATCAAAAAGAGACACTGAAAAATGAGGTAATTGTTTTACAAACTCTTTCAAAGTTATTTTCCTATTATAATTCATTTTCCTAAGTTGTTTCTATACTAAAGTAATAAATCTAGAATCTACTATATTCTGAGATGTTGCTATGATTATGGGACAACCATATTCCTCCTTTTACCCATCCTATGAAAAATAATATCACCATGCGTGCGTACGTACGACTTACTGTCTCCACACCATGGAATAAACTATTTTTCATTTATACTTTATTTAAATGGGTATAATGATGAATATAATGGATATAAATAATAAATATGACATGATATTTATTCTTCATAATTAACACACCATCTATTTATTTACCCCTTTACCATTAAGGAAATGATATCATCGCTCGTGTGTACGTACAACTTAAAGTCTCTATGACGCGATGAGATTCATCTTCCACGTTAACCATCTAAGAATGACTATAAAAATACATATAATGAATAAGTATGAAATATATTATATAATAATGATACTTTAATAATATATATATATATATACATACATATATATATATATATGTTATCTACTTGGTTCCATTCAATACAATAAGAAAACAGAAACAGCATTCATGCATATGTAAGACCTACCATCTCAATGAACGGTGTATTCCATTACATATTATATATATATATATAAATACTAAATATATATGATATATAAATCATGTTTCATATTATTTAATTAATTAAATAATGATATAAGTAATAATATCAAGAATAACAAGTCAAAACATGTACAATAAACAAAGCGATTATTACATGAAATGTTGCTTTAAATTGGAAATTATTAATAAACGGGTAATATAAAGTTATAAATGAATCATATATGATATAATAAATATTATTATGATTTTTTTATAAGTTAATAATATGTTTAAAACTATTATATAAGAGTTTCAGAAACATACATAGAGTATCAAACCTAAGGTAATGGAATCTCGTATCACTTTTAATTTTCGTGAGATATAATCCATGTTCACCACACATTTCTTGTGTGTTGTATATGTAATTCCCCTATTACATTTCATATAATGAATACATTTATTTTCATGGTATTTAAATATTTTTTTGAAGATATCATGCTTATGATTTAAATGTTCAAATTTGTATGAGACACTTTGAATGTTTAAAGAATTAATTCTTTCTCTATTTCAATATTTTTGATATTATTTTATATAACTATTTATATGGATATAAAAGGATTATAAATGAAATTTTATATCTATTTTATGTTCATTAAAATATTTTAAAAAAGGAATCTTTTTAAGGTTTTATGTAAGGGTTAATTTCTCAATCTCATTATTATCCCAGGTTGTTTATATGAAAGTATCTGCTGGGACACATTTATTATCCATGTCCATGTTTCTTAAAAATTCATTTCAAAATATTACTAAAAACAGATTAAATTAATTTTTACACATGCTTAACTTTTTATAAAATGTTTTGAAAGGAATTTTTTTTGTTATTTTTAAAACGAGATACTTTATGACCTTTTTGGAAAATTAAGGAAACCATGTTTTTTAACTTATACGGCGTGATCGACTATTTCTTACATCATGACGCCTTAATATTTTGAAGCTTCCCTTACAAGCTTAAAATGTTAATTTTAATAGAAATGTTTTATTTTATAATTTTTCGGATTTTTCAAAGTAAAAAATGGATATTTCTCATAAAGAGTTTTAATGATTTTATTAGATTATTTTCATATATGTCAATATCCTATTCTAGATTTTATGCTTAATTGAGGTTGATTTATTATGATACAATCTGCTATATTGTATTGAAGGGTTTATGATATGTTTGACTATGGATGTACTATTTTGATATTATTTATGGTTTATGGTTAAAGTATTAACATTTCATATGCTAGTTTTAATACAAATATTTATGTCATATTTCACACTTTTCATATGAGGAATGAATTGGAATTAGAAATAAATGGGTTGGGGACTGGTTAATGAAATACCTATGGGTTGGGGACCTGTTAATGAAAGCCCCATGGGTTAGGGACCGGTTAATGAAAGCCCCTCGATTCATCAGTAGTTCTCATGAGACAAACTATTTTAGGTTTTTACCCTCTTATGTATGGTCTTGGCACGAGGCCTTGACGGTATGGTTACAATGTCTAATATTATGTATTACCTCATTATGAGATTCATTATTAATATTACATGTGAATATTCCACTAGTATAATATCCATGTGAATGTTTAAATGAAATTATTTGATTTATTTTTTCCATATTATGCTGAAGATTATGTTTAAAAGGTTTGTGTTTCAGTTTTATACCTTGCCTTAAAAGTGTACACTTATTTATAAAAGATTCTGGTGTATTGTTTACCCTTATTAAGCATTTGAGCTCACCCCTTTTCTTATGTTTTATTTTCCCAGGATAAAAATAAGTGTTTTATGACTAATATGCAGGGTTAAGCTATGATAATAATGGTGTTCATAATGGACTATCTGTGTTATATTTTATGTTTTGAATTGTAATGTAAAGTTCATGTACGTAATCTATTTTCTAAGACTACTAAGCTGATCGGTACTTTGGGATTTGATTCCTTGTAATCATGCCAATGTATTAAAATAATATATTGACTCTAGGCTTCTGGGGTTGGGGCACTACAATTTGGGTTTTACCTTAGGGTGTGTTTGGGTGATTTTGAGAAAAATTAAAGGAAATTGGGTTGAGCATAGTTGATGCATGGTTAGAGAAAACCATGCCCCCCAACCCAGCAAACCATGTAACCATGAATAGTGGGGGTTTGCATGGTTGGTGCACAATTTGTCAACCCTCCATTCTTAGCAGTTCAGTGATCCTTAAGAACTTCAAAATTTTAAAATTTTTAATATTTTAAAAAAAGAAAGTATCTAATATACTATTAAAAATAATGTATTTAACAAAATAAATAAAGTATTTAATGATGTTTTTAAAAAATAAACTTATTATTAATAAAAATTAATAAAATTAATAAAATTAATAAAATTAATAAAATTAATAAAATTAATAAAATTAATAAAATATTTATAAAAATTAATAAAATTATTTAAGTATTTATAAAAATTGATAAAATCAATAAAATGTTTATAAATATTATTAAAATAAATAAATTATTTATAAAATTTAATAAAATAATAAATTATTTATTAAAAATAATAAAAATAATAAAATGAATAAAGCACATCTCTGGTTAATTATAAACCTGTAGTGAATTTTGTATTAAAAAAAGTATTTAATACATCTTTTTAATAGTTATTTATTGCTTCTTTTATTTTAAAAAATGGATAGAGAAAATAAAAAAAATATATTTTGTGTGATCATAGATGAATATGCCATCAAAAAAACTTCACATGATTCTAGTATAAATATTTTCCATGTACGAGGTGTTGAATCATTTCTCACATTTGCATCATCAAATATGAAATTTATTTTAGAAAGGACGAAGTGTACTTGCAATAAATATGATCTTAGTAGATATGAATCATTTGATACCATTAGACTTTATTTATTTCATTTTAGTTTTCATTTGGATGAAATTTTCTTATATCAACATGATAAATGCCATTCAACATCATTAATGTTCATTTATTGAGTTAATTTATTACATTTTTTTAATTATATATTTTTTATTATCCATCAAATTTTAAAAATTTAATCCACAATGTTATCGAGATGTCTTTTCAAAAAATATAAAATCAAAATGATGAGGAAAATTCTAATCTTGAGTCATCTCAATTTTATGATTTGTTGAAATTTATCAAGGAGTGCTTGCATCCTCAATGAAAGATCAATAAATTATAAACAATTATAAAATCTATGACTATTAAATCAAATTTTGGAATTTCTAATAGTTTTTTTAATCGAGTACTTGGCTTGGTTAAAACTTTGTTTAACAAAAAAGTAGAATAGTAACATAAAAACCTTTATGAAATTTTAGATATTTTAATTATTATTAAATATTAGTCTATAATATTATATTTTATCTACATTAGGGTTTATAAATTTTAATTATTAATAAATATTATAGTTTATTTCTTTATTTTTTTTCAACATCATAGTTTATAAATTTGATAATAAAATATTATATATTTATAATTTTATTAATAAATATTTTTAAGTAATATAATATAACATATTAAAAGTTTGAAAAAATTATATTATGAAATAATAAAAAATATGTATATATATAAGTAACTGTTTAATAAAAAATTAATTAATTATTTATGATATTTAAAATGATTAATAAATTATTTATAAATAAATTATTATATTTCTAAAATTATTAATAATTTTTTCATAAATTTAATAAAATATTTAAAAATTTAACATAGTGTTCAATATAATTAATAAATTATTTGTTTTTTAATAAAGAATAAATCAAAAACTAACAATGCATGAATATAAAGAAACTTATTTAATTTAAATTTTAAAAAATAAAAAGTCAATATTTTTTAATAAGAAAATAAATTATGAATATAGTATTTAATATATAATTAAAAAACAATATATTTAAAAAATAAATAAAGTACTTAATACAGTTTTTAAATAATAAAAAAATATTCATATAAATTAATAAAATAAATAAAATATTTATAAAAATTAATAAAATTATTGAAATTTTTATAAAAATTGATAAAATCAATAAATTTATTTTAAATTTTATTAAATAAATTAAATTATTTATAAAAAATAATAATAATGATAATATATATATAATAATAAAATACTAAAAGTATTTATGAAAAAAAATAAAATCAATAAAGTATTTATAAAAATTAATAAAATTAATAAAGAATATCTCTTGTTTATTTATAAGTTTGTTGTGATTTTTTAAGAAAAAATATTTTTTGTATCTTATATTTTAAAAAATAGACATATAAAATAAACAACAGTGTCTTTTGTGTGATGGTAGTTCAATATGTCATTAGAAAAGTCCACATGGTTCTGCTATAAATTGTATCTATGTAGAGGGAATCAAATCATATCTTGAATTTTAATCATCATATACATAAGTTATTCTGAAATGGATGATCAAGTGTTCTAGTAAGAAATGTGATCTCCTCAAATACGAATCATTTGATACTGTTGAAGTTTATTTGTTACATTTTGGTTTTTGATTGAATCATATTTTCTAGTATGAACATGATGAATTTCATTCAGAGAGAAGATCATATTTTTTAGTTACAAATCCATCAAATTTTCAAAATTTTAGTACATGTGGTTGCTAGGTCATTTTTTTTTGAAAAAACCAAAAATCAGAATGATGATGAAAATTCTAATTTTGAATCATCTTAATTTTATGATTTTTTAAAATATCTTGAGGAGTCCTTGTATCCTTGATTCAAGGTAAATAAATTACAATAAATTAGGAAATTTATTACTATGAAATTTATTTTAGAATGTCTAATAGCTATTTTAATTAAGTACCTGTCTTGGTTAAAACTTTGTTTCTTGATAAAAATCTATTACTAGAATGATTTTATGAAACTAATAAACTTGTTTATAATTTGAGTATTATTTCATAGAAGATTCATTCATGTTGAAATAATTTCATCTTATATTATTATGATTGTGAATATTTGATTAATTGTTCGATATGTGAAGAATCAAGGTTTAAAGTAAGTCAACATAGAAATAATAAACCTGTTCATGTTGAATAATTGAATTATTTTTCAATTGCACCCACATTATCTTGTTTTTTATGTCCTGTATCATAACTTGATTTATGAAATGACATCAGTTTAATTTTTTCATAAATTTTAGATTAAATCATCCATGTGATGGTGACTTGTGGAAATAGTTTGACTAATAGAATCCACCTTTGACTTCAAATCCTCATAATGTTTGTTTAAGTCTTTCAAAAAATGGATTTTATCCTTTTAGTGCCTACCATATTCAATATTCTTATTTTCCTATTTTCATATTTCTATATAACTTACCTCCTTATAGGTTAATGAAATCACCATATCTATATTTTTTTATTATTAGTTTCTAATCTATTATCAAAAGAATATTGATATTAATTTTAAAACATTGATTGATGATTTGAAATAATTACAAAGTGATGCTATAATTACATATGATTTGGTTTTAAAATAAAATATTTCATTGGGAGAAACATTATTCTGGAAAATTAGTAATTTTACTAAATATGGTATGTTATCTAAATAGATTACACATAGTCCTAAATCATGTCTGTACTGTATGGGTGAAAAAAATCATTCATTTTTATTAATGAATAATGACCTTATTTTTTTACTGCCATAAAAATTTCTTTCCATTAATCACCCATTTCATATAAATAGAAATAATTTTACAAAATTTTAATTGAAAAATATGAACCTACATCAATTCTATTTGGTGTTCTGTTATAAATTTTCATACCTTAATTACCTACTATCATGTTTAAGCCAACTATAAACAAATAAAAATAGTTAGTTTCGGGATAGATCAAAATTATTAAAAATAAATCATCTTTTTAGATTTACTACATTAACCTTATTTTTTAGTCTGTCATATTTTTGATGAAATATATATTGAGAATTTTTTTTTTGTAACTCCCGAGCTTCAATTATAGTAAACTTTTCTTTATAAAGAAGTAATAACATAATACACATAACTTTATTAAAGAATGTGATTTAAAGATAAATTCCTAAATTTTATAAAATGAATTTTATGAAATAAATTTTATTTTTTAATTCATTAGGTCAAAATTAGTTTAGGGTGAATTTTTGATATTTTTCATAAAAAGTTGATTTTTGGGCGAATAGTGGAAAATACCGATTTTACAAAAAATGTCACTTTTATGACATTATAATGATATAAGAATAAATTAAAATATTTTGAAATTTTTTTCTAGACCAAATATATTTTTAATAAGTAACATAATTCATACAAAAATATAATGCTGAACTCATAAATATATGTTTTACATTTTGGAAATCTAAGTAATGTTTTCATTCAATTAAAAACTATTTTTAGTTCTTTTATTTTAATAAAGTATTCGCAAGGTTCATTTAGGTTTTGGTTTGGTTTGAAATTAAAATACGACTCCTTTTATTTTACACAATCCAATTAATTTCATTATAATCAATATTATATTCTATTTTTTTTTGAAAAATCATTTTTATTCTTAAAAAAACATTTTTCTAAAAATGATTTTCATTGCGTTTTGTGAACTCATATTAAAATTAATTTATTCTAATTTTACAAATTGAATATTTCAAAATGGGTTAAATGTTTTTAATTATAATAATTAATATGTGGTAATAAATTCAACTTAATTTTTGTTCATAATGAATAGTAAAATTAGTAAAAATTGTTACCATGGTTATTGTTAAAACAGGTTTACCCAGGGGGTTAAACTAAGAGATAAAGTTAAAAATTATACTTAAACCTGTATAAATATTATCAGTTAAAGATATTTAGGCCTTATATTATCTTACCTTTTATTTTTTTTTCTATTTGGTACCACTTTCACAAGAAATGACTTTATATTTTTTTGAAATTTTAAGTAATTCCATGTGTGTCCCTCCCATAACTTAAAAAGGGAACCTCTTCTATTACATTACTCAAAAAATTTTATCACTCTATATCAGACAAGTCCTTCCCAAAATCTTCTTAGATTCATTCCCTTCATTCGTGAGTTTTTCTTCTTCTTTTAAAACCATACTAGAAGGGTTTAAGGTCTATGGAGAATGAGGTCTCTCAAAGAAGAGGGAATCGTCTTTACCAATTGTTTCAAAGTTTATTTCTTATTATAATTCATAAAAATATATTGTAAACATGATAAAATAATTACTATATTATCATAAATATACTAATATTTTATTATGAATATTATATAACCATTTTCCACCTCCTTTCGACCCTATGGAAAATAAAAACAATACTTTTCCAATCATAGGCCATACTCTCTCCACATAGTGGTGTAATTCATTTTTCACCACCAATTTAAATTGATGATTATAAATATGGAAATAATTAATATATATAATATTTATGAAATAATTATGATTCTAGAAATATAATATACCATTTATCTTCTTACCCTTCCACCCATTAAAAAATAACAACGTCGCTCGTGTGTACGTGTGGACTACCACTTCCATGAAGAAATGTAATTCATTTTTCATGTCTTAATTTCATAGATGATTATAAATATATATATAATTAAAATATATTATATTTATATCATGATTAAAATTATAGATATTATGGAACCATTAACAAGATTCCAGGACCACTGAATCGAATCATACATGAAAAACAAAGGAGTTAGGAACCAAAGTGATGATGACAATGAAAGTTTGTTAATGAAATGGTGATAAAATATTATAAGTAAAAAATATATAATATTATAATTATGGATATTATTTTTTAATATAATTATAATAAATTTAAATTTATTATATAAGAGGTTAAAATCATTTATGAAGCAAGTCAAGCCTAAGGTAAGAGTTTATTTCACAATCTCATCACTATTCAGGATTATTTATATTTAAGATTATATTGAGGGATTTATATGATCTATATATCTTAAAAAATATATATTTTATTCTCCTATGGTTATTTCTATAAATTACAAAATTTTCATTTCATTTTCCTTCCTCTAAGAATTCAAAAGTCTGAAAGAAAGTTTTTAAGGAAAACTAAATTTGTTTTTCCACTCATTCAGGAATATTTTCCTTCCATGTCCGTATTTCCATAAAATGTTACAATAATGTATTTACCATTATAAAATGATAAATTAAAGTCATTTTTACCCTTGTTTTACTTTCTATAATAATATTTAGAATGAATCTTCTTATCATTTTCCAAATGAGGCACTTTTTATCGAAGGTGTGAACAAAATATTTGTTTTAAATATTACCAAAAAAATTAATTATAATTCCATATTGATGATTATTTTCATTGAATATTAATTTACAAGTTTCTATGGTTCTTTTCAAATATTTTTTTTCTCTAAATTTTCTATAAATTTTTAGATTTAAAAAAAGTGATTTCAAAATAATTTTTTTTATTTTCCTCAAGAAATTTTCCAGTGATATTTTAAAAGTATTTTCATCTTTGTCGACATCCTTTAATGAATATTATGATTTAATAGGGATATAATATAATGAAATCATCCACTATATTACTCTATTTTTATTATGGTCATGTTGTTCTATTTATTAACTGGGGAAAATATTAACATTTCACATGATAGTTTTTCAATATGAATGTTTATGTTGCTATATATTGAATTTTTATTCATTTATTTCATATGATGAATGAATTGGACTTAAAAAGTGATTTTAGGGGATTTTTATAGCCTTTAAATGCATCAATAAGTTTCGTGATACAAACTAGTTTGGGTATTTGGTGTACACATTACTTATTTATGTAACGAACCAACCCACTGGGTCCCACCTGGCTGGTGGAAGGCTGAGCCACCACTACCCCAATTCCACCTCCAATAATCTAGGGTATGGAAAAAACATTGATTATTCATATCTCACACATGTGAGTACTTAGACTATGCTACCTATACATATATACATGCATAAATCTCCATGAAATACTGTAGAGATAATGAAAAAATTGATACTAGAAATGCATACATACATCCATCACACAATCAGAGTATGAAAAAAGAATTGAAATCATGAAAAGATAAAAATACAAGCCTACCAAAAACTAAAAAAATCATCCAACCTACTCAAAAGGAGGGAGATACTATGAAATTAAACCACCGGTATAAACCTCATTCTATCTAGCTCGCTATGATTCTCCTGCTTTGGGCCCTCCTAGGACTTTATTGAAATACCCATTGTACGTATAAGACAAAAAATGTGTAGGAAAATCCCATGAAAGGGTGAGTATAAAAATACCCAATAGGAACCCAAAAACCCAAAATAAAATGGAGCAACTAAAAGGAAATAGTCTTCTCAACCCAAATACAAAGGAGGAAACCTAAGAAAGAGAGAACAAGAAACTCCATATCGACCACTCTTCATCTATACATAACAATTCAGCTTATCTCCACATGGTGTTTCAATCATAAATCTCTATAAGTAATCCTAGAATAAACCTAATATACTCATCTCAGACATCAAGTCTCACAAGGTCCTGAAAACACAGCCAGCTATAGGATCTCAGTCAAGGCTCAAAGGTAATGCTCTTTTAGGATAACTCACTCCACGAGACCTTCCATCCCAGGTGGAAATCATATGAGAGAGATAAAATCATCTATAAAAACTCTTCCATACTTGATAACACTCTTCCAATATATATCACTCATTGGGTATCACTAAGCTATGACAGATTCCCACCATCATAGGTGGCATACTTATAAGAGAACACACTCGTTAGGTCTCTCCATGAAGAAAGTCACACTATCACTCATCAGATCTTGATACTCAGATAAAGAATATCACCCATCCATGAAGGAGGAATCCTTAAATCCAACTAGAATCATTTAATATCTCATCTCAAAGATAGGGGATGATACCCAAGATTTCTGGGGGACACCAAGAACCTAATCTGGTACCCTAGAGATCATATCACCCAGATAGGGGATCACTATCCATGTAGTGTTTTTCATGATGATTCCATGAACCCCTTATGAAAAAATCTGCTAAGTCAGGGATTGTATAACCAATAATACCATAAAACCTATTATAACCACCCTCTATGTATGGGATCATATACCTAATGATGCCACAAACTCTATTGGGATAACCCACTAGATAGGGGATCATCAACCATGTAGTGTTGGTCATGATGATACCACGAACCCCACCTAGGGAAGTCAATACAATAGAGGATATTGCCCTAGTATCCTGGAGGGATACACCAACTATATCTGAGATTATCTTTTTGAGGGGATCACAATCCTATGCTGAGGATGTAATACCACACTTTACCCTCATAGAGATAGACTATGGTACCTCACTCAATCAATATTGGTCTATACATTGCTAATATAAGTAACCCACCGACATCACCTCACGTCGTATCTCTAACACCAAAACCATGGCCACCATTGCATCCAGTGTAGAAAACTTCTCATAATATGCTACTTACGAGCCTCAATATGAGTCTCAAAGATGGAGACGCATGAGGGATAAGTCTCCAAGGGGAGTACATGGAATGTGTCAATAGTACACGACATGTCTCTCCAAGATGGCCCCTATCCATGACCCCTTATGGAACTCAACATGTATTTGGGAATATAAATGGCATGTGACCTCAACGGATATCCAGGGTGAATCCTTTCTTATACATGGATGGCTGGCCATGTCACCATACTTGTCGCGCCATGGCTATCAGGCAACTTTTATTTGTCCTCACCCACACACGGCCTAGCTGGCCATGTTTCTATACATGGAATATAACCTTGGTACGTGATGTGTTCCTATTATCCTCACCTAATCCTATGTCCTTGGTCATGTCCAAGTATCAAATCCCATGACCATGTCACCTATTCATGTTTGTTCACATAGCCATGCCCCTCGATAAGGCTTCCATGGCTATGTCCTAGACCACACAACCTAAGATAACTATATAGTGTATACCCATAGTAAATGATGTGTAGTCCTCAAAGTTTATCTTCCCCTAATGGAAATAATACATGGCATGTACACGTTCACTACACACCATGTGATCAGAAATTCTAAATAGGAATCCCCTACGAGCTGCTTGAAACTCTTCGATTTACACTCAAACCCATAGATCTACCCCTAAGGGATCTCTAGGAGTCTTAATAGGGTCATAAAACCATAAAAAAACATATAAACAAGGATTGAGATGTAAATACCATAAATATACCTACCTCATGGAGAAAAAAAAGCTTCTAGTTCAAAACAATGCCCAGAAACTATTGCATCGATCTAGTGATGATTGGCGTAAAAAATAGTGATCAACGACACCTCACCACCTCGATTCATCCTCAAGTCATCTATCTCCATGGGAGGAAAACCTCATATCTCTTCCTCTGTATGTTAAACATAAAGGGGAAGTGTTTGTTTTATTAATTTAATTTTATTAAATTAATAAACCTCCTTTTAACACCCCACCAACAGTCACCTTTGACCGAACTTCCAACGTCTACAAACTTTGTGTCATGCTTAGGGTAAAAACCATATTCTGAACTCAACTCATATTTTTGATCCAATAATCCAATCAGGAGTTGTTAAACTTTTACTAAAAAACTACATGTTCATGGAAAAATATATTTAATATTTTTAATATCACCACACTAAGGATCTTTGGGCCCCAAAATCCCACACCAACTCAGTGTCTAGATTCGAAAATATTTCTAGAAATTTTACATAGAAACATATAAAAACTAGAGTCAATACACTCTCCCCATATTTAAGGTTTTCATCCTAAAAAGATAAATCCTAGGCATAAGGGATAAAATTGGGCTCTCAAATGGATCTCCCATGCTAGTGAGCTCACAATAGGGTTCCCATGATGTCTATAAACATGCACTTAGGGGAACCAAAATCTCAAAAGGGTCCTATCTAGTTAGATACCAAACACCACTATATACCCCAAAATACCAATCCACACCTATCATCCAATAAAAATTGGACAACATCAAGCAATTAGGTGTGCACATGTTTTCTCAACCCCATCAGACAGAAAAAACCAAGAACCCGGTCCAACTATAGTCATAAAGTCTAGCATTACACCACCTTCCAAACCCGATGCAGAAAATGACATAACTCAGTAGTCCTCATCCACCCCTATATGAACTATTCCCTAAAAAAATATTTATAGAACCAACTATGGGCCCATAAACACTATTTCCCACTAGCTCTGATCAGTATAGAAATGACTTACAAGGATTCCCAGACACGTCCTCAAATGATACTATAATGATGGAGGTGATACAAATGCACCATGGAAACATGAAAACCTAAATAATTTTCTCCAGAACCCCAATGGTTCACTATACATAACACAACCACCCCTATCATAGGTGTACTAATGAGGGAAAGAAACCTCCTCAAAACCTCATCCCACAGCATGGCCGGTGACATTGTCAGTAATTGGAAGGTCGATGTACTCCCAAAATTTTAAAAACCCATCAAGAACATGTCCAATAGATATTCAATCATGTAATAACTTGAAAATAGAATATTCAAGATATTCATCTCAACTTTGCTAAAAAACTGGAGGGGTGACCAACAATAACTAAATATATATCATGTCATCCTCAAGCGTCTCATGTGAAAATCTTAAGTTGAGTACACTAGGTTAATAAAATATAACATAAGGTTTCCCAAGTGACACACTAGGTCTTATCGGACCCTCCTTCTACAATCCTCTAACTACACCATAGCTTAAAAATTTCCATGGGAGTTAACTGATATGTTGATGAAAATATTGGGGCAGTACTTTTGTTATAGTCTATATAGGATTCAACTCTCAGTGGGTAGTTAAACTCGACACATCCTCAAGTAGACTTCGTCAACTCCATCACTAGAAAAGGAAACTAAAAACTCATAACACTACTACTCCACAGGTCTTACTATTCATATGGTAAAAGTTTAGATGTATCTTTCCATAAATGAGCTCGTCTTGTACAACATGGGATCACTCCACCCCAAAACTAGAACTTCATCCTAAATGATAGAAATACTACCACACCCAATAGAGGCAACCATATGAGTATGGATGGTAGGAAACCATTCTACACTAAGGAAATCACCACATGGACTCTCTCTACTACTACAGAAATGTTCTATGCAAGGCTCTCTCCTTTAGAGTTGGGTCACATCACAGATAAGAGTTCATGACATATGATCCTCTCTGATGGTGCCTCCAAACATAAGGGTTGATAAAAAAGGCTCCACTGTTATCACTATACCTTGAACATGTGATACATTTATGTAAAGGTGTCTCAAGAACATGTTTTAACTATAGTAGGGGAAACACAACCACATGTCATACCTCAAACCACAGTCAAGCCTCCAAGCCAGAAGTCCATTTTTCCTAAAACCCATAATTTCTCTTGTCTTCCTATCTTCCACAACCAAGGCCTTCTATAAAACCTACACACCAACCAACCCCTAACCCACAAGCTAAAGGAACTTATCCTCCACACCTTGACACTATACACTTTGGTCGGTATTGACTCAACTGCATAATTTTTTATAACATCACAAGAATATATCTTATTATGGGAATCACCCCTCTTCCTCATGATTCTAAATCTACAAAAAACATCACCATCATAGAGTTCTACTGACTCCCTGCATCACCCTAGATAAGCCTTGAGCAAGAAGTGGAAGGAAAAGGGAATCTCACACCTGTATCTAAAAATAATACTGAAAAAGTAGAAAGGATATAGATTATAACACTAATCATAATAAAATTCTCTAATATATATAACTTTGTGGTCTGTATCTATCCTCTCTCCCATCTTCTAACTCCCTAAGCCTAGTGAAAACCCCCTGGGGGTGGTGGTGGAAACGAATCATACCATCTTCCACCCCCAATACTCTCCCTGATCCTTCAACACATTTTCCCTAATACAAAAATCCATGATCCTATCGCTATCTCTACCAAGGTAGTCTATCGACTGTACCCCTCTCAACAACATGGTGGGTCATAAAATATTTCATGAGATATCTCTATCCATCACAAGTGAAACATCACCTCTCCCATGAAGGACCAAATTTGGATTGGGAGTCCTGATATGTAGAACCACCATCACGGGATTGTATTTTGGATCATCTCACATACTCATATACCCAATCCTGCAGTTGGTTACCAACTATAGAGGTCTCAAATCCTATCTTCCTAGAACCAACAGTCGATGTCTGCTCATCAAAAAATCTCTCCACTACCAAGTCCCACTCGAGCACTCTATCATAAGTGGAAATGCATAGTGATATCACCAAAAACTTTATATCCTAACATAATACCTCCTCAAAGGTCTGTGATTATAAGAAGGATCTCAAACCATATATAGGGAGTATCATGAAAGTTTTGTAAACATCTTTGAATACTCTATCATGGTCATGCTACCTTGCTTGAATGGCATGAAGGCCTTCATTTTTTTATTGATTTTGATAACCCCTCTTTCAAGGGATGAGAGGTAACCCTTACAAGGCCCGTAGGCTCAGAGATTACAAGGCTCGTAGGCTTAAGAGATTATATGACCCGAAGGTCTTTTAGGGAATTCAACCAGACTATCTACAAGGAACTGCCCCTCCCCAGCATCTGCATCTTGATAGTAGCTCTCCACCTTTGCATGACCATATGGATAGGCTTCCCGTGCAAGCACAGGCTGGTACCGATGGCATAGCCATACCCTCTCATTCTGACAATCCATTTGGCTCTGCTCTGGTGAGTGTACCTGCTCTGAATCCTCTTCTGGGGTTGCTTTTTTTTTTGTAGTGTGTCTGGGCCTGCATTCATGTGGCCCGAAGGCCTTGGGGTGTCCCTAAGGCCTTAAGGTGGCCCAAAGGCCTTGAGAATCAACTGGCCCGAAGGCCTTGGGTGGCCCGAAAGCCTTGCAGGACCCGAGAACCAAACCAGTGGCCCGAAGGCCCAGATGGATGAATAGTTCTGGCTGCTACAGTACCGAACAATGCCTGCTACAGTTCCTACTACAGTACTTCTACAGTACTGCTACAATACTGCTACAGTACCGGAAATATGCCTCCACCAGGATTTGATCCTGGGTCTCTTGGATGCACCTAGAGAGTCCTCACCAACTGGGCTGAGGCTCTTGTGCCATGCTACCTTGTTGAAGCTACAAAAGATCACTAATCACAACATGGATGGATAAAATCATCCTTGAAGATCTACTAAAACTCCATTAAAGTGAGAATAATTTCATAATGTGTATGCATCACCAGAATCTACCATCACCCAACCGAGTTATACAAAATACTCACCTCTAAGGCCACCATCTGATCAGGATTTATCCTCACAAGTTGGAAAACTCACGTGACTGCCACAATCCATTAATCAGATTCCTAGGGGTTTGGTTCACCCCAAAACCTGGAAGGTCTATAAATCTGAAACTCATGTAGAGAAATCATAATACACACATCCTTAACTTGGATTTCTATCACAACATGCTACTTAATGGCTGATGGATTGACAGGAAAACCACATGGAGATACTACCTCCTGTGGAAAAACATGAACCAAAGACTCATCACTGGGTAGATCATCATCACAATAATATCATGGAACTCTATATGACTATCTTCACAATTATATATTGAAATAGAATAAATATTCTCCACGGTCAATGAGTATATTTGGGGAGCTGACTTAAGAAAGAAATGGAAACCAAAACTTAGTCCTATATAATGCATGTACTAAAATTCCCTTGAAACACATGTCTGTATGTTATGATTCAACAAGAAGGTTATCAGATTCCTGAAGAATGGATACATTAGTCATTTCACTAAAGCTGAAGTCCCTGGATTGAAATCTAAACTTGAAACACTTCAATACTATCACCATAAATCCCAACCAAACTCATAACTAGATAACTTCTAACTCTAGTACTAAGGAAGGACCTCCTCTAATAATACTCTATAATGACCCGACCCACTAGAATCTCCTAGTTGGAAGAGGGTCGAGCCACCATTATCCCAATACCACCTCCAATATGATGGTGACCATCACTGAGTAGGCATATCTCATACATGGGAGGCCTCAGCCTATGGTACCTATATGCACACACATGCACACACATCTCCATGAAACGGTGTAGAGATAATGAAACAAATAATACTAGAAATGCATGAATACATATATCACATAATTAGAGTATTAAAAAATCATTGAAATAATTAAAATGAAAAAATTAAGGACCACCAAAAATTAAAAAAGTGTCCAACCTACTCAGAAGGATGGGACTATTGTCAAATGAAACCACCAGTACACATCTCAATCTATCAATCTCATTATGCTCCACCTACTATGGGTCCTCCTAGGACTTTGTTGAAAGGACTATCATCTTCATAAGACATTAAATTTTCAAGTAGATCCCATGAAAGAGTGAGTATAACAATACCCAATAGGCACCCCAAACCCAAAATGAATGGGAGCAACAGAAAGGCAACAATCTGCTCAACCCAAAACCCGAGGAGGAAACCCAAGCAAGAGAGAATAAGAAACTCCATATCATTTGATCCTTGACTATACAAGACAATTCATCTCATATCCACATGGTGTTTCAATAATATATCACCACATGGAATATTGGAATAAGCTAGATATACTCATCTTAGACCCCAAGTCTCATGAGGTCTTGACTTCACTGCCAGCTACATGATCCTACTAAAGGATCAAAGATAATGCTCGTGCAGTATAACTCACTCCATGAGCCCTTCCATACTAGATGAAACTCATATGAGAGATATCAATCATTAATAATAGATCTATAATACTTTATTTCACTCATCTAAGAGATGTCACTTAAAGGGTATCACTTATTCGATGGCACATCCCCTCTATCTCGAGTGGCATACATCTAAGATAACACGCTCTTCGGGTCTGACCATTAATAAATTCACACTGTCACTCAGTGGATCTCAATACTCAAATAGGGGATCTCACCCATCCATGATGGGTGACTCCTCAAACCCTATTGGAAACATTGAATATCTCATATCATAGATAGGGGATCACGCCCATGACCACTGGGGGACACCATGAACCCAATTTAGTACCCTAGAGATCATATCAATTAGATAGGGGATCACCGCTCATGTAGTGTTGTTAATGACGATTCCATGAACCCCATATGTAATAACCTACTAAGCAAGGGATCATATAGCTAATGATACCAAAAACCCTATTTTAACCACCCTTTATGTATGGGTTCGTAAACCTGATGATGCTACAAACTCTATTGGGATAACTTGCTAGATAGAGGATCACAACCCATGTTATGTTGGTCATGGAGATACCAAGAACCACACCTAGGGAATTATACATGATATAGGATCCTTTCAGGGCCTCTTAGAGGGATACACTAACTATATCCATGACCATCCCATCAAGGGGATCAAAATACTTTGCTGAGGATGTAATTTCACATTATACCCTCATAGGGATAGACCAAGGGAACTCACTCAACCGATACTAATCTATACATCACTAATATAAGTGACCCACCAATTTAACCTCACATCAAATCTCTAATTCCAAAAATATGGACACCATCGCATCTAATGTGAAAAAATACTTAGGATAGGCTACCCTCGAGCCTCCATCTGAGTCTTGAAGATGGAGATGTGGGAGGGAGAAGTATCCAAGGGGAGTACACAATGTGTATCCATAGTATACAATATGTCTCTCTAATTCATCCCCTATCCATGCCTTCCCATAGAACTTAGTGTGTATTTGAGAATATACATGGTGTGTACCTCATGTCACACGATGCGTGATCTCGAACGATCTCTTGGGTGTGCCCTTTAGCATACATGGCTAGCTGGCCATGTCACCCCACATAGTGTATACCCTTCATACATAGTTTGTCTTGGATATCTGGATATTTGGACATGTCCTCACCAACACATGTCCTTGATAGACATGTCACTATATATAGCATGTTCCTCTTATCCTATCCCAAGACTGTGTCCTTGGTTGTGTCTGTATATCACATCCTGTGCCTATGTCACATGGATGTTTTTTTACACATGGCCATTTCCCTCAACATGAAATCCCTATCCATGTCCTTGGCCACATGACCTATGATCACTACATGGAATGTACCCATAGTACATAGTGTGTAGTCCCCAAAGTTCATCTTTCCCAAACGGGAAGAACACACTTCATGTGAACCTGCACTACATGCCCTATGATTGGGAATTCTGAATGGGAATCCCCTGTGAGCCATTTAAAACTCCCCATTTCCACCTAAACCTACAGATATACCCCAAGGGATCTTTAGTAGTCGTAATTGGGATATAAAACCATAAACAAATACATAAATGAGGATAAATACCTAAACATGATAAATCTACCTACCTTATAGAGAAACACTGAAGCTTCACATAAACCATGCCCAGAACCTGATGCACCTTGATATGGTGTTTATTGGCATCAAAAAAGGGGATCAACAGCACCTACCTACCTATATTCATACTCAGGTTGTCCATTGTTATGGGAGGAAAACCTCCTCTCCCTTATTCCATGTGTGAAATAAAAAGGTGGAGGGGTTGGTTTATTGATTTAATTTTACTAAATTAATAAGAATCCATTCAACACCCTGCTAATGGTTGAGTCTGATTATATGTACAATGTTGAACAAATTTATATCATATATAGGGAAAAAACTATGTTTTGAACTCAATAGTATTCTCAGATTTATGATCTACAACTCCAATTGGGAGTGGTGAATGTAACACCCCAAAATTTTAAAGGGTTAAAAGGATAAATGTTATTACCCATGTCAACAAGGTAAACCTTTCTTTTCGGGAGCCTACTCAATTATAACCCCATATTTAATATTGCTTATCCTAGAGTAGTGATCAGGATTTTTTACCTACTGAGAAGTTTCTTAGGGTGTGTGTGAGTGAGGACAATACAGACTAGAAAGAACATGTGTTTTCCTGTGATGATAATCATTATTCTGATGATCTATTTAGGCATGTAGGTGGGACCTAGGTAGGGAAACATGTGTCTATGGGGAAACATGTGGTACATATGGGCCCATGTCTTTACATTAATATCAAATAAGTAACCCAGTTGGAAGTTTGGTGGCACTGCTTGGGTTGAGATATAGGACCCACAACAAGGACATTGTATTCTAGGGGGGGAGGGTGAATATAATACCCTAGAATATTAAAGGTTTAAAAGGATAAATGTTACTGCCCATGTTAACAAGGTGCACCTTTCTTTTCAGGAGTCTTCCTCATTATAACCCCATAGTTAAGCGTGCTTGGATGAGAGTAGTGATCAGGATGGGTGATCTCCTAGAAATTTTCTCAGGGTGTGTGCGAGTGTGGAAAAAGTAAACTAGAAAGAACATGTGTTGGCCTATGGGGATAGTCATTAGTATGATGAGTCGTTTGGGTAAGTAAGCATCTATGAGGAAACTGGTGGTGTGGGGTTGATATATAGGGCCCAAATTGAGGATTTTGTACTCTAAGGGGTGGGGGTGGGTGGGTGTGAATGTAACACCTCATTATGTTAAAGGGTTAAAAGGATAAATGTTACTACCCATGTCAATAAGGTGAACCTTTATTTTTGGGATCCAAACTAATTATAAATTCATAGTTAAGAATTATTATCCTAGAGTAGTGATCAGTATGGGTGACCTCTTAGGAAGTTTCTCAGGGTATGTGTGAGTAAAGAAAAAACATACGGGAAACAACATGTTTTGTCTTGTGTGGATAGTCATTATTTTGATGACCCATTTGAGAACATAAGTGGGCCATAGGTAGGGGAATAAATGTATGTGGGGAAACTGGTGATGCTTATGGGGTTTATTTATTACATTTTATGTATGATTTCTTGGAATGAGACCTTGACATTAAGATTATGATGCCCGACATTATGTATTATATCATTATGAAACTAATTTTTATTATCCATGGGATTATTTATATTGCTATGTCTCCAATGGCCCGAATGCCTTCATTTTTTATTGATTTTTGATAATCCACCTTTCAAGGGGTGAGGTGGAACCCTTACATGGCCCGTAGGTATAAGTATTACATGACCCATAGGACTTAGAGGAAATCATTGCTTGTAGGCTTCAAAAATTACATACAACCCAGACTAACTACTTGGAACTGCTCCTCCCCAGCATCTTCGTCGTGAAATCAGCTCTCCACCTTCACATGGCTATTCGACTAGGCTTTCCCATGCATGAACATGCTTGTCTTGATGGCAGGTTCCATACCCTCTCATTCTTGAAATCCATTTAGATTCTTCTATGGTGAAAGCTCCTTTCTCCTCCTCCTTCTGAAGCTTGTTCCTTGTAGGTTGTCTAGTTTGCATCTACACTTAAGGTGGCCCGAAGGCCTTAAGGTGGCCCGAAGGCCTTACTGTCCTGAAGACCTGGGTAGCCCGAAGTCCTTAAAGGACTTAGAGACCAAATTAGTGGCCCAAAGGCCTAAACATGGGCATATTCCCTGCTGCTACAGTGCCAAACAGTTCCTACTACAGTACCTACTATAGTACCTGCTACAGTACCTGCTACAGTACTACTCCAGTAACCCGAAAATTATCCCCCACCTGGATTTGATCCTAGGTCTCTTGGATGCACTTAAGGAGTCCTCACCAACTGGATTTGGTACCCTTTTTATGGGTGACCACATGGTAAGTTTCTTAGGGTGTGTGCGAGTAAGGACAAATCACACTGGAAAGAACATGTGTTGGCCTATAGGGGCAGTCATTAGTCTGATGACCCATTCAGGAACATAGGTGGGCCCCATATAGGGGAGTATATGTGTAGGGAAACTAGTGATTTATATGGGGTTCATTTGTTACAATATATGTATGATTCCTTAGAATAAGTCATTGACGGTAAGATTATGATGCCCAACATTATGCATTCTATCATTATGAAACTAGTTTTTGTTATCCATGTGATTATTTATTTTTCTATGCCATCCATGTATTTGATCCCTTTTTATGATATTAGTTATAATACATATTTGATTATTACATATCTCTATCATATTATTCATGCTTTATTTATTCTATGATAGCTTATATTGTATGATTTCTCTTACTGGGCATATAAGATAACCCTTTATTATGTTTTCCTTTACATAGGTCACAAAGAAGGGTTTTATGTATGATTTCATAGATATAATAGAATAAATGATAAAGTTATCACTAGAATATTAAGTTTCATTCCATGTTTTCTAATGTAATATGAGAATCATATATGTATCTAGTCTCCCAAAACTACTAAACTATTTAATAATTTTGGTTTTGGTCCCTTGTATCTTGTGCCAATATAGTAAAATAACCATCAACTCTAGGTTACTAGAGCCAGGGTGACATAGTTTCTATAAAAGGAAGTTTAGAATACTTCTTGGTAACTAGATTTAGGAAAAAATATATTAGAAACATAACCTTATTAAAAAATACGAGGATAAGTATAAGTACAAGATAATATATTAATGTTTTGGTAATATAGAGATTGTGGGGTTTTCCTAGAAAATATACCCCTATCAGGATAATGGAAAGTGGATGTGGTTATGAAATAGATTCACCTAGGGTTAACAACTCTGGATGGGTTGGATTAGGTATTAACTCGATCATCATCGGTGCATGATGAGTGAACCTATGACTACACACCTGGATAGACACTCCCACAAGATATTATTTAGTTAATTCACACACTATTTAAAAATCATTATGACATATTTAAAAATATTTTTATGATTTTAAGATATTATGAAAGATATTAATTTTATGATTATGAGATTAGATATGCATAATTTTTAAATTTATGTTAAGTGTTATAGTAGATTTATAATTGTATATTATGATTTAAAATTCATAATATTATAATCTAATTCAGCATATTCCATTGTTTAGAAATGTTTCTTAGTATAATGAATGAAAACCATATCAATACACATAATCTATGTAGGCATTTCCCTCTCAGGCAAGAAAATGAAGTTGGAGATGGAGCAAAAAAATTAGAACTATATTGGGGAAGATGACTCAGGTCATGACCAATAAACTTTCCCATATAGAGAAGTCTAATAATCCCTAACATGGTTCAAAAATGTTGGATAGTTTCATGTGATTCTAACTACCATAATTTAATGGGAATACTAATCCATTAGTAGCTAATAAATTGATCAATTCCCTATAGAAGATATTTATTTCTTTGAGAATTAGTGAAAGAAAGAGTGTTATCAAGGTAGTTTATCATTTTAAAAGTGACACTGATTAATGGTAGTCATTGATCCAAAACACTAAGGATTTAGAGGAAATAAATAGTATGGTGTGAAATAATTTCAAGGATATATTCTTCAAAAAATACTTTCCTCATTATAAATGAATTGATATAGAGATATAATTCCTTAATCTAAGGTAAAATAAAAGACACAAATATTATTGAGTATTAAGCTAACTTTACAAGGCCATCAAACCATGTTATAGATAAAGTACATAATACAAGGATGAAGATTTATTGTCTATTTTATAGGATAAATGCTATCCATCGAAGGGCATTGGTCTCTTAGACATTTTTAGTATATGAGGATATAGTATCAAGTGCCATCAAAATAGAGAAAGAATTATCCAAGTCCTATGTTTTCCAAGGAAAACAAGAATTTAAGTGAGTGGTTGAGAACTCTAGAAAAGTAAATATAGAATAAGGGAATAAGGGATGGGTGAAATTTATAACTTGTAATAATTTTGGAAAGAAACACCATGGAACAAGATTTATGGGAATGAGAGTTTGCTTCAAGTGCGAGGAGAAAGTCCATCAAGCTTGTGATTATAATGGAAATAAAGAAGCTTCCAATGGTTAATGCTTCAACTACAAGAAGATGGGTAACTATTTGAATGAATTACCTATGCATTAAGGGATTTTCCTTATAAAATTTTGGCTCTTTGGTTTCAAGGGTTCGTGGGTACTCTGGCGGCGTCGTGGGTTGTAGAAAACAATGGGCTTCTGTGGCGTCGAAGACTCGCATCTTCGGTGGGCTCAGTTTCCTTGTGGAGTGGTGGAATATGTGGTCGAGAGGCGTTTTGATGCGGTCAGAGGTTGCAGCCGCATCTCATTTGAGTTCTTTGGGTGGATCTGCAGGCTCCTCGAGCGATGGTGGCGACGGGTTTGGTTCGGTATATTTTCGGTGGTTGTCTTCCAGCATGGATCTACGCTTGTGGTGATGGTTTTCTTTATCTTTGTTTTTATGCTTGGCTTTCAGTTCTCTCCTTGCTGTGTCTTCTGGAATAGATTTTTGTGGAGGTTATGTGCTACCATTTCTCTAGCTTCCAGATCCAATATACCTTCTAGGTCATTCGAGTGTCTTGGTTCAGTGGAGGTTTTGGGTTGGTGTGAGCAGAAGGGTTTCCAGGAAGCTCCGGGAGATGCAACAGTGGAGGGGGATGGCAGTGGCGTCTGTGGAGTTCATGGAAGTGGATGAATCTCTTGTTTCGATGGCGGATTTTGGTGGAACTCGGTGGTGTTCTGATGTGTGACTTGAGGCAGGGAGGTACTCGTTTCCCGTGAATGTTGATGTTGTCTGAATTTTTGAATCTGGATTTGTGGATTTTGGAAAGTGACAGCGGTAGTAGGATTATGGAAGGTGGATTTTGGTTTTTGTTGTTTCAATTTTATATGCTGTATGCTGATGATCCAAGCTGTATGGACTCGACTATATGGATCAGGCCCCAAGGAGGATTTTGAGCTGACGGTTCATCTTGCAGAGCTTTTCAGACTTGGATGTTTGAGAGGGTATGGCGTCAACCATTGGATCAGGCCTGTGCTTTGACACAGGACACTGGATTTCTGATTAGCCTTGCAACGATGGAGTGCTTCATCATGATTACATTCTAGGGAGGGGTGTTTCATGTGTCAGTTTGGTTTTTTTTTTCAGGTCATTTTATGTCTAAGTTTATGAAGTCTGTTGGGTTTTCCCCTTATTCCCTTAAAAGGGGGTTTTATTATAATAAAAATATTAAAGGCCTTTGGGCCATTGGATGGATGTAATGAACACAATTATTCTATCACTACAGTTGAGTTTGATGTTTCTAAAGATGCAGTGGTAGGTACATTGATGGTAGCCTAAAATTTAGCTAATGGTTTATTTTATTTTGGATCTTGACACTCTTTTATATCTTTCCAAGAAAATAAGATATTTTTCTAGAACCTTATAATGGGAGTTTTCAATCAAGACTCCATGTTGAAATATCATTACAATAAGGATATATCAGTCAATCCCCATTATGAAACAAAAACTTAACCTATTTTTAAAATTGATTATTATACCTATGGATGACTATGAAATAATCCTTGGTATGGATTAGATTTCAAATTATAATGAAAAAATTTATACCTTGAGAATAAGATTATGATTTGCAATGGAGACATGGAATACCATGTATTCAAAGGGGACAATACATCATATGAATCATGCCTAAATCCACCTCCAATATATCTCTTTAATGAAATTCTTAGAGAAGAAAAGCAGACACAACCAATTAATGGAAAATGTATCCTTATAATAGAGGATTTACCTATTTTTTAGGAATACATTGATGTGTCTTCTGAATAACTACCTGGACACCCATATGATCATGAATTTTCTTTTTCTAATGACCTTATACCTAATATAAAACCTATATTTAAGAATAACTATAGGATATACATAGTGGGATTTGTGTAACTGAAGAAATAACTATAGGAGGTGTGTGATAAATAATTTATACACCCTATTGATAAAGGGTTAAATTAATAAATGACATGACTCATGTACAAAGTGAAACTTTATTTTCTGGAGCCTACTTCATTATAATTCCATAGTTAAGCCTGATTAGATTAGAGTAGTGATTGGGATGGGTGACTTTCTCAGAAGTTTACTAGGGTGTGTGTGAGTGAGTAAAAAGAACACTAGAAAGAACATGTGTTGGTCTGTGAGGAAATTTATTAGTTAGATGACCCATTTTGGAATGTGGGTGGACCCTAAGGAGGGGAACACATGACTATGGGGAAACTAGTGGTACCTAGTGAGCCACGACCCAAGGGACATGTTAAGGTAGGGTGTCTGTACTGTGAGTAGGGCCCAGTTGTTACATTTGGTATCAAAGGGGGAACCTTACCTTAAGTACAATGACGCTAATTAGGTTGAAATGCAGGGTCCAAAATGAGGATGTTGTGATCTAAAGTGGGGGGGGGGGGGTGAATATAACACCCTAGATTGATAAATAGTTAAATGACTAAATGATATGACTCATGTCAACAAGCTGTACCTTTATTTTTAGGAGCCCACCTGATTAGAATTATATAGTTAAGCGTGCTTGTATTGGAGAAGTAATAATGATGGGTGAACTTTTGGGAAGTTTCCTAGGGTGTGTGAGAGTGAGGAAAAATCACACTAGAAAGAATATATGTTGGATTGTGGTGACAATCATTAGTTAGATGACCCGTTCGAGCATGTGGGTGGGCCCTAGGTAAGGGACCATGTGTCTGTGGGGAAATAGGTGGTACCTAAAAGGCTAGGACCTAATGACCATGTTAAGGTGGGGTGTCTGTTTTGTTAGTGGGGGCCTATTTGTAAAATAAATATGGGTCCATGAGGTTGTGCATCGATTATAGAGAAATCAATGACATTAATATAAATAATAAGTATCCTCTACCCCACATAGATGAATTATTTGATCAACTTCAAGTTCCTAAATATTCTTCAAATATTGATATTTATTGTAGGCATTATTAAATTCAATTAAAGAAAGAAACTATTATAAAGAAAACATTTTTGTATGTGGTCTAGACATTTTGACTTTACAGTAATTCTCTTTGTATTGACTAATGCACCCAAAATTTTTATGGATATAATGAAAAAATTATTCAAGTATTATCTCAAAATTTTTTATGGTATTTATTGATGATATATTTATATAATCTAAAAACTATTATGAGCATAAGAGTCATTTAAAAATCATTCTTAAGAAACTCATAAAAAAGAAGTTATATGGAAAATTTATCAAGTGAAAGTTCTTGATTTGGGAATTTTCTTTTCTTGGGAATAATGTATCTAAGGATGGAATATCAATTTATCATTCAAATAAAAAGGCAGTAAATTAATGACTAACACTAACCAATATAACCAAGGTATATATTTTCCTTGGATTAATAGGTTACTATCGATGATTTGTTCAAACTTTTGATCAATTAGCTAACCTATTAACCAAGTTGACATGTAAAGGGATTAAGTTCCTATATTCAAAGTCATGTAAGTAAATTTTTGAAGAATTAAATAGGATATTATCCAATTCACCAATATTGAATTTACCATTTAGAATGGGATTTTTTTGATATATAGTGATGCATCAAAGAACGGAACTGGATGTGACATTATGAATAATGATATATTTTTTTCCTATGCATCAAGGTATTTAAATATTCATGAATAAAATTATCCAACCCATGATCTTGAGTTAGTAGAAAAAATATTTGAATTAAACATATGGATGGATTACATTTATTGTGAAAGATGTGAAATATATAAAAATCATAAAAATTGTAAATACATATTCTCAAAAAAAATCTCAACACAAGGAAAAGGAAATGATTATAACTATTAAAGGATTATGATGACTTAATACATTACCACATTGGGAAGGAAAATAAGGTGGATAATACTTTGAGTAGAAAATATCATAGAGTTTTGACTAAAATTAGGATTTAAAAAGATCATATATTCATTGAATTAGTAAAGTTTGATATGGGAATTATTAAGGAAGGGTAACATCACATTTATTCCAAATGATTTCCAAACTATCCTTATTATAGAAAATAAAAAGTTCCCAAATTGATGATTATAATATTCAAAAGAAAAATAAATGAATAATGGAAGTTGGTAGACTTCATATATGAAGATAATATTTTGAAATTTGGAAGGAGGATATGTGTTCAATCCATGTCCGAGATAAAAAGATTATTATAAGATGAAGCTCATAGACCAAATTTCTCTACACTACCTAGTAGCACAAAAATTTACCAAGATTTAAAGGAAATTTTTTGGTGGGTTAATATGGAAATGGAAATTGTAGACTAGGTATCAAGATTATTGGTTTGTCAATAGGTAAAGTTTTAGTGACAAAATCCCAAAGGATTTATGCAACCTCTACCTATTCATATGTAGAAATGGGATGATATTAGACTTTGTCACTAGATTGCTAAAGAATCTCAAAAAGAATGATGCCATATGAGTTATTGTTTATTTCCATATCAAGTCCACACATTTACTTTCTATAAGGGAATATATACCTCTTGAGCACCTCATATGACTCTATATCAATGAAGTTTTGAGACTACATAGTGTACCTATTTTGAATCTATCTATTTGTGGTATGTAGTTTACATACAAATTTTTGATGAGTCTTCAGTATGATCTTCACACCGAGCTACATTTGAGTACCACGTATCATCCTTAAACTGATGGAAAATTTGAAAGGACTATTCTTAAATTATAAGTCAAGCTATGGTCATGCTTAATTTATATTTAAGGTATGTGTGATCAATATTTAACTTTGGTAGAATTCAAATATAATAATAACATCCATTAAATAATTAAAATAAACCATAAGAGGCATTGTACATAAATATGTTTCACACTCCAACTTGTTGGTATGAAGTTGGTGAAAGGAATATTATAGGCCAATATCTTGTGGAGGTGACAATATTAAAAGTGAAGACTATTCAAAATCATATTAAGGCAGCTCAAAGTTAAAAAACATTATGTTGATAACAAAAGGAAGGATTTAGATTTTCAAGTGGGTGATCATATTTTATTGATGGTATCTCCATATAAATGTGTTATAATATTCATAAATAAATGGGAACTAAGTCTTATTTACATCTAGGATTTTGAAATCCTAGAAAGAATAGGAGTTGTGGCATACCATTTGGAAATATCACATATCCTCTATAAAGTTCATGATGTGTTCTATGTATCTTTATTGAGGAAGTACATGCTTGACCTAATGCATATGATCACATTTTAAAAAATATAACTGGAACCTAATTTATCCTACTGTGAAAAGACTATCAAGATTCTTGACACTAGAGAACAAGCGCTGCAGAATCAGACGACACTTCTAACAAAGGTACTTTGGAGAAATCATAAGATATAAGATGCGATGTGGGAACCTAAACAAGTTATGATGAATAAATACCAAAATTTATTCATTATTGGACATTTTTTAAAATTTTAGGATTAAATTTTTTAAGGAGGGAAGAATGCAACCCCCAAGATTCAATTATAGTAA
Organism: Viscum album; assembly: GCA_963277665.1. Lineage (NCBI taxonomy): Eukaryota > Viridiplantae > Streptophyta > Magnoliopsida > Santalales > Viscaceae > Viscum > Viscum album. The sequence goes on from OY728161.1 coordinate 1,342,927,036, forward strand.
GTTTTTATTTCTTGAGAAACAATAACACAATGCACAAAACTTTATTCAATAACATGGTTTAAACATAAATTACTAAATTTTATAAATTTAATTTTATGAAATGAATTTATTTGTTGAATTCATCATGTTAAAATTATCTTAGGGTGTTTTTTTTGAGATTTTTGATAAATAATTATTTTTTAATGAATAGTGAAAATACTGATTTTACAAAATCTATCACTTTTATGAAATTATATTGATATAAGAATTACTTAAAAGATTATGAAACCTTTTTTATATAAAAATATATATTTAATAGTTAATATAATTTATATAAAAATATAATTTTTAAATTAGAAATATATTCTTAACATTTTGAAAATCCAAGTAATGTTTTTATTCAAATAAAAACTATTTTTATTCCTTCTCTTTTAATTGAGTATTTACAAGGTTGATCTATCTTTTGGGTTCATTTTAAAGGAAAATAAGTCTCTTTTGATTTAAAATAATCCAATTAATTCCATTTTAATCAACATTGTACTTTTTTTTCTATAAAATCATTTTATTTATAAAATAATCATTTTTCTAAAAACAATCTCTGTTACATTTTGCACACTTATATTAAAATTAATTTCTACAAGTTATAAAAATTGAATATTGTAAAATTTATTTCATATTTTTAATAATAATAATTAATATTATGTAATAAGGTAAAATTAATTTTTTCCTAATAAATAGTAGAAATAGTAAATTTTATTTACCATGGTTTAGGTTAGAAATTGGGGGTGGGGTGGGGTGGGTGGGGTTAAAATAAGATATAAGGGTAAAAATTAGACTTCAAATTGTCTAAATATTATTTAAGGAAGATATTTAGACATTATATTATCTTACATTCATATTCCTGGAATTTTGGTTCAACTTTAATAATAAAATGGATTTATATTATTTAAATATTTTAAGTAATTCCATGCATGTCCCTCCCCTCACCTATAAAAGGGAACCTCTTTTCTTCCCTTATTCACAAACTCTGATCACTCTATCTCATCCAATACCAACCCAAAAACCTTTATATATTCATTAAATTATTTATTTATCTTCTTGTATTCTCCTAATACCATCCTAAGAGGGCTTAAGATGTAAGAAAAAGGAGGTATCTCAAAGAATAGGTAATCGTCTTTAGCCACCCTTTTAAAATTTACTTCTTATTATAATTCATATAAATATTTTATAACAATAATAACATAATGAATCCACTGTCATCAATATACTGAGATGTTTTTCTTATTATGGGACAACCATTTTCCACCTCCTTTCCATTCAATGTAAAATGAAATCATCGCTCAGGAATACGTACGACTTACAGTCACCACGTAGCGGTGTAATTCAATTTTCATTCACCAATTTACATGGATGGTTATAAAGATAGAACCAATGAATATATATTATATTTATGAAATAATTATAGTTATAGAAATATAATATATCATTCACCTTATTACCCTTATACCTATAAAAAAGTGATAACATCTCTCGTTCTTACATGTGGAATACCAAACCCACGAAGTGATGTGATTCATTTTTCATGTTTTAATTTCATATATGTTTCTATATATGTATATAATGAATATATATAATATTTATATCATTATTAACATTATGGATTGCAGTGAAGAACCATCACCGATCGAGGTGTTACCCCATGGGACGCAATTTCATCTCTGTTGACAATGGCTCCTTCCCGGCTAGGGCATCTCCGGATGATCCCTTCGTGGGGAGGGGGGTTCTCGAGGGTGGAGGGTTTGAAAAGGACACTCTCGGGGATTCCCTTTCTAAAAAAAGAACATTATGGATATGATGGAACCATGATCAAGATGAAAGGACCATAACTACCGAAACGATACATACATGAAACATGTAACATCCCCCAATCCAACACCCTCTCACATGGCCAAATCAGGTTGGTTACTTGTAACATCCCGGACCCGGCCAGCCACCTGAACAGTGCCGAACGGGTCGGGTGTTACTATCTTAGGTGCACCTCCTCGAATTCCAAAGGTTACTGACTAGCAGTGAGGGTCTATTAGGTATAGTGGGGAGGATATACCCTCTTAGAGGATCATAATAAGGGTACTGGTCCGAGTATAACAGTAAATATGCAGCGGAATGAAAAAATCAGCAGACTCAAACCAGACCCACAAAGCAGAAGCATAATCAATATAGATAAATAGCGGAAGCAATAAATATAACAACAACAACAGAAATAACAAAACAACATGATGAAACATGTAACTACTACTGAACAGTAAAACATGCATCCAAAGCAGATAATACACAACTAAATATAAAAAGGGCGCCAATGGCTAACCAAAAATAGCTACAACAAGTAAACATGCCGATACAGAAAAGTAAATAAAACAAAGTAAACTCAGCTAGGCATGACCTCAAGGTCCATACCATCTTCATGAAACAACTAACGCAGCCCAGCTCCTGAAGCTGGCCTCTTTCCTGCCCGTAAATCCATAAAGTCTGCACGTGTCCCGAAGGGCCCGTACAGGGTGTGAGACAAATCTCAGTAGGATACCTCCCAACGGTGCGTACCAAATATATGTGTTTAAGAAGTCATGCATTTACAAGGAAAGCAATAAATAGTACAATGCACAATTAAACACAAACTCCACTGGTGCTCAACAGCCACCATGGAGCGTCACCTGCTTCGGCCAACACCAGAATCTCTATCGTGTAACCCGGCACCACGTGCCACCTGACACCTCGTGTCTCAAGTACCGACGTCCCGAAGGCACGCCCAAGAAAAGTAACACGACACCATGTGCCTCCTGACACCATGTGTCTCAAGTACCGACATCCCGAAGGCACGCCCAAGAATAGTAACCCGGCACTACGTGCCTCCTGACACCTTGTGTCTAAAGTACCGACGTCCCGAAGGCACGCCCATTCCCTGAAGGCTCCTCACCACCCACGTGGCTTCCTACGGCAAGCACCCCCAACCAAAATACCTAACCGCAACTACGGGGGCCTCTACCTACACGAGTGGTCAAAACCACATCATCACAGAGTATCTCTGTGTGTACACTACTCAAAGTCCCGATGAGCGGTAATCACCAAAATAGTCCTAAGACACCAACACGTTTGACACCTCGTGTCCCTGCGACCATGTCGCTCAAGTCCGATGGCATCACCATCCTAGTATCCTGGGCCATGCCCAACCTGACACTTGTACTGCCTCAAGCCGACGTCTATGACGCCCAATCCCGTGGTCAAAAACACCCAAAGTAACCCGGGCAAAGCCCCAACCTATGATCAGCATCACTCAAGCGTAACTGGGCCAAGCCCAACACAACCCAATAGGGTCCAGTAGATGCAATCCAGCAATTGCATAAATAACATATTTAAACAGAAAACATAAACCGGAAAAACAAACTAAACAGTTGAATTGCACTCTACCAGGTTCTGTCCCATACCCACACTGAGGTCTTAAATGCCTCCAACAATTTATATCAGACATCAATAAATTAAACTAACAGTTTATAACATTAACATTTCAGTTAAAACCATTTTGGCATTCCCCGACCAAAATGCCCCAACGAGCAACGACCCCTCACCTGGCCTCACTCACGCAGACTGGTAACAGGGCATACCCAAAGGCATCCCATAGGTCCAACAAGAAATACCATATGAAAAAGCAGATAAAATGGGTCCCGCTCAAAATACCTGAAAACACACCGAAGGCCGCGTCACCCAAACAACCACAAAAACAAAAAATGAGGTATGCACCACCTACCCGAGACTCGTACGATGACACTCCTCCGGTAACACCCGCCAATTCGGTCTAAAACGCGGTAAATCTAATAAATATTCAATACCGTTCAAATGCCTATAAATCATTCTAGAACTAAAAATCAGACAAAATGGCCAAAGAGGAATCGAGGCCTTACTGATGGCATTCCAACGCACTAAACCATGATTGAAACGGAGTTCGGATGACGATTCAGGGAAGGATTGAAAATTCGGCCGACTTGGGGATGGAGGTTCTTTCCAGAACCTCAAAATGAGGCTACTGCCTATTTTATGCGAAAAAAATAAAGTACACGGCGTGTAGTCTGAAAATTTCCAGAAACTCCCCATTTAATCTAGTTTCCTCAGAAACCAGTCAAAAACTTAAACAGGGTCGGGATTTTGACCCATTCCAAAAATTCGGGTTCTTACAAACTCCCCACCTTAACGTAGATCGTCCCTGAGCTACCAAACAAAACCCATAGATGTCACAGAACACACCCATCCTGGTTAAACAACCTGGACTACCCTGGTCCCAAGGTTCTGGCAAAATTCCTCAAGGGGGCTCCCCACCTTAGGAATTGCCTACTCGGTCTCAACCAAACAAAATTTAAATAAAACAAGGTTTACTAACCTGTTTTTCGGATGCATAGTCCTCCCATGATGCATCATCACCCCTGCACCTCATTGGCGCTCACGTGTCACTCCCGACACCCAACGTATCCCACATCGCATCGGTGTCCGCCTCCACGAGGTCCTGGTGCGTAGAACCTCAAGTAACCAGCATCCTCGATGCCCCGATGCCCTCAGCACCTCAAGTAACCCGCATACTCGATGCCCCGATGCCCATGGAACCTCAAGTAACCCGCATCCTCGATGCCCTGATGCTACGCATCTCATACAGATATATATATATATATATATATATATATATATATCATGCACCCGATATGGTGCCAAACCCACCGACTAGCATCTAGTCAGTACACAAAGATCCTGTGCACCACATGCACTCAAAACAGACATACCTCAACAGGTCATGCCAAAAAAGAAACATGGAGATCACGGACACACCGTAGTGTACCTCTAAACATCGTCGGCTCACCGGCTTGCTCAGCCTCTGGCAGCTCCACGACGTGCACCTGGCCTGAAACACGGCTGCCTGACGCTTGACCTCCTGATGCTGCTCCAGTCACCGGCCACTGACCCCTCAGCTGGGTCCCACCATCTTTGTCACGACCTCCACACACAACTAAACCCCAACTACCCTCTCTGGGTACCGTACCTGAACCAACTCCAGACGCTACAGTCTGTCCTGGTCCCTGCCTGCCGGCTATTTGAGAAGAAGGATGCCTACAAAACCTCTCTAGATACTCGTCTTGTCCACATTCCCGGCACTCCTTCGGAGGCCTACCGCACTAAGCCCGAATATGTCCTGACTGTACACACTGAAAGAAAATCACCGAAGAACTACCACGGGGTGGTCTAGCTGAATCCCTGGCCTGACTGCCCTGCTGGAACTCATCCCGTCCTCACTTCCTGCTGTCAGAACCATCACTTGAAGTTGTTGCCCTGCCCAAGCGTGACTTTTATCTCTCATTTCCCTCGGCTATGAGCGCCTGGTTCACCACCTCAGAGAAAGAACCTAGCCGAAAGATATTCACCTGGACCCGAATGGAATGTCGTAAGCCATCCTTGAAGCGCCTCACTCTAGCTGCGTCATCGCTCACCATACCAGGTGCAAAGCGAGATAGCTCAGTAAAAGTAGCTGCGTTGTCCATGATGGGAATGTCTCCCTACTTAAGACTCAAGAACTCCCGATCTCTCTCTTCCCTCAGTGTCTTCGGGTAGAAGTGCTCAAAGAACCTGTGCTCGAAGTCCTTCCAAGAAAACCCCTCGTGCCTACGAGCCTATACCTGTTCGTCCCACCAACGCTTCGCCGGTCCCCTCAGCACGTATGTCGCCAGCTTGACCCTCCACCCTGGAGGTGTCTCGAGCTTCTCGAAGATCATCTGCATTCTCTCTATCCATTTCTCAGCCGCCTGTGGACCACCCTCACCCTGAAAAAGCGACGGGTGCTGCGACTGAAACTCCCACGTCAGATACGCCATAGAAGGCTCTGTACCTTGTGCACCTTCTTCAATCCCCTGCAAGACACGTACCATGCTAGCTCAAAGCTTCTTGTCGAGCCACGGCCTGAACAATGCCAAACCCGGCTGCTGTCCTGCCTGCACTGGATCCTGAACCTGTTCCTATCCCTGAGCCTGTACCTGCGGCTCGTGCTCAGCCTGTACCGAATTCTAACCCTGATCCTACGACACTGTATCATCTCCTGCCTGACGCTCCATCGAGTCATGAATGAGTAACCCTATGAATACCATAAATGGTCATACATCCCATATATATATAACAATATATTATACATAGATAAGGAAAGCAATAAAAGGCAGTGAATAACAACTACACTTACTCCCCCTCACCGCAACCCATGCCTCACGGCATACTGGCCTCATGGCCTCCTTACCCGCCCTCAACAGAGCCAAGTATCAAAAGTACCTCGGGCCATGCCCATCCCTACAACTCACGTTGCCTCAAACTGACGACCGAGTCGCCCAATCCTGACAGTTACACTACCTTAGCCACAGTACTTGCCTGCTCTCATAAGAGTCAGACCCAAATATCCTACCACATGCAATTTTACAGAAATAAATCATGGAATCATATTGCAATAAACAAGCAATTCTATCAGGAGTTTCACCTATTCACATTTTAAAGCATATAAAGCATGACATTTGATATTTCATTCACATGGAATTATCACTTCATAAAGAATACGTGCAATTATGAAATTGAAATACCCTAAAATGGGCCTATCAAAAGCCAAGCAACCCAGCCTTTCCATACCGGGGCAAGGTCTAATTCTCCCTTACCATACCGGGTCAAGGGTCACATATCACAATCACGAAAATCACACATCAAGTGTGACACCAAGGTGGAAATCAGATAAAATATAATCCGAGCAAAAGCAAACAGAAATTCCCACCCATTGGCAACTTGGTCTATCCCTCGTACCTGGGGCTGCAGGCACCCAAGCACAAGCTAGAAACCCAGTCCCTGTAACAAACTATCTCCAGTATACCATATCCAAAATAGTAAAACCAGTAGAAATAAACGAGAAGCCTCAAACTCATTAGTAGCTACTAAAACGCTGCTATTAAATCCCTGTCAAGAACTCCTCTGATACAACTTTGTAACGTTCCGGACCCGACCAGCCACCCGAACAGTGCCGAACGGGTCGGGTGTTACTAACTTAGGCACACCTCCCAGAATTCCAAAGGCTTCCAACTAGAAGAGAGGGTCTATTAGGTATATTGGGGAGGTTATACCCTCTCAGAGGATCATAATAAGGGTACTGGTCCGAGTATAACAGTAAATATGCAGCGGAATGAAAGACTCAGCAGGCTCGAACCAGACTCGCAGAGTGGAAGCATAATCAATATAGATAAATAGAGGAAGCAAAAAATATAACAACAGTATAGGAAATAACACAAAAACATGTTGAAACATGTAACTACTACTAAAAAGTAAAACATGCATCCAAAGCAGGTAATACACAACTAAATATAAAAAGGGAACCAATGGCTAACCAAAATTAGCTACAAAAAGTAATCATGATGATACAAAAAAGTAAACAAAAGAAATTAAACTCATCTAGGAATGACCTCAAGGTCCATACCATCTCCATGCAACAACTAATGCAGCCTAGCTCCTGAAGCTGGCCTCTTTCCTGCACGTAAATCCATAAAGTCTGCACACGTCCTGAAGGGCCCGTGCAGGGTGTGAGACAAATCTCAGTAGGATACCACCCAATGGTGCGTTCCAAATATATGTGTTTAAGAAGTCATGCATTTACAAGGAAAGCAGTAAACAGTACAATGCACAATTAAACACAAACTCCACTGGTGCTCAACAGCCACCATGGAGCGTCACCTGCTTCGGCTAACACCGGAATCTCTGTCGTGTAACCCAACACCATGTGCCACCTGACACCTCATGTCTCAAGTACCGACATCTTGAAGGCATGCCCAAGAATAGTAACCCAGCACCATGTAACTCCTGACACCATGTATCTCAAGTACCAACATCCCAAAGGCACGCACAAGAATAGTAACCCGACACCACGTGCCTCCTGACACCTTGTGTCTCAAGTACCGAAGTCCCGAAGGCACACCCATTCCTTGAAGGCTCCTCACCTCCCACGTGGCTTCCTATGATAAGCACCCCCAAAAAAAATACCTAACCGCAACTACGGGGTCCTCTACCCACACGAGTGGTCAAAACCACCTCATCACGGAGTATCTCTGTGTACACACTAATCAAAGTCCCGGTGAGCGGTAATCACCAAAATAGTCCTAAGCCACCAACATGTCTGACACCTCGTGTCCCTACGACCATGCCGCTCAAGTCTGATGGCATCACCATCCTAGTATCCCAGGCCATGCCCAACCTAACAGTCATACTGCCTCAAGCTGACGTCCATGACACCCAATCCTATGGTCAAAACTACCCAAAGTAACCCGGGCAAAGCCCTAACCTGTGATCAACATCACTCAATTGTAACTAGGCCAAGACCAACACAACCCAAAAGGGTCTAGCAGATGCAATCCAGTAATTGCATAAATAACATATTTTAACAGAAAACATAAACTGGAAAAACAAACTAAATAGTTGAATTGCACTCTACCAGGTGCTATCCCATACCAGCACTAAGGTCTTAAATGCCTCCAAAAATTTATATCAGATATCAATAAATTAAACTAACAGTTTATAACATTAACATTTTAGTTAAAACCATTTTGGCGTTCCCTGACCAAAATGCCCCGACGAGCAACGAACCCTAACCCGGCCCCACTCACGCAGACTGGTAACAGGGAATACCCAAAGGCATCCCATAGGTCTAACAAGAAATACCATATGAAATAGCAGATTGAATGGGTCATACTCAAAATACCCGAAAACACGCCGAAGGCTGCGTCACCCAAACAACCACGAAAACACAAAATGAGGTATGCACCACCTACCTGAGACTCGTACAATGCCACTCCTCTGATAACACCTACCAATTCGGTCTAAAACGCAGTAAATCTACAAAAGATTAAATACCGTTAAAATTCCTAACTCATTATAGAACAAAAAATTAGACAAAACGGCCAAAGAGGAATTGAGGCCTTACCGAGGGGGTTCCAACGCACTAAACCGTGATCGAAACGGAGTTCAGACGACGATTCGGGGAAGGATTGAAAATTCGGCCGACTTGGGGGCGGAGGTTCTGTCCAGAACCTCAAAATGAGGCTACTTCCTGTTTTAAGCGAAAAAAAGAAAGTACATGGCGTGTAGTCTGGAAATTTCTAGAAACTCCCAATTTAATCTAGTTTCCTCAGAAACCAGTCAAAAACTTAAACTGGGTCGGGATTTTGACCTGTTCCAAAAACTTGAGTTCTTACATTACTGGACCTCAAGCATGCCTTCCCATATGCCTAAGTCTACCAAATAATAGTAGGGGTGTGATGAATATGGTGGGTTGACTATACCCCCTGTCATGGAGTTACATATCATCTAAAATAAACAATATAATAAATATTAGAGTAAAGACATATAAGAAATAGTTTATCATGACATTGCGAAATAAAAGAAGGAACCAAATAATCCAATAATAATACCCCATGTAATGATAAGATGAAATTTATCTAAATTTCAAACTAAAAAACGTATAAATAAAAGAATCAGAATACAAAAAGTAATCCCAAAATACCCTAGTCCCAAACCCCATGTCAGTCCCATATCCAAACTCCATCCCATCCAACAAGAAACAAAATTTGCAACAAGGTCCCTTTTCCTTTTCTAAACCCACATCCATAAAATCTGCTCAGGTACTAAACAGTGTTCGAATAGGGAGTGGATATAACTGTAATAACCCAAACTTTTATTAATGAAAATTCCTCTTGATCTAATTAAATGTCTTATTATGTAAGTTGGTTATATAACATATGTACTTCCTTGGTTTTATGTTTTTGGATTTTAAAATACCGTTAAGAATTGTGACTGTTTCTAATATAGCTGTTGAACAGTGATCACATGATTAATATAAATATAGGGCTTTAAAAAATCCAATTTAATCACACAAAGGAAGCGATGACCTCATCCAGTAGACTTGACCCGTACGAAGCCCATTTATAGAAGATTGGAAAGGAGGTGGCATAATTGGGCTTCTCTCTTGACCAATCCCAAGCTGAGCTTCAACATGTTAAGCTCGAACAGAACCACCTACGGGAGAAGTAAAAGTTGATAGAGATTACCACTCGAGTGATGTTATCCGAGCCACCCCAGAAGTCTGTCACCACCGCACACCTTACCCTTTGGTCTTATGCAGGTGTTATAAGGGGTTATGTAACAAGACCTTAGCACTATGATTATTTGCATTATTTTTTTATATAATAAAGAATATACATTCATTTTATTATTTTTACTTTGTAAATAGTTTTTAAAGCATAAATAGTATTTTTAGTTAATAATCAACTATGAAATCTATTTTGATAAATGAATGGTTTTTTTAATTAAATAATATTTTAATAAAATATTATTATTATTAAATTACTTTTTATTAATTATAAATTATCATATAATTTTTATGAATACGATTATAATTTTTATTAAGGTTTGAAAGCTGTTTTTGTCAAAACCCATGAATTTTTGATAAATGTCGGTTTTTATTTTAAAAGTGAAAATTCACACATTTGGAAAATTATTTGGATAAAATTAATATTATTTTTTGAATCAGGAAGTCAAAATTATCCAATGGTGAATGTTTCATAATTTTCTGAGACAGTTGATTTTTTGGGTAAATATTAAATACCATTTAAATATATAATGTGTTTCATGACATCATAATGACCCAATAGTGATGTAATAAAATACTATAAACATTATGTTCACACTATATATGTTTTAATATTAAAATAATGTGATTTTAGGTTTGTTTGTTTTATTTTATAAATCCTTAGTGGACCCTTCAAGACTTAAAACATTTTAGCTTTTTAAATTGATTTCCTTGAGAGTGTGACTCACCTCCACATAAGCAACCCTATTATTTTAAGAAGTTCGGCCATTGGACTTATAAAATATTGTTTTCCACTCCCCTATGTAAAAAATCATGGGCAAAAACCATGGGATGGTTTTTGGTTTTGATTAGTTTAATGTGTGGTGTCCCAAACCTAAATAATAAATAATTCCCTCTCCTTTCCTATAAAAGCCAACCCAAGCTGCCACTTACTCTTCACTCAAAGACTTTGGAGTTAAACCAACCTTTTCCCTCCTCTCTCTAGAATCCTAACAAGGCACCCCAATACCTCAATAATCCCCTCTCAAGCCCCTCCCAAGCCTCTGGGATCACACTACCAAGCAAGGGATTCATTTCTTTCTCATTTTATCCAAGTTTCTTAATATTTTTACTCCCTTTTATTTTGAATTATAAATGTTGGGGTATGATTTTTCACCTCTCCCATACTGCCCTCTTTATGTTTTAATGATTATAGATCCCTTTTATCTCTCATTAATTCCTCCATGTACACCTGTTACCATGCCGAAATTCCGTAAGGAATTTCTCTCTCCTCATTAACATTCAAGCGATTCTTTTGTATTATGAATCAAAATTATATTAATTATGTTGGGACATGTATATATATGACCCCCTTACTTTATATTTCATGTATATATTATGATACACTCTTTTATCTCTCATCAACCTTTTTTATGAATTCTTATGTCACGTCGTTATGCTGCCAAAATTGCACCGCCATTTTCCAAGCCAAAATCATTGTGTAGTGAATACCATTCCCATTTCTCTATCAAGGGTATTCAAATTTATGCACATTTACTTATTTATGTAATATTTTAATATATGAATTCCACATTCCTCTACCATAAAATAAATTATGATGTTTAATGAATCTATGTTGTATGATCTTGTGGCACACTTATGCATGAAATAAAATGTTTAAGAAGGGTGTGCCCTGATAGCACTCCAATGCATTGGGTAAAGTTTTGTATCATGATACATCAAATGAAACGAGGTTTTACTAATGATAATTCAAGTGAAATTATGTTTTACTCATGATCCATGTGCAATGATCCTTAGATCATGCTAATACCATGTTAAGTGTTGTTGCCACATTTCCATGTTATCATGACTTTATGTTCATGTTTATTTTATGCTCCATTGATATTCCTATTTCCTAAAATGTATTGTATTATTCATATTATGCCTTTTTTACTCCCTTAATGGGCTTTATATATCACCCTTTTCTTATTCATGTCCTTAGTTTATCCCATGCAATGCTAAGTACGAGGGAATGTTGTGGTCATGTAAAGGAAGTTTTCAATAAAGATGATGTGTTTCATGTTTTAAGTCATTATGTAATGTTTCTAAGACCCAAATACACTAGACCTCTCGATCTTGCATGCTGTATCAATTGAAGAGTTTATGTAATAGATCATGTTTAAGTGTGTAATAAAGAGAAGAGTTGTTATAGTTGATATCAGTGGATAGGTTTAGTTATGTTTGGGATTAGGATTAGAAAACCCTAGTGAAGCCTCAGAGACAAGACTAATTATAATAAAAACATCCCTAATTTTTGGTGAGTATTGAGTAAGTGGTTTATAAAGAAAATACATCCCTGTATGGATACGATCATGTAGAGGTGGCTCTGGCACATATGTACCTAAAAGTGAAAACTCTGACAAGGAGTTTTGGGCTTGACCCAGGGTATCTTGGTACACGACAACAGGCCTTGCTGTGCTCTTATTTACAACACACCATGGGGATATGCTTTGGTAATTTCACAAGCTTATTATGAACCCTTATTAAGAGAATTAAAAAAAATTCCCCTAATAATATATGTTAGAAAGTAGATCATGGATAACATAGATTCAAGCCTATAGATTCATAAGTTAAAGAAATAAAAGTTATTTATAAGTCATCCATTTTTTCCCTGGATTACCCTTTATATGTTACCCCTAACTTTCCTTTTATTCCATCCAATGGCTGGTAATAGGAGGACTTGGGCTAATAACCAATACGAAGACCAATGTGATGACTGTTCTAATGAGATTCCCAATCTGATGGGACCATGAATCGATAACTTTATCATGATACTCTCTCAGTTAACTCAAGATTTGAATAGAAACATGGGTCAAGAGGAACATTCAACCCCTCATAAGAAAGAACAAGTCACTATCGAGAGCTTCATGAGACAAAGGCCTCCTACTTTTAATGGATCATCCGATCCCTCAATCGCCGAACAATGGATCAACTCCATTGAAAAGATCTTCTCCATCCTTCAATGATTTGAATAAGAGAAGGTTCTTCTGGATGCTTATTGTATAGAGGGTGAAGCCTATAAATGATGGAAATTGATCAAAAATATGAAGCCTTAGAAAGAGATTATGGAGTTGAAATGGAAGGATTTCCGGAATATGTTTTTTGATAAATATTTTCCTCACACCCCCAGCTTAAGATTGAAAGGGACTTACTTTCCCTCAAGAAAAAAGGTGACGAATCCCTCAGATCGTATAAGGAAAACTTCACAAGGATTACACGATATGCCTCTGGCTCTGTCGTTACTCCAGAATGCAAGGTTGAGTGCTTCTTTGGTGGGCTGAAACCTAGCCTACGGAAATCCATGGTGATCCATGACTTCAACAGCTATGAGGAAATTGTCTGATGCACCCTCAAGGTCGAAATGGAGATCAGAGAATCTCCGGGGTATCATGGGGATAAAAAGCATAAGGTGGACTTCAATTCTAGCGGTCCGATGGATAAATCCAATAGTGCTAAGAAAACCCATCACCCCACTTGCCAAAGGTGCAGAAAGAAGCACCCTAGAAGTTGCCTAAATGGGATGGGGAAATACTTTAGGTGTGGAAGAGAAGGGAACCCAGCTGTTAACTGCCGATAAGAAAAAATTTCCACTGCAACAGAGGAGAGGAACACCCTGTTCGAACCTCAACGTGTTTTTCATTACTTCAACTACAAATAACCAGGTCACCTTGCAAATTAGTGACCTAAGCCAAGGGTTTTAGGAGGAAACCAACAACCTCCAAGGTAGCAAGGGTGAGATTTTTCCATCACTACTGCCAAAGTGAACCCTGAAAACAAAGTGGTGATAGGTATGCTAGTTATTCATTAAATATTAGTGAACATACTTTTTGATTCTAGTTCTATGTTTTATTCTATATCCTGAAAGTTTTGTAGAACAATCCCAACACCACCACAAATAATGTAAGTAAAAATGTTGGTGAGTATGAAAAATGGGGCAACCATTGAATCCCATTAATATAACTCCTCCCCCATCATAATCAGTGGATTGAACTTCCTGAAGAACCTCATCATACTCCCTCTGGTGGAATTTGATGCAATTATCATCATGGATTGGCTTTCCTTATATAGAGCCAACATAAATTTACGTGATAGGAAAATCACTCTCCATGTTGAGAATCAACCCCTAATTCTATACAAGTGTAAGGAGGAAGATGAATCTTCTTTAGCACCATCATCTCAACTGTGGATATTAATTCCCTATGAGAACATGTATCTGGCTCAGATGATTGAGTCCAAGGAAGCAACCATCCTTGAAGACATGCCTATTGTGAGGGAATTCACTGAAGTGTTTCCCGAGAAATTTCCTGGTCTTCCTCCTAGAAAATATGTTGAATTATCAATTGACCTTATACTTGGGGTGTTTCCAATATCCAATACTCCATATAGAATGGCTATTGTGGAGCTTGAAGAGCTGAAGAAATAACTACCAGAGAATCTAGATAAAGGGTTTATATGCCCAAGTGCTTCACCATGGGGTGCACTAGTCCTCTTAGTCAAGAAGAAGGATGGGTAAATATGCCTTTGCATCGATTATCACGAGCTTAACAAAATCATGATAAAGAACAATTATCCTCTTCCACGAATTGATGACTTGTTCGATCAGCTGTGTGGATCACAATACTTCTCCGAGGTAGATTTGTGGTCAGGATATTATCAAGTAAGGGTGAAGAAGGAAGATATCCCCAAGATTACTTTTTGTACAAGATATAGACACTATGAATTCATATTAATGCCTTTCGGACTCACTAATGCTCCAAAAATCTTTATTAACTTGACAAATAGAGTCTTTACAGATTACCTTGATAAATTTTTGGTAGTCTTTATAGATGATATTCTAATATACTCCAAAACCAAGGAGGATCATGAGGAGCATCTAAGAACTATACTAGAGACCTTGCGAAAGGAGAATCTCTATGCAAAGTACATAAAGTGTGAGTTATGGTTGAGGGAGGTCTCATTCTTGGGTCATATAATCACAAGAAATGAGATATCTATGGATCCCTCTAAGATAAATACAATTTAGGTATGGATGAGGCCAACATCGGTAACATATATCCATAGCTTCTTGGGGTTACCTGGATATTATCGCCGATTTGTGAGAAATTTCTCATGATTTTACAATCCTATTACCAATCTAACTTGGAAGGGAGTAAAGTTTTCTTGGAGGGATGAATGTGAAGAGAGATTTTAGGAGTCAAAAGGAGGCTTATCACTGCCCATGTGCTCACATTACCCATGAGTGGATAACTTTTTGTGGTATTTAGTGATTCTTCAAAGAAGGGACTGGGTTGTGTGTTGATGCAGAATGATAAAGTGATAGCCTATACCTCGAGGTAGCTGAAAATCAATGAGAAAAACTATCCCACACATGATATGGAGTTGGTGGCTATGATCTTTACATTGAAAATCTGGTGGCATTATCTCTATGGAGAGAAGTGTGAGATATATACTGATCACAAGAGCCTCAAATATATATTCAAACAAAAAGATATTAATATGCACCAAAAAAGATGGATATAACTCATCAAATATTATGACTTCTTAATCCATTAACAACATGGGAAAGCGAACATGGTGGAAAATGATCTATATAGAAAGGATCCTACATCATTATCAATGATGAGAATTGAAAAGGATACAATCTTCTTATATTTGTAGAGGATGGACATGAGAATCAATAAGGGAAGAACAATACTACAAAAACGGGCAAGGGAAGCACCACCATTTATCAGCACTAAGAAAAAAGAGCTGATAAAGTAACCCCGTATCAATGCTAAAATTTTAGCACTGATAGAGAGATTCTTTATCAGCACTTTTCTAGTGTTGATAAAGAAACCCTGTATCATCACTAGAAAAGTGCTGATAATGAATCCCTATATCAGCGCTAAAATTTTAGCACTGATAAAACCGTAGTCCCATATTTTATAAAATCGAGCGCACAATATCCTCTATTTATCACGCCCTCAAGCTCTCGCGGTACTGTATCCCTATGAAAACTCCCCTCCCCCCAATATTCTTGTTGCCAGACCTCCTCCGATATCCCTACTCTTTATCCTCCCCCTCAAACCCCTCTCGTGGATCTTTCTACCTGCAAACCCTACTTATCCTCTTCTCCACTCGACCCTACTCCCCGCGAACCATACTCCTCCATTTCTTAATAGTTGGTGGCTCCTCCCGCACACCCCCCCTCCGGTGTTCATGCCTTACCCTCCCGAAGTAGCGCAGAAGGCTCCCTGACTGCTCGACGCTTCTTCTCTCCCTCCATTGCGGGTGCGATCTACTCTAGGTAAATCTACCACTTCTCCTTTTAGGTTTATTTTTGGTGGTTAGGTTTTGAAGTGTAATTTTGGTTACTGCATGAAGTATGTTTTTCATGGTGTAAATATCACTAGGTTATTCTTATATAGGGATGTCCCTAGATTAATCTGATATACTCCCTTATGCGATGTTAGTTGTGTTGTGTGGGTTAATAATGTGGTGTGATGTTCTTAAGTTGTTTTAAGTTCATCTTAAATGAGCCTTTTGGTTAATATTCTATAAGGGGTATTATAGAATGATTCTCCTTTCTACGATATGGAAACCTAGGTGGTAATTTTTTAAGTTGTGTCTATTTGAGTTCTGTTTCACTATACTACCTTCTATTGCATTGTGGTTTGGTTTAAGGTTCTATGAGTTAGTGGGAGGAGGTTGAGGATCACACTATGATCCTAGATAGTTTGAGTGCCATTACACGGTTGACTTGTTTGTTTCATGGAACTTATTATATTAATATTAATTTTAATGTGGTTTGACCCTATAGATTTAAGGGAAAACATGCCATGGTTTTTGGATCATAGTTTTATTATGGAATGATGACCTTTTTCACATCATCATCCTTTAATTTTATAGAATGGTTATAAATTTAGGCCTTGTATCAAATTATTTATTATTTAAAAAACTTTCCTAGAACCCTAGGTGATTAGTGATGTATATTTGGATATCTTTAGCCACCCTTTTATTGGTTTTCTTCCAAAATTTTAAGAGATCAACCTCTTTAAAATCTAAGGTGAATTTCTTTTCTCTTCTTCTTGATTCTATTCTTGAACTTTTTTCTTAGGAAGGATATGACAACAATGATGATTTGGTTTTGTGTTTTTTTGTTATGGTTTTAATTTTTAATGGTCATACATAGGCCTTTTAGATTACCCTCATGTGTTAAGTAATGTTTTATTTGAGAATTATTCTCATTATTATGAAATATTTGTTAAATATTTAGTTGAGGTTGGGGACATGAAATTTTTCCTTCTTTATTATGTGTAAATTTTGGAATTATCATGTTATTTTGTTTCCATTATATGGATAGTACTGATTAAACTAAATACTATAATGAATTACACTAAAGGAAATTAAATTGAAGATGGAGTTTTTCATGTGATTTATGAAGTTCAATAATATTTCTTATATATTTATGGATTTATTGGTGTTGTTGATAAGTGATTTATTCTTGATGTTGTGAAAGAAATTTATTACTACTAATAATATTTTATAATCACCTTTCATAATTTTCTAGTCACTTAAGGTAGGTAATGAATTGGCTGTATGGAAATCTGTAATTAAAGTGTTATATTTAAATTATAAATTCTAATTTAATATGAAAGAATGTTTACGGGGGAGTTTTTAGTATTTTTTTCTTATATGTTTTCCCTTTCATGCTACTATGTATGGGGTATTTATCACAATGATTATAAGGGCGATGTTTGATTAATGTGGTTGGGAGCATGTGGTGTGGTAATTAATATGGTAGTGATGGATGGATTATTGTGTGGTTATGATAGCAATTATATGGATATTTAGGTAGAAAATAAGTGGTTTTATGGATTTTAGAATGTGTTTAGTGGTATTTTATGTCATGAAAATTTAGTTGTTATTGGGTGGTGTTATAGTTTACTTTTGGCATAGAATATGGTTGGAATAAATGAAAATAGTAATGGGTGATGGGTTGGAAATGATAAATGATGGTTTGTTAAATGATTAATGATAATGATTGGAATAATTATGTTTAATAAATGGTTAAAGATAGAATAAATGTTATTAATGATTTATGAATGTATTATAGTGGGTAGTGATTTAATTATTGGTTTTACATTAAAATGGTTAACAATTGAAATGCATATGGTAATAAAAATTCAAGAAATTATAATGTTAAATGAAATGAGAAGTTGGTAATGTTGATATGGATGCTTATGTGATTTATTGGGGATTATTTGTGGCATTATAATGGAAGTGGTTATTACAGGGTGGTAGTAACAAGGCAATGGTTGATGTGGGTGTTTGTAGTGTTAGTTTGGTGTAAACCCTTAGGAAAGATTTACGTGTGACTATATACTTATTATATTTTCTTATTATTTCTTACACACCACCACTTGAGTCGAGTAACCTGATTAAAATCCATATGGGTACTTTGATATTTTATTTTAGATACCCTTTTTATGTATTAAATTCACATGAATTATGGATTAGGTTTTATTTTATATTATATGGAGTTGATTGGTGGTTTATCTCTGTTCTTGGGATTTATGAGGGAAACACCTCCCATTTATTTATTTTATACCCTCAATTATAGTCTCCAATCTATGTACCATTAGAGGTAGGATTCATGAATTACACTTATTTTCACTGCCATTTTAGGAGCGGTTCCTAGTGATGGTGAGTTATGATAGTGTGGTATCAGAGCTTTAGTTGAGAGTTAAGATGGAGTTTGGAATTAGACACTCATGAGGATTTAATGGGATGATAGGTTAATAATATTTGTTAAAATTTTCATATGGAATAACATGGGAGGCAATCTATGACACAAGTGATTATCCCCCCTGTGATTTAAAGTAAGTAACTTGAGCTTACCAAAAATATTAGGCATGATGATATTGAATGTAGGGTAGAGAACTAGGAGTGGTGGATATATCATTCTTTATTATTCTTGTATTTGGAAGTATTGTTTTGTGTATTTGAACCATAAATACTAATATTTGAGATTCAAATAGGATGGAGATGAATAAATATTGGATAGATTCTAATCATTTGAAAATAGAGTATGAGAACGGAGTGAAAAATATCATCAAGTTTGCAAAGGATCATGCAAAGGATCCTTCTCAAATCCGTTTTCCATGTTTACATTGTTTTAATTTTAGACTAATTACTCCATAGGAGTTGGAAGAACATTTAATATGTCACAGAATATATTGGAGTTATAAATGTTGGAATAAACACAGAGAAGAAGCGAATATAGCTACAAAATGGGATAAAACTATGTTTTATGGATCATCATATATGAATACAAATATGGATAATGAAGAATACTGTATGGAGGATGTGATTACATATGTCAATTATGATGAAGATCGTATTGAGGAAATGACAGGGAAAATTGAAGATGAACTCCGTGATTGCCCAAAATTATTTGAGAAGTTAAAGAGTTGTGCAAAGACGCCATTGTATAATGGTTTCACTAAATATACAACATTTTCAGCTGTACTGAAGTTGTATAAATTGAAAGCAGGCAATGGATGGAGTGATATTAGTTTTACAGAACTACTTGCTCTCTTGAATGACATGCTCCCAGAAGATAATGAGCTCCCAAGCTGGACATATGAAGCTAAACGAATTCTACGCTCGATGGGTATGATTTCTGAAAAAATACATGCCCGCCCGAAAGACTGTATATTGTTTCGAAAGGAGAATAAATCACTTACAGAATTCCCAAAGTTTGGTGCTTCTCGATACAAGAAAGATGAATCCAGTCCTATGAAAGTTGTACGGTACTTTCCAATCATTCCAAGGTTTAGGTGTCTATATGGAAGTGAAGAAACTGCAAGACAATTGTCGTGACATGCAAATAAAAGAAATAAAGATGTGAAATTATGTCATTCGGCCGACTCTTCTCAATGGAAGAAAATTGATCATGAGTATCCTAAATTTTGAAAAGATCCAAGAAACCTTCGTCTTGCATTATCTATAGATAGAGTGAATCCTTTTGGTTTTCAAACCAGCACTCACAGTACATGGCCTGTTATGTTGGTAAATTATAACTTGCTACCCTGGTTATGCATGAAGCGGAAATTCATCATGTTATCTATGCTTATATTAGGACCAAAGAAACCAGGTAACGATATTAATGTTTACTTGGATCCTTTGATCGAGGATTTGAAGTTATTATGGGATTCATGTGTTATGTTTCATGATGCTTATAAAAGTGAATACTTTATGTTGAGAGTGATTTTGTATGGAATGATAAATTATTTCCCTACCTATGGAAATTTTTCAGGCTATAGCATTAAAGGAACTTAAGGGTGTCCCGTGTGAGAAGAAGATAAAAAATCGATTAGGTTGAAACATTCATTGAAATCTGTGTTTCTAGGACATCATAGATTTCTACCTCATCGTCATAAGTACCGATCTTGGACGACATCATTCAATGGAATTCCAGGACAATGCATAACACCATCTCCACTAATAGGTGATTAGATTTTTGAGAAAGTAAAATATGTGAACACTGTTTTTGGTAAACCATTTTCAAAAAACCTTACGAAAATTGGTTGAAAAAAGAGATCAATTTTTTTTTGAATTACCATACTGGAATTGTTTGTACGTCAGTAATTTTCTTGATGTGATGCATGTGGATAAAATGTATGTGACAGTCTGGCTAATATGGATATCATCCAAGATCTCACTTGGAAGGAGGATCTGCCTGTAGACCTTCTTTCTCTTTATGAAAGGGATTGTAAAAAAGTCCCTTACTTCAGAATCATGTAACCCCCTTTCTCTTTTTTTAATAATAAATTGTGTCTTGGTCATTGATTGAGGCACCACCTATTTAAAAAAATAAAATTTATGTGACAGTGTTATTGGAACATTGCTAAATGCCCTTGGCAAACAAAGGATGGAATTAAGGCAATTTTGGACAAGGTTGAAATGGGAATATAAGAAGAGTTGGCTCCTGTGAAGGGTGAAAATCAAATGTTTCTTCCTCCAGCTGCTTACACTCTTTCTAGGGAGGCGAGATATCAGTTTTACAACTTATTCAATGATGTAAAGGTTATAGATGGGTATTCATCAAATATCAAGAACATTGTGTCAATGAATGATTTGAAGTTAAAAGGTTTGAAATCACATGACTTCCATGTTTTGATGAAAGATTTAATTCCTATAGCTTTACGTTGCATTTTTCCCAAGAATGTTCATCATACGTCAAATAAACTTTGTTTCTTTTTCAAAGCTATATGTAGAAAATTTTTAGACCCGACAAAATTGCCAGCTATGGAAAAAGAAATTGTCATCATATTATGTGAATTAGAAATGTTCTTCCCACCAACATTATTTGATATGATGTTTCATTTGATGATTCACTTGGTGAGAGAGATTTGACTTTGTGGTCCTGTGAACTATAGATGGATGTACCTTGTTGAATGGTATATGAAGATTTTGAAAGGGTATGTCAAAAATTAAATCCGGTCAGAGGGTTGTATAGTGGAGTGATATATTGTTGAGGAAGCCATTGAATTATGTACCGAATACCAATCTGATGTGGAAAGCATTGGTCACCCGAAATCTCGTCACACTGGATGCATTGAGGGTGAGGGAATTTTTGGAATAGATTTTGTGATAATCAGTATTACAGATCATATGTAGGCCCAACTTTATGTTTTTCATAACAGTTGGGAGGTTTCTCCATATATTTAAACTCAAAAAGAAATTCTTAGGCAGTTGAATCCATCAAGGGATGAAAAATGGATATCAAATACACATAATCACTAGTTTATAGGATCGTTTTAGGACCATATTTTTAAGGTCTTAAATGAAAATCCGAATTCAATTTTAGAATGACTTCGATGGATAGCTACTGGACCAAGTGTGTATGTATTATCTTATAATGGTTATGTAATTAATGGTTATACATTCTATACAGATGAACATGATGAAGATAGTACCATGAAAAATAGTGGAGTTACACTTGTGTCTAAAGCGATGAATGTTTATGGTAGTAAGGGAAGAAATCCAATTTATGCAAATATGTCATACTTTGGCATTTTCAAACAAATATGGGAGTTGGATTATACGACATTCCAATTGTCGATTTTTCAATTCAAATGGGTTGATAACAACAGTGGTGTTAAAATAGATGAATGGGGATTTGTGAAACTGATTTTAGTAAATAAGGGTACAAAGATGAAAAATTTATAATAGCATCACAATAGGTATAAGTTTTTTATGTTCCAGATCCCGTAAATCAAAAGTGGTCGATTGTTTTGTTATCGTCCAAAACTACTGAAGGGTCTGATGAAAATTCAGTTGAGGACAATCATTTTAGTGGTACGTCACAATCATTTTGCAGTGGTCCCAATGTAGATGATGTTTTGTATGTTAGAGGAGACCACAATGAATGGATTTGGATAATAGATAGAGGTGTCAAATCCCTTCAGCCTTTGAAAAAATAGAAAGAGAGTTCAATAAATAGGTTATATTTTGTTTGTAATATAGATCTTTTTATCTCATGTTATTATCTTATCATTACTGAATTTATGTAATATAAATTAACTGTTCAACCACTTTTGTAGATAATGACTTCTGCATGTTCTGGTGCTCTTAACCTCAAGGCTGAACAAGTATCTCAAGCTGTTGCTGCGGCTTCTGCTGCTTCTACTATGGCTACTCACAGTGTAGGGCAACAACAAGTTTCTAAACTTGTTGCTACTCCTAGTGTTGAGGTCCAACAACCATCATCACATGCCATTATTACCATTTTAGATGAACATATAGATTATGTTGATATTAATGAAATGTTTGGGGATGAAGGACCGACGTCGCAGAAAACACAGGTGAATCATAGTTTGAAAGTGTTAGACAAAGTTCTTAAGGCGAAAAGCAAAGGCATAAAATTTGATGTAAGATGGAATGCACGAGTCCAACATGTGAATCCCAAAAAGGCTATGTTTAGTGGTTACATTGGAATTGTCACTCGGAAACACGTTCTGACTGACATAGATTCATGGCACCATGTTGTGTCTAGGCTGCAGGCTGTGATCTGGGAAGAAATTACGGTAACATGATATTATTTCTTTAATTTACTAGAAAATAAAATAATGAAACAATGTCTTAATCTTTTCAATATCTTGTAGAGTACATTTATAGTATATGATTCACACAATAATTATGTACTAAGGCTTTCATGAAGGATTCATTGAGGTTTTCGCACTATTTTAACAAAAGGTCACCTGAAATATTACAAAGGTAAAATAAACCTGCACCCACCCCTTGTCTACGCTCACCTGATATCCCAAGAAACAAGGGATGCATTTATTGGCCACCGTGGGGATGAGAAGTTTTAGGTACATTGAGGTTGATAATATGTTGTTTGAGGATATGTGTATTCATCACTTTGATTGTCAATATTTCATTTATGAAACAATAACTCAGTACTGAAAATAAGGAATGTGCATCAAAACCAACATACCCCTATCGTAAAGAAAGAATGGGGTACGCTTCACTAGAAAAGAAAATGGTATGTATTTTAAATTTACAGTAATATTGTTAGGTGCCAAGAAACAACATCATAATTATCTTTCTATATTTATATGCAGATTGATGAGTCTAAAACCAAAGACACTTCCATCCCACATCATGTGCTATGGAAGGAGGCACGTGTGAATAAGGAAGGGAATCTAGTAGATAAAAACACACAAAAAGTGTGGGAAATATGTGTAAGTATGACATGATGATAAAATTAATTTTTTTAAATTGCTATTACATAAAAATAATTAGTTATTTTCCTATATCAGACAGTCACAGGAATCAGATACTCCTGTAGTGAATGCAGACCTATTATCGACGTCTTTGAAGTGGCTAGAACAACATAGTCATGTTAGAGGTGTGGGGTTTGGGGTGACACCCAGAGTATATTCTAAGAGAAAAGAAGAAACAGATAATAGAGATGAAAAATTGAAACAAATGAGCAAAAGACTAGCAACTCTTGAAGAATGATTTCAATGGAAGGGATAATTGCAAGAAACTTTTATGGGTGAGAATCAAGGAGAATAAACAACTCAGGAACAACCAATGCATGAAGATCCCACACCACCCCCACCATCTTTGAGGTGAGATACTACCCTCAAAGAGCTGTCTTAGCCATGGTAATCAATATTCTAATAATTGTTCCCATGAAATGTGAACCAGACAAACAATGATACTTTTCCTATACTGATCTTCTACAGGGTGATAATGACTGTGATTTATATCTATCAACACCCACCTATCACCTTGTAGAGAGGGCTACAGTGTTCAACATCCCAGAGGACAAGCTGTATAATAGAACACTTCTGAAAGATCATTTGAAAGTGACGATTACTATATATCATGAGAAAAATTCAGAGCTACCTATTCCACTTGATGACAATGATATTCATACGGTCTAAAAGGCTATTGGGATATTCATTGCATAGCCATCACAACTTGTAAGAGTATATGGGGACAAAGAGGTATTTATTTCATTTTTTTTCAAGATAAACCTTTAACAATTAATGAAAAAAGGGTATGAACCAATGAATGTTATTATAGAAGGATAATAAAAAGGGGGTGATAAGAAACGTTGGATTAAAAGCATCTAAAGGATCAACCAACTGATCCCAAAGAGATACTAAAAGCACAACAACAACAACTGTTCTCTATCAAAATTTACTAGAATTGAAGACTCATGTGGATATGAAGCTAAGAGGTGGTAGTAGTCATATAGTGGTTTTTGAAAAGAATATATATGGAGAGGAAAGTCAAGATTTCATTGCTACTAAAAATGTAAATTAGATCCTTGAAAACGATTGGCTAGGCATCACAATTGTAAATTTATATATGAGGTATGTTTTCATGAATTGATTTTCTAAAAGCTGATATAATGTGAAAATTACGACTAAATGAATTTTATATTATTTATAGACGTATATATGAAAAATAGTTGAAGGAATTTCTACATGAGCCAAAATTTGGACTTGTTGGTCCTCATACCACATCAACACATCTAACAAAATTAGAGCCATCAAAAAAGGATGAAATAGTGAACGAATTGCTGAAAACATTTGAAATCAAGATTACAGATGACTGATACTTCCGAATACCAACCATGCAGGGGTAAAACTCTATGATTAAAGATTATCAATTATATTTTCACTTATTTTTTTACTTATTATTTTTTTTTGTTTTTAGGAAATATTGGATGCTAATTTCGGTGAACTTGGATACTCCAAAGATTTATTTTATGGATTCAATGAAAGGATATCCAAAAAACCGACCACACATGATGGAGTCTGTGAATCTATAAGACACTACATCCTACGTTTTAGGTATAAAAATCAAGTAATATAATTTATATTATCTTTTACTAAGGATTCTATTATGATAGGGTGGTGTATCATTATATTCTAAAAAAAGGAATGAGGATAGGGTCTAAGCAAAAGGAGGTGAGAAAGTACTACGTCTGGACAAATATCAGGGTATATATAATAAAATTTCACTATCCAAACACATATCAACAAAAGTTACTTATTCTCCTAATGATTAATTTTTTTTCAGGTGTCCGAAACAAACAAACGATAACGATTGCGGTTATTATGTTTGTAAATTTATGAAAGAGATTGTTTTTCATCAACGAACTAGAATCCTTTAAAAGGTATTTTAAAAAACAACTACTATTTCATTTTATTTATTTATTTATTATTTATTTATATATTTTATATTATTACTCTGACTGCCGAAAATCCTCATAATCAAAAGACGATATAGATTTGTTTAGAAATGAGTGGGACGCATACCTGATGGAATATTGTACACAAATAGCATGAAGATCTGACTTGGGGATGTGTATAATTGGCGGTCATTTTTGAGAGGGGTTAAGGGGATCAAAAGATGAAACTTTGTTGTATGTAATTTTTTTGTAGGAAAATTTTAATTGTTATTAAATAAAACATCCTTTATCCAATGATCCATTTTTATATTTTAATATATGAAATGCACCCGCAACATGCAAGAATGATGAACCACTTTTCTTTGGGCTTTGGATAAGAAAAACCAATAAAATATCCAAAATACCTTCATATCTGACCAAACTAATTCATATTATGTTGATACTTTATGAGAATTATCCATGGGTGCATTGGTGACATGTATGAGTCAACCCCGCCTCAATATGAGGCATGGTGTGGCCAACATCACTCAAAGTGTCTCTATTTTGTTTAAAATGAACAAAATTTTAAGTGAAAACAACAACTGATGTACGGAAATCCAACCAAACGCATTCAGATTGTGTTGATACTTTAAGAGAATGATCCATGGGTCTTTTTTATGTTTATGAGTCAACCATTCTTCAATCCGAGGCACAGTATGGATGGTATCACTCAAAGTGTCTCTCTTTTGTTTAAAAAAGACAAAATTTTAAGTGAAAACAACAACTGACCTACAAAAATCTGACCAAACTCATTTGGATTGTATTGATCCTTTAGTATAACGATCCATGGGTGTGTTGGTGACATTTAGGAGTTAACCCCACCTCAATCCGAGGCACAGTGTGATCGGTATCACTCAAATGTCTCTATTTTTTTAAAATGGACAAAATTTTAAGTGAAAACAACAACTGACATACGGAAATCTGACCAAACGCATTCGTATTGTGTTGAACCTTTATGAGAATGATCCATGGGTCATTTTTGACTTTTAATATTAAACCATGACTCAATCCGAGGTACGATGTGGTTGGTATCACTCAAAGTGTCTCTCTTTTGTTTAAAATGGACAAAATTTTAAGTGAAAACAACAACTGACCTATGTAAATCTGAAAAAAGCATTCATATTGTGTTGATACTTTTGGATAACGATCCATGGGTGAGTTTGTGATGTGTAAGATCTAACACCGCCTCAATCCGAGGCATGGTGTGACCATTATCACTCAAAGTGTCTCTCTTTTGTTTAAAATGGAAAAATTTTTAAGTGAAAACAACAACTGATGTATGAAAATCTGACCAAATGAATTTGGATTGTGTTGATACTTTATTATAATTATACATGGGTCATTTGTGACATGTAAGAGTCAACCACGCCTCAATTCGAGGCATGGTGTGGCCAGTATCACTCAAAGTGTCTCTCTTTTGTTTAAAATGGACAAAATTTTAAGTGGAAACAACAACTGACTTACGAAAATCCAACCAAATGCATTTGAATTGGGTTTATCCTTTAGGATAACTATCCATGGGTGCATTGGTGACATGTACGAGTAAACCCTGCCTCAATCTGAGGCATATTGTGACTGTTATCACTCAAAGTGTCTCTCTTTTGTTTAAAATGGACAAAATTTTAAGTGAAGACAACAACTGACGTACACAAATCCGATCAAACACATTCAGATTGTGTTGATCCTTTAGGAGAATGATCCATGAGTCATTTGTGTACAAGTCAACCCCCCTGGACACCAGCCCACCCCCTAGACACCCCCATGGACAACCCCCCACCCCCTAGACACTAACCAACCCCCTGGACGACACCCTCACCCCTCCTAGACACCACCCCACCACCTGGACACCCCCCACCACCCTGAACAGCCCCCACCCCCACCCCCCATGGACACCCCCAACCCCCTGGATTCCCCCACCCCTGGACTCCCCCACCCCTCCTAGACACCACCCCACCCCCATGGACAACCACCACCACCCCCTGGACACCACCCCACCCCTGGACACCCCCACCCCTCTGAACACCCCCAACCCCTGGAAATCCCTCCAATCCCCTAGACACCAACCCCCTCGACATCCACATGGATAACCCCCCACCTTGGACAGCCCCCCAACCCCCCCGGAAACCCCCCCGGACACCCCCACCCCCCTGGACACCCACCCTCTGGACACCACCACCACCCTGGGAAGCTCCCCACCCCCCTGGACGGCCCCCCAACCCCCTGGACGACCCCCAACCCCTGGATGCCCCACCCCTCCTAGACACCACCCCACCACCTGAACACCTCCCCACCCCTGGACATCCCCATTCCCATGGACAACCACCCCCACCCCCTAGACAGCACCCCACCCCCTTGGACAACCCCACCACCCCCTGGACCACCCCCACCCCCCTGGACACCACCCCACCGTCTGGAAACTCCCACCCCTCTGGACACCCCACCCCTTAGAAAGCCTCCAACCCCCTGGACACCCCCACCCCCCAGACACCCCATGGACAACCCCCCACCTTGGACATCCCCCCCAAACCCCCCTCAGACACCCACCAACCCCCTGGATGCCCCCACCCCTCCTAGACACCTCCCCAACACCTAGACACCCCCACCCCTGGACACCCCCACCCATGGATGGTAACCCCCACCCTCCTTGATTCCACCCCACCCCCCTTGGATAGCCCCACCAACCCCCTGGACTGCCCCCACCCCCTGGACACCACCCCACCCCCTGGACACACCTACCCCCTAGAAAGCCCCCCAAAACCCTGGACACCAGCCCACCCTCTGGACACCCCCATGGACAGCCCCCCTGGATAGCCCCCCACCCCCTGGACACCCCACCACCCCCTGGACGCCCCCCACCTGGACACCCCCACCCCTCCTAGACACCACCCCACCACCTAGACACCCCCACCCCTGGACACCCCCACCCCCATGGACAGCCCCCACCACCCCTTGGACACCACCCCACCCCCTTGGACAACCCCCAAACCTCCTGAACCACCCCCACCCCCTGGACACCCCTATCCACCCGGACACCCCCATCCCCCTGGACACCCCCTACCCCCCCTTGGACAGCCACCCCAAACCTCTGAACAGCCCCAACCCCCTAAATTCTGAATTGAATTATTTTTGTATTTAATTAACTTATAAATTATGTGATAATGGTGTATGGGTATACTTGTTGTATGGGTATACTTGGTATAATTACCTTATGAATTATGTGTTAATTTTGTATGGGTATACTTATTGAGATGCTGATTTTTTTGCAGGTCTTGTTTGGTTGTGCTGTTGCAGAATTTTATGTTACAGAAGACATGGCATTTATCAGCGCTTTCTTAGCACTGATAAAAAACAAATTTATCATCATTTTTTTACCTCTGATAAAGGGGACCCCCCTTTATCAGTTCTAAGCTTTACAACACTTTTTTAGCGCTGTTAAAGCCCATTTTGAACAATGATAAATCCCATTATTGTAGTAGTGGAACATCATAAATCCTTTCTCAAATGATTTCTCAACTATCCCTCATAGAGAAAATAAAGGATTCTCAAAGAAAGGATGTGAAAATTCTAAAAAGGGTGGAAGCTATCAGAAATGGTAAATCCTCAGAGTTCTTGGTAGACAAGGATAAAATTGTGAGATTTGGGTAACAATTATGTGTACCATCCAATTCAGAGATAAAGAAGGATCTTCTGTATGATGCACATACCTCAACCTTCTTTATTCACCTGGGGAGAAAAAATATGTATCGAGATCTCCAAGAAGAATTTTTGTGGGACAATATGAAAAGGGATATTGCTGAATATACATCAAAGTGCATGGTATGTCAGCAAGTGAAGGATGAGAGGCAAAAGTCTAAGGGGATGATGAAACCACTAACCATACCAATATGGTAGTGGGACAACAATACCATGGACTTGTCACTGAAATTCCAAGGACATCGAGAGGAAACAATGCTATATGGGTCATTGTGGATCTTCTTATGAAGACAGATCACTTTATCGCGATTTGATAGGACTTATCATTGGATAAACTTGCATGGATTTACATCAAAGAAGTGGTAAGGATTAATGGAGTACCATTATCTATTGTATCCGATCATGATCTTATATTCACCTCAAAGTTCTAGAAAAGTCTCCTGCATGCTCTAAACACTGAACTGAACTTCAGTACATCCTATCATCCTTAAAATGGTGGCCAATATGATCGAACTATTTAGACACTGGAATATATGTTAAGATCATGTTCTATGGACTTCAAAGGAGGATGGGACCAACATCTTCCACTTGTTTAATTCTACTACAATAGTAGTTTCCACTCAAGCATTCAAATTACACCATATGAAGCCCATTATGGTAAAAGGTGTAGAACACTAGAATGTTGGGATGAAGTCAGTGAGTGTAAGCTGTTAGGAACTGAAATAGTTGAATAAATGGTGGAGAAGGGGAAAACCATTCAACAACATGTCAAGGAAGCCCAAATTCGATAGAAGAGTTATGCAGATAACCGTTGATGAGACCTTTAGTTTAAAGTTGGAGACATGGTATTTTTACGCATATCTCTATGGAAGAAGGTCATGAGGTTTGAAAAGAAAGGGAATTTAAGTCCTAGTTACATCGCCCCCTTTGATATTCTTGATCATGTCAAGGTTGTGGCCTATCGACTAGCACTTCCACCTACCGTGGAAAAATTACATGATGTCCTTCATGTATCCATCTTAAGGAAGTAAATATCAGACCCTTCACATATACTATCTTAAGAGGTAGTACAGTTATAGGATGATCTTTCTTACGAGGAGAAGCCAGTGAAGATATTAGATCTTAGGGAAAAAGTTCTATGAAATAAGATAATTCCCCTAGTGAAAGTGTTGTGGAGAAACCAAAAGTTTGAAGTTGAAATGTGGGAATTAGAGGAAGTGAAGAATAAGAGTTACCCACATCTATTTTAGTGTGGGAAAAGGAAATTTTGAGGTCAAAATTTCTGAAGGGGGGATGATTGTAACGAACCAAAATTTTATTAATGAAAATTCCTATTGATCTAATTAAATGTCTTATCATGTAAGATAGTTATATAATGTATGAAATTTATTGGTTTTATGTTTCTGTATTTTAAAATACCATTAAGAATTGTGGCCATTTCTAATATAGACATTGGACAATGATCACATTATTATTATAAATATAGGGCTTTAACAAATCCAATTTACCCAGACAAAGGAAGTAATTCCCTCATTCAGTAGACTTTAACTGTACGAAGCCCATTTGTCGGAGCTCGGAAAAGAGGTGGTGTCATTGGGCTTCATTCTTGACCAAACCCAAGATGAGATTAAACATGTTAAGCTCAAATGGAAGCATCTACGGGAGAAATGGAAGTTGATAGAGATTACCACCCGAGTGATGTTATCCGAGCGACCCCTAGAGTCTGTCACCATCACACACCTTACCATTCGGTCTTATACAGGTGTTATAAGGGGTTATGTAACAAGACCTTAACACTGTGATTTTGTGTATTATTTTCGTATATAATAAATAATATAAATTCATTTTATTATTGTTACATTGTAAATAGTTTTTAAAGCACAAATAGCATTTTTAGTTAATAATCAACTAAGAAATCTATTTTGACAAATTAATGGATTTTTGAATTAAATAATATTTTAATAAAATAATATTATTATTAAATTAATTTTTTAAGCATAAATTATTGTATAATTTTTATTAATACAATTTTAATTTTTATTAAGGTTTGAAAGCTGTTTTTGTCAAAACCCATGAATTTTCGATAAATGTTAGTTTTTTATTTTAAAAGTGAAAATTCAAAAATTTGTAAAATTATTTGGATAAAATTAATATTATTTTTGAAATATGGATTTCAAAATTATCCAATGGTGAAATTTTAATAATTTTCTGAGACAGTCAAATTTTTGAGTAAAAATTAAATACCGTTTAAATATATAATGTGTTTTATGACAACATAATGACCCAATAGTGATGTAATAAAATACTATTAAAATTATGTTCAGAAAATATATGTTTTACCATTAAAATAATGTGATTTTAGGTTTGTTTGATTTATTTTACAAAGCTTTAGTGGACCCTCCAAGACTTATAAAACATTTTAACTTTTTAAATTGATTTCCTTGAGAGTGTGAATCACCTCCACATAAGCAACCATATTATTTTAAGAATTTAGGCCATTTTACTTATAAAATATTTTTCCACTCCCCTTTGGAGAAAATCATGGGCAAAATCTGTGGGCTAGTTTGTGGTTTTGATTAGTTTAATGTGTGGAGTCCCAAACCTAAATAATAAATAATTCCCTCTCCTTTACTATATAAAACCACACAATATCCCACTTCTTCTTCACTAAAAGCCTTTGGAGTTAAACCAACCCCTTACCTCCTCTCTATATAATCCTCAAAAGGCACCCCAAGCCCTCAATAATCCTCTCTAAAGCCCCTCCCAAGCCATTGGGATCACACTTCCAAGTAAGGGATTCCTTCTTTTCTCATTTTATCCAAGTTTCTTAATATTGTTATGCCCTTTTATTTTGAATTATAAATGTTGGGGTATGATTTCTTACCTCTCCCATTCTTCCCTCTTTATGTTTTAATAATTATATAACCCTTTTCTCTCTCATTAACTCCTCCCATGTACGCCTGTTACCATGCCGAAATTCCGTAAGGAATTTCTCTCCCCTCATTTACATTCAATCAATTCTTTTGTATTATGAATCCAAATTCCATTACTTATATTGGGACATGTATCTATATGACCCCCTTACTGTACATTTCATGTACATATTATGATACACCCTTTTATCTCTCATCATCCTTTTTTATGAAGTCATATGTCACTTCGTTATGCTGCCGAAATTGCACCGCCATTTTCCAAGCCAAAATCATTGTGTAGTGAATACCATTCCCATTTATCTGTTAAGGGTATTCACCTTTATGCACACTTACTTTTTTATGGAAGATTTTCATGTATGAATTACACATTCCTTTACCATGTAATAAATTATGATTTTTAATGAATCTATGTTGTATGATCATGTGGCACACTTATGCATGAAATGGAATGTTTAAGAAGGGTGCACCCAGATAGTGCTCCAATTCATTGGGTAAAGTTTAGTATCATGATACTTCAAGTGAAATGAGGTTTTACTCATGATAATTCAAGTTCAATTAGGTTTTACTCATGATCCATGTGCAACAAGCCTTGGCTCATGCTAATTCCATGTTAAGTGTTGTTTCAACATTTCCATGTTATCATGCCTTTATGTTCATATTTATTTTATGCTCCATTGATATGAATATTTCCTAACATGTATTGTATTATTCATGTTATACCTTGTTTAATCACTTACTGGGATTTATATCTCACCCTTTTCTTATGCATGTCCTCAGGTTACCCCATGCAATGCTAAGTACTCATGAATGTAGTGGTCATGTAAAGGATGTTTTCAATAAAGATGACATGTTTCATATTTTAAGTCATTATGCAATGTTCCTAAGCCCTAAAGACATTATAACTCTCGATCTTCCATTTTGTATCACGTGAAGAGTTTATGTAATAGATCATGTTTAAGTGTGTAATAAAGAGCAGGGTTTTTATAATAACTCAGTAGGTCGACACCACCGTTTCTAAACCACACCAGTATGATAATAAGTTTATGAAATAAGTGATAAATATGTGTATTAATCAATCAATTAATATAATATAAAAATAAACATACTTCAACACCATTCTAGAATATCTCTAATAATGTAGAACAACCATTCCAACCAACCCCCAAATATCCTTGTAAAATCACACAGTCTGGGTCGAGCCCACTATAAAAGTATTTCAGAATAGGACTAGGTAGAGCCCACTCAATATAAGTATTACAACATGAGGCTGGTTATATCCTACTCAATATAAGCATTACAACATAAGAATTGAAATACCACACCCAATATATTCATTACAACATGAGACTATGCAGATCCCACTCAATATAAGCATTACAACATGGGACTAAGAAGAGCTTGCTCAATATAAGACTTACAACATGGGACTGGGTAGAGACCTCTCAATATAAGCATTACAACATTTGACTGGGCAAAGCCTTCTCAATATAAGCATTACGTTATGGGACTGGGTAGAGACCATTCAATATAATTATTAAAACATGAATCACAATACATGTCATAACAAGAAGGATATCATAATATCACATTTTACTTCTCAATGGTTAATTATGAAAATTACCATTTATCTTTCAATCACACTTTCATTTATAAATCAATTTATCAATTTTTATATAAATAAACAAACCCATTTCCCTAGTGAATCTATATTAAGAAAAAACTTGAATCTCATGTCGTACTAAACGCACTTTAATCAATTAAACAATTTCTTATTAATCAAAGGGTTTACTCACCCAATGGGTATCTATAAGCCAGGTCACATGAAAAATTGAATCCAATAGATCCAACCAATATTCCAATCTATGATTTACCATTAATAAATGAATAAATTAATTATAGTGCACATTATGTCATCACAATCACAATATTTCATATACTTTTCAATTAAACTGACCATAGGGTTTGGTTTAGACTCCCTATATTTATCCGGTGATTTATAAATGATTCTAATAGAAATTTCAAATAAGAGCAAAGGAACATAAGTTCACAAGAAGGAACCTATATCATATAGAAACAAGATCAAAACCCCAAAACAACCATGTGGTTAAGATATTTTCACCACTAGAACAGAGAACAAGATAAGATAGGGGTAAACCTAAGAAAATTAGCTCACTAGGTATCAGATGATTGATGAGGACATCCAAAACAGAAGAGGAGGCTCTAAAATTGCATAGAAATCATCCTAGGGTTGAGAGGATAGGGATTAATGTGATGGAATGAAATAATCATACACGATACCCACTTAAAACTACTAGTTCTAAGGAATAAATGACATGCAATCCTTTCAAATAATGTATTTACTCAATTTTAAGTTACACCAGAAAACCCATATCCTTAGTTTAATTTTAATCCTGATCGACATTTACACAATGTGAATTAGGTTCATGACGTGCAACCACTTCACATCATGAACCATTTCATGACATTTTTTTGGAGGTAGTTATGTATCATGTAACATATACATGGAGTGTAAATTCTATGTAGATAGTTTTTAGCCCAATTTCTACTTAAGGACCTAAACCACTTCCAAAGCCTTCCATACCATGGAAAACCCTCATAATACGATTTAACATGTTTATAACCAGACTCTATTAATTCAAATGAACATACATCCATGAAATTTATGTCATTTTACATAATAAATGCTCTCTATCTCTGAATAATACCCAACTACCAAGGTTTATTGAAAAAATCAAAGAGGAAGGTACCTGAAAAAAGACAGGATCTTACAACCTCCCCACCATATAACAACTCCTACCCAAGATGCTTTGGGAATCACTATGGGGTATCAACAAAAAATATGTCCACTGTGCACACATATCATACTCCCTATCCTAGGTATCCTCCTAAAAATGTCCATGATACCACTACACTCAAACTATAGGAATAATCCTTACCCGAAGACATTTTTCACTACGGTCCACAATCCATATCAAATGCTCCTCATAAGATGCATTAAAAAAAAGTTTGATGTCCTCAAAATCTACAACATGACATGGTTCAGGATAGTATCAATAAATTAGTGATACATGAAACATGTCATACATGAAACTATAGTGTTATGGAAGGTATAATTTATACTTCACTAGATTGACCCTTTCCACCATCTCAAATAACCCAAAAAACATGGGTGCTATCTTTCCCTCTTTCCTAATATGATGTTTCCCCAACATAAGAAATGCACAAAAGAAAACATGATGAACAAACTCAAACTGTAGAGGTTTTCTTACTGTAGAGGTTTTCTTTTATGGTCAACATATAATTTTTTCTACTTTACATGTTCATAAACAACCTCTTGATCAACTGAACCTACTTAGACATATCTTTCATGAGACTAGTCCCAACAAGCACTGATTCACCTGTCTCAAACCAACAAAGAGGTGAATGACACGAATTTCCATAAAAATCCTTGAAAGGTACTATCTAGATCAATTCTTAGAAGATTTTATTATATGAAAACTCCATTAGTTCCCTATATTACTCCCATGAACCACCAAAATACAAAACACAAGCTCAAAATATATCCTCTAGAACTTGAATATTTCACTTATATTGACCGTCAGTCTAAGGATG
This sequence comes from Viscum album, assembly GCA_963277665.1. Lineage (NCBI taxonomy): Eukaryota > Viridiplantae > Streptophyta > Magnoliopsida > Santalales > Viscaceae > Viscum > Viscum album. The sequence goes on from OY728161.1 coordinate 1,342,963,244, forward strand.
ACAAGCTATAATCAAAAGAACCTATTATCCTAGATCCTTCTGAAGACCCTTTAATATCCACAAAGTTAAGTGAGGATCTCTATTTGAAATGATACTCCTTTAAACACCATGAAGTTGAACTATCTCACGTATATAAAGACTTCTCATATCATCAATGATGAAGGTATCTCTGATAGGTAAGAAGTGGGATACCTTCTTCAGTTGACCAATGACCACACACACTGCATAGTTCTTATGGGTTGTCCTGGGTAATCCTACCCAAAAATTAATAGTGACATCATCCCATTTCCACTCAGGAATGGGCATAGGATGTAACAGCCCAACTGACCTCTAATGATCATCTTTCACCTGCTGACAGGTGAAACATATTGGCAAAAATCCTACTACCTTCTTCTTTATTATTGAAAACCCATACTATATGAATACCATAATACATATTTGTCAAACCAAGATGTACTACCCATCTAGAATCATGAAAATATATCATCTTTTCCCCATATAAGGTCATAGGAACCCTTACTCATCCATGAAAAATAATAGAATTATCACTACCAAGACACCATCCTAATGGTGTCTCCCCACCATATAAGATGTATATAAAAACTAAGCCCTAAAGATTAGATAACTAATCAATCTTGACCAGATCAATAAAATTGGGTATAAAAAATTCTAAATTCAAATCTACTTGTCCCTGAGACTCATGAACATCTAGATGCATGTCTAAAAAGAGTTCCATAATCCACCACTCATCAAAAGACTTCCGTAATGCCTCTGTCTATATATTATGGATTAAGGTTCCAAAAATGACATTTCCCTTTCCTAGTACAGAATCCAACTTGAAGTCAAAAAACCTAGATACTTGAACCACCTCCTCTATCAAAGGTTCAGGTCCCACAAAGAAAAGATGTACTTGAGGTGCTTGTAGTCCGTGTATACCACAAACCTCTTGCCCATAAGATAACGTCTCTAGAACCATAGGGCATGTACCACCATAGATAGATTCATATTAATATTAGGGTAATTACTCTCATGTAGTTTCTGCTGTCTGGATCTATAAGAAACTACTCGATCCTTCTGCATCATAACCACTTTGAGTCTAACTACAGATGAATCACAGTACATGGTATAAGCTTTACCCGACATAGGTAAAGTGAGGATAGGTTCTCAGTTCATCCTGTTCTTTAGCTTCTAAAAATATCTCCCACTATCATCTAACCAAACAAAATTCACTCCCTTCCTAGTCAGCATGAACATCGATGCTTCTAGATGGGATAATTCCTAGATAAAACACTGATAATAACCTACTAAACCCAGAAATATTTGAATCTAAAAGACATTTTTGATTCAATCCTAAGATACCATGAATACAACCTTCTCTTGGTCCACTGACACCCCTACCTTTGATATGACAAGGCCCAAGAAGTGCACTTTATCAATCTATAAACTACATTTGGTTATCTTGGTGTAAAGTCGGTGCTCTCTCAATGTACTCAAGAAGATATGAAGATGTTTGTCTCATAAATGGGAGTACACTAATATGTCATAAAAAACTACCACAAAGTGATCCATAAAAGCATAAAATATCTGATTCATCATGGACATGAATATCTTCGATGTGTTTTTCAAACAAAATGGCATTACTACTAACTCATACAAGTCATACCTGCTCCTAAAAGCAGTCTGAGGTATGTCTGATAGTATCACCCTCAAATAGTGATAACCTAATATAAAATTGATCTTAGAGAAGATCTTATCACCTCCCAGTTTATTAAAGAGATTTTCAATATATGGAATAGGATACCAGTTATTGACCACCATCTAGTTCAATCTCTGATAATCCACACATAATCGCAAAATACCACTAGCCTACTTAGTGAAAAGAACTAGAGAACCCCATGGCGATATACTAGACCATATGAAAATTTTAACTTCCAGATCTTCCAAATAAACTTTCAAATCCCAAAGCTCTATTAGTACTATTCTCTAAGGTGGGATAGAAACCAGATCTACTCCTAACACTAAATTGATCCTGAAATCGATCTCTCAACCAAGTGGCAATCCATATAACTTGACTAGAAAAACATACTGAAACTAGTATACCACTAGAGGAAAAGAATCATTATAAATTCTCCCATAATCTAGAGTATGATTGACTATATCATCCATGAGACAATCCAATATACATTAAATTAGTTCTTATGACCATTCTGAAGAACCCACTCACCCCAGTGAGAATAAGTACCTATTTCTAGAGATATGAAGGTAAATATCATTTGGTAATATTAAATATTCACTTGGTATAGGACTAACCAATCTGTACCAAGAATAAATTAGAAACCTATCATTTCTAACACAAAAAGTTCCCAAAATAAATGGTAACTAACAATCTATAAAGAAAATGCCTTGAAATATTTGATATCCTATGAAAGCACTCCCAATGGTGTATTGATATTCAAAAAACCATCTAATATTTCTACATCCTATCCCAAACCATTTTCAAAAATAGAAGATAAAAAGAAATGCAATACTTCTGTATTAAAAAAATTGAAATAAAGGAAAGATGATATAAGAGTTGTACCTTTGAAGATAGATGGTCCTACATCCACAATAGTCGGAGTAGTTAGCATAATATGTAGATGACTAGCCCCTCCACCCTAAGCTCCAGTATAAATCCCTTGAGCTATTCCCTCTGTTAGAAACTACTTATCCTACGCTAGGTTACTACATCCCCTACCTTGACTTGAACATCCTATGGAAATCCAACTACCCATTTGATGAGGAGTAGCTAAGTCCTTACCAAAATCTGGTACCTATCCTAATCCCTTTCCACTACTCAGCTGCTGCATGCCGATATAAAACATTTACATGTGTCCTATCCTACTTCTAGTATGACACTACAAATCAAGGTATAAACATCGAGGCCACTTGTATCCCATATTTCCACACTAAAAGAACTATAATAGAACACAGTCTTGAGATGGAGTACCATTTCCCTAACTAATCTACCCATTGATTCGTTAGATAAAACTATCATAGAGACATTTATTTCTACTAGAAGAAGATCTCCCAGTTCACCCTGATTTGGGGCCTCTCTTAGATTCTCTTCTATGATGAGTGACTAATTCATCACATCCTCAAGACTACTCAGATGGAAGATATTCACCTGTGACCTGAACTCATAGAAAATACCATCCTAAAAATACCTCGACTTGAGATCTCATCAACTTCCAAATGTGACCTGAACTCATAGAAAATACCATCCTAAAAATACCTCGACTTGAGATCTCATCAACTTCCAAAGATGGCACAAAGCACTATAGTTTGATGAAACGTTTGGCATAGTCCATCACTGACATTCCCTCCTTTTTCAGATGTATAAACTCGCAATCCCTCTCATCCCTCAATGTCTCTAGATAGACATGGATCGAATAATTCACATCGAATTCCTTCTAATATAACTCCTCTTACTACCCAACCTGCTCTAGAATATCCCACCAATACTTGGCAGGTCCATAGAGCATATATGTAGCAAGCTTCACCCACCTATCAGTGGGTGTACCAAGATGTTTAAAGATTGTATGGACCTACTAAATCTAGAAATCAGTTGCCTAGGGGCCTCCAAAACCTCTAGAGGTAGGATGATTATAATTCTTTAACTCTCTTTTTAGCTTAGATATCGAAGAAACAATATGAAAAATCTACCTTTCCATGGATCGTATGACCCTTAGAAATCTATCATGAATCTGAAAATCCATGCGATCCTTAGGAGCTATAGGAAGATCTGGTTCCACTAAGTTAGAATCATTTTGATTACCACTATCCTAACACTCAACTCAAATATGATGAGGAGAATTTTTTTATACAAGATAAACACACTCCTTAGAACACTAGTTATAAAAATAAGGTCAACCTCAATAGGTGACAAAAAAAATGAACCACCACTCCTGGTCTCTCTAAACATGGCTTAAAAGTGTTTTAGAATGTCATATCAGTTCGTTTAATTTCATTTATTAGATATAATAGTATCTCATTTTTCAGTTCATATAGGAAAGTATATGAAACATAATATAAATATGTCCGGATGAGGAACAATGCATGTTAATATATATCCCTATATACCTATCATGATGCATGTATACTCATTTTACACCACACCAGGCCTTAAGTAGAAATCTCAAGAAATAACATCATTAGGAAATAATAACACCACACAACATTTGAATCACCCAAGGTGAAATAACATCAAATGTAACGAGTGAAAATCGTAAACAATAATCTCATCACTGGGCACTCGGATTTTCCCCCATTCATGGGTTAACTAATCCCATGCACAAGCTCATTACCAAGTCCCAACACATCCTAGTATCCTTTATACCTTTCCCAAATAGTAAAGCAACAGAAAAGAAAAACCTTATTATTTGATACCGATTTGTAATGTCCCCCGATCCAGCACCCTCTCACATAGGAAAATCGGGTTGGTTACTAGAACTCAAGTGCACCTCCCCATATTCCAAAGGTTTTCGACTAGTAGTGGGGGTGTGTTGAATATAGTGTAGAGAGTATACCCCTTGGTATGAATTTATATAGAAATTAAAATAAACAATATAGTAAATATCATAGTAACAATATAGCAGAAACAATTTATCATGCAATTGGGAAATAAAATAAGGAACCGAATGATACAATAATAACAAACCATGTAACGATAGGCTGAAATGAATCTAAATGTCAAACTAAAAACCATACCAATAAAATAATCAGCAGACACAATGTAATCCCAAAAGACCCCAGTCTCAAACTTCATGTCGGTCCCATATCCAAAATCCAGACCATCTAGGAAGAAAAAAAATTAGCAACAAGTTCCCTTTCCCTTTTCCAAAACTGTATCCATGTAATATGCTCAGGTACCAAACAATGCTTGAATAGGGTGTGAGTATAACTCAGTAGGTTGACACAACCATGTCTAAACAAAACCATTATGATAATAAGTGTATTCAATAAGCAATAAATAGGTGCATTAATTAATCAATTAATACAATATAATAATCAACCTACTTAGGAACCATGCCGTAATTACTCTAAGCATGTAGAACAACTAAACCAACCAAAAACCAAATAAACATGGCAAATCACAAAATCTGTCCCAAGCCAGCTATATAATCATTTTAGAATAGGACTATGAGAAACCCGCTCAATATAATCATTACAACATGAGACAAGGTATAACCTACTCAATATAAGCATTAAAACTTAGGACTACTAAGATCATGCTCAATATAATCATTAAAACATGGGACTAGGCATATCCTACTCAATATAAGAATTAAAACATGATACTGGGCAGATCCAACTCAATATAAGAATTACAACATGGGATTGGGAAGAGCCCGCTCAATATAAGCATCATAACATGGGATTGGGCATAGCCACTAAATATAATCATTATAACATGAATCAAAACACATGTTATAGTAACAAGGATATCATAATATCACATCATATGGTTCAATGGTTAATTATGTAAATTATTATTTATATTTCAATTACACTATTATTTATATATCAGTTTATCAAAAACCATATCAATAAACATATCTATTTACACTATGAATATATATCAATAAAACACTTAAATATCATGTCATTATAAATATACTTTAATCCATTAGACAATTTCTTATTAATCAAAGGGTTTTCTCACCCAATGGGTATCCATAAGCTAGGTTGCACCAATAATTAAATCCAATGGATCCAACCAATATTCTAATTCACGATTTACTATTAATTAATGAATAAATTAATTAGAGTATACATTATGTCGTTTCAATCAAAATATTACATATAATTCACAATTAAACATACCATAAGATTAGGTTTAGACTCCCAACCTTTATCTGGAAATTTAAGAATGTTTCCAATTGGAATCTCCAACAAGAGTAGAGGCACAAATGTTCAAAAATAAGGAACCTAAATTAAATGGAAACAAGATTAAAACCCCCAAAAACCCCATGGTCAATATATTTACACCTCTAGAAAATATAAAAATACAAGATAGGGGTAAACCTAAGAAACGTAATACACCAGTGATTAGATGCTTGATCAGGATGTACAAAATGAAAGAGGAGGCTCCAAAATCGATTGGAAATCATCCTAGGGTCAAGAGGAGAGGTATGAAAGTGATGTAATGAAATAATAATACATTATGACAACTTAAAACCACTAGATTCAAGGAATACATGAATTTTAATCCTTTCACATTGTGTATTTCCTCATTTTTATGTTGCACCAAAAAACCCCTCGCCACAAGTTAATATTTATCCCAATCGATATTTACATAATGTGAATTAGGTTCAGGAATTATAACCACTTCACATCATGAAACATTTATAAACATGTGATTTATGGTAGTTAAATTTCATGTAACAAATACATGGTGTTTAAATTATCCAAAGATAGTTTTTGGCCTAATTTCTGCTCAAGGACTTAAACCACCTCCAAAGCTTTCCATACCATGGAAAACCATCATAATCCCATTAAACACATTTATAAAAAGACTCTATTAATTAAAATAAACATAAATCCCTGAAATTTATGTCATTTTCCACCAAAAAAATATATCCATCTTTGAATAAGTCTCAACCAATAAGGTTTAATGAAAAACTCAAATATGATCATATCGGAAAAAAGATGGGATCTTACAAAATATGAAGTAGTTGGTGCTTGAAATGATGATGATAATGAAATATTGTTAATGAATGAGTTATAATATATTATAAGAAAACCATGTATGGTATTATAAGTATGAAAATGATTCTATTATATAATTATAATGAATTCACATTTTTTATACAGGGGGTTAAAATCATTTATGAAGCAAGTTGATCCTAAGGTAAGATTTTATTTCACAAACTCTTTCTTATTTGGGATTTTTTATGATTGAGTTTATATTGGGAGAATTATATTATATTTATATCTTAAAACTCATATATTTTCTTCTCATCTTGTTATTTTTTTAAATTATAAGTTTTCCATTCATTTTCCTTTTTCTAAGTACTCAAAATATGAAATAATTTTTTTAAGTACAACAAACTTTGTTTTTCTATTCGGTTGGGAATTTTTTCTTTCCATGTACATATTTCCTTTAAAATTTTTAAATAATTATTTTAATATTCACTAATTATTAATTAAATTAATTTTGACCCATGTTTAAATTTCTATAAAACTGTTTAAAAGGAATCTTCTTTTTTGTTTTATAAACGAGAGACTTTTTACCAAAGGTGTGAATGAAAACTTTATTCTAACACTTACTGAATGATTGAATTTTCCCACTTCCACAACTATTATTTTACTTGAAGAATCATTTAATATTTATATGAATCTTTTCAATGAAAATGTTTTTCCTAACATTTTGGAATTTTTTAGATTTTAAATAAGTGATTTCAAAATGAAATTGTTATTTCTCTCAAGAAATATTCTAATGATCTTTTCAAAGTATTTTATTATATATTTCCATCATTTAGTGAATATTATGATTTATTAGGGATATCATATAATGATAAAATCTTCCATATTACTCTAGTTTTCTTATAATCATGTTTTTCTTTTTTATGTACTAGGGAAAATATTAACATTTTGTATTTAAGTTTTTCAATGAGAATGTTTATATTGTTTATGTATTAAATTATTATTCATTTTATTTATATTTCATTAGACTTATTAAGTGATGGTAGACCCTTGATTCGTAGGTAGGTCTAATGAGACAAAATAGTTTGGGTATTTTGGCATATTCCTTACCTATTTATCAATGATTTCTTGGAATAAGTCCTTGATGGTAAGATTATGATGTACAACATTGTGCATTCTATCATTATGAAACTAGTTTTTTTATCAATTTTATTAATTATGTTTCTATTTCATCCATGGATTCAATCACCTTTTTATATTGGTTATATGGTATATTTTATTATTTTTTATCTCTGCCATATTATTCATGATTTATTTATTCTATGATATCTTATATCATACAATTTCTCTTACCAAGCATATGAGAACACCCTTTATTATATTTTAATTTCACCAGGTTAACAATAAGGGATTTATGAATGATTTCAAGGATACACTAGAATAAATTATGTTGTTATCATTAGAATATTAAGTTGAATTTCATGTTTTTTAATGTAATGTGAGAATCATATATGTATCTATTTTCCCAAGACTGATAAACTATTTGATCATTCGGGGTTGTGATCCTCTGTATCTTATGACAATATAGTAAAACAACCATTAGATCTAGGTTACTGGAGTCAAAGTGTTATAGTTTTGATAAAAATAATCTATATCATGTAAGACAAACCTAGAAAAACAAAAGGTACTATAAAGGTATAGTTTAGTCTTGGATAAATATATAGGTATCCAAAACATAAATTATCTGAAAATGAAATCCCACAAATTTTAATAAATCCAAATGTATAATATTCAATTATAAAATAAAATATTTTATTATACTATAAATTATTAAAAAATTGATTTTATTGGATTAATATGCTTTTAGTTTAGCAAATTATGTTAGAAATCCATATCACTAGATTAAAAAGTCATTATTATCATGTTCTAAATGAAATATTGTTACCTATTGGTATTAAAGGGATATTCTCATCACAAGTTAGAGATTTTTTGATATAAATATCATTATTTTCAAAGATATTATTATGAAACATAAAAAATTAAATTGTTGAGTAAGCTTTAATAAGTGGATATTGTAAACTTATGTAAATTGAATAAAAATATTTCCACCAACCTTCTTCAATTTAATGTAATAAATAATAATGAATTTATTATATGGATAAAAATGTGAAGGTATTGTAAAATTTGGATGAAAGTACCCACTTGAGAGATGTATATGGAAATTGAAGAATAATATACATAATAAAGCATCTCTTAAAGGATAAATTACATAAAAATATTTATAGGAGAAAATTTAAAATTTATACTTATATTATTTTCAATCTAAATATACACCAAAACATAAACAAGCATGTCATTATGTGGAAAACAAAAATAAAGACACTTGAAATTGATTGTTAGTATTTAATCAATATGGACTTGGTTTTATTGTAGAACACAAGTGTTTGATTTTAGATGATGAAAAAATGAGCTCATATATATATTCTATTAAATTGTGAATAAATGATAGAATTTGTATATTAAGTGCCACTATAAATTATTTTATATCACTTAATTTTTATATTTTTTATATTTTGTTTTATATATTATATAACATATTGTAAAATAATTTCCAAACACTAACCTATGTGCTCTCAAATAATGTATGAAACAGAATTTTACATCCTAGTTTCAAATACCAGTGGGTTAATTTGTTAAACTAAAAAATAAAAATTCAATATACAATTTATTAAGTTAATAATAATTAACATTTTTTAATTTAGTTTTAACAATAGGAAAATAGAATTGATAATCAATTATGTGCACTAAGTATTCCTATAAGATCCTGGATCCACGTGATCCAACCCTTTACGAGTTTCTGAGGCTTGTGGAGCTTAGAGGAGGCTTGGAAGTGGTCTGTAGGGATTTTCCTGTAAAATGTTTGAAGGATGGAGATTACACACTATATAATAATTACATGTAGTGTAAGTGAGGTTCATGAATTGTGTAGGACCGGTTTCTAATGTGTAATTAATCAGGGTCAAATAATAAAAAGGAAACACATTTTTAGTGAAAACCAATGCCTGACATTTACATGACATGTAAATGGTTTTAATGCCATTTAAATCCCCAATGTTGTACATTGTTAAATGGTTTAGATGCTTATATTTTCTAAAAACCTTATGGATTTTCTCATTCCATAAAACCAATAGCTCTCCCCCTTCGGCGTTTTATATCCCTTTAATAAGGGATCAATTTCTGGCTTTAGTCTTTGATCTGTGGTGATCTGTGGTGATCCATGGTGCATTTTTTTTTGTTTTCTAGTTGTTCCTGATAGTTTGATCACGTTTACTCCCATATATTCTCACTATTATATATAGTTTTATGACCCATTTTTCTAATGGGATTTCCCTTGGTTTTTTTAGGATGATTGGGCCATGAAATCCTTGGATGGATACAGTTATTACGGGAGAGGTGATCAGAGATCCGCAACGTGTTCTATTATCATGTGAAGAATGATGAATACTTTTGAGGTAGGGGATTCATTGGTTCTATTTTATTTACATTCAATCATAAATTGACCATAATTTATCCCTTTTGATTAAAATTAAATTAGCCAAATAATTTTGGAACTGGATTAAATAAAGTGCTTGTGATCACATGTTGCCAATGTTGTTTCTTTATATCATGATTGTAGTTTTCCTTACTATTTGATAGATAGTGTGATATCAATTCTATATAAATTTTTAGCATGTTGTTCTTGATGTAATTGGTAAAGATCATAAATCCAAAATCAATGAATTATTAATTGGCTAAAGAATAAAGAGGCATGTTTAATGATCTGATTTTGGTTGTAATTTGATGTTGATCAAATTGATGCAATATAATGATTAATTTAAATTCATATTCCATGTAATTAATGGAATAGATAAATAATATGAAGCATGTTAATTCTGGTTGATAATAAATAAATGACATGTTAATTAATAAAGGTAATTATCTAGCTTGTTGAAACTAGAATAAATTCTAAGAGCTCGTTTTACCTCTGATAGCTTGTTATAACTTGATACCTTAGGTTACCCATAGTTGAAACCTATTAATAAATGAATAGGTTAATTAAATATGGAATAATAATCAGTTGTGTGATAAAGATAATGTATTTTTATGGGGATTGAGTTGCACATTTTCTTAAGATTGATAAATGCCTTATTTTGAGAGCCTAATTGCCTAATTGCTTTATTATTTATTCATGTTATTATTGTTATATGATCTCAATATGATCTTTGTGTTATGAAACCGGTACAACTAATCCTAGTGGGATGTTATGATATGGGATATGGAGGCCCAAATGTGATGTGATCTTGGTATGGATGATCCTAGGATGGTTGACGTGCTGTGTTGGTAAGGAGGACCTAGGTGATGTGGCATCAGATGACACATGTGATGGAAAGATGCATTGGTATATGCAAGAGGGTGTCAGGGATGGTACCCGAGCTGATGGAATGTGTTAAATTTGGGCTTACCCACTGATGAGATGCTTAGAGTTGGTATGATTTCTTGAATCTATTTAATGGACAGTGTCCAAGTTGCTTGTTTTTATCTATATTCCTTTCCCCACTACTTGAGGCAGTTGAAGGTGCTTGGTTGAATTGTTCTCTTGGTAGAATATTATAATGGTTTTCCTAAATCACCTAAATATGGAATGGTTCTAATAATTAATTAAGAAATTTTTAACCCATGAGGTTGGTTGATGATGGAATAAAAATTCTTAAAAGATGTTAATATTGATAAACCAAGTCCTTGGTTTGGACTTATGCCTAGAGAGCATGAAATTTACTCCGATAATTAATGTAATGCAATATAAGGTAATTTAGAATAATGATAATGGTTAATTAATGATTAATTAATTAATTAATTCATGGAAAATGATAAAAAGAAAGAAGTATATAATGTATCACTTTTATATGCTTGTGTTCTTATAGGATATTTGGTATTAGCAATAGAAGCTGGGATTCCAAATGATGTTAGCCATAGTTGAGTCTAAGACTAGGTTATACCCGTAGTGTGGTTGTGATCTATATTATATCATGTATATTATATGATTTAATACGCTACCCCACCCGTGTTGGTTAGGGAAACTGATACCCAATGGAACCTGGGAGGTTTGTTTTTCCAATATCATAGTGGGAGAATGAATGAATGACTACCCCCTTTTCCCCCACTCTCTTTTCTTGGTAGTTACTTGTATTGGTATGCATGGAGGTTAGTTTACCCATATATATGTGTATAGGGATATGATGGATTTTGGTTATTTCACAGACATGTATTACCGGATATAGTATCTAAAGGATTATTATAGGTATGATATGTATAGGTTGTGATGGTTGAGGTATGTACTCGGCATATGGGAAATAATGGCTTGAGGTACAATACCTGATGTTTGATATAATTCATATAGGATATAGTGGATTCCCGGAACTACTTGGTTACTATATGTCGATAAGGGATTGTGTGGTTATGTGATGAACAAGGTGCATGTGGTGGTGCCTTGTCCATGTGTTTTCGGGATGTTTTACTTTTGGAAAGAGATGATTAAGAAATTAAATGTTGGTGAAGAGATAAAAATCAATGGGGAAGCAGGATCGGGGTACCCTTAATGTATTATTATTATATTATTTACACTCTTGTATATGATACTTGATAAGAGATATCCATGATGAGGATGATAATTTTAGTATACCTGTTTATGTGATGATTTTGTTCTACTATTGTTCACTATGCTTTAGATGATTTATTTATCTTTTGGAAGAGAGGCTCTAAGGAGGATCCTACTGAGTATAATATTATACTCAACCTATGTATATATAAACTATTTTTTAGGTTATCTGGAATAGGTTGGTGATTAGTCTCGATATTACTATCACGAGGTTTAGCAGGAGCTGTTTGGGCTTCATAGTCACTATGATCTTTACTATTTTTGGGAACTTGTAGTTTTCATTTCAGTTTTTTTAATATTGTATGAAATTTCATGTTTCAATTAGGTTTTATTAATTAATTTATATATACATATATATTTATGATTAGGTTTAAGTTGTTGTATACTTCTTATTTCTCTCTTCTGTATGTTTCTATTAGAGGGTAATTCCTCCCATATTCATGTTTACTATACCCTCATGTTAGTTGCCAACCCCGAACCTACTAGGGGTAGGACTTGGACAATCACTATAATTTCTAGACCCTACTTACCACTAAACCAGTAGACGAACCAATTTTTCACATGGCCTCAAGCGTATCTCCCCATACGCCAGAGGCTATTGAGTAATAGCGAAGGTCTCGGGAGGTAATAGTGTTGAGACTATACCCTATTATCAGAGATGCAAAACGGTATAATCAGAATAAATATCAGACAATAGTGGAAGCAGGGTAAAGAAATTAATAAAGAAGTGGAAGAAAAATAGTAATAATTACTAAAATTTTCCAATGTCAGTTTATACAACATATGTATGTATGGATGCCATAGTGATGTTACATAGCTGAAAGAAGAAAACAAGACAACATGATTTTCACAACAGTACAAAAATAGGTCTCAAAAAGAGTAAAGATCTAAAAATCCCAAAGACGATCTCCATGAGCATACTGATCTTGAACTCTATCCTTTTCTCCTAACTCTCAGGTATAAGAAGCACTACATAAGCAACATAGATCCTGCAAATAGAAAGGGTCTACTCAGTTACTAAGGGTACCCGAGCAGGGTGTGAGATATAAATCTTAGTAGGCTGGCACCCACGGTGTCAAGCCCAATCTAGTGAAATATAAAATAAATAGTGTATAGGTAAGGATAATTTAATAAATGGAACTACATAAATAAACAACACTCATCCATGTTCTTAAGGGACATATGATGGCTATACCATCTTCAACTCACTGCTAGGATAATAGTATGATAATGTCACTAGACACACACAAACAGACACACACACACACACACACACACACACACATATATATATATATATATATATATATAAAATATCCATCACAGGGTACGAATGCCTCCCATATGTACATGTATATAGAGGTTGTAACTAGTGTGGGGTAAGCATTCCTCCCACCCATACATGTATAATAAGTTGGCATGGGGTAAGAATTCCACCCATCCATAAACAATTAATAACTGACATGGGGTAAGAATGCCTCCAATCCATAATCATTTAAATACTGGAATGGGGTAAAAATTCCTCCCATCCAAATATGTATAGTAGTTACAACTAGAATGGTGTAAGAATTCCTCCCACCCATAAATATATATAATGACATGGGGTAAGAATACCTCCCATCCATAAACAATCATAAAGATGGCATGGGGTAAGAATGAATCCCACCCATAAATAATTATAACTCGCATGGGGTAATAATTCCTCCCATCCATATTCATTCATATAATTTACATAATTATAATTTAATTCTTAAGGCAGTAAATCTTATGCATTTTAAGTAGCCATACCATATTACCTATAAGAAACCACATTCACATTTATACTTAAGGCAAACCATCTTAATTATTTCAAAAAAAAAAACATTAACATATTGATCACATTCATTTAAAATAAACAAGGTACGGGAATATCATGATTATCATTAGACATATTCTATTCAATTTCAAGGATCCTTTTCATTGAATCCATTTAATACAAGTCAATCAGTTCATTATGGTGAAACCATTTATTCAAGACATGCCATTTGGTATGAGTCATCCTACTCAATGTCATTATAACTCAATTTACCTAAATATGGAAAATTGATTTAAGGGTTTAAGTTTTTTTTTCATTCCAATTGAAGGATGTCACTAAATCATTTAATCCATCCTAATCAAATTCATTAGATCCTTATGTCACAATGAAAATTCCATTTAATAGTTAAGTTGAAACTAAACATATGTTTAGGGAAACAAGTGTTTGACCATTAAGGGGGAAACTCATTTAAGAATATTCATAAGTTTCGTGTGTTAAACATGATAAAATAATTTATATAACAAAAGAAACAAGAATAGAGGAAGACCAATGCAATATACCAAACATTCTATAACTCATAGGATATCACTATGAGCTTTCACAGACAGCGCACCTCTGTTGGAGGAATTTTATTATAAACCCATGGATTTTTTATCGAACAAAATATCCATAATCATAAGAGCTTCATTAACTTTATTAAAGAAATCATTTAAGATTAAAATCTAGGATAATCAAAGTAAACAAGATGTATTTCTAATTTAAAGGGGCACATGATAGGGATCCTACCTCAAGGTGGGACTAAACTAAATATTTCATCTCTCGGTGCTTTCTAACTAGAAGCTGCTACTCCCACATTGAGCATATGCACCTTAACATACATATAAGGACACCTAGACCCTATTCACACATCCTCATGTCCCTGAACATGTTCAAGGGGATCCTTACATAAATTTTTATGTGCATATACTAGTCTCCACTCACCTACGTATGCACTTTCATATATATAAATTGGCACACCTTTCCCCATACATGTATATTCACTGCCATGGATGAATATAAATGTAACTGGGGAACACACACACACACACACATATATATATACTTACCTATGCATATGCTGGTGAGTCGCCTTAGACCTGGTGACTCAAAACCACATGATAAGGTTCAACACACTATGTATCAATTATTAGGAAACTTTAAACTCCCAAAGGACGCCATATAGTAAGTGAGAAACCATGAAATATATGAAAATACTTACCTCAGGTAGTAGTATCCAACTAAAATAATTTGAACCAACTCGACTTCAGTGGTGGTTTCCGAAACATGCAAGAATAGGTCCCATGAGACCATTCACACAACCCTAAATCAATAGAAAACCATAATCTGAGATAACCCTCTACCTAGGGTTCAGCTAAATTTCATAGGGTGATGTAGAGTCCAAAATATGACTATAAATAGTGAGGGGGAGGAGAAAAAGGTTGTACCTTGGATATTTTAAAGGGAAATCAAAATAAATCTGACAAACAATCGAAGATCGGCGGAGGTTCCATGGAGGGGGTCGCACGCGTCGAGAGGGGGAACCCCTTGGGGTGCGTCATGGTGGTATGAGGGAGGAGGGGTGAGGATCTGAGTTTTTATTTATTTTATTTTAATTTAAAATAATTAAATTCAATTTTTAATATAGACATCAGTGAATGGTTTGTGCTGCATGGTTTTTCAAATCATGCGCCAACTGTGTGCCCTCTACAAGCACCTAGGATACTTCACATGAGATGGACACACGATTTGGAAACCATATTCCAATTGTGCACCCTATATTGGGAACTTGGGATACTTTGTATGGGATAAATGCATAGTTTGGAAACCATGAACCAACTGTGTGGTGAACAGAGCTTAACTACTATCTAATTCCACTAAGAGTGTGGGATAGACATAAAATTTGGGAAACCATGCATAGCTTGTGTGACTACCTTTTCTCCCCTTAAACAAGGCTGCATAGTTTTATGTAGTGGGTTGCACTGTTTTAAAAAAACCATGTTCCTTCCGCAAATTCATCAAAACCTAAATTTTCTGGGTCTGGTCCTCTCAAAACTCCTCGAGCCACCTGAGAAACTTCTCAAGCCTTTACCCAAGTCTAAAAACATCACTTAAAAGTGTTCCAACCTTCAGAATATCGTTCTAAGGCCTAGTTTTAAAAACACCCCATCTGTAATTTAAAAAGTTCAAAAACCTCTAGATTTTCATCTGGTTCCAAATGCGAATCATTACAACCTTCCCACCTTAAAACTTATTTTCCCTCAGAATACTTCAGGAACAATATAAACACATCACTCGACCTACAGGGGTCATGAAGCTTCTTTCAAACGCCATGTTTTGTTCCCAAATTACCAACACACCCTTAATAATTTTAAAGTCAAATGACACTTAATCCATTTAAAACAAGAGCCAACTCTCATTTCCCAACTGAACACCAAGACATATCTTACTCGAGATTGTTTACCCATATACATGATCCCACCATCATCTCGTCAACAATTAAACCAAAGGTACTTCCCACCTTAGGATTTAACATTTAAAATGGTCAATTATAAACCATGGTTCAACCCACCATTGGAATTTCCTTACAATAATGCCTCTAATAATTTTGACGATGCTTCTCACGTGATTCCCAAAATCGTTAAATAGATCGCTACCCATTAATCTCAAAGCCCAAGTCGATCCTATTGTTCATGGAAATAACCAACCGACATAAATAGCACTCATCCCCACATGGCTATGTGCTAGAAACATTTTTTAATCAACCATGAACATTACACAAGAAGAACCACCCAACAAGCTCAACAACTTTTAAAGATTTATCATGGAGTAATATGAGCACTCTCTTAGTAAATTAGGGATGATAAAAAGATAGGGGACATGACCATCACTAAGTAGAATGCACTAAGAGGATTGAAACAACTTCCAGTTGGTCATGCTCAAAAAATGGAGAGAGGAATAGTCAAACCATGTCTGGCTTAATTCAAATAAGGAACTCAACTTCACATGCTGATGAACTTCCATTAACTGAAAGCTGATGCCTTCTCCACCTGAGGCATCATGTGATCGCTCAAAATTTTCCCCAAGGTCTAACCTCGACCAACAGTGTCTCTCAAAGGTCATATACATAGCCATCCTCAATAACGTCATGTTGTCATGAAAGCACCAATACAATTCAGGACATTAAAACCTTATAAGAATTCTAGAAATCTAACAATTTTAAAATGATCCTATTTGGGTGTGGTCATTCTGTAGCAGCTCATATTTTCCCGGTTCTATTTCTTAGAAAATTCTTGGAAAAATTACAAGGCCAGGAATTGAGACGGCGTGTGATTTCGAGGCCTGGAGTGCCTGGAATGATCTGTCAAAAAATGTTAGGTTTTTAAATGGGTGCCCAGAATAGAAATCTGAGTGCACCGTTGCGTTCAAAGTAGTGGGTTTACCCTAAACACAAGTTAAGTTTAGTCAGTGCGGGTCTCCAGCGAGAAAACAAAAAAATATCATAACCATAAATACAATAATTAAATAAAATTATTTTATTATTCAAATCCTTATAACTCAAAAATGGTAACTCAGATTGGAAATCTAAGAGTAACGTTGAGCTCTTAATGGTGTGCTTTCCTTAGGTGGGTCCTAACATTGGCAGGTGCGGGTCAACTATGGAAAGTAGTTTGTGGGATGTGACCATAAATAAAATAATTAAATAAATATTATTTTATGATTCAAATCCTTATAACTCATAAAAGGTAACTTGGATTAGAAATCCAAGAGTACTGTTGAGCTCGTAAGAGTGTGCCTTCCTTAAGAAAATCCTAACATTGGCTGGTTCTGGTTAACATTGGAAAGTATTTTTTAGGATGTGAAAATAAAAAAATAATTAAATAAAGATTATTTTATTTTTCAAATCCTAATTACTAATAAATAGTACCTCAGATTGGAAATCCAAGGGTACCATTGAGCATATGAGGATGTGATTTCCTCAGGAAGAGCCTAACCTCGACCGTCGTGGGTCGATGGTAAAAGTTAATTTTTGGAGTTTTTAAAGGAGAATAAAATAAACTTAAGAAGTTTATTTTATTTGTTTTTTAACATTTTGCACCGTGACAACGCTGCGACACAACAATGGAGCAACCTATTCCCCTTTTATAAATGAAGCAGTGCGACGACGCTGTTTCAAAGAGAAACAGTAACGCTAAAATGAATAAATGCGTTAATGTGTTTCCTCCATTAATCGAAGACCTGTTTCAACATTAGAATTTATAATGCTGAATATTTATCTTGATTTTCCCTAAGGCAAGAAGGAGGAGGCTCTCTCACTGGCGACGTCAGATTTGAGGTTGAGATTTGATCAAGCGATGAAGAATCGAAAAACGCTGATAGAACAAAGATCAACATGGTAGTACAACTTCAATCTACGTCTACAAGTGATACAACTCGAGGTAGAGGTTGTTATTCTTTAAACCTCATCCTTTCTCCATTCTTGATATTCCATGACAAGCATGGATCTATTAACAAAAAAATTGGCCTGCAGATCAATCCTTGTTGCAGGATGGGATTACTGTTACAGAGTTTTAATGTGAGAAAATCTTGAAGATTCTTAGTTAACCGTTCTATAGGAAATGAACCCTGATTTACACAATCAATGATCAAGGTCCATTCATATTTTTTAATTCAGTCATTTCCACCCTCTATTCTTCGTTCATCGTGGGCGTTCTTCATTTTCCCACAACTTGACTTTCAGCGGTTGATTGATCATTGCACAAATGATACTTGACATAACAATCCAATGTTGCATGTTAGAGATGGATACAACATGATAGAGGTGCGATGATAATGGTGGTGATCAAATAGAGGTGGTGTGGGAGGAATCACACATGAATATATTCGCACAAAAAAGGGATCGTGACATGGTTTTGAACCCCTAACGGTGAAGAACACGACCTGAGGACTTTGGAACGTATTGCAAATCAAATAATGGACCATAAGAGCACATCTGATATCCCACGGAAGACTCCAAAATTTTGCACCGTAGTGGCGAAGGAGGCCCATGGTATCCACCATGGGCAGTGACCAGAGGCCTCCGGTGGTTCGACAGACACCACAGGAGGCTGCGTTCCAGCCGGAACATGGTGGCGACCTACGGAAATGACTGTGGGTCAGACGCAACGCCCGATTCATTTTGAGAGGAGATGACCAGACTGCTCCAGTGAGCTGGGTTAACCTGCTGGGTCAGTTCGTTTCAATTGGGTCAAACCGGAATCAAACCCCACTGGCCCTTTTTTCACTAAAATTTCAGTATCTTTCAAATCGTAAGTCCGATCAATGAGTCATCTATGACACTGGGACCCTTATGATGAGGCGGCCATTTTGAGATGGATTAGTGAGTTTTTTTTGGACTAACAAGGGCTAGTGTAATTATATTTGTTTTTCTTATGAGGAATCGATATAGGACGCCAATCATATCGTAGGGGGTGACAGTAGAGATTAAGATGATACACTTGGGATTCTCTATGAGGGTACGATGAAGGATATCATTCTTATCATAGAGAATGGGTTGTGTTCTGAAGTTAGTTGGATCAGAGTAGATCTTAGTGACCTAGTAGGCCTAAGTGAAGAGCAAATATAGGTGACCCAATAGGTTGAAATGAATCCATGGGTATCAGTGCCCCAGCAGGTTTATGTGGAGCATGTACCGAACTGAAAGGCCCGATTGGTACTCACTTTACTTCATAGAACCTTATACGGGGTTTTCAGCATGGTTGTGACCAATATTTACACAAGCACCCTTCCACTATCTAGGATGATAATTCCAGTAGGACCAGGATGCCCCCCAGTGACCCCTAGGTACATGACCCATTATTTGTGTATCGAGATCTTTCCTTCATTCGTGACTTGACCTGATCAGTGCACTTCAGGTAATTCATAGCGTGTTCTCTTTGGGTGGGGACCAAATAAGCGGGAACTCTTTTCAAGGGTCTCTGATGAATTCAGAGCTCAAGGAGCGAGTATTCCTGGAACAAGCATGCCTTGAGTAAAATCCTATGACCAAGGGTTTGGCTGTGATATAAAAAATCCTTGTCATAGTGAGACCAGATGTATTAGGGAAACTTTGTGACATATCAAGACCATATGTTATCTTAGATACTTTTGGTGGACTTTTTATATTTGGTTATTATCAGATAGCTCGAGGAGTGGGATCTCCCAGAATCAAGTGTGCTATGAGTGGAACCATACAGCTACCAGTGGATGAGGCATTACATCATGGAATCCTTTACAAGTATACATGGATGTTATTGTTATATGTTTTGTTGAAATATACCCATGTTGAGATGGATGTACCTTCTTTGTGGTGTTTCCTTTGGTGTCTTTTACATTGTAGTTTTGGGGGTCCCCTACTGAGTATGGTTTTACTCACCCCTATACAAGATTTGACCATATGTTTCATATCTTGTGAGGATTACAGATTCTTTGGTGGAGTCCTAGGTGCAGAAAGACCAAGACCAGGACTGAACGACGCCTCGTGAGATCAGACGAGCTGAGGTATTTCCAGCAGCTTCCTACAACAGCTTTAGAGCCCTTGTTTACAGGTCAGACTTTACAATTGTCTTTTTAGTGGGATTACATTTCTGGACCAATTTCACTTTATTACTTTACTTTCTATTGTACTCTGTTGTTGGGTTGTATTGGTATGCATGCATTTTCTTTACTTAGTGTTTTTACTCTCCAACCCCTATGGATTGGAGTTTGGCGCATGTATATAGGTTCTTAGGAAAATGCCTCCCATTTGTGGAATATTCCTACTCAGAACTAGTCACCAGCCCCTTACCTATTGAAGGTAGGCTTGGGGTTGTCACAACATGGGCCTCAGGGGACGATTCGTGACAAAGTGGAATTAGAGGAGGTTGGTTCCACATTGGGACTAAGAGTCTGCGAGATTGGTTTGGGGAAAAAGTGTTAAGTGTTTTGAGTTTGGATTTCCATCAAGGGACTCCAGTGTTAGTACAACACCCAATGTATCCATACACCCGGACTCTGGGCACCTATTTTCCAACTTGATGCACAAAAGCACTGGTTGTAGGGAAATAAAGGTACATGCATCATATAGGAATTGTTTGTATTTTCCATGTCCTTACCGAGTTATCTCACCGAGTATACTCTTTTAACCATGATACATATTTTTATCCTCAAGATGTGTTAACGAAGCCATCCAGTGAGGTCTCCGCTACAGGATCAGGAGTTTGGCCCAATGCACGATGAGGCCTCCCTAATGGGAGCCAATCACACTACAATTTTTCTTTAGTATGGTCAGCAGGTAAAAATTTCTCCTAATGATCTGTTAGAAGACCCACCTCCAGTGGTTCAGGCGGATGCAACTTTCCAGAATGATTCATGGATGGATCTTTTGGTGCTATATGATGAAGCACAGGGTTTGAACATGTTTAATAGGCTTCCGAGGTAGCGATTTTTTGGGAAGATGAGTCGGTAAGACCTACCGATAGCAGGTGTGCAACGTAAGTCTCAAAACTAGAGGTTTCATCAGAAGTTCTAGGGACATTATAGTTACTAGAAGAAAAATATTTTCTATGCTTTTCATAAAAGGGGAAATCTCACGTAATATTTCCCCACCGTTCATAATGTAGTCAGAGAGGCAGTTGATAAACCACCAAAGAAGAGGTAGTAGCGAGAGAATATAGATCCATTGAGAGATGGATGTAGAAGGAGAGCTGGGGAAGCGGTAGGAGGTGGATGACATTTTGATGTGTTACCACCACCACCTCTAGGTGGTCCATACCAGACTTTGAGAGTTAGAGGATAGGGGAGGAGACAGTTACAGGTTATTGAGGCTTGTGACCCCAGGACTCTAGGAATGATTTAAGGTATGATCTATGACTTTCTACTTTAGCTGCTGTATTGATATACACTTGTACTAATGATTTCCTTTCCTTCCAATTTTCATGTTTGATACCTATCGGTTCTATTTAAACCATTGAATTGATCCTCACATTTAGAGACTCCTATTATAGGAGACGTAATGACCATGCACTGGTGCCGATAGTGTGACCTGACTCTTAGAGGTGAGAGTTTTGTTTAGAATCTCTTGGTAGTGGCATTGAGGCCTTATGATATCATTATCAAAGGATGCAATTCTTCCCTAGTGACAGAACTAGATTTAACTTATTGGAAAAGGGGAAATACTTGTATCTCTTTATGGACTCAGGTAGAGGATGGTGTAGATAGTTTCTACTCAGTTGGATAGTCCGACCCTTGGTGTAGTGGATGTTATGATTCCTAAGGTTTCTTAGTGGAGAGAGTGTATAATGATGTCTTCCTTGAAGATGTTCCAGGTTTATTTCTCCATTGAGAGTTATACTTATGAGTTGGTCTACACCATGGGGTGGAACCGAAATTTACGCCATTATATAGGATGGATCCCAAAGAGCTCTACAAGTTGGGGGTGCAGATGGGGGACTTTTAGAGGAAGGGATTAGTAAGAACCAGTGTTCCACCTTGGATAACGAAGGTGATATTGTTGATAACATCTTAGTGTACTCGGTGTTCGAGGAGGAGCATGCGAGACACTTGAGGATGGTCTTGGACCCACTTGGAGAGCACCAGCTACACATAAAGCTCTTGAAGTGCCTATCTTGGATATGGAAGGTTGCTTTTTCTGGGACATGTCATCTTAGTGGCTAGAGTTTCAGTGAACTTAGTGATGAGGAACATAGAAGTAGATTCTCCCAGTAGGAACCCAATTAGCAGTTACTGAGAGAGGAATCAGAGCAGGTGGCCTCATTGTAGTTATCCTTCATGGATGGGGATAGAAAAACTTATCCCTAGTAATTGGTTATTACCATCCACTATTAAGGAACAACTCAGTGATACCAGCTGTGAGTATTTTTGTGCTCAGTTTTCCACAGGGAATAGCCCTGATGGGAATTCGAAAGGTGGGGATAATTTCATTTTCTTCTGGTGATGCACCTAAAGTGGCGAGATGTATCAGGTTATGCCTGTGGGTGTCAAGGAGGACACTGTTAATGATGGAGTTGGTTGAAGCTGGGATTCCCTATTGAAATAAAATCTGAACTATTGTTTGAATCAATTTCATGGGTTGTAAACTCTCCCTGTAAATCCCCCGTGCTTGTTAGGGGTTTCTCCTTCTTATTCTTGGGGTACTAGTGAGGAATTGGTAAGGGATATCGATGTACTTCGTGAAGATTTTACCACATACGTCCAGGAGATATGATACCATCAGGGTGATCATTGACCTACTCACCGAGTTGGTCTACTTCCTAACTACCCCGAAACAGAGTTTAATAGAGGGATTGGGATGCCTCTATGTGCAGGAGATAGTTTGACTCTGTGGAGTTTCATCGACGATTGTTTCAGATCGTGATGCTTTCTTTGCATCTTAGTTGTGGAAGGTATTTTAGAAGGCATTTGTAGAGAATGTATAGGTCATCTAGGAGTGGATGAATAATACACAAGGTCTTCAAAACTTTTATACTGGCAGACGGTGGATATAATTTGGTGTTTGAGGGAAGATTCCATGACTTCCTTGGGGTCTCACCTTGACGAGGGTTACAATTTTTTTTCGGGGTGGAAAGTTATCTACAGGGTTAATAGTCCCTCTTTTAGGTGTTGAGTAGAGTTCACAAGTTAGAATACTAATTGTCTCTACCCTGCAGTGGGAATAAGTACACAACATCTTCCACATGTCTCAACAGGGGTGATTCATGCATAAAACCTTTGCACACCATAATCTGGGGAAATTTGGACATCGATGTTGGAGTTTTTTGGGTTAAATGACCAATGAAAACTAATGATCCTTACTGGGTGATCTTTTACCTTGGTGCATGTCTGAAGGAAGCATGATGATTTTACTAGGAGCCCATGGGAGTAGGTGGCTTATATTTGTGCTCGATTCTCTCACCTTTTTTTCAAGGATTTTCGAGGACATAAAGTCTTAAGTTGGGGAGAATGTAATGACTCGGATTTTCCTAGTTCTATTTTTTAGAAAATTCTTGGAAAAATTACAAGACCATGCGCTGAGACGATGTATGATTCTGAGGCCTAGAGTGTTTGCAATGATCTTTAAAAAATGTTAAGTTTTTAAATATCCCGTGTGAGCAGTTTTCTTGAAAAGGTGAAAGAACTATTAAATGGGTTCCTGGATCAGAAATCCAAGGGCATCGTTACATCCACAGTAGTGAGTTTACCTTGGGTACGACTTAAGTTTTGTCAACGTGGGTCTCCAGTGAGAAAACCCAAAAATGGAATAGCTGTAAATAAAATAATTAAATAAAATTATTTTATTATTCAAATTCTTATAACTCATAAATCGTAACTTGGATTTGAAATATGATAGTACCGTTGAGCTTGTAAGAGTGTGAATTCTTTAGAAGAAGCCTAAAATTGGCTGTCGTGGGTTAAATATGGAAAGTAGTTTTTGGGATATGATCATAAATAAAATAATTAAATAAATATTATTTTATTATATAAATCCTTATAACTCATAAAGAGTAACTCGGATTGAAAATATGAGAGTACATTTGAGCTTGTAAAGGTGTGCTTTCCTTAGGCGGAGCCAAACATCGGCTGACATGAGTCAACTGTGGAAAGTAGTTTTTGGGATGTGATCATAAATAAAATAATAAAATAAAGATTATTTTAGTTTTCAAATCCTTATAACTCATAAATGGTCACTCGGATTAAAATCTAAGGGTACTATTGATCCCATCAGGATGTGCTTTCCTTAGGCGGAGCCTGACCTAGACCTTCATGGGTCGAGGGTAAAAGTTAATTTTTGGACTTTTTAAATGAGAATAAACTAAATTTAAAGAAGTTTATTTTGTTTCCTTTTTAACATTTCTCACTGCGGCAATCCTGTAACAAAGAAACCTGTTCCTCTTTTATAAATTAAGCAGTGTGGTGACATTGTTTCAAAGTGAAATAGTAATGATAAAACTTGTAAACACATTTTCTCCATTAATTGGTGATAGGGTCCAGTGTTAGAATTCATAATGCTGGAGGTTTCTCTAGAGTTTCCATAAATCAAGGAGGAGGAGGCTATCTTGCTGATGACGATGGATCAGAGCTCGAGATTTGATCAAGGGTTGAAGAATCAACGAACACCGGCGGAACAGAGATTGACATGGAAACATGACTTCAATATACATGTACAAGTGATCCAACTCGATGTATGGGTCATTATTCATTGAACCTTATAATTTCTCCATTCTTGATATTCCACGATTAATGCGGAATAATTAACAAACAAATTGGCCTGTAGATCGATCACTATTGCATGATGAGATTACTCTTGAGGGGTTTTAATGGGAGATTATCTTGGAAATTCTTGGTTAACCATTCTAACTACAACGAACCCTGATCAACATGAAAATCGATCGAGGTCTGTTAAACTTTGTTAATTCATGCCTTTCCTCCCTCCATTATTTGTATTTCAAAGGCGTTCTTATTTTGGTCCATGACTCGACTTTTGGAGATCGATCGATCATTGCACAACCGATACTTGTCACAAATATCCAATGTTATCGGTCCGGGATGGACACGACATGACAGAGGTGCGATGATGACTGTGATGATCAGATCGAGGTGGTACGAGAGATATCGAACGTGAACGATTTCTCACTAAAAAGGGTTCATGGACTGATTTTGAACCCATGGAAGTGAAGAATGCAACCCAAGGACTTCATAATGTCATATGAATTGTAGAATAGACCACTGAAGAATGTTCGGTGGCCTATGGAAGACCCCACTGATGTGCTGACACCAGCACGTGGCGGCAACCTGGCTAGAGGCCGTGGTCCAGCTAGAATGTGGTGTTCACCCACAACAATGACTGTGGGTGGGACGTGGCCCTCACCGCATCCTGGGCGGAGAATACTAGCCTGCTCTAGTGGGCTAAGATGGAAAGATGTGCTGGGTTGGGTCAGTCTGATCGGGTCAGACCAGACCCAAACCCCACATACCCCTTTTTCACTAAAATTCCCATATCTTTCAAATAATAATTCAAATCGATGATTAATCTATGGAATTTGGAACCTTACAACAAGACTGTACTTTTGAGATGGATTAGTGGGGTTTTAGTTGGACTATCAGGGGATGGTGGTGTTCTCGTTGTCTTTCCTATGAGGGATCAATACATGACCCCGATCATATCATAAGGGGTGATAATAGAGATTGAGGTGATACCCTTGGGATTCTCAATGAGGCTAAGATGCAGGATCCCATTCCTATAATAGATAATGGATCATGTCTTAAATTGAGTGTTCTCAGAGTAGATCTTGATGACCCAACATGCTAAGTGATGAGCAGATCTAGGTGACCCAGTAGGTTGAAATGACTCCGTGGGTCTCAGTGCCCCAACAGGTTTATGTAGAGCATGTACCACAGCGAGAGGCCCGTTCAGTCCACACTTATCTTCTTGGTACCTTATATTGGGTTTACGGCATGGGTGTGACCAATATTTACAAGGGAACCCATCCTCTATCTAGGATGATAATTCCAGTTGGGTAAGGATGTCCCCTAATGAGCCTTGGGTGCAGGACCCCCTATCTATGTGTTGAGATCTTTCCTTCCTTCATGACTTAACCTAATTAGTGTACTTTGGGTAGTTCTCAGTGTTTTATATTTGGGTGGGGCCCAAATAAGTGGTACCTATTTGCAAGAATTTATGATGACTTCATACCTCAAGGAGCGAGTTCTCCCGAAATGAGCGTGCCTTGAGTAGAATCCTGTGACCAAGGGTTTGGCAGCGATACTAAAAATCCTTGTCTCAGTGAGACTGGATGTCTCAAGGAAACTTTGAGACATATCAAGAGCATATGTTCTCTCTTATAATTTTAGTATAAATATTGTACGTGGTTACTATCAAATAGCTCAAGGAGTGGGATCTCCCAAAATCAAGCGTGCTACGAGCGGAACCATACGACTGACAGTGGATGAGACGTTGCGTCTTGGAATCCTTTACGAGTATAAATGGATGTTCCTGTTATTTTTTTTGACATATACATGTGTGGAGATGACTGAACCTTCTTTTTGGTGTTTCCTTTTGGTTTTTTACCTTTTGGTTTTCAGGTTCCCATACTGAATATTGTTTTACTCACCCTTGCATGGGCTTTTCCTGCATGTGTCGTGTCTTGTGAAGATGGCTGATGCTTTAGTGGAGTCCTAGGCATATCAGGATCAGGGCCAGGACTGGATGGTGCCTCATGAGATCAGACGAGCTGAAGTATTTATGGAATCTTCCTATTGTAGCTTCAGTGACCTTGTTTATAGGTCAGACTTTATAGTTGTCTTTTTAGTGGGATTCTGTTTCTGGACCGGTTGCACTTTACTGCTTTACTTTCTACCGTACTCTGTTGTTGGGTTGTAGTGGTATGCATGTATTTTCTCTACTTGGTGTATTTACTATACAACCCCTATGGATTGGAGTTGGGTGCATGTGTAAATGTTCTTAGGAAAATACATCTCATTTTTTGGGATATGACTACTCGGTGCTAGTCACCAGCCTCTGGACTATCAGAGTTGGGATTGGGGTTGTCACAGCATGAGCCTTAAGGTACGGGTCGTGAAACCTTATAGTTAGAAGTGGACATAATTACTAGAACCAACAAGACATTCCACACCTTAGGTGTGTCCTAATAGTAAAAGGAAAGAAAACTAGCCACTCATAAGTGTGTTGGATCAAACAACTCAAATGAATGCGTGACACTCCTTTGAGCCACTATCACAACATCAAAGTGCAAAAAGAAGGTTAAAACCTAGTTAAATCCAAAACCAGAATGACCAGAGTGTCATAAAACCTGAGTCACTGTAAATTCCTCCAGAACATTGGGATGAACTTATTCTTTACCGCTCTCATCACTCTACTAAGGAGATGACCTAAGACCGTACTCAACAGTACAAGAGATTTATCTTAGAGTCATATTTCCACATACAACCATTGCCTTGGATGATTCCATAACAAGTCTACCATCACTAAGAAGAATAAAGGGTCAAATGACCTATGAAGCACCTGACCATTTCCAAGGCATGTCTAACCAGCTGAAACCAAAAATTACCCGATGATCACACCCATAACAAGGTCAAATAAAAACATAAACCCCATTCATACAAGGGTTTCATTGGAATCAAAAAGTTCTACAAGGGACAACAACTCTTGATCGGAACCAAATGCTAGAAAGGTCATGATACAAGTATGGAATTTTGAACTCTAAGGGTGCTACCTACAATAGATATCCCCTTAAAAATAACAAGTGTCTACCCAAGAATTTGGTCACATAAAAAAATTCACTAGGATCAAAATCTGATTATCTATGCCATTTCTAAGGAAACAATGCCTACAAGAAACACCTAAGGCTCCATTCCAAGGCATCTCAAAGGGAATAACTCAAACCCTAAGAAGAACATTTAATATTTAAAACCTCTAAAACATTTAAAATAATTATCAAGTACCCATTTTAAAATGAAATTACTAGGTACTTGATTTTTCAACTAATAGATCAAAGTAAAATAGGCAAGTTTCATAAAAATACCTTTTAGCCATTGAACATCTCTAGAAATCCCATCTTTATTAATAAATTGAGAAAAAAAACCATTTAACAATTAAGGAGACCTATGAGGGTCTCACTGAGCCAACCTGGGTTCTCTAGAAAGCAACCTAATAGTAATTGCTAAAATATTAAAGTTTTAAGCACCCATACAGGTCATATCACAAGAACATCCCCCAATTGACCTACTTAGATATGGTTGCAAATTTAAGCATTTAACCAGTTCATTTTAGGTTAAGACTAAATATCTATCACATCTATAACCATTTTAAAAAAAACATGATCATTAAATTTAATATGAGTTTCCATTTCCCAATTCATGAAGCACCCATACACTCCATAAATTGAAAATTGGATCACATTTATCAAAACCAGATTCCAATTTAGTATTTAGCATGCTCATAAATAATGGTCCATTCATATGGGTGGGCACCTACCAACCTATAAAGCACCCATACACTTTACAGTTTGGCATTTGACCCCCTTTAGTCAAACCAATTTATATTAGTATCTTAATTTAGCAGTCTTCACGTTATAAAAAAGTCTCCAATATATATATATATATATATATATTCTTAATAAGGTTTGAATGTCGGGGTTACCATTTTCTGATTATAAGGCACACATACACCTTACAAGTGAAAAATGGTTCCCATTTATTCACAAACCATATATTTATAGTCCACGAAACAACCCATATATAACAAAATCAAAACATTTAATTATAATAAATAAACACAGAATCATGTTATACAATCAAGCATGGCATAACACTCAAGGTACAAAATCAAATCAACAGGCAGTTCTAGAAATGCAACTACATGGCATGACAATATACATGGCATGTGAATTTCCCATATGCCTATATGATGCATGCAATGAAGCTTCCTTGACATATCAGGACAAGGTTAAAAATACTAGAAATCCCATAAATCAAAAATGTAACACCCCGAGATTTTATGAGAAATAATCTTTTTAATTTCTTTGATGTCTTGTGTTGTACGGTACACAAAAATTAGCTTGCGCTATACACAACACCAAGTATAGATTTTGATAAATGTATAAATGAACTATATTTTTATTACGTTATACACATCACCAAACGAAGCTTGCACTACATGCAACCTTG
Organism: Viscum album; assembly: GCA_963277665.1. Taxonomy (NCBI): domain Eukaryota; kingdom Viridiplantae; phylum Streptophyta; class Magnoliopsida; order Santalales; family Viscaceae; genus Viscum; species Viscum album. The sequence goes on from OY728161.1 coordinate 1,342,993,156, forward strand.
ACTTGGCGTGCATTACACTCAATAGTGACCTTCTTCGATAGCGTGTATTGAACGCAATACTGAGTTTCACTAAACAACGATATATTGTTATAAGATTATTATGAACTAGACGTTATGAATAGTAGTAACTACATTTTAAATTTTATGACATTATAATTCATATTACACATTTTATATAACATGGTATGAGAATAAAATAAATTTTCAGGTAAAATAAGTATTTTTCAAAAAATGCAGTTTTGCCACCTTTTGATGGCGCACCCACTTTAAATATAGTTTTTGACATGTTTATATGTTCAATTTGAAAAAATAAATTCTTCTTTGGAATCATGATATAAAAATTTACTTTTAATAAATTTTTTAAATTATTCGGATAACTTTCATATTTTAATGAATAGTAAAAACACGCTATATTTTAATTAATTTTTTTTTCATCGTAATAATTTATATGGTTAAATTATAAAATTTAATGGTTTTAAAGTATAAATAGAATATATTTTTACCATTTAATATAATTTATGTCATTATCATTGATTTTACATTGAATTCATAGGTAAAATCATTTCAATCTTTTGCAATGTTTTAACTTTTAAAACTCGTTTTCTTAACAACGAGATTAATTTTAAATAAATTTCTGCCACTTCTGTGATTTGAATTTAGAAATATTTATTCCATATTTTTAATCAGTAGGTCCAAATTATGTTAATTGGCTACTTTTTATTTTTGGGCACTATGAATAGTAACTACGGTAAATTTTATTTACCATAGTTAATGGTAAATCGGGTAATTAATGGTAAATATAACATTATAAAATTACCCTAAAACTTGTATTAATATAATGGGATGATTATATTTCGTCCTAAGGAATATTTGGGTAGAAATTGAATCCATTAAAACCCACTTGGATGTGATTAATACCTTTAATTTATTTTATTTTAAAGAATGCAAAATATGTCTCACTCAAACATTAATAATTAAACTATTTTTAATATAAGGTTATACAGAATATAAATTCTATTATAAATACTCATTTGAAATCTAAAATGTTTTTCTTTGTTATGGTAATTTATTTGTAATTTTTAAGTGATATTTAATTACCTTAATAGCTTATACATTAATGATGCAGAAATTATTTACTCAGTGAAAAATCAGTAATATAGTTTTTATTAAAGTAATAATACAAATTAAAGGACCAAAAACTTGACAAAGACCTATTGGTAGAGTATATCTATACCATAATCACACAAGGGACGACTTGGAGACCATTTTAAGCCGTATAAAAGAGATTATGACATTTATATTATTTTATTTTTAATAATGTCAAAGTTGTCACCTTCAAAACTTAATAAATATAAAAATTTAAATGTTGTGATTTGAAGGTGATATATTCTAGTGAAAGTATTATTATTAAAGGTAATATATTTATCTTCATCATAAGATTTTATTTTTAATTTTTATAAAACAAATAAGTATATTAAATATTTATACAAAAATGTTACAATAATTATTTTATTAAGAGAAATATCAAATAAATGGTTTTAAAAATATAAAAATAAATATTATATGAAATATTTAATGTGATCCACTAATTTTATAGATGAATATGACATGTTAGGAATTTAGTAAATATTTTTTATTGAGATATCTTCTCTTTGGATTTTATTTAAATTCAAATAATTGAATAGTGTCAAAATTGACATTATTGATATTTTATAAAAATAACATATTATTAAATTTTTTAAAAATCACAAAAATATTTAAAAATTACAAATTGAAAATTATATGTTCTAAAATTTAATAATTTATCTAATTATGGAAAATTATCATCACATAAGTGAGTATTTATAACAATTTAAAAATTAAAATTTATTACCACATATAAATTTAAATATTTTAAATAAGGATAAATCAAATTGATAAGGTTTAAAATAAATACTAAACATGTATAAATTTTATTGTTTGATGATATTACAACCCTATCTCATCTCATATTAGAATGTGAGTTATTTTGGATGTTTTTAAGTGGGATTTTAATTTATTATAAATTAATATTTCTTATGTTTCCAAAGGTGCCCCTCTCCTCCCTTATAAATATGAACCTCCTCCCTCTCCTCTTCACAAAAATTTGAGCCTTTAATCTCGGCCAAACCATGACCATTTTACTTCTCCACTCCCATAGAAACCTACTATAGGTCCTGGTCTTCTTCAAAGACCAACATTAGTGCCCTAAGAGGAGGTTAAGAGGAGGTGCGTCGAAGACGAGGTAATCTCTTCTATCGATTCTTTGAAGTTTATTTATTCTTCTACTTATTCTTATTTAGTTGTTTCTTTATAAAGTAATAACATCAGTATAAATAATATATAGATATGTTATTATAAATATTAAACAACCCCATTTTAACTTCTATCCATCCTACGGAAAATGAAATCACCGCACGTGCGTACGTACGGAATACCGTCTCCACGCCGTGGTGTAATCTCTTTTTCCACCAACAACTTACTTGGATGGGTATAATGGTGTAAAGAATAAATATATATGGTTATTATAACATCATACTGATTCATACACGTTATATCATCCACTCCAATTCTACTGAATATTTATGGGAAGGATATCATCGCTCGTGCGTACGTACAGATTACCGTCTCCACAAAGCGAAGAGATTCATTCTCCATGTTAACCATTCAAGAATGATTATAAAGTATATATAATGAATAATTATTATATATATGACATAATAATTCTATTGTATTTATGTGTATATATATATATATATCATCTACTTACTTCCATTCGAGTTAATAAGGAAAGGAAAATAGCGTTCATGCGTGCATACGGCCTACCGTCTCCATGAACGATGTGTTTCATTTAATTTATCTATCTATTATATATATATATATATAATGAATATATATTATATATAAACTATGTTTTACATTTTTTAAGTAAGTAAATCATGATATAAGTAATAATAATATCAAGAACAACAAGTCCAAACACATACAATAAATGAAATGATTTTACCCAAAACGCTACTTTAACATGGATTTGACAAAATAATGAGTAATATAAAGTCATAAGTGAATCAGATATGATATAATAAATATTATTATTATTCGTTTACAAGTTAATAATATGTTTAAACCCACTATACATGCGTTTTGTACATGTACGGAAGAAATTGGACCTAAGGTAAGGGATAATTTTGCAAATCTCATTTTTATCCGAGATTGATTATACGTAAGTATTTACTGGGGTTATATTTTTCATCCATTTCCATAAAAATGTTTTTTCATATAGTGTTTAATATACTTCCATTTATGTTTAAAGTCATGTTTACCCCTTTTTTACTTTTACATTGTGTTATGGAAGGAATCTTTCTTTTATTTACCATATAATGTACTTTTTGACTTTTCTGGAAAAAGTACAATAAGAATGTTTTTTTAACTTATACAGTGTGAATGGATTTTTACGGTTTCATAATGACTTATTTCAATGAATATTACTCTAAAACATTTCCTGATTATTTTCAAAAAAATCCTTTTATTTTAAAATTTCATGGCATTTTGAGAAAAAAAGATGATTTTGAAGAAGAAAGGATATTTTCTTCAAGAATTCATTTCAAGTGTTTTATTAAAACTATTTTCCCTCTAAGATGACATTATTTAGTATGTTTATGTTTCAAGTATAATGTCTCTATTATTTACATGGTTTGATTTTTCTTATGATGAAATGATATCCATTTCCTTTATATGGATTATGTTATTATGGGATGATGTTTATGAAACCCATTTTATTCGTTGGGTTATTTTGAATGATGTATGTTTATTTTGTGGCACAAGAAAGAATGATTTTATTATGAGATGGGTGGGACCTATATCTACCTCAAATGAATTGGGTAAAGATTTATATCTCATGAGATAGACATGGCTGGAAGGACAAGTTAATCCGGTTTAGTGATACAAGACTGGAACGAGGAGTGAACTCAATTCAGTAAGGGGCTTTGTCCACTATGATGGTCTTGGCAGAAATTCCTTGGATTCTATGGAAATCATATCATTTTATTAATGGTTTGACACAATTACATGTTTTATTCCCATGCTATTTTATCATGATTAATGTTCCTTTATGATCTATGCCTTACGTACTACCAAGATTTATGTCATTGCTTATGTTCATGTTTTTACGTTCAAATGTTTATGGATTGTTTTTATGTTCTCAATGTTTACTCTTACTGAGAATTTGAGCTCACCCTTTTTATGTTTTCTCATACCCAGGATATAAATAAAGGTTATAGGTAAGAAAAAAAGGGGAAGATATTTATGGGAGATGTTGAAGATCTTTCACCATGATTAGAAGATTATGTTCTGAGTTTCCAAAGACACTAATCTATTACGGTCCTTGGGTGTCATTTTTTTGTTATGTATTAATTATTATGCAAAAGTAATGTAATGTCTATATGTGTCAAGTGTGGGTCTCTACAGTTGGTATCATAGGAAAGGTTTAGTTAACCTTTGGAAACTAGGATGTGAAAACTTTAGTGAGATCCCTAGAGATATTTCTAAGGTATATCTAGGGATGTCCCTAAGGTTAAGTATAATTATAGGTTATAGTCCTAGAATTATGGTAACGATCATAGAATTATACCTAAGATGTTAGATATTGAAGGTACAACCCCTTTATTATGTTGTTTTCTTAGCACGATTTTTGCCTCTCACACTATTCTTTTTGGGTTTTAGACGATGGCTGAAACCTGAAGGAACTGTGTTGATCAATGTAATGGACAATGCAATTATTTTCATCCTAAACAAACCAATGTCATGGGATATGGAGTGAAAAATCTTATTACTATACTTACAAAAGCTATGAATCATTCTGGGCTTCCAAATTATCAGATAAAGGAACAATATTCTATTGAGTCCTTTATGTGGCAACACCCACCTTCTTTTAGAGGGTCTTCTGATCCACTTGTTGCTGAACAATGGATCAGTACCATTGAAAATATATTTTACATACTTCATTGTTCAGACCATGAAAAATTCATTTTGGCTGTTTACTGGTTAGAAGGTGAAGGAGACCAATGGTGGACTATAATTAAGAATACAAGGCCCCAAGATGAAATTGAGTCCATGGAATGGGACGAGTTCAAGAACTTCTTTTTCAATAAGTACTTCCTTCGTATTCTTAGAACAAAGATAGAAAAAGAGTTCCTTGATCTTAAGAAAAAGGATGATGAATCTGTTGGTATATACGAAGTGAATTTTACAAGTCTTTCAAGGTATGGATATGGCTTTATCATCTAACATGAAAGTAAAGTTGATCGATTCTTCAGTGTCTTAAAACCAAGTCTTTGAAGGGAATTAGATATAAGAGACTTCAGTAGATACGAAGAAATTTAGCATTGTGCTATCAGGGTAGAACTGGAAGTTGGTGTCACATATCTATCTCACGGTCTTGACAAGAAATGAAAGATGGATTTCAAGGAAAAATCTCAGAACAATGGTGAAAAGAAGATGAATGTTTCTTTATGCTCAAAGTGTGGAAAGAATCATGGGGGAGATTTTCTAAAAGGTACTAGAAAATGTTTCAAGTGTGGAAAATAAGGTCATCGAGCAGCTAAGTGCCGAAGTAATGGTAAACATGTTTCTAATGATGCGAATAGAGAAAAGACTACAAAGAAGGGTCCACCAACACTTCAATGCTTCAAGTGAAAGGAAATGGGGAATTATACTAATCAATGACCTAATACAAGGGTTAATGATGATCGAAGTGAGAAACCTCTTAAGTCAATGGACAAAGTGAAGTCACATGCGATCACTATTTGTGATTTTGAATATGAAAATGATGTTGTGGAATAATTAAGTGTTTATGTAATGGGATTTCAAAATAGTATCATGGAATCTCATTTATGGTATTATGGAATATTGGAATATCTATGTATTGGTTAATTATGGTTTTCAATAATTATATGGTACTGGTAACCTTGAAAAGTGATTGAACTATTTTTGGAAAGGAGATGACATTCACATAATGAAGGGATAAAGTGAAAATAATATGTTTGATATTATTAATGAGATCATGACAGATATAAGGACAATGTGATATCATGGTTTGAGTATATTGAATTTTTGGGATTTTGGTATGTGGAAAGAGTTAACTTTTGACCGCATTCATGTTTTCACTAAGGTTATATGGTAATTCATGTTTCAAGAAAATGCAGTATTAAGGTATTCACATGTTTGTAATGTGACCAACAAGATATATCGTATGATATATGGGGAATAAATGATGGTATTAACATTCTTGGTAGATGAAATTTCTAGTAATCATTTTCATTATAATATGAAATTGGATAGTAGTATTTTTGATAAGCCTAAAGGCTGGAATGGATTAAGTTGGACATCAGATAGTATTGTTTAAGGATAAAACTTTTTTTCTAGAATGTTATAATAGTATAGTTTTAGAAAAAGAACAACCCATAGGACGGTCAACAACACATCTCATCAGACAAGGATGTGGGAATTGAACCCACAACCGAAGTACGACATGCCTTTATCGCATCCCACTGGCCTACAAGAAGTTCATAGTTAGTATAAATTAATATTACTTTATTAAGCGGTATGATAGTTGAAGTATAAGTCCATTTTTGGAATCATATATGGTTAATCTCACCATAGATGAAATTATGTATATTTAATAAGTTTTGCTAACTATTTGAGACAGATCGAATAACCTATCATTCTATCGCATGATCTGCTAGCATTTCAAGAAGGACAAATTAAACTTCATTTCTTTAAATAAGAGATGAAGTGGAAATTGTTCATGGAATGTACAATGATGATATAACACTGAAATCAATTAAGTATTTATCCTTATGCAAAAAATTCATCAACTTTAGGGAAATGATCTTGAAAACCAAAAATGTTGTCCTAGTACCCTCATATCCGATGAATTAGATGGTATCTTAGATCATCACAAATTTATGGCTTTGTGATTGTTGGATTTTTCATAGCCATGTTATCTACCACTCTTCATCCAAACATGATGGTTAGATTTCTTTTCCATATCCATATTTTCACCGATATTATCCTATGTGGAAACCTAGTGCTGAGTTACTTTGGGTGACCATTATGTTTCTAACTTTCCTTTTTAAAATTATGTTTTAGTATTCTTTTTTTAATGATGTGGGTTTATATGAAAGAAACTTTCAAGGAGTAAACGATTTATAACCTCGACGAATTTCGAGGGCGAAATTCATTTTAAGGGGGGTAGAATGTAACACCGAGAGATTTTATGAGAAATAATCTTTTTAATTTCTTTGATGTCTTGTGTTGTATGCTACACAAAAATTAGCTTGCGCTATACACAACACCAAGTATTGATTTTGATCAATGTATAAATGAAATATTTTTTGATTACGTTATACGCAACACCAAAAGAATCTTTCACTACACGCAACCCTGACTTGGCTTGCATTACACGCAATAGTGACCTTCCTCGATAGCATGTGTTGTACGCAATACTGAGTTTCACTAAACAACGATATATTGTTATAATATTATTATGAACTAGATGTAATTAATAGTAGTAACTACATTTTTAATTTTATGACATTATAATTCATCTTACACAATTTATATAACATGGTATGAGAACAAAATAAAATTTTCGGGTAAAATACGTATTTTTCAAAAAATGCAGTTTTGCCGCCTTTTGATGGAGCACCCACTTTAAATCTAGTTTTTGACATGTTTATAAGTTTAATTTGAAAAAATAAAATTCTTCTTTGGAATCATGATATAAAAAATTACTTTGGATAAATTTTTTATATTATTCTGATAACTTTTATATTTTAATGAATAGTAAAAACACGCTAAATTTTAATTAAAAACAACTTTTTTCATCATAATAATTTATATGGTTAAATTTTAATATTTAATGGTTTTAAAGTATAAATAGAATATATTTTTACCATTTAATATAATGTATTTCATTATCATTGATTTTAAATTTAATTCATAGGTAAAATCATTTCAATCTTTTGCAATGTTTTAACTTTTAAAACTCATTTTCTTAACAAACAGATTAATTTTAAATAAATTTCTGCAAGTTCTGTGATTTGAATTTGAAAAAATTGATTCCATATTTTGAATTAGTAGGTCAAAATTATGTCAATATACTAATTTTTATTTTTGGGTACTATGAATAGTAACTACGGTAAATTTTATTTACCATAGTTAATGGTAAATCGAGTAATTAAGGGTAAATATAATATTATAAAATTATCCTAACACTTGTCTTAATATAATGGGATGATTATATTTCGTCCTAATACATATTTTGGTCGAAATTGAATCCATTGGAACCCACTTGGATGTGATTAATACCTTTAATTTATTTTATTTTAAAGAAAGTGAAATATGTCTCACTCAAACTTTAATAATTAAAGTATTTTTAATATAAGGTTATACCGAATATAAATTGATTATAAATACTCATTTGAAATCTAAATTTTTTTTCTTTGTTATGGTAATTTATTTTTAATTTTTAAGTGATATTTAATTACCTTAATAGCTTATACGTTAATGATGCAGAAATTATTTACTTAGTGAAAAATCAATAATATAGTTTTTATTAAAGTAATAATACCAATCAAAAGGCCCAAAAACTTGACAAAAAACTATTTTTCGAGTATATATATACCATAATCATACAAGGGACGACTTGGGGACCATTTTAAGTCGTATAAAAGAGATTATGACATTTATATTATTGTATTTTTAATAATGTCAAAGTTGTCACCTTCATAACTTAATAAATATAACAATTTAAATGTTGTGATTTGAAGATGATAAATTCGAGTAAAAGTATTATTATAAAAGTTAATAGATTTATATTTATCATAAGATTTTATTTTTAATTTTTATAAAACAAATATTTATAGTAAATAATTATACAAAAATGTTACAATAATTATTTTATTAAGAGAAATATCAAATAAATGGTTTTAAAAATATTAAAATAAATAATATATGAACTATTTAATGTGATCCAATAATTTTATAGATGAATATGACATGTTAGTAATTTATTAAATATTTTTGATCAAATATATCTTCTCTTTGGATTTTATTTAAATTCAAATAATTGAATAGTGTCAAAATTGTCACTATTGATATTTTATAAAAATAACAAATTATTAAATTGTTTAAAAAGCACAAAAATATTTAAAAATTATAAATTGAAAATTATATGGTCTAAAATGTAATAATTTGTCTAATTATTTAAAATTAACAACACATAAGTAATTATTTAAAACAATTTAAAAATTATAATTTTATTACCACAAATAAATTTAAATAGATTAAATAAGGATAAATCAAATTGATAAGGTTTAAAATAAATTCCAAAAATTTCTAAATTTTATTTTTTAATGATATTAAAAACCTATCTCATATCATATTATAATGTGAGTCATTTTTGATGTTTTTAAGTGGGGTTTGAATTTATTATAAATTAATATTTCTTATGTTTCCAAAGGTGCCCCTCTCCTCCCTTATAAATGGGCACCTCCTCCCTCTCCTCTTCACACAAATTTGAGCCTTAAAGCTCGGCCAAACCATGACCATTTCACTTCTACACTCAAATAGAAATCTAATAGAGGTCCTGGTCTTCTTCAAAGACCAACTTTAGTACCCTAAGAGGAGGTTAGGAGGATGCGCGTCAAAGAAGAGGTAATCTCTTCTACCGATTTTTTCAAGTTTCATTATTCTTCTACTTCCTCTTCTTTAGTTGTTTAATTATAAAGTAATAACATCCGAATAACTAATATACTGATATTTTTTTATAAATGTGAAACAACCCCATTTCACCTTCTATCCATCCTACGGAAAACGAAATCACCGCGCGTGCGTATGTACGAAATACCGTCTCCACGCCGTGGTGTAATATATTTTTCCACCACCAACTTACTTGGATTGGTATAATGGTGTAAAGAATAACTATATATGGTTATAATAACATCATACTAATTCAGAGATATTATATCATCCATTCCAATTCTACTGAATATTTATGGGAACGATATCATCGCTCGTGCGTACGTACGGATTACCGTCTCCACAAAGCGAAGAGATTCATTCTCCAAGTTAACCATTCAAGAATGATTATAAAGTATATATAATGAATAATAATTATATATATTACATAATAATGCTAATGGATTTATGTATATATATATATGTCATCTACTTACTTCCATTCAAGTTAATAAGGAAAGGCAAACATCATTCATGCGTGCATACGGTCTACCGTCTCCATGAACGGTGTGTTTCATTTAATTTATCTATATATATTATATATATATATATATACTGAATATATATGATATATAAATTATGTTTTACATTTTGGAAGTAATTAAATCATTATATAAGTAATAATAATATCAAGAACAACAAGTCCAAACACATACAATAAATGAAACGATTTTACCCAAAACGCTACTTTAACATGGATTTGACAAAAGAACGGGTAATATAAAGTCATAAGTGAAACATCCCAGGTAAATAAATAATATTACATTCAAATGTTTATCCCTATTTGTGAATAAAATGTTAATATTAATTTAAAGGGAACGCTATGCTCGATGACTTACCCAATACGCCACAACGAGTTCCTTTGAAATCTTACGTTCCACTCTAATAATAAAATAATTTTATTTTAAATGGTAGTTAAAACCTAGTTGTTGTAATGACGGGAATGAATAAAACTAACTAAAAAATGATTATATATGTTTTTCAAATATTTTTACTTTTTACAATAAATGTGAGAGGATTAAAAATGCAAATGAATCCAATTTTAAGCGTAAACATTCTAATATTCTTTAAAAGGTCGATTAACCGCCTTTTGATGGCGAACCTCTTTTAAATAAATTCTTTGACAATTTTATGTGTTATATTTGAAAAAATAAAATTCTTCTTTAGGATCGGGACATCAAAATTTACTTTGTGTAAATTTTTGGTATTTTTCCGATAAAGTTCATTTTTTAATGAATAGTGAAAAATGTTGTATTTTAATTCAAAGACTCTTTCTAATATAATTTATTTATATGATCAGATTATATTTTGTATTGGTTTTAAAGTGAAATTAGAATATATTTTTACCATTTAATCCAATAGTGGTCATTGGAATTAATTTCACTTTGAAATTGGACTTAAACTAGTGTCAATCTTTTGATATATATTGTTTCATAAAAACACACTATTTGTTCTGAGAGCGGGAAATAATTATTAAATTAATTAATGTAAATTATATGTTTTGAATTTTTTAAAATAGAAATCATTTTTGAATTCGGAATATCAAATATATCTTAGGGTGAATTTTTGGTATTTTTCTGAAAAACTTCAATTTTTGATGAATAGTGAAACCACTGAGTGGTAGTTAAAGAAACTGATTTTTCTTTTAAATGAAACTTTACCACTTCTGTGATTTGAATTTAAAAAATTCGGAATACATGGTTGTCATTAGGATGTAAAATGTGGTTCAATGGGATTAAAATAATTTTTTGGTGAATAGTAACTTTTAAGTTTTTAATCGCGATTAGAGGTAATTAGTGTAATTTAAGGTAAAAATAATGTTTTAATAATATGAAATGACCTTTACACATGTCCTACCCTTATTGGATGAGTCATTGCCAAGAAAGAAAATCCATGGGTCAATTTGGGGACCCCATGGAGGCACTTTGGTAGGAAAATGACATTAATACCTTTTTATTTAAAGTTAAAATAAAAATGTCACAAACATGAGTTGTTTTACTAAAACATTTTTTAAATGGGGTTATACAAGTAATATTTTTGACTATAAATATTCATTAGAAATCTAAAAAGATTTCCTATATCGTGATATTTTTTTATAATTTTTAGACATTAAATAAATTAAATTATTTATGACACCATGATGATGCAGCGATTACCTCATTATTTAACGATTTAAATAAAATGAAAAGATAATGTAAAATATAAGACCTACACATGTCAAAAACCTATTGTATGGATGGATTTAGAACTATTATCACCTTATACTAGAAATATATAATTTTGGGACCTTTAAAACCCGAAAATCATTTTATAATAAAGTATCCTTTTTATAACTTTCCAAGAGTGCCCCTCCTCTCCTCTTATAAAAGGCCACCGCCTCTACCACCTTACCCACACCTCTCAGGCCTTTGGCTCGGCCAAACCCTGAAGGTTTTGTCTCTCCACATCCCTCTATTACTCCTAGAAGCCTCACTTTTGGGAGAATTTTTTCCAAGGAAGCCTTTGAGCTCAAATCAAAAAGAGTTGCACGATTTAAAGGTAATGTCTTCCCTAGTGTTCTTTTGTTTTATTTTGGTTCTCCAACCCCATAAACTCTTTTTATTTATTTATTTTGTAACAAAACCAGTATATTAAATATACTAGGATGTTTTTATGAGGAGTATTTGAGCTACACTAACACACACCTCCGTCTAATGGTTAAAGAACATACTGTTTCCGTGGATGGCGAATTACTGCCTCACAAAACGATGATTGTTCTATCTTATCATACCACCTATCATGGTGGACATTATTATGGAACTATATTTATTAATGATATATATTATATTTATTTACTCTCTATTCTTCTGTATTTTATATTTAATACTTACCTTTATGCTTTTCATGTTGTGCAAATGCGATAATTTCATTTGAGGAAGTGTGGACTACCGGTCCCTCAAGTGATGTGACTCATTCATGCAATACATGGAATGTATAAAGTATGAAATTTATGAACTTATATGATATATATAACATATATATTATACTGGAATTATAATATCTCTCATATAGTTTTAATTCCATTAATGTGCCAAAGAAATGAAAGTATCATTCATGCGTACGTACGACTTACCGTCTCCATGACGGTGCATTTCATTTCTTATCTCCAAATGTTATGTACTATTATAAGTACATATATATAATGGATATATATTTCATACATTAAATATAAATTATGGATATAATTCTGTAATTATAATATATATATATCTCTCTTTTAACTTTAATTCCATTAATATGAAAAAAATGAAAGTAGCGTTCATGCGTACGTACGGCCTAACGTCTCCATGAACGGTGCTTTTAATTTTTTATCTCCAAATGTTATGTAATAGTATAAAATGAATATATAATGGATATATATGATATTTAAATCATTAATACTATTCTGGAGATGATGTACTTATAACTACATGGAAAATTCTTTTCCAACAAGTTCAATTTTTACTCATGTACCAAACATCGACAAAAACGTCTGATATGAACTCACATTATTAACCAATTATTATAACATTATAATATGTGATATGAACTGAATAATAATCTTTAAAAGAGGTCCTTAAGCAATTATAAATTGACCAAAGTTTATTATTCAGGAATATAAAGAAACGAACAAGACAACTCAGACTTGAGGTAAGGGATCCAACCTCCCTCTTTCTTTTTAAGTACTCTCTTTTATGTCATTTCATTTAAGATCATCTTTATTATGTTTGGGGATGTTATTTTATATTCTTCATACTGTAATTTTTATGTTCATATTATGAGAGACCCTATTTGATCTCATAAATCCATTTTTGGATGTTTTAAGTGGCGCCGTTAGGCTGCCGAGTTTTCGTAAGGGATTTTTCATCTCACTTTTCTTCCCATGACATTTATGCTACGTTTTCCACTATTTCCTTTGAGTGGTGTATGTACTGACCATTATTATACAATTTGTGTAGTATAATTTCATTTATGGGTATTTACATCTTCATTGTATGACCCTTCTTCCATGGGGTGTACGTTTTGAAATTTACCCAACTCGGTAAGGGGACCTTTCACCCTCCTCTTTTTAAAAGACTTATTTCGTTATGTATTTTAATTCACATACTATTATGTTGGGATATGTTCTTATATATCCTTATTTATTTTAATTTTACATCCAAGTGATGAGATACCATTTTATCTCTCATCAACTCATTTTCTGAATTTTAAAGTGACGCCGTTAGGCTATCGGATTTCTGTAAGGGAACATCTTAACCCACTTTCAATTCTTTGGGTTAAAACACTACTTCTTGATTTTATTATGACAAGATTATGTGTGGAATATATATTTTTTAATTTCCACAAAACTTTGTGTGGATATACTATTTCTACAAATAATCATCTCATTGATAAATTCTTACGAACTTGTATGGGAAATCATAACTCAATCTCATTTCATTGAGTTAAATATCTATGTCATTGGTTTTGTTTTTACAAGATTATGTGTGAATGTCCTCTGATTTCTTCACACTTAATATCCACTTATATTGGGTGTATTTATATTTCTCACACATAATTATGTGATAGATTTATCCTTAATTAAATGATACCATCTTTATAATGGATTTCGTCTCAATTTACATTTCCATTGAGACTTCATTGTTGTTATACACCAATTCACTCTTATATGGTGTGTATACTGTCCTTTGACATATTATATCATTAATCCCTTTATTCTCATGATATTATAAAGTTCGTATTAAATGTTATTCCACAATTATTTGTATTCAAGAGTCTCTCATTTTGTTAAAAACTCTTTAACAAAAATATCATTTTAAATGTTTTAAAGATTTATTAATCTAAATCTTTATCTTTAATGTCCATGTTTTCAAAATGGTTTTCAGTATTTATTTATATGGACATTAATGTTTTAAAATTATAATTCCATTAAAATCTTTGAAGTGGTACGGGACACTTTGATTCAAAAATCTCTTTTAAATGATTTTTGAAAATGGATTGATTAATTCAATATCTTGGAATTAATTATTGTGATTGCAAATGAAATGTTGTTATTGAAATGTTTATATTTTCAATATTTTATGTGTAATGATGGTACTTGTACATTTTATGAGTGGTTACGTGATAAACCATATGACGGGTGGTTCCGTGAATACCAGGACGAGTGGTTACGTTATAACCTCCAATGCATTGGGTATGGAAGTCGGCCGTATGGCTATTCCATTAAGTATGCGTGGAAGTCGACCGTATGGTTATTCCATTTAAGTATTTTTATGTCCCAAGTTACCTTTATATGTTATGTGTTCTTTATATGGGTTTTATGGTAATATTTTGGTTACAAAAGGGTAAGTAATGGTCTTTCATTCAGTGAAGAGTTTTTTCTACTTCATAAAGGTGAAATTATTACTTTGGTAAAGTACTCATGGTTTACTTGTTGTTTTGAAAAAATAATAGTTTTTCTTCTTTGTGTATCCTTTACTGGGCTTTTTATGCTCATCCCAAGTTTTTGAAATGTTTTCCACAGGACTTAAAGATTAATAGGGTCAATGACGGGATCAAGGAAAGACATTATATCTAAAACATGGAACTGGACATGTTTCTTTTTAAGAGTTTTTTTTATTTTATGGAAACTTAGTAGAAGTGTATACTATGTAATCTTTTGAGATGTAATAGTTATGACCTAATTCTCTAAAACTCTAAACCCGAAAAGATCCTCTATGTGAATTATTCATTTAATTCATGATTAAGTAATGTTTAAGGCTGGGGCCGTATAGTTTGGTATCAGAGGTCGGTTTAGATAACTTTATAGGTTAGGGTATTCTATAAGCATAAGTGACATTACCATAATGGATAGGATTTCAGAAGAGTCATGGTTTTTAGATAAAGTGAATGAGTAAGTATATCTTAGTGTTTATCTTCCTCATTAGTACATGATGATTTTGTTGATATACTCACACTGACCTTTTTGGTTTTAGTAAATGGATGGATATATCAGGCACCAAAGTGACAATGGGTTTGAAGGAAACTATGGTGGTTCTATGATTAAGAGACTGGATGAAATGGGGGATTCAATGAGAAATCTTGTGGTTATTATAAACCAACTATCAGGAGTCATGATCAACCACTTGAACCTTGGTGAGTCCTCTAATACCTCTTGTATGAGAGAACCAACTCTATGTGGAAGTTCATGTGATAATTATAAAGTTAACCATTAGGGTTTATATGATCCTTACTTTTGAGGTAATTATGGGTTACTATATGTTATGATGGAAGATGAAAGGCATGAGGTAAAATTGAGGTTAAAATATGTTATGGTTATTTTTGAAGATTTTATCTCTTTTTGGGGGGAACTTTTAAGAATTATATAGTTTTGGAAAAAGGACAACACGCAGACCGTGTGACAACCCGTCGCGTCAGACAAAGCTGTGAGAATCGAACCCACAACCAAAGTGCGACTGGTATTT
The DNA here is from genome assembly GCA_963277665.1 of Viscum album. Lineage (NCBI taxonomy): Eukaryota > Viridiplantae > Streptophyta > Magnoliopsida > Santalales > Viscaceae > Viscum > Viscum album. Next base: position 1,343,009,457 of record OY728161.1, read on the forward strand.
ATCGTCTACCACTAGACTACGTGAAGTACCTGGTTATTTTGACTAATTATTTATAGTTAGATTATTTTATGAATCAAGAATAAGTTTATTTTGGGTTATCTATGGAAATTATTATCCTATCATGGAGAATATGTGATTAGGATAATTACTTTTCAATGTGAGACTTTAAGAGTAACTGGTGTTATTTGGAGATAAATATTAAGATTTAATTTGGAAGACAATGTGATTAAATACTTCAGAGATTTGGGTTTCAATCTTAGTTTGAATTACTTTGAAGAATTTTATGGATACTTGTTTATTGAATGGTCTTTGTTGAACTTTGGGTATTGTTGGACAAATTTTGGATATTAGGAGTAGTTTTTCTTTTTGTAAACAAAAATATCCCTTTTGGGTATTATCTGATCTCGTACTAAACTTCTTGGTTTGGTTTTGGTTGATATCTAAAGACATGAGAAATATATAGTTCTCTTTTGTGGATTAGGTGATTCTCAAGAAGTTAATTATAATACTCTTAATGCGAACAAGCCTTCCTAAATACCCGTCTTTTGGATAAAATATGAGTTTGATTAAGGAATCTAGTAAAAGTTGAAAGTCTACGTGATAAGTAAGTATGTATCATTATGATTTATTTAAGCTCAAAAATAAATTCCTAAATTAAGAGTAACTTAAAAAAAAAATGTTGTCTATTAACTTTTCCTACTGGGGAATCGAATACCGTTTAACCCATCACAATCCTGTGATTTTCTTATAGTTAACTTTCTCCTAGACATGTTTACTATCACTATCCATCAGAACAAGACCCTTTGTTTTTTCCTCCATATCCATATTTTCATATTTGGAATCCTAGTATGGGTTAACTCGGGTGATCGTTGTACTTCTCTCCCATTTTTTTTAGGTGATAGTTTTACTGACTCTTGTTCCGATGTGGGACATTCAATAGAGTTTCCAAGCCCAATTTTGAAATTACGAGGACGTAATTTCCAAAAGGGGGGAAGGATGTAACATCCCACGTAAATAAATAATATTACATTCTAATGTTTATCCCTATTTGTGAATAAAATATTAATATTAATTTAAAGGTAACGCTATGCTCGATGGCTTACCCAATACACAACAACTAGTTCCTTTGAAATCTTACGTTGCACTCTAATAATAAAATAATTTTATTTTAAATGGTAGTTAACACCTAGCCATTGTAATGACGGGAATGAACATAACTAACTAAAAAATTATTATATATGTTTTTCAAATTTTTTTACTTTTTACAATAAATGTTAGAGGATTAAAAATGCAAATGAATCCAATTTTAAGCGTAAACATTCTAATATTTTTTAAAAGGTCGATTAACCGCCTTTTGATGGCGAAACTCTTTTAAATCCACTTTTGACAATTTTATGTGTTATATTTGACAAAATAAAATTCTTCTTTAGGATTGGGACATCAAAATTTACTTTTTGTAAATTTTTGGTATTTTTTCGATAAAGTTCATTTTTTAATGAATAGTGAAAAATGTTGTATTTTAATTCAAAACCTCTTTCTAATATAATTTATTTATATGATTAGATTATCTTTTGGATTGGTTTTAAAGTTAATTTAGAATATATTTTTACCATTTAATCCAATAGTGGTCATTGGAATTAATTTCACTTTGAAATTGGACTTAAACTAGTGTCAATCTTTTGATATATATTGTTTCATTAAAACACGCTATTTGTTCTGACAGCGGGAATTAATTATTAAATTAATTAATTTAACTTATATGTTTTGAATTTGGTAAAATAGAAATAATTTTTAAATTCAAAATATAAAATATAGCTTAGGGTGAATTTTTGGTATTTTTCTGAAAAACTTCAATTTTTGATGAATAGTGAAACCACTAAGTGGTAGTTAAAGAAACTGATTTTTCGTTTAAATGAAACTTTACCACTTCTGTGATTTGAATTTAAAAAATCCGACATACATGGTTGTCATTAGTATGTAAAATGTGGTTCAATGGGATTAAAATAATTTTTTGGTGAATAGTAACTTTTATGTTTTTAATCGCGATTAGAGGTAATTAGTGTAATTTAAGGTAAAAATAATGTTTTAATAATATGAAAATGACTTTGACACATGTCCTACCCTTATTGGATGAGTCATTAATGACCAAGAAAATCCATGGGTCAACTTGGGGACCCCATGGAGCCACTTTGGTAGGAAAATGACATTAATACCTTTTTATTTAAAGTTAAAATAAAAATGTCACAAACATGAGTTGTTTTACTACAAAAATTTTGAAATGGGGTTATACAAGTCATATTTTTGACTATAAATATTCATTAGAAATATAAAAATATTTTCTACATCATGATATTTTTTTTATAATTTTTAGACATTAAATAAATTAAATTATTTATGACACCATGATGATGAAGCGATTACCTCATTATTTAACGATTTAAATAAAATGAAAAGATAATGTAAAATCTAAGACCTAAACATGTAAAAAACCTATTGGATGGGTGGATTTATTACTCTTATCACCTTATACTCGAAATATATAATTTTGGGACCTTTAAAACCCGAAAATCATTTCATAATAAAGTATCCTTTTATAACTTTCCAAGAGTGCCCCTCCTCTCCTCTTATAAAAGGTCCACACCTCTACCACCTTACCCACACCTCTCACGCCTTTGGATCGGCCAACCACTACCCAATTTGTCTATAAACATCCCTCCCTTACTCATAGAAGCCTCACTTTGGGCAGAATATTTTTCAAGGAAGCCTTTGAGCTCAAATCAAAAAGAGTTACACGATTTAAAGGTAATGTCTTCCCTAGTGTTCTTTTGTTTTATTTTTCTTATCCAACCACATAAACTCTATTTATTTATTTATTTTGTAACAACAACAGTATCTTTAATATAATAGGATGTTTTTATGAGGGTTATTTGAGCTACACTAACAAAAAACTCCGTCTAATGGTTAAAGAACATACTATTTCTGTTGATGGGTAATTACTGCCTCACAAAATGATGATTGTTCTATCTTCTCATACCACCTATCATGGTGGCCATTATGATGGAACTATATTTATTTATGATATATATTATATTTTCTTTCTCTCTATGCTTCTGTATTTTATATTTAATACATACCTTTATGCTTTTCAAGTTGTGCAAATGCGATAATTTCATTTGAGGAAGTGTGGACTACCGCCCCCTCAAGTGATGTGACTCGTTCATGCAATACATGGAATGTATAAAGAATAAAATTGATGAACTTATGTGATATATATAACATATATATTATACTGTAATTATAATATCTCTCATCTAGTTTTAATTCCATTAATGTGCCAAAGAAATGAAAGTAGCGTTCATGCGTACATACGGCTTACCGTCTCTATGAACGGTACATTTCATTTCTTATCTCCAAATGTTATGTACTATTATAAGTACATATATATAATGGATATATATTTCATATATTACATCTAAATTAAGGATATAATTCTGGAATTATAATATATATATATCTCTTTTAACTTTAATTCCATTAATATGAAAAAAATGAAAGTAGCGTTCATGCGTACGTATGGCCTACCGTCTCCATGAACGACGCTTTTAATTTTTTATCTCCAAATGTTATGTAATAGTATAAAATGAATATATAATGTATATATATGATATTTAAATCATTAATACTATTCTGGAGATGATGTACTTATAACTACATGGAAAATTCTTTTCCAACAAGTTCAATTTTTACTCATATACCAAACATCGACAAAAACGTCTGATATGAACTCACATTATTAACCAATTATTATAACATTATAATATGTGATATGAACTGAATAATAATATTTAAAATAGTTCCTTAAGAAATTATAAATTTACCAAAGTTTATTATTCAGGAATATAAAGAAACGAACAAGACAAGTCAGACTTGAGGTAAGGGATCCAACCTCCCTCTTTCTTTTTAACTACTCTCTTTTATGTCATTTCTTTTAAGCTCATATTTATTATGTTTGGGGATGTTATTTTATATTCTTCATACTGTAATTTTTATGATCATATTATGAGAGACCCTATTTGATCTCATAAATCCATTTTTGGAAGTTTTAAGTGGCGCCGTTAGGCTGTCGAGTTTTCGTAAGGGATTTTTCATCTCACTTTTATTCCCGTGACATTTATGATACATTTTCCAATATTTACTTTGAGTGGTGTATGTACTTCCCATTATTATACACTTTGTGTAGTATAATTTTATTTATGGGTATTTACATCTTCATTGTATGACCCTTCTTCCATGGGGTGTACGTTTTGAAAGTTACCCAACTCGGTAAGGGGACCTTTCACCCTCCTCCTTTTAAAAGACTTATTTTGTTATGTCTTTTAATTAAAATACTATTATGTTGGGATATGTTCTTATATATCCTTATTTATGTAAATTTTACATCCAAGTGATGAGATACAATTTTCTCTCTCATCAACTCATTTTCTGAATTTTAAAGTGACACCATTAGGCTGTCAGATTTCTGTAAGGGAACTTCTTAACCCACTTTCAATTATTTGGGTTAAACCTCTACTTCTTGATTTTATTATGCCAAGATTATTTTTGGAATCTCTATGTTGTAATTTAGACAAACCTTTGTGTGGATATACTATTTATACACATAATCATCTCATTGATAAATTCTTACGAACTTGTATGGGAAATCATAACTCAATCTCATTTCATTGAGTTAAATATCTATGTCATTGGTTTTTTTTCCAAGATTATGTATGAATGTACTCTGATTGCTTCACACTTAATATCCACTTATATTGGGTGTATTTATATTTCTCACACATAATTATGTGATATATTTATCCTTAATTTAAGGATACCATCTTTATAATGGATTTCATCTCAATTTACATTTCCATTGAGACTTCATTGTTGTTATGCACCAATTCACTCTTAATGGTGTGTATACTGTCCTTTGACATATTATATCATTAATACCTTTATTCTCATGATATTATAAGGTTCGGATTAAATGTTATTCCGCAATTATTTGTATTCAAGAGTATCTCATTTTGTTAAAAAATCTTTAACAAAAATATCGTTTTAAATGTTTTAAAGATTCATTATTATAAATATTTTTATTTAATGTCTATGTTTTCAAAATAGTTTTCAGTATTTATTTATATGGACATTAATGTTTTAAAATTATAATTCCATTAAAAGCTTCAAAGTGGTATGGGACACTTTGATTCAAAAATCTCTTTTAAATGATTTTTGAAAATGGATTGATTAATTCAATATCTTGGAATTACATATTGTGATTGAAAATGAAATGTTGTTATTGTAATGTTTATATTTTCAATATTTTATGTGTAATGATGGTACTTGGACATTTTACAGGTGGTTACGTGATAAACCATATTACGGGTGGTGCCGTGAATACCAGGACGGGTGGTTACGTTATAACATCCAATGCATTGGGTATGGAAGTCGGCCGTATGGATATTCCATTAAGTATGTGTGGAAGTAGACCATATGGTTATTCCATTTAAGTATGTTTATGTCCCAAGTTACCTTTATATGTTATGTGTTCTTTATATAGGTTTTATGGTAATCTTTTGGTTATAAAAGGATAAGTAATGGTCTTTTATTCAGTGAAGAGTTTTTACTACTTCATAAAGGTGAAAAGTATTACTTTGGTAGAGTACTCATGGTTTACTTGTTGTTTTGAAAAACTAACAGTTTTCCTTCTTTGTTTATCCTTTTCTCGGCTTTTTATGCTCATCCCAAGTTTTTGAAATGTTTTCCACAGGACTTAAAGATGAATAGGTTCAAGGATGGGATCAAGGAAAGACATTCTATCTAAAACATGGAACTGGACATGTTTCTTTTAAAGAGTTTTTTTTATTTTATGGAAACTTAGTAGAAGTGTCTACTATGTAATCTTTTGATATGTAATAGTTATGACCTAATTCTCTAAAACTCTAAACCTGAAAAGATCCTCTATGTGAATTATTCATTTAATTCATGATTAAGTAATGTTTAAGGATGGGGCCTTATAATAAGTGAATCATATATGATATGATAGATATTATTATGGTTCTGTTACAATTTAATAATATGTTTAAACCCACTATACAAACGTTTTTTACACGTACGAAAGAAATTGGACCTAAAGTAAGGGATAATTTTGAAAATCTCATTTTTATCCGAGATTGATTATACATAAGTATTTACTGGGGTTATATTTTTCATCCATGTCCATAAAAATGTTTTTTCATAAAGTGTTTAATATACTTCATTTTATGTTTAAATTAATTTTCACCCCTCTTTGACTTTTACATTGTGTTATGGAAGGAATCTTTCTTTTATTTACCATATAATGTACTTTTTGACTTTTCTGGCAAAAGTATGAGAAGAATGTTTTTTAACTTATATGGCATGAATGAATTTTTACCATTTCATAAGGACTTATTTAAATGAAGCTTCCTCTTCAATATTTCATGATTATTTTCAACAAAATACTTCTATTTTAAAATTTCATGGCATTTTGAGAAAAGAAGATGATTTTGAAGAAGGAAGGATATTTTTCTCAACAATTCATTTCAAGTGTTTTATCAAAACTATTTCCCATATAAGATGACATTATTTTGTATGTTTATGTTTCAAGTATAATGTCTCTATTATTTACATGGTTTGATTTTTCTTATGATGAAATGATATCCATTTATTTTATATGGATTATGTTATGATGGGATGATGTTTATGAAACCCATTTTATTCATTGGGTTATTATGAATGATGTATGTTTATTTTATGGCACACGAAAGAATGATTTCATTATGAGATGGGTGAGACCTATATCTGCTTCAATTCACTGGGTAAAGATTTATATCTCATGATATAGACATGGATGGAACGACAAGTTAATCCGGTTAAGTGATACCGGACTGGAACGAGGAGTGAACTCGATTCAGTAAGGGAATTTGTCCACTAGGATGGTTTTGGTAGCAATGCCTTGGCTACTATGGAAATCATATCATGTTATTAATGGTTTTCCACAATTACTTGTTTTATTTCTATTCTATTTTATCATGATTAATGTTCCTTTATGATTTATGCTTTATGTACTATCAAGATTTATGTGATTGATTATGTTCATGTTTTTACGTTCAAATGTTTATGGATTGTTTTTATGTTCTCAATTGTTAACCTTTATGAGAATTTGAGGTCACCCTTTTTATGTTTTCTTTTCCCCAGGATATAAATAAAGGTTTTAGGGAAGAAAACAAAAGGGGAAGATATTTATCGGAGATGTTGAAGATCTTTCACCATGATTAGAATATTATGTTCCGAGTTTCCAAAGACACTAAACTATTACGGTCCTTGGGTGTCATTTTTTGTTACGTATTAAGTATTCCGCAAAAGTAATGTAATGTCTATGTACGTCAAGTGTGGGTCTCTACAAATAAACTGCGGAAAATTCAGCAATCACTCTAAGTGAAATCATATCAAATGTAACAACGAATATCATTAAACAAAAACCCCAATCCCTAGTCACTTAGTCATTTCTCATATGTGGGGTGATCAGTCCTAAGCACAATTGTTAACCAAGTGTCGAAACATTACTAATATCCTATCTACCAACCCAAAATAGTAAGATAATGGAAATGAAATAGTCTTTGATACCAATTTGTAATGTGCCATCCCAGCTTACCATTAAACTCATAGCTAGACTGGTTAGTCACATGGAATCAAGACTGTCTCCCTATATGCTAGAGGCTGCAAACTAGCAGCGAAGGTCTCAGAAGGTAATAGTGGGGAGACTATACCCACTTATCAAAAATGAAAAATTGTATAATCAGAACAAAAATAATACAACAACGAAAGCAGGGTAAAGAATTGAATAAAGTAGAAAAAGAAAAATAGTTAAAGTTTCTAAAAGTGGACAATGTTAGTTTATACAACAGATGGATGAATGTATGTCATATTGATGTTACATAACTAAAAGAAGAAAACAAGACCACATGATTTTCAAAATAATACAAATACATGACTCAAGAAGATTACAGAACTTGGAATCCCAAAGATGATCTCCATGAGTATCCTAAACTTTGGATCAGTCCTTTGCTCCTAAATCCTAGGTACAAATAGCACTGCATAAGCAACCTTGATCCTATAAATAGAAAGGGCCTACTCAGGTACCAAGGGTACCCGAACAGGGTGTGAGATATAAATCTTAGTAGGCCAACACCCATGATGTCAATCCCAATATAGTGAAATATAAAATAGATAGTGTGCAGTTAAGAAGAATTTAATAAGTAGAACTTCATAAATAAATAACACATGTCCAGGTTCCTAAGGGACACCTGACAACTATACCATCTTTAACTCATTACTGGGATAATAATCTTGTAAGGACCCGACCCCAGTTGCCTGGAGCTGGTGCCTTATTTTATTACATTGTCATATAAACAAGAAATATGCATACTGAAGGACCAATTAGTTTAATAGATTTTGGAAAACAAGACAAATAAATAAGTTTAACATTACATATTGAAAAGAAAACAACACTAATTTAATCCATTAGAAACATCCATGCCTCCTAGATTATTCATGAAATTCCTTCATAATTGACTTATTTATATTCTGGGAAAATAAAAAATAAGAAATGGGTGAGCTCAAATGCTCAGTAAGGGTAAGAAATATAGAGGAAGTTAGCATAAACATAAGACATGGTGAATAATTGAAAACACATGCCTTTAAAAATAATAAACTTGAACACATTATGATAGGAATATGAGTTGAGTAAATAATAACATAAATAAAACATAATCATGGGTATTATACTAGTCGAATAACCACATGAAATTTTAATTACTAGATTCATAATGAGGGAAGTGCATATGCCGGACATTCTGAAACATTTTTTCAAGGCCTCAACCAAGATGTCTAAAAATGATTTAGGCCTCGGCCAAACCCATATATCACATTGGGAAATGCCTCGGCCAATTCCACGTCTATTTGTCTCATGAGACCTAACAATACATTGAGGGGTTATAGCAGGTACCACCCATCACATAATAAGTTCAATGAATTCCTCATATGAGTGGGGATAAACATAAACAACATATACATTCATATTGAAACTAACATATGAAATGTAACTAACTTTCCCCAATCATCAAACATAAAACACTAACCATTATGAGAAATATGGTGAATAGTTTTAGGATAGATCACCTACAATAAAATTAGTCATAAACCATTAAAGAAAATATGGTAGATGACATCATAAATTATTAAACCCAATAATACATAATAATCAACAAGAGTGTTGAGTCATACAAAAATACTCTTATAAAATCATTAAGCAATTCTTGAGATAATTACTCTTTTATTTGAAAAGAAGATTTCATTTGGAAAAATCTTTTTATAAAACAATAAGTGAATTAAGATAGTATTTCATGATAAAATTAGTGTTTTTATAAAGATAATGGTTTCCGAAATAGATTATATAGTGCCCTTGAAAATAGATATGAATTTGAGAAATTCCCTTGAATCAGGATTGTATTTTGGAAACAGTTTTGAAAGTTTCTTTTAAAACATGTAACTATCCATAAAATAGGGAAGGATTATAGTTGATTTAAATATATATAATTCTCAATCATAACTTATGAAAATTACATAATAATACATAATAATTTCATTGAGGTAATTAGATAATGAAAGTAACCTGAATGAAAATGGAAGTTCGGGTGGAAAACCCTTACCTTATGTTCGAATGTGTTCCGCTCTTGAAATTAAGGTCCTGGAATATGAAATTAGAATTATTAATGAATTATTTCATAACCTAATATACATTTATTTAGTTATTCATAATTCTTTTTAGTTCATTTATGTTCTTATTGGCAAGTTATTATATTGAATTCCGTCTTTCCAGAGTGTTTGTTTTCTTGATTTTTATAATTGGTTCACTTGTTTTTAAGTAAATTAATTCATGTGGAATGGTTGTAAATCTCTAGAATTGAAATTAAATATTATTTATGAACATATATAATTGTTAATGGTCATTTATATCATTTGGTTACATGGAAATAGGATGAATCATTTGATGATAACCACTTTGATTATTTGGCGGTATTTGGAATATTATGAACTAGTTTTGACATATAAATTAATAATATGTATGTATAGTAGTTCCTGAATATTAATTAGGTTATAATAAAAATATTATAGTCTAGTTTAACCATATAAATGGTTTTATTACCAGTAATGAAGGAGAAAATTAAGAATTAAACTTCATCATCCACGAAGGTTATAAATTGGAACCTCATGGACGTTGATTTCGTTTATAAAAAGAAAAAGGGAGGGAGTAAGATTATTGATGATGTTTCTTAAATTAACATGATATAATTCAATTATAAAGATGATACTGGAGTTATCATGATCATTTGGACTGATTAAGTGAGGATATAAAAATAAAATAGATGAACTTGAAAATAAAAGAAAAATTGAGAGATCCCTTATGAAAATTCGACAGCCTAACAACGTCGCAAAAAATTTCATAAAATGTATTTATGAGAGAAAAAGGGTATCTAATCATATTAAAATAAAAAGGAAAATAAGGGGAATACATAATATTAATCCCCAATATATGAGAATGTAAATTCAAAGAGATAACATAAAAGAAGTGTCGACTAAAAGAGGAGGGAAAATGATTCCCTTACCTTGCAGTGTAACTCCTAAAACTTGAAGTTTGGGACCTTAGGGGCTTAAGGAAACATTTTGAGAACTCATAGGGAGCTAAAAACACCAGAGAATCGAGGAAAAGGAATTTTTAATGAAAGAAAACGAATTTATGAGTGGGTATTTATAGAAAAAGAGAGGAAGTTTTTTAATAATTTCAAAGGGACACCTCATTAGTGGTTTTTGATAAACCATGGGCTTGCCCATGGTATTTGCCCATGATTTTAGCCACTTGGGACAAATCATGTCATATATTACTGTACACATGTCTACCAACCTTTTATTATGTCATTATGATGTCATTAAACTCCTGAAAGCTCAAAATTGTGTTTTTTTCTATTCATGAAAAATTCAAGTATTTCCGAAAAATCCCAAAAATTCACCCCGACCATTTTCGGACGTGTAGAATTCAAAAATGAACTCCTTTTTTCAAAAATAATTTTTTAAATATTATTAATTTAATTTTTAAATAAAATCACTGTTAATTCAAAAAAATAACAATTTTAAAGGAATAATTAGTTTTATATCACATTGAAAAATTAATTAGGATCTCATTATCTTATTACCTTAAGAAAATAAAATAATATCATTATTTACTATTCATAAGGGTCATATTACTATTTATATTACTATTCATAAGGATATGTTACTATTCACTAAAAATCAAGTTTGTTCTATGAGACTCCAAATGACTTATTAGTAACAACTCTAGATGACAATTTTTTGAAATTCCAAACACTATAGAGACAAAGTTGTTTTTAATGGATATATTATAAAATGCATTCAATATTTATTTTCAAAACCTTGGGGTGTTACAAATTTGGTCATGTCACTCTATACATACATACATATATACATACATACATACATTCACACACACACACATAAATAATTAAATAAATAAATAAATAAATAAATAAATAAATAAATAAATATATATATATATATATATATATATATTATATCCAGCATGGGGTAAGAATTCCTCCCATACATCTGTGTATATAGAGATTGTAACTGGCATAGGGTAAGCATTCCTCCCACCCATACATATATAAAAATCTATGATGGGGGTAAGAATGCTACCCATCCACAAACAATTGATAATTGGCATGGGGTAAGAATGACTCCCATCCAAATACGTATATATGTTATAACTAGAATGGGGTAATCATGCCTCCCAACCATACATATATATACTGAAATGGGGTAAGAATTCCTCTCATCTATAAAAAATCATAAAGCTGGCATGGGGTAAGAATGCCTCCCACCCATAAATAATTATAACTGACATGGGGTGAGAATTCATCCCATCCATAATCATTCATATACTATCCATAATTATAATATAATGTATAAGGAAATACTTATTATGAATTTTAAATAGCCACACCATATTACCTATAAGCAACCACGTTCACATTTATACTTAAGGAAAACCATCTTAAGTATTTAAAACAAAACATTAACACATTGATCACATTCATTTCGAATACATAAGGAAAGGTCCTCTCATGATTCTCATTATCCATATTCTATTTCATTTAAAGGATCCTTTTGATTGAAAATATTTAATAAAATTCAAACAATTCATTATGGATAAACCATTTATTCAAAACATGCCATTTGGTATGAGTCATCCAACTCAAGGTCATTCTAACTCAATTTTCCTAAACATGAAAAATTTATTTAAGGGTTCAAGTGTTTTGGTCATTCCAATTAAAGGATGTTATTAACTTATTTAATCCATCCTAATCAAGTCTGTTACATCCTCATGTCACAAGGAAAAATCCATTTAATAGTTAAGCTGGAACTGATTATATGTTCAGGGAAACAAGCATTTTAACATTAAGGGGGAAACTCCTTTAGGAATATCCATAAGGGTAATGTGCTAAAAATTCTATAATAATATCCATACCAAAAGTAGAAATAATAGAGAAAGTCCAATTAAATAAGATGAACATGGTATATCTCATAAGATATCACTGTGAGTTTTTGTAGACAGTTCACCTCTATTGGAGGGGTTTTATTTTAAAATAATTAATTATTTATAAAAAAACATCCATAATCATAAAAACTTAATTCAATTTATTAAATAAATCCTTTAAGAATAAAATCCAAGTGAATCAAAGTAAATAAGATGCATTTACAATTTAAAGGGGCACAAGATAGGGATCCTACCTTAGGATGGAACCAAACCGAATATTTTGGATCTTAGTGCTTTTTAACTAGAATTTGCTACTACCACACTAAGAATATGCACCTTTACATACATATAAGAACAACTAACCCCTATTCACAAATCCATATGGCCATGAACATGTGCAAGAGGATCCTTACATATATGATTATGTGCATATACTAGTCTTCACTCACCTATGTATGCACTTTCATATATATACATAGGCACACCTAGCCCTATACATGTATATTCACTGCCATGGATAAATACACACATAACGGAGGAACCTACATATATATTTATATAAATAGTTACCTATTCATACACATGAAAGTTTCCTTAGACCTCGATACTTAAAACCACATAACAGGGTCCAATGCACTATGTAACAATTATTAGTAACCTTAAAAATCCCAAAGGATTCCATATAGTAAGTGAGAAACAATGTAGCATATGAAAAACCTTACCTCGGGCAGCAGCGGCCAATCGAAACAAGCCAAACCACCTCATCTCTGACAGAGATTTCCGGAACATGCAAGAATAGTTCCTGGGAGACCATTCACACAACCTTAAAACAAGATAAAACCAAAATTCAGGTTAACCCTCGACCTAGGGTTTGGCTGAATTTTGTAGGGTGATGGAGAGGCCAAAATATGACCGGAAATGGAGAGTCAGATGAGCAGAAGGTCATACCTTGGAGATTGAATGGAGAAATTAGTATAAACATGGAAAAAATCAAATATTAGAGTAGGTGTTGTGGATAGGGTCACACGTGTCGATTGGGGGAACCCCCTTGGGGTGTGTCATGTGGGTGTGAGAGGGGGGGGGGGGGTAAGGATTATTATATTTTATTTTAATTTAAAATAATTAAATTTGATTTTTAATACAAGCCTTGGTGCACAGTTTGTTCCACATGGTTTGTCAAATTGTGCGCCAACTGTGCGCCCTCTATTGGTAACCTGGGATACTTCTCATAAGATATCCACACAGTTTGAAAACTGTGCGCCCTCTATTAGGCCCCTAGGATACTTTTCACAGGATGGATGTACGGTTTGGAAACCATGTGCTAAGCTACTATCTAATGCCAATAATCATGGGGACTAGGAGCATGGTTTGGTAAACCATGAATATCTCATGCGACAACCTCTATTTCCCTTAATCAATGCTTTATAGTTTCCTGTAGTGGACTATACAGTTTTAGAAAAACTTTCATCATTCTCTAGGTTCTTCAAAACCATAATTTTCTAGGTCCGACACTCCCAAAACTCCTTGAGACACCCAAGAAAATTTTAGGACTTTCCCCAAGTCCAGAAACATCACTTTGGAGTGTTGCAACCTTTACAATATTGTTTTGAGGCTTGGTTTTGAAAATAACCTATTCTGTAATCGAAAAAGTTAAAAAACCTATGGATTTTCATCCATTTCAAAACACACATCATTACAGTCCCCATCTCTCTCCCCTCATTCCAGTATCTTTATAGAGAGGGGGCCCTAATATAGTGGTACTAAAGGTTTTGGTTTGAGGGATATGATGGAGTTTGGAGTTAGGTACAGGTGAGGTTGCATAGGTTTGTAGGGAAATAATGTCAACTAAGTTTAGTAAGTGATTTAAACATAGGATACCGGTTGAGACTCAGGTATTTATGGACCATAGTTACGTGATGCACATACCATTAATTTCACTGAGCCTACCAAACAAAGTGATATTGGTTGTAGGTTAGTGACCTATTGAAGGATCATAAATCATTCTTATTTTCACCTATATTTGAAATGGGTAGACATTGGGATAGGTTAAAACCATAAACAATATAATTAAGTAGTTAATTAATGTTAAATATTTTATATTATAGGTTTTTGAGATATAAATATTTTTTATTTTTGTAGTTATGGATCTGGGTCGACGTCCTTATCAAGTTCATGCCAAATATGTTTAGTAGGATGTGATAGAAGATCATTGTCGCGTAGAGGTCAAAGACGATGACACTTAGATGAGGAAACTCTGAGATTTTCGGTGCTAGAGTATATAGAAGTATAAGGGATATTTTTCAGATGCAGTCAAGGAAGACTGGTTAAAAGAAGTTGATATAACTTTTAGTTCAATCCGTGATTGGTAGGAGCATTGGGTTTCATTGGGTTTCATTGGTTGTGAATATACTGTATGAATCAATGAGGCAGTTGTGGTTCTTGTTTCTAGGGGATCATGAGGAGTCTATAATCTCATGGGTGAAGTTTTGAGACCAATTAAGAGTATATTTTCTTGCTTCGATAGTGAAAGAGGACAGTTTCCAAGAGTTTCTTACCCTTAGGGATGGGATATCCCATGTGAGAGAGTTCAGGATCCATTTTAGGACCCTTCTAAGATATGATTTGGACCCATTTTCAAATAAGGAGTACATGATGGGGAATTTCAGGGAGGATTTGCTCCATAGATCCAATTATAGGTCACCCCATTTATGTTAAATGCATATCTCAAGGTTCTAGAATGATCAGACATTATAGAGAGGATGTTTTCTATAAATAGATCATCATGATAAGGGTGTCATTAGGATTAATTATTAAGAAGATCTATGGTCTGAGGTTCCCAGTTGTCTAGACAGAAGAGTTTTCAGTCAATCAGGGGTAGGTCCCAGCCCTCATCATCTCATTTATTTGGGGGAGGTGTCTCTCAAAACTATGAAAAAGGATCATATATGTTTTTTTATTGTGGATGATGATGTTATAAATTAATAGAGTGCTTTATATTTTTGAGAATTCATCTTGTTCCAGGTGTTATGCTTCATGTTCGTCTATCATGGTAGTTTCAGCCGAGGAAACAACTATAGGGTGGTCTAGTTTGGGATTAGCTGATAAGAGATGGGTCAATAATATTATGGCCCTAATATTCTCCTCTTATTCATCTATTAGATAAAAAACCTAGAGGTATTTATCATCCGGGTTAGAGCGACCATGGAGCAGGTCATTTTTAGCTTTAGGATTTTGCGTTGCTAGCACCGGGCAAGTCAGTTGTCATTTGAGGTACCATTTTCTTATTTTCGACTTGGGTGTATGATTTGTTTGATTTAATAGAGACACACTACTTTATATCACTTACCCTTATCCATGATTTGGTACACGAGGTATAGAGGCTTCCAGTTCCCTTGGGGTTGATTACACCATTTGGAGGTTGATCTGATTTGTTAGAAGTATGTAGAGACTATGAGCTAGATATGGGGAAACACCATTCTTGGAAAGACTTTATATATTTTAAAATACAACCATATGAAATCATCTTTGTAATGGATTGGTTGTATTTATTTTACTATATCATGAATTTATTTAGGAGGTAGGTCATGTTATATGATTCTTATGGAGAGCCAGAAGTGGTTTTTGGTGAGCGCGACCCTCAATTGGATTAGAGGCATGTTCCATCCTTATCTTCCTTGATGGATAACCTGATGCTGAGGTTTTCAGAGGTTCAATAGTTGGTATTTACCATAGTTGTGGAGGAGCACCCTGATGAATTTTCAGAGGAGGTTGTAGCATCACCCCTCGAAAAAAGATCAAATTTGGGATCGAGATACAACTAGGCATGTATCCTATCTCAATGTCTCCATATAGGATGGTGCCTTATGATTTGTGAGAGATATGAGTACTACTTGATGATCTATTTCAACATGGTTTTGTTTGGATGAGTGTATCAAATTTAGGTACACTAATTTTTTTGTGAAGAAGGATGATGTAAGTTTATAGCTTTGTATCGATTAACATCACTTGAACCTAGTGATAGTGAAAAAAATTCTATTCTATTTCATGAATTGATGATTTATTCAGTCATTTTAAATGATAAAGTTGGTTCTTGAAGATCAATTTGCGGTATGGATGTTATCAGATGCAGGTTAAGGATGGTAATGTTCAAAAGAATGCTTTTCATTGTATTCAATGGAATTATGAGTTCATTATAATGTCGTTTGATGTGTTGAATGATCCATCTGTGTTCATGGGGTTGATAAATGCAGTGTTCAAAGAGTTATTTGATAATCTCATGGTAGTTTTCATCGAAAACATCCTTGTGTAATCCAAGTTTTAGGAGAAGCATGTAGAGAATATTCATTATATTTTGGGAGTTCTTCAGTATGAGTAGCTATTCGGGAAGTTCTCAAAGTGTGAGTTCTGAGCTTGTGAAGTCCATTTCTTGGGGCATGTGGTGTCCCAATAGGGATTAACTATGTAACCTTTTAAGGTAAAGGCGGTTGTGTCTTTGGTATCCCCTAAGATAGTGGCATAGGTATAGAGTTTCCTTATTCTTATAGGCTATTAAAGGTGGTTCATAGTCAATTTCTCTTGGGTTGTTACTTTTATGACATCCTTGACTCAAAAGAATTAGGAATTCTTGTGGATCGACCAGTTCCAAGTAGCTATTGAGTACCTGAAGGGGAAGTTAGTCACCACTCCATTTCTTTGTTTTCCAGCAGAGGGAGCTGATTTTGTGGTTTTATATGATTCTTCACATCTTTATTTGGGTTGTGTTATGATTAAGTGATGACCAGTTTTTTCTTATGGGTCTCATAAGTTACATCCCCACGAGTTTAACTATTCCACCCATGATCTTGAGTTGGAGGAAATAGTGTTTTCTTTGATTTTTTTTGAAAATATTACCTTATATATGACCATTTTGTGGTTTTTAACAACCACAAGATCCTAAGGTATTTATTCTCCTATTATGAATTGAACTTGAATCTGTATCAGTGTATGGAATTCTTTCAGGATTATGAATTTTAAATTTCTTATATGTCAAGAAAGGGGAATGTTTTAGGAAATTCATTGAGCAGGAATTCATGTAGAAATTCCATGCATGAATATGGGGATTCTTGGAGAGTGATTTAATAACTATCAATGAAATATCTTGATATGGGAGAGGTTAGAGGTAGAGGTTTTCTTTTTTAGATGATATTCTAGTTATCTTTGGTGCAATAGGTGGAGGAGTCCCAACCATAGGATTCCGAGGTGGAGTTATGGAGAGACCGAGTTGTTTTTGGTGACGCCCCTAATGGTTGGTCTGAGGATGAAAAATATCAGGTGTTTTTCCAAGGAAATATTTTCATTCCTTTTATGATGTGTGAGATGATTATTTAGGAGTTCCATATTTCACCTTTCAGAATACATCCTATCATGTACAAGATTTACTGATCCTTGAGAGGTTAGTTTTGGTGTCCTGGGTTGAAGTGTGAAATTTCATAGTTTATTTCTTGATGTTTCGTTTTATATAAGGTAAACACAGATCATTGTGTTTTTGGTGGGTTTCTCCAGCTATTAGATGTTCCCCAGTAGAAGTGGGAGGACATCTCAATGGAATTCATTACTAGTTTACCTCGATCTCAAGGAGTCTACGATTCTATATGGGTGATAGAGGATCATTTGAAGAAATCATCCCACTTTTTAGTGATAAGGCAGTCGATCATAGTGAATGTTTTGTCAAGGAAGTATCTAGAGGAGGTGGTGAAACTGCATGGAGTCCCAAGGATGATCATATATGATTGGGATCCTCATTTTTCCTCCCGGGAGTGGAGAGGTATCTATCATTCTTTTGATTCTTAGCTATTACTTATCACTATTTTTCATCCCTAGATGGATGACTAGATAGAGAAGACTATCCAAACTCTTGAAAACATGTTGCGCTCTTGTGTCCTAGATTTTAGAGGTTTATGGATAAGATAACTTCCCTTGGTTGAGTTTGTTTACAATAATAGTTTCCACTCCACCATTGGTATGGTTCCATTTGAAGCCTTTTATAAATGAACTTTCCATTTTCTATTGTGCTGGACTGGGGTCAGATAGGAAATAATTCTCAGGTCAGAACTAGTATAAAATATGATAGAGATATTTTAATTAATTCATGGGAGTATTAAAGTAGCAAAATATCATCATAATCCTATACCGATCATAGGAGGATACCTCTAGAGTATGATGTGGGAGATCTTGTGTTACTGAAGGTGACTCTTCATCGTGGGAAGCAAAGGTTTGGTTGTGGGATTAAGCTTTATCCCTTGTTTTTTGGGCCTTTTGAGGTGTTGGATTGAGTTGGAGTCATGACATATCAGTTAGAAATTACCACTATAGACGAGTAGGATACATAATTTTTTTCATGTGTCAAAACTCCATCATTATCTTTATAACGACTCTCATGCCACCAATTTTGGTAATATTAATGTTGATGATGATGTGAGTTTCAAGTAGTGGCTTGTAGAGATCCATGACCTCCAAGAGAAGGTGTTGCACATGCATTCTATTCTATTAGATCTTATCTTGTGGTAGTATGGTGGCATGGAGGAGAGTACTTAGGAAAGTGAGTTACATATGATTTCTCAGTAACCCAAACTATTTTATGTTTATCACTTATATTGTAATGTTCTTATCTTGTAGATGTTTATCTTCTTTTGGTTTATGATATGGTTTTCTCTTATTTATTACTATGGATTTACTCTTATTTGAGAGGTATATCCCCCAGGAGAGTGTTTTGTGGATAGTTGTGGTTGTTATGTGGTTTTTTGATTGTTTCCTATGAGTTATGTGGTTGGGATATTAATATGGAATGATCTTTGAATGGTATCTCATGAGGTGGCTGTTAGAATGATCTGTTTTTCATTTTCTCTATAGTTTGGTTTTGGATTATCGAGGATGTGAATTGTTTGATAGGTATCTAATATAGGGACCCAGATCTGTGTGTTCCAACCCTTTGTGAGTTTTTGAGGCTAGTGGATCTTGAAGGAGGCTTCTAAGTGGTATAAAAGGGTTTGGTTGTAAAATTCTAGAAGCAGGGAGATTACACGCTGTGTAATCCTTACACGTCGTGTAAGTGAGATTCACAACTTGTGCAGGTATAGTTCACAATGTATAATTAATCAGGTTTAAATAATAAAAAGGTGATGCTTTTTATGGCTATAACTGATGCTCGACATTTACATGATGTGTAAACAGTTTACACGCTGTGTAAATCCCTGATGCTGTATATCTTTAAATTCTTCAACTGCTTGGATTTTCTCCAAACCCTATGTATGCTCTCATTTTATGAGACCATAAATTTTTACCCTTCAGTGTTTTGAGATCCCTTCAACTGGGGATCAATTCTTGGATTCTGTCTTTGATATGTGGTGATCCGAGGTGATCCAAGGTATATTTTTCCTTCATTTTCTAGAAGTTCCTCCTAATTTAATCTATTTTACTCATATATATTCTCTCCATGATATGGAGTTTTATCAACCATATTTCTAATGGGGTTTCTCTTGGTTTTTGATGGTGTAGTTATGATGTATCATCCTTAGATGGATGCAGTTCTTGAGGGAGAGGTGATCAAATATCCATAACATAGCCCATTCTCATGTGAAGAATGTTGACAAATTTTGAGATAGGGGATTAGTTTCTTCCCTTTTAATTACATGAAATCATAAATTGATCATGTTTTATCTCTTTGTATGATAATGAAATTATCCTAATAATTATTAAACTATATTAAATAAATTGCTTGCGATCTCATGTTTCTGATGTTGTTTCTTTATACTGAGATAGTGGTTTGCCTCATGATTTTCTTGATAGTGTGATATCATTGGTGTATGTTTTTTTATCATGTTTTTCTTGATGGAATTAGGAAATAATGAAAACATAAAATTAATTAATAAATAATTGGCTAAATAAAAAAGGGTCATGTTTAATGAAAATGGTTGTGGTTGTAATTAGATATTGATCAAATTGATGTAATGTCATGATTAATTGAAATTTATCTTCCATATGACTAATGGAATGGATAAATAATGCAAATCATGTTATTTCTAGTATATAATAAATAAAATGCATGTTAATTAGAATGATACTTCTCTATATTGTTGAAACTAGAATACATTATAAGAGCATGTTTTGCCTTTGATTACTTGTTATAGTTTGATTCCTTAGGTTTCTTGTAGTTATAACCTGTTTATAAATGAATTGGTTAATTCAATATGGAATAAGAACTAGTTGTGTGATGAATATAATGTCTTTTGATGGGTCTTGACTTTCCAATTTTCTTGAGAAGGATTAATCTCCTATTTTGAGGGCCCAGTTTCCTTGTTGCTTTTTTGTTTGTTCCTGCTATTATTATGATTTTCTCTAGATATGATACTTGAGATATGATCCTGATACTGGTGATTTTGTATGGATGTTTTGATATGGGGTGGGGAGGCTAGATGTGATGTGATCTTGGAATGTTTCAGCCTAGGATGAATGATGTGATTTGTGGTCAGGGAGGCCCTTGGTGATGTGGTAGTAGATGATGCCTGTGATGGCGAGATGCATCGGTATATTCATAAGGGTGTCATGGATAGAACCAGAGGTGATAGAATGGGTTAAATATGGTAATACCAATTAATAGAATTTTGAGAGATGATATTCTCTCTTGAATCTATTTAATGGACAATATCCAAGTTTCTTGTTTTATATGCATTCTTTTCCCCACTTCTTGAGGCAGTTAGAGGTGTGTGGTTGCCTATTTTCTCTTAGTGGTAGCCTAGGATGGCTTTCATAGATTACTTGGATATGTAATGGTCCTAATAATGAATTAATAAATGTTTATCCAATGGGGTTGGTTGATGGTGGAATGAAAATTCTTAAAAGATATTAATCTTTATAAACCAAGTCTTTAATTTGGACATATTTCTGGAGGGAATTGACTTTAGTTTGATAATTAATGTAATGAAATATAAGGTAATGTGTAATAATTATAATGGTTAATTAATGGCTAATTAATTAATTAATTCATGTAAAATGATAAAAAGAAAGATTTAACTAATGTATATATTTTATATGCTTGTGTGATTATAGTATATCTAGTCTTATTAGTGGTAGTCAGGAGTTTGAGCAACGTTAGATGCAGTTGAGTCTAATACTAGGTTATTCCCATAGTGTGGTTGTGATATATATTATATCAGGTATATTTTGTGATTTCATACTCTACCCCACCCATGTCTGTTAGGGAAACTGACACCTAGTGGACTATGGGAGGTGTTTTCCCCAACATCCTAGCAGGTGGATTGATGACTGAATACCCCCTATGGTGCAACTCTCTTCTCTTGGAAGTTACTCATGTTGGTATGAATGGAAGTTATTTTCCCAATATATGTGTGTAGAGATATGTAATATATTTTTGTTACATTACACACTTGTATTAATAGATGTATTATCCAAATAATAATTTTTGGTATGATGTGTATAGGCTATGATGGATTGAGGTACTTACTTGGTGTATGTGATGTAATGGATTTAGGTATAATACCTGATGATTTATATACATCATACAATATATACTATATTCTAGAAACAACTTGGTTACTATATGTGGATATTATATGGTGTGGTTATCTGATGCATGAGGTGCATATGGTGGTTCCTTTCCTAGGTGTTTTTGGGATGTCTTACTTTTGGGGAGAGATGATCAAGATGTGTGATGTAGGGGTAGAGAAGCAAACAAGTGGGGAAGTGGAAGTGGGGTACCCTTAATTTTATTATTATTATATTATATACTCTCTTATATGTGATACTTGGAGAGATATATCCATGGTGAGGTTGGTAATTTTAGTATACCTATTTAGGTGATTAGTTAGTTCCATTATTGTTCAATGTTCTTTAGAATGTATTTTTATTATCCTTTTCATGAGTGGATCTAGGGAGGATCTTATTATGTATACTATTATAATCAACCTATATATATATAAAATATTTTCAGGTCATTCGGAGTAGGTTAGTGATTGGGCTGGATGTTACTAGCTCAAGGTTTAGCAGGACCGGTTTAAGCTTCGCATTCACTGTTGTCTTTATTGTTTTTGGATACTTGTAGTTTTCCTTTTAGTTGTTTTAGTACTGTATGACATTGAATATTGCACTTGGGTTTTCTTTATATATATATATATATATATATATGTTTGAGCATGTTCTGGTTATTGTATCCTTCTTATTTATCTCTTCTACATGTTTCTTTTAGAGGATGATGCCTCTCATATGCATATTTATTATACCCTCTATGATAGTCGCCAACCCTAGGCCTACTGGAGGAGGGACTCGTAAAGTCACCACATATCTCCTCTCATTGAAGTATCTTTGTGGGGGGGGGGGGGTTGATAATTCCGCTATCTAAATTGATCAAATATTATAATGATTATGTGGTTAATGGATTTTTATTCCATGCACACAAATATATCCAACCAAATAAATCAATGAATAACGATGTTTATTTAAAAGGATATCAACATAGAGAAATGAATATGACCTATATATGATTCTAGATGAAATGATAGGGTTTTCTTATCTAGGAATAAACTCTTTTATAATGTTTAAATATAATTTTATTGATATTGACCAAGGGTTTCATGTTTATCAATGACATGGAGTTGTTGACATAAAACATAAAGGTTATCGTTTATCAAATGAACCATTCATATTGAAAAATAAACCACATAAAGTTTGTTATGAATCTTTTTTTTCTTATATGAGATAATTAATTCATTGGTGTAGTGTAATAAAAATGAAATCTCATGATGATCATTTTATAAAAAATTCAGTTTTTTAGAGTTAGATAATATTGCAGTTCTCTATAAGATATCTCTGAATATGTCTCTTTCTCAAATATGTACAAATATTGCTGAGGTGAATTTTTAATTATGGGCCAAAACACTATGACATTGTTAATGACATATCTATTAATGATTATTAAACAATGTGAATTGATGAAGATAAAGATGTCATGAAAATTAATGGTGTTAAAGAATAAAATTAAGATGGTTATGGTGGTGAAGATAAATATAATGATAAATAATTAGGCATTACATATATAAATAAAACTGTTATAAGTATATTGACTATTTCATGTAATTAACTATTTTTTAAAATTATTATTATAGTTCTGTTAATTATTAATGTTAATTATTATTTATATGGTATGTTTTAAATTTATAGATATGAGTATGATGATCTTATTTATAGCATGAACCATAATCCCTCACCCAATAATAACCCCATTATTTACCCATCTAATCCATGTGGTGGTGATGATACTACTAGACCATATAATAGGGGTTAAGTTCTTTCTTAATTAATAATTTTGGATTATTTTTTTTGAGTTTCACCCATATCATGATTTTTATCATTGTTTGTGAAAGAAATTATATTTATATTTTCTAAAAATATCATTCATTTATAATTCACTTATCTATATTATTTAAAATTATTTTATCAAATTTTCACTTATAGATAATGGAAAAGAGATTGAGATATCAAGGATTTAAGGTCTTGGGATTTTTCTTAACCCTTCCATTTTCTACTATTGGGTATTGAGGGAGATCGGGCGTGCTTAGTTGTAGTATTGAGGTTGAGGGAAGAAAGGAGTTACCTGAGATTCATGTTTCTACAAAAAGTGGTTGGTCATGGTGTGGAGGCTTGTGTCATTCCATAAAAGGTTTATTTGAATATGTATCATGGCCCATGGATCTTTCATGGCCGGTGTGAGTAATCCATGAGAGATAAAACACACAATGTTTCAAGGAAGAATACAAATCTCACTACGAAGGGTTCTGATCATGGTGAAAATGTCTCATAAATGGATTTTCAAGTTTTTTAGTGAAAAAATATTATACAGGATTTCATAAGTCTTATTATTTCCTTTTACCATTTATTGGGTCATGAATCAATGGTTTTGGAAATGATATAATATTTATAGGATCAAATTTTACTGGTTTTTCCTTAGGGGTTGTCGCGACACTGGGCTTATGTCGTGTTGTGATTTGGGTTTTGGGGGATTATGTATATGAAATGACCACGTAATCATGGATAATCCTTCCTTAATCATGACAAATTAAAATATTTTACAGAGTCTAAAATATGTGTAAGGGTAGTATTTC
Organism: Viscum album; assembly: GCA_963277665.1. NCBI lineage: Eukaryota > Viridiplantae > Streptophyta > Magnoliopsida > Santalales > Viscaceae > Viscum > Viscum album. The sequence goes on from OY728161.1 coordinate 1,343,034,276, forward strand.
CCAATGTGGATTTTGGATATTCATTCAAACCAACCATGTTGTGGTGCGACCATGACCTGTCACTCTATAATAATTTATTTTCTAAGTCTGAGTATAAATTTGATGTGTCTCCAAAATTATTCTTATTTTATCATTATTCATTAAAATCCTAGATGACTATGGTAGAATTTTAGATAATAAAATCCTCATTATAAACTCTCAGGACCTTGATTTTTGCGACGATGATCCTTAAATCAAGGTAACTCAATTTTTTCCTCATTTTTATTCTTGTTCCCTATAATTCCTTCATAAAATTCAATTAAACTTCTATTAATTTGATTTTTAGAGTTTCTCCTCAATTTTTATAGATATTTCTTGATAATTTATGTCTTAGGAATCATGAGTTTTTTTATGGTATTTGTGATTTTTTGTTCATCATTCCATTTTTTTATTAGGGAACATTTAAATATTGATATTGAGGTAGGAGATTTTGTATATTTTTTGATTATGTGAAAGTGTGGGATGAACATACTTTATCTTATTAGAAAAATAGTGTAATTTGACCAATGAATATAATAAACTGAAATTAAGAATTTGAAAAATTGGAAGGGGTGATGTGATTGCCTGTGATGATACTTGTATTCATGTTCTTACCACATGTTATTGCTAGATAGTGTGAAAGTTTGTTTTTGTGACTATTGTTGTTCCATAGAATATTTGATTCTTAAAATCTAGATAAAAAAATTAAATATGGGTAAATAAGGAAGATAAATTTTGAGTAAATTGATGAATTTTATCACCCTTCCTTATAATTATATAACATGATGAAGTGATGTTTTGAACATGCTCATTGGTTTATTTTAGATACTATTAGCTATTATTTTAGTATTTTAGTTTCCAAATTCTACACATAATGAACTAGTTAATTCAATATTGTAACGAACAGAACTCCAGTAGCCCCGAGCCTATTTAATTATTAATTACATTGGAATAATATTAAAGAGATCACATCTCAAAGGATTGAATAGTTTATTTGTCTTGGTAAACTAAATACATATTTGAAAATTCAAATTATATTTTAAACATAAAAAGAAAAAAGTATTTTCTTTGATAACACTATTATTATCCTAACTTAACCCTACATATCAGTAATAATATACTTCTTGGAATCCTAAGGAAAAATAAAATATAATAAATGGGTGATCTTAAATGATTAGTAAGGTTAAGTACAATGGAATCTAACTTGAATTAATAATTAATAATAAATATGGAAAGAATACAAGATGATGGAATAATTCCATATAAATAATCACATGAGCTTAAAAATTGACCATGGATATTATAACTAATCAAATAATCTCATGGAATAATAATAATAATGATGGATTCCATAAATTTGGATGTCTGACTATCAAGATCTATCATAATGATAGTTACTATCAAGATCTATCATCATGATAGTTACTGTCAAGATCTATCCTCAAGACAGTTTAAGTCTATGGGTAAAAAACCGTCTGATTTGTGTCAATATCTATCTTCTTAAAAATTTAAAACTGATTTGGAAAAAATATGACATGTTTTTCTCCTAATGATTTCATATCAAGATACTACCAATGCATCAAATGGATTTTCTATATTCAGTCCCCACACATTGTTTCAAGTCCAATGCATTCCTCACATGAATAAATATTAAAACTAAATCAATATGTATTAAAAAAATAAATAATAATTCACATGGAATATAAATTCTTCCCCAGTAAAACTGAACATAAACCATTTAATAAATTAGGGATGATAATATCATAATTTATAAACCTCAATGAAGTATAAGATTCAACAAATGGTTGTTAAAATAGATGAAAATACTTTAAATGATATCACTGAAAATTTATTGAGGAAAAAATATTATTAAACACATATGAAAACCAAAACAGACTTTTCATTGGATTACCATTTTCAGTAACAAAATACCCAAAAATATAAATATTCTTTTTAATTTAAGGAAACATGAAATCTTAAAATGGAATATGAAAATAAAATAATGTCCATGGTGGCATAAATTTCATTGTCGCCATATATGTTAAGAATAAAAAATTCTTTTTATCATTTGTCAAAACATTCCATATAAAAAATGTAAGAATATTTATTTTCAAAAACCTTTGAATGAAATTAAAAAATATAAATTTAATTTCTTTTATAATAATTTTATATAAATAATTATATTAAATAATATCAATAATATTTACATGGAGAAAACGATTTGATCATTAAATTTTTAAACATTCGAGGTGTCCCATACCACTTTTAACATTTAAATAATAAGCCCCATGAAATAATAACTGATAATAAAACATTAAATAACTTGATAATAAATAAATTAATGACATGATAAGTCAAAGGGTCTGTATATATACCTCATCAAAGAAGGTGGGTGTATAACATCAAACTATGCCTTAATGAAAGGAGTTTGAGATGAAGTCCCTTACCTTACGCTTCCTTAGTCAAATGTGATTTAATCTTATGTATAATGGTTTTAAGAATGTTATTAACATATATCATAACCTTATTCATATTTATTATATCATATATGATCTTATTATATTATTTTATCACCCATTTGTGGATAATATTTTTTTATTACCCTTATTTTGGGTGTTAACTGCTTCATTTTTTCTATGCATGTTTTATCATAAATGTCTTGGTTAGTTTTTATAGGATATAGATAAAAAGTTTAAATAATTACATTAATGTTATAAATATAATATTTATTCATTAGAAAAAATTTAGATACATTCTTTAATTTTGTATATGGCAAATGAATCGCATCGCGCTGTGGATACTATAGGTCATACGTACACACGAGCGTCAATATCATTCCCTTAAAAAGTGAAAGAATAAGTAATTTTATGGTAAATTAATTTTTATAGAATCAATATAATTTCATATTTATTATATATGTCCATTATTTCTACCGTCATATCCATCCAAGTATAGTGGTGATGAAAAATATATTACACTACAGTGTGGAGGTGGTAAGCTGTACGTACGCATACGCGGTGCTTTCATTTTTCGTAGGATGGATAAAAGGTGGAATATGGTTATATTATAATGATAATAACATCTCAGAATTCATATTATAATTAATTTATTACTTTATCATTGAAACAACACATAAGGTGGAAGTAGAAGAAGAAATGGACCAGAATGAGTTAGTAAAAATGATTACCTCTTCTTCGGAGGACTTCCTTTAGCTCTCATCTTAAGGGATATAGGGTAGTAATTTTGTAAGGACCAAAACCTATATAACTTAGATAAAGATTTTGGAAAGATAAATTATCAGATTTTTGTCGAGATATATGGCTCAAATTAGTGCGAGTAAGTGAGGGAGGATGTTCCCTTTTATAATTGAGGTGAGGGGCACTTTCAAAAATCTAAAAAATATTAAAATACAATAAGTCTATTATAGAGATAATGAATTTAAAATGTAATATATATGAACAATGGAAGAAATTAGTGGTAATATCTATTCCTATTTTTTATTTTTTAAATAATTTAATAATTTAATAAATTTATTAATACATCATTATTGTCAAATTTGATACTATTCATTTAATTTGACTTCAAATACATTAAAAAAGTGGAAATTAGAATATAATGATTTCAAACATACCTAATATATCCTATAGATATATAAAATTAATTTGGAATATGAAATCATCCCAAATATATCAAAATTAGTACTTTTGAAATTAATTATTTTATTTTTATGTTAATTAAATAAATACCGTTTTAACAATGAAGAAGAATTTAAGGTAGTTATATAATTTTTAAAATTTTAGAATAAATATATATAATGAAAATAATTTCATTAAGATCAAAAAATACATTTTTTACATTCATATATTGATTTTTTCTCTATGTGGACACATAAAAGATATTAAATACAAAGAGTGGGACATTATGTATCTATATTTTATTTAATTAATATATAAGTAATTTTTAGGAAAAAGTTTCCATTAAACAAATAAAATTAGATATTAAGGTGATAAGGGTATAATATTATTTATACAATAATTTTTAGAAATTTTTTGGTCACATTCTTACCATTATCTTTTGGTTTTAACCCTTATTTAAACCCCTTAACTCTTACCTTGGTAAGTTTGATTTTTTACTTTTTAAGGGTTAATATATTTACTATAAAATGAAAGAAAAACCATAAATGAGTCATGGTTGAACTTTTAAACCTTATACCAATCAATTGGTCTAATTTTAGATTTTTATTAATCTTATATTATTTAATAAAATATTATTTATTTTAAAATATTATTAATGTCAATTTTGATACTATACATTACTTGACTTCTTAAAAATATCATAAAATATTCTAATAGAATCCTTTAAATCGTCACTAAAATTTCAAAGTAATATATTAAATATGTTTATGACATTAATTATATCAAATTATATTTTTTTAATATTTTTAATAACATTTAATTGATATATCCATTAATTAAAAAAACACTGCATCATCATTGTGTAAGAATTTAATTTAATTATTTATTCCCTAAAAATTAAAAAATAAATTATCATATTGAAGATAAATATTTTATATTTCAAAATACTATTTATAGTAGAACATATTCTCTATATAACCCTATATTAAAAATATTTCACTTGTTTAAAACAAAAGTATGCGAAAATTGACTTTTCTTTGAATAAAATACTATAAACGGATTAAATTAATCCAAATGGTTTTAAGAGAAGATAAAATCGGCCCAAGGATTATTTTGGTAAAAAATAAATCATAAAATAAAATTAGGACAAGTTGAAGTGTAATTATATAGTATTTATAATATTATTTTTACCTTTAATTACCCGATTTACGCTTAAGTGTGGTAATAAAAATTACTAAAGTTTTCTATTCATATTTTGCCCAAAAATAAAATGGAACTAATTTATGAATTTGGACCTTATTATTATAAATATGAAATTGATTTTTTAAATCTCAAAACGCATAATGGGCTAAAATTAATTTAAAATTAATCCTATTCATGTAACAAGAAAACGAGTTTTTAAAGTGAAAACATTCCAAAGTTTGAAATGTTATTACATATTATAATTCAATGTGAAATTTATTCCAATGACCTAAATTGGATTAAATTATATAAAATATATCTAATTATACTTTAAAAACAATTAAAAATTTAATTTAAGACTATAAACTATTTATATGAAATTGATGTTTTCAATTAAAATGCAATATTTTATCATTATTCATCAAATCATGAAATTTATCAGAAAATTTCCAAAAAATTTAATAAAATTAAATTTTAATATTTCTATTTAAAATAATACATTTATTTTTTCAAATAGAATTTATAAAAGTGTCAAAAACTAGATTTAAAACAAGTGCGTCATTAAATGGCAGTAAAAGTGCCTTTAGAAGAATATAGCCTTTTAATGCATAAAATTGGATTCATCATTATCTTTTTCTAATAAAATAATTTGTATGAATGTAAAAAAAATTGATTAAATATATAATATATTAATTTCATAATTTGGTTAATACTGTTCATTCCCACCAATTTGATGTCTAGTTTATAAAAATATTTTATTGTGCGGTTAAGCTGGGTATTGCATGCAACATAAGCTATCAAAGAGATTAAATTTTAGAAGAGACATACCATAAAATGTTGAGTTGTTACATTATATCCTACTTAAATAAATTAGATACTTTTAATTTGAAATTGTACTTTGAAAATAGGGTTAATAGAACATCCTCTTAATAATAGAGGAAGAAAAATGCAAAGGTCACCACAAAATTATGCTTTTTATTAGGAAACAATCTGTGGGAAGTGAAATCTGGTATATGAAAGAGAAATAAAACTATCAAGTTCTGATGTAGGGTGATATAGAAAATGGTCATCCGAAAGTCTACTATCACAAAACCGTAAATCTCTGATGAGTTAAAGAGGCCATTAATTTCTCAGTAAGAAAAATGCATGGATAACATTTTTGTTCCAAAATACTTTTCCAAGAGTTGAGGGATTCCTTTAATATCTATATAAGAACTTGAGAAAAAAACTTACTTGATTAATTTCCATTTCAGACATATAATCTCATTCTTTGGTTGTACTTTGATCTATTTTCAATTTATTTTTTTCACCTAAATATGGATATTCAAGACAAAGTTTTATGGATGAAGCAACTTTAACAAATCATATAGCCCACAAGTAATTCCTTCTTCCTTTAAATGTTTTATGAAACAAAAATTTTTAACACATAGTATCTAATAAATTATACCTTAACCTCAAAAAATAATATCCAATGTTCAACTCAATCCATTCCAACCTTAATACTCATCCAAAATACTTCTATCCAAATTCACATTCCAAAAGAGCTCTAAATATCTAAAAATCAATAATAACATTAGATTCAACAAACAATGTAATGAATCTCTTATTGTCATATACCAAATATTTGATCACCTTAAAAAACTTAATGAAAAAATGAATGCTTATAAATATGTAAATAATAAGTACTATATAAAATCCTTATATATATCATGATTCTTAAAACTAGATCACCATTGATGGAATAATTCTTAAATTGAAAAAACATATAAAATTTAATAATTTTAATTCATTCTTAAACCATTAACTATGATTCATCATCTTAATCCTTAATACCTCCTTCATTTCATTTGTCTTTTGTAGTCTCTTCATCACTAGCAATATAACCATTACTTGTATAATTTTTTTGTAACTAACCATTGACCAAAACCCAAAGAACAATATGATCCACACTAATCATAGTGATATAGTCATAAATAGTCATTTATAGGATGTATAAATCATGACATATTTTTCTCAATCTATGAGTCTATAGGTTTAAACCAGATTATCCATTATCATTACCAAATCAATAGGAGGATATCCAATACTTAGGCTTATCCCCAAATTCAGTCATAGGGTTGTGTTTTCTAATATATGATTTTCTAAATATAGATCCTAATATTTATACTAAACTTCCTTTGATACCAATTGTAACGACCCCAAATCCAGTAGCCTGATGTCGGTGCCATTATTTATTAAATTTTAATAATATGCAAGAGATCACATCCCAAATGACCGAATAGTTTATTAGTCTTGGTAAACTAGATACATATTTGAAAATTCAAATTAGATTTTAAATTTAAAATACAAAAAGTATTTTCTTTGAGAGAACCATTATTATCTTAGATTAACCCTATATATCAGTCATAATATTCTTCTTGGAATCTTAGGAAAAAATAAAATATAAGAAAAGTATGAGATAAAATGCTCAGTAATGTTAAGTACAACATAATATAACTTGAATTAATAATGAATAATAAATATGGTAAGAATAAAAGATGATCAAATAATTCGATATAAATAATCAAATGAGTTTAAAAATTTACCATGGATATTATAAATAATAAAATAATCACATTGAATAACAATAATAATGATGGATTTCATAATTCTGGGTGTCAGAACTATCATGATCTATCCTCAACATAGTTACTCTCAATATCTATCCTCAATAAATCTTAATTATGTGGGTAGAAACCTTTCTAATTTTTTTCAATATCCATCCTCATGGAAATTTAAAACTACTAGGAAACAAATGTTAAGGGTTTGACACCAAGTGATTTAACCTCAATAGAATACTAATGTATCGGGGGATTTTCTCTATACGATCCCCACCCATTATTTCATGTCCAATGCATTCCTAACCAGAATAACTAATACAACTGAATCAATATATCTTAAAAAACCAATAATTAGTTATATGGAATATGAATAATTCCCTAGTAAATCTGACCATAAACTATTTATTAAAGTTTGTAATATGGTATCATAAGTGACAAAAATCAATCAAGTACACAATTTTAAAAAGTATTTTGATATAGATGAAAATACTTTTAAATGATAACACTACAAAATTATTTAGGAAAAAATCTTATTAAACCCATATGAAAACCAAAACACCATTTTATTTGGATAAACATTTTCAATAACAAAATACCCAACCAGATAAAGACATGTTTTCATTTAAGGAAACATTAAATCCTAAAAATGAAGATGAAAATAAAATAATGGCCATGATGGCAGAAATGTCATTATCGTATTATACGTTAAGAATATAAAATTACTTTGTTTGTTTGTCAAAACATTCTATATAAAACATGTTAAAAGATCCATTTTTGAAAAAATTTGAATGAAATTAAAAAATATACATAGAATTTTCTTTATTATAATTTTATATAAATAAATATATAAAATAATATCAAGAATATTGACATGGATAAAAAATTTGATAATTAAATCTTTATACATTCAAGGTGTACCATACCAATTAGAACATTTAAATCATAAGCCCCATGAAAGAATAAGATACAATAAAACATTAAATAAATTTATAATAAATAAATTAATTACATGATAAGTCAAAGGGGCTCTATATACACCTTATCAAAGAATGTGGGTGTATAGCATCAAATTATGCCTCAATGAAAAGAGATTGAGAGGAAGTCCCTTACATTACAATTCCATTAGTCAAACCTTATTTAACCTCCTATATAATGGTTTTAACCATGTTATTAACTTATATCACAACCTTATTCATATTTATGATATCATATATGATATTATTATATTATTTTATCTCCTGTTAGTTGATAATATTTTGTTATTTCCTTTGTTTTGAGTGTTAAGTGCTTCATTTTTTTCTATGCATGTTTTTGCGTGAATTTCTTGGTTCTTTTACATAGGATATAGATCCAACATTTAAAGAATTAAAATAATGTTATAAATATCATATTTAATCATTAAATTAATTTTTAGATCTGTTATTTAATGTTGTTTATGGTCGCATCGCACCGTGGAGACGGTAGGCCGTACGCACGTACGAGCGACGATATCATTCCATTAAAAAGTGAAAGAATAAGGAAGTTTATAGAGTATTTATTTTTATAGAATTAATATCATGTAATATTTATTATATATATATATTATTTCCATCATTATATCCATTATTTTAAAGTGGTTATGAAAAAAAGATTAAACTACGGTGTGGTGACGGTAAGCCTGTACGCACACACGTGCAATGCTTCCGTTTTTCGTAGGATGGATAAAATTTAGAAAATGATTTTACCATTATAATAATAACATGTAATAAAATATATTATACTATATTTATTAATTTTTATTTTAAAAAAACATAAATAGTTAGTATAAGAAGAAATTAATTTGAATGAGTTAGTAAAAACGACTACCTCTTCTTCGACGGGCTTCCTTTAGATATCTTCTTAAGGGATCTAGGGTAAGTCATTTGTAAGGAACATAACCTATATAACTTGGATAAAGATGTTGGGAAGATAAATGGACATATTTTTTTAAATCTAGATTGCTCAAATTGGTGTGAGGAAGTTAGGGCGGAGGTGCCCTTTTATAATTGAGGTGTGGGGCACTTTCAGAAATCCAAAAAATATTAAAATATAATAAGGAAATTCTAGAGCCAAATACTTAAAAATGGACTATAATTGATTAGGGGATTCTATTTTCGGAAATATATTATCCTATTTGTGATTATTTATTATTTTTTGATTTTTAAATAATTTAATAAAATATTAATTCAATAAAATATCATTATTGTCAAATTTGATACTGTTCATTTAATTTTACTCTTAATACATCAATACAAATTGGGAATCAGAATATAACATTTTCAAACATCCCTAATACATCCTATAGATAAGAAAAAATCATTTTACACATTAAATCATTCCAAATATATAAAAATTAAAAATTAAAAATTAATTAATTTTTTATTTTTCTGTTAATTAAATAAATACTATTTTAGCATTGAAGAAGCATTTAATATAGTTATATAATTTATAATACTTCAAAAAAATGTAATTCAAATAATTTAATTAAGATCAAAATAGACATTTGTTTCATTCATATCTTTATTTTCCCTATGTGGACACATAAAATATATTAAATACAAAGAGTGTGACATTTTGTATCTATCTTTGATCTAAATAATATATAAGTCATTTTCATGGAAAATTGTCCATTAAACAACTAAAATTTGATAATAAGGTTATAAAGGTCTAATATTCTTTATCTAATAATTTTAATAAAGTTTAGGTCATATTCTTATCCTTATCTTTTGGTTTGAACCCTTATTTAAACTCTTTAACTCTTATTGTGACAACTTTGCTTTTTTACTCTATAAGAGTTAATATAGTTACTATAAAATTCCAAACAAACCATAAATGAGTCATGGATGATCTTTTCAACCTTATACCAATAAATTTTCCATTTATTATATTTTTATGAATTTTATATCATTTCATAAAATATTATTTATTTTAAAATATCATTAATGTTAATTTTGAAACTATTCATTACTTGATTTTTAAAAATATCATAACAACATGATATATTCAAATAAAATCATTTAAATAAAAAATAATCTGTCAAATTAATCTATTATATTCAATTTTAAAATTAATTATATCAAATTATATTTATTTTAATATTTTTAATAACATTTTTTTTGATATGTCCATTAATTAAACAATCACCCCATCATCATTGTGTAAGTATTTAATTTAATTATTTATACTCTAAAAATTAAAAATAAATTATTATATTGAAGATAAATATTTTATATTTCAAAATACTATTTATATTCGAACATATCCCCTATATATCCTTATATTAAAAATATTTAACTTTTTAAAAATAAAAGTATGAAAAAATTGACTTTTCTTTGAATAAAATACTTTAAATGGATTAAATTCATACAAGTGACCCCAATAACTCATAAAATTAGTAAAGGGATTATTTTTGTTAATAATAACACATAAAATAAAATTAGGACAAGTTTTAGGATAAATTTATAATATATATAATATTATTTTTGCCCTTAATTATCCGATTTACCCTTAATCATTGTAATAAAAATTACCAAAGTTCACTGTTCATATTTTGTAAAAAAATTAAAGGAACCTAATTACTGAATTTGGACCTTATGATTCCAAATATGGAATCCATTTTTCAAAATTAAAAACATAGAATTGGTTAAAATTAATTTAAAATTAATACCATTGACGAAATGAGAAAACGAGTTTTTAAAGTGAAAATGTTCAGAAGATTGAAATGTTTTTATATCCAAATTTAGTGTGAAATTGATTCAAATGAACTAGATTCCATTAAATGATATAAAATTGATATAATTATACTTTAAAAATAATAAAAAATATAATTTAACACCATAATTTATTTAGATGAAAAACAAGTTTTCAATTAAAATGCAATATTTTTTCACTATTCATCAAAATATGAAATTTATCAGAAAAATACAAAAAATTCAATCAAAGTAAATTTTGATATTTTAATTTAAAATGATTCTTTTAGTTTTTTCATATATAATTTCTTAAATTTTCAAAAACTATATTTAAAACTAGTGCGCCATCAAGAGGCTATAAAATCGCCTTTTAAAAAATATAGCATTTTAATGCGTAAAATTGGATTCATTATTATATTTTGTATATAAAATCATTTTTATGAATTTCAAAACATTTTATTAAATACATATTTTATAATTTTTATAATTTATTAATACTATTCATCCCATCCAATTTAACATCTAGGTTATAAAAATATTTTATTATACGGTTAAGCTGGATGTTGTATGTAACATAAGATATCAAAGAGATTAAATTTAAAAAGTGAAAAATATAAAATATGGGGGGTGTTAAAAATATGGTAAAAATATATTTTTTTAAAAATGATTTTTTGGATTTGTTTTAAAGCCAATTATTGTTTTCTTAAATCTCGTATATGTGAATGGCATGACATTGATTTTCTCTTGAGTTTGTTGTGATAGAAATTTGTTTGATTCTATTTATATGTTGAGATGCTTGAGCCCTTATTTTTATTTTTTATGAGACCTGGTATGATTAAATTATTTGGATGTGGGTGGGTTGTTTTTTCCTGGTTGTGGGTTTTTTTGGATGATGTTGATGAATATATTAATGGTACAAGTTGAGTCCTGGGCTTGCCTATTTTTCCTACTTGTAATGAGGAAAGGTGTTAGGGATGACGTCGGTATAGTTGGATAATTCAGGGGCCTTGGTTGGTGGTTTTGTTTGTTTCTTAGCTAACATGATAAATTATTCTTCATGAAATTTTCTTCATTACTTTGGGAATATCTATTAATTTATATGGGTTGGTTAAGTCTTATAATACTTGGAATATGGATTGGTAAATGAATTATAATAAACTCATTTGATGGGTGTTGATAATGGTAATGGTATAATAAATGGTAACCTTGGATGTGGTTATAACCATACTCTAATATCATGGTTGAAAATATGGACTTATAATGTGAAATATCAAAGGTCCTTGACTTTTGATGGTTAATGGGAATCGTTAAAGCATAACCAATGATAGTGAATATGAAATTAATGGTAATTTTTAACTTAAAAAATGAATGAGGGATAATTAAATTTGATGATTTTATACATAGATTAGTTTTATCTTTTTTATCCTTGTGTTTGTAGAAAAATTTTCTTTTGGGATGTTAGTTATATTTCGAGTATAAGGTAGAATAGTTTCCATTAGACTCTTTCAGCTCTATACTATCATTGCGTTTTATTATTTCTTATGCCTCCCCACCTGATTCAATTGGGTAGATGATGTCCATATTGACCTTGGGTTCCATAAGTCTCCCAACATATAGGTTTTCATAGGTATATATAGATGAATAACCCCCACCCTACTCTCTCCTCTAGATGTAGTATGGCATGTAGGAATATTTAGGTTGTGGTGGCTTGTGGTAAATGGTTTGTTTTTATACAAGTTATAATGGATCTCAGTTATGAAATACATGTATATAAATGTTTTTCTGGCTTAAGGATATAACATATATTGATGTTATGTGTGTAATAATGCATGGGATATAATGAATTAAGGTATAGTGAATGTTTAAAGAGGGAAATGATGGACCTCAATTTTACAATGTGGTTTCTGGGATATGATGATGATGTGCTTGGTATGTGTGAAAATATTTGAAGGATGCGATGAGATGAAAATCTAAATGTGTTATGTTTATATAGGACTGAAAACTTAATTATAGACAGGATAGGTCACCTTGATGTAAATCATTGATGTTTAGGGTAACTCGTTCAATAAAAAACTGTAATCAAGATACCTTTATTATATATATATATATTCGATTTTGATACCATGTTGCCTATTTTTATGCTTTACTTGGTGAGTGATCCCTGGTGAGGTTGGGATATATTTCACCTAGTTTAAAAAATGAGTTGATTTATCTATTCATTCACAAGGATTTTGTATGTTTCTTCTAAATTTTCATGAGTGGTTTTGGGGAGGATACTTCTGTGTATAAATGTATGCTCACCCCTATATATAAGTCTATTGTTTAGGTCTTAAGGAGTTGGTTAGTGATTAAGTTGGGTGTTTCTATCTATTAATAGTTGTTTTAGAGCTGTTGGAGTTCATGGTCACTACCTATGAATTTCTCTCTGCATTATTTAAGTTGATTCTACCTTTTAAGGCATTATGTTCATATATTGGGATTTATTATTTATTTATGTTATGGAGTTGTTTTGTGGATCTTTTCTCATTTCCTAGGATATATTTAGGGTAAAATATCCCATATGTATGCATTCTATACCCTCAGTGATAGCCTCCATCTCGTGGCCTATAAGATGTAGGATTCATAGTTCACTTATTTCTTTATTTTTGGCCCCTGAGGTGTATCAATTGAGGGGGTGGGGGTGGGGGTTGGGTGGGTCATGATAGAGTTTTGTCAAAGATTTTGATTGAGAGATATGATGAAACATGGGGATAGGCATTGGTGATGATTTCATAGGTATGTAGGGAAACAATTTTAGTTGAACTTAGTATTTTATATAAGTAAGTGAGACCGGCTTGAACCTAGTATTTTTGGGCCTCTTGTGATCTGATATAAGGAAATTAAGTTTACTAAACATTCTAAGTGAAGTGATGATGATTTTAGGGTAGAGATCAATGTAAGTTTCATTCATTATGTTTTTCTTTGTATGGGATTGAATTGGGTAGATTATGATAATTAAGATGAATCTTAATTAATTAATCTGAAGTATTCAATATTCAAGTTCAATAAGTTTTAAATTATTTTCTACTTTATAGGTATGACACTAGGTCGATGTCCTCATTAGGTCTGTGTCGATGATGTTCAATTGGATACAACAATGGATTACCAAAAAATTATAGTGGATGAATATGATTCTCAAAATAATATTCTTATAGAGTTTTAATTATAGAACTTATAAAATTATGATGGTTATATTTCAGATAAGAAAACTGAGGATTAGATAGATTAGATAGTGATTTCCTTCAGTTTTATTCCTTAGTGATTTTAAGGAGTCAACAGTTTCATGGGAGAAGTTTTGTGATTGGTTTAAGGTAGAGTTCCATTAATCAATCACGAAGGTAGATTTCTAATAGAATATTATTAATCTATTCCCAAGGAGTTCTATCTTTAGGAGTTTAACATTTAGTATAAGAACCTTATCCATTACTCTTTAGAACTTCTTCCAAATGAAGAGGTTGCAAAAAGTCATTTTAAGAAGACATTGCATCTAGAGATCTAGCACCAAGTCACCCTATTCCCATTGTTTATATATCTCTATGTTCTAGAAAAGGTATATGTTATTGAGAGGATTATATATAGTATTAAATTTTTATAGGAGGGCAGTAACCAACAATCTTTGAGAAATAGAGCTATGGCCATAAGTTCCCAGTTGATTGGTTTATTAAAGTTTTAGACAATGGGAGTTGGTTTCAGCCTTATTCATCCCATTTCACCAAAGATGGAATATCTCATACCCTTATTGTGAGATCAAACAATTTTTTTTTCATGTGGAGGTCGTGGTCATCAGATGTTAGAGTGTCCGACCTTCCTTAATAGTCAATGTGGAGTTTTAGTACCTCTTCAGTCTTATCTATTTTACCCATATCCTATGAGGTAGAAATTGTAGGGTGATCTCAGTTGTGATCTATAAAGAGGATACATGGAAAGTAAAGGATAACCCCATGATGATTCTTATCATTATGGATAATGAGTAGAGCATGGATATGGAGGTGTTAACCATCAGGACCATTGAGGTTGTTGAGTGGAATGTGGCCAGATGCATGCCTAAGAGTTTATAGAAATAGGAAATATAGATGTCATGCAATTTATCATATTTTTATATTATACATGGGTGTAAGAATTATTTGATTCAATAGATACATACTTCTTTATTACATCCACCCTAGTCCCTGCTCTTGGACTTGAGGTTTATATTATTCTAGTTACTTTGGCATTGATTCTTCCAGTTAGAGGTCGAGTTATCATGTATTATGTTGGTAGAGATTGTGAGATGATTCTAGGGAAACATGACTCTTTATGATATTTCATAAGTTTATAAATAAAACTATATGACATCAACCTTAGTATGGACTAACTGTATTCAATGCATTTTATAATTTATTTCTTTAATAGGTGAGTTATCTTATTAAATGTTAATGAATATATTTCAATGTTAATTGGTGAGTGAGATCCTCAGATGGTTCAGAGGAGTGCTAAGTCTCTATCTTACTTAATGGTTAGGACAATGCTGAGTTCAATGGAGGTTCATACAGAGGTGTTTCCCTAAGTTGTGCAAGGATACATTAATGTATTTGATGATGTGGTTATGAAATTTCCTCCTTGATGTGAGATATATTTTGGGATAGAGTTTCATCCAGGCATGACTTTGATATTGATGTCTCTGTATAGGATGGTGACATATTAGTTTCAAGAGATAGATGATTTGGATTGATGATATTATGTATAGAGGTATTCAACCCAGTGTGTCCCCTTATGTTTCTCTGATCTTTCTCATAAAGAAGGAATATGATAGTCCATAAATATGTATCAATTGTCATCACTTGAATAATCTTATTATAAAGATCCACTATCCTTTTATATTTTTATATGATCTATTCGATCAATTGAAGGGATTTATATAGATCTTGAAGATCTATTTGCAGTTAGGATATCATAAGATGAAAGTAATGGATGCTGATATTTTGAAGACTAATTTTATATTTCATTATAAGAATTATTATTTAATGGTAATGAAATTTAGTGTCACGAATTCCCCAACCTTGTTCAAGGGGGTGGAGAACTCTTTGTCCCATGAGTCTCTTGATCAGTTCATCTTGGTGTTCATTGATGAAATACTTGTGCATTTTAAGTCTGAGGAGGAGCATATAGTGCATCTGTGAGATATTTCGATGGTCCTACGTCATCATTATATATTTAGGAAGATATCAAAGTGCATGTCTTTATACGATGTGGATTATTTATTGGGTCACATCATGCCTCAGTGGGGAGTAACTGTGGATCCTTTCAAGATTGAGATAGTTGTTTCTTGGGTGTCCTCAAAGAATTTTATAGAGGTTTATATTTCCCTCGGTCTTACTGGTTATTACTGGAGGTTTGTACATGACTTCTCTTAGATTGAGACTACTCTAAAGGCATTGATCAAAAGGATTATAATTATTATAGTCTGACCAATTATATACTATCTTTGAGTATTTAAAGGTGAAATTGGTCAGTTATCCTATTATCCATTTTCTAGAGGAGGTCATTGTATTTTTGGTTTATTGGGATGCTTCATGTCAAAGAATTAAGTTTTATTTTGATGTAAAAGATAACATTAATCTCTTATGAATGTTAATATTTACTCCCTTACGATCATAATCATTCCACCCATGATCTCAAGCTTGTTGTAGTGGTTTATTTCTGAATTTATGGATAAATTATCTCAACAATGAATACTATGTGGTATTCATAGATCACAAGAGATTTGGAATATCTTCTCCCATCAGGATTTTAAATTGAAAAAATGATGGAGGATTTAATTCTTTTTGGATTGAAAATTTGAGATATCCTATTCACTAGGGAAAGGGAATGTTATTATTGACACATTGAGTTGGAAGTTTCATAGCGACGTTGTTTGTGAGTCAGGAGATACCTGGAGATTAATGGAGGAGTTTTCAATGAATCACCTTGTTATGAGAGAAATTGATATTAGGGGGTGTCTTTATCAGATGACTGTGTAGTCATATTTGGTGTAGTAGGTGGAGGAATCCCAGTTGGGGGAATATGAGGTGTAGGTTTGATGAAATCTTGTGGTTTATGGTGATGGAAATGAGGGATTTTCTAAGGATGATCACTATTGGGTGATGTTTTTGGGGAGTCTCTTCATTCCTTCAGTGATGTGAGTAGTGGTTCTCTATGAGTTCCTTATATCCTAGTGTGTTTAAGATTTATCTTTACTTGTGAGGTTAGTTTTGGTGGTCTGGTATGAAAATATTAGTTGCATATTTTTTATCTTATTTTTTGGTTTTAAAAAACGTAAAGGCTAATCATTATATTCCTTATGAATTTCTTCAGCCACTTAATGTTTCTATGTGGAAGTGTGAGGATATATTAGTAGAATTCATTATTGTTTTACCTCAAACCCATGGTAGGTATGTTGCTATTTCGGTGATTATATACTATGAAACCCCAACCCGAATCACTCGGTCTGTGATGAGGAATGGTACATGACCTCATGCATGCCTCCCCATATAAAATAGGATATCAAAAATTAGGGAGGTATTAAATAGTATGTGGGGAGACTATAAATTCTATATAAAATGTCTATTAGAGTACACATACCATGTAGTAGTAAAAAAAGTAGAAGTAAAATAAAATTAAGAAGTAAAACCATAAGAAGAAGCAATAAAACCAACATAACATGGTATAATATTATGGAATACAATATATAAGATCATGAAATAATAAAAAGGTATCCCTATATTTGGTGGATCAATGTATAAAAAGGAAACAAAATGGAAAAATATAAATGAGGCATAACTACAAAATATCCGAGAGTATGTCCTAGTATCGCCTCTATCCTAGTGCGCCAGCACATACTCAGTAGTCCATTATAGGGCCCTTAACCTTGGATAGATTTATAATAATAAATATTGATCACACATTGAGACACCCATGAGGGGTGTGAGAATAAAATCAGTAGGACACCACCAACAATCCCTTAATGTAAATACCACAAGTGTATAAAGGTGGATGAATCGACATAAAATAAAGGCATAAATAAATACACAACCTTCCTAGTCAACAAACACTAAACATACCACCACAAAACCTATCCATACTTGTTTTCACTTCATTCTAGGAGTATAGTCTATCAATAAACGTATAATCCACATCCCACACCCATCCCACAGGTCACGACGTCATCAGTACCCCAAACCATCCTGAGGAATCTAGGGAGGTAATCTGATCACACTAACCTATCCTAAGAATTGTTGAGAGAACATATCATACATTACAACCCATCCTAAGGGTTTTTGGGATTTCATATCATACACATTGAATCATCCCAAGGGTTCTTAGGAGGTCATCTTATACACGCTGATCTATCCTAAGGGTTCTTGGGAGGTCCATCAAGTATCTTGCATTAAACAAACATATGAATCAACAACATATATCACAAAAAAGTTAAAACATCACCCCAACCTATACATCATCTATCCCAACCATACTATCCCAAACCAAGCCTAAGAATATCCTATATGGCCACCATACTTGGGAAGTCAACCCAAATGTCACCCAAAAAACCAAGTTTAAGCACCACTTTAACCATTCCATAACTCATCACTCCTCTTCTAAGGGGTCTAGTATTCTTATACGAAAATAACTAGTTATATTAACACCAAAATAAGTAGCTTGAAATTGATACACACACATGCACTTGAAAAATAATACATACAATTTTATGAAAATGCTCTAAAATTTTAAGGGACTTCATACCTTAGGTGCAAAAAAGAAAAAACACCATTATTAACCACGTAAAATAGGTCTATAATGTAGAATCCAAAAATTAAGCCCCAAAATAAGACATTAGGGTTTTAGGAAAATGGAAAAAAAGGAAAAATATAAAAAAGATTAATGGGTAGAATAATTTTAGTCTTATCGAGAGAGAACCATCGAGATGAATGACACTCAAAATGGTGAAAATAGTAGGAGAGGGGTGACAAATATTTGAAGAGAATCCTACAATGTAAAAAAACCACAAGGAGTTAAAGGTAGGGAAGGGGGAATCCAAATAAAGGTTTATAATGTATAATTACAAAGTTACCATTTATAAAAAACTACCCAGGAGGGTTTCGTGACATATATACAAGGTTCATATTCTAAATAACCATAGACATAACACCATGGGGATTTGATGAAAACTTTCATGGTGTGAAGGAAACCTTCATGCCGTGAATGCCTACCTATAACATGTTTTATCTATAAGTACCTGTTTTTACTCTTGAACCCATCCTCAAGCCTTCTCGATACCCTGAACAACCTAAAAAAAATTAAGATACGGATGTCATGGATAAAATTAAACAGCAACACATCTAAAATTCGAGTGGCATTACAAAATCACCCTATAAGGGGTTCTAATCCTTGAAAAGAATAAATAATGTTCACCTATGAGAAACTATGGCCATTACACCTGGTTTTTTGACTCCCATCCTCAGGTCTCTTTTAAGATCCATCTGTGCTACTGTAAAATCCAAATAATAGGTACCATCTTCCCACAAAATACATTCTATCTTTGGTAAAAAATAAATACCAAACATTCCTCAAATAAATAATCAACCTCCAACTAGAAATCTTTACTATAAATTATGTTTGTGGGGTCCATATCATACATTTTAATCTATATCACCGGAAATAAATTGTGTATATCTCAATGTTATGAAGGAATATCTAACTAGTAAGCCAAATTTTTGATTCATTCCACAATCTTGATTGTACTAAAAAACCACAGTTCTAGATTATCTAATTTACTTAAATTTTTATACCCTAATAGAGGTGATACCCATAATAATACTGGGTCACCCATGAAAACATCAAAGCATCTTCCCCTTTGGTTAGTATAATAATGTTTCATGCTATGATTAGTAACCAACTGCTTCCTCACCAGTTCCACCCAATTATAATTCTACTTTACTAGACTCAACCTAATCACCACTAACTCACCTACCTCAAGAAAAAATATTGAGGAATAAAATTAAAACAATATTTCTTTTATTCTCACCAAGAATCTAAGGCACAACAAACATGCACAAGGTGGAAAAGAAACAGAAATGAGGGGATTAAGGGGGTCTAAAATAATGTAAGACAAGGGAGTCCACCTAAAAAAGATCCATGAATTATAGGGAAAGGATTCCAATGATAGAGAAAACAATCTAGGGTTCATATTGGTTAGCCCTAGAGGGTAAAAAATCCACCACTTTGTTTCCTTTCCTCTATACGTAGAGAAAAATAACACCATTAAGAAAATGATACCTACACCTCTGAATGTGATATGCAATTGACCCGGGAAAGAAAGTAATAAAATTGTTGTCAATAAAGATCCCCAAAAGGTACCATCTGAAGTGAATCATGAAAGTAGTTTTTATACTAAAAATAGCTAAATCCATATGGTGATCTCACAACCCACAAAAATTAGGCACACATTCTCTAAGAATATCCTCTAGAATATAGATCATCCTATTTAATTCCCTGTATATATATGGGTTATATAATATGATTATATTTGGATATGATCCCATTGATTTATGAAAACCTTGAAAAAACTATGATGTAAACCACACATCTCAGTTTTAGACGATAGTAGTAGGAATACCTTGAAACTATACAGTTTCCCTCACATATATCCTACCTAAATCATTCAAGGAATGAGTCTCCTAAATAAATAAGAAGTTTGAAACCTTCTTTATACAACCAATCACAATCCACTTGAAATATTGACTAACTAGAGTCTTGGGTAGTCATGTGATAAAGTCCATTGTCACCTCATCCCACTTTTATACTGGCACTGGAAGAGGCTGGAGTAAACCACCTAGTCACTCATGCTCTACCTTTACCCTTTAATAGGTAAGTAAATGATCCAAAAATATTTTTATATCCTTCTTCATGAATGATCACCAGAAATAATGTTTCATATCATGATACATTTTTGTTGTTACAGGATATACCGATCATTTTGAGGCATCAGGGTCTCTCGTTAACTTTTCACCCATGGGTGTGGGAACCACAACTTGATCATGAACATGTAGAACATTTTTCTCCTTGATAGACCATCTCGAGACAAGATCATCTACCAAAAAGTGATATCACATCACATAATAGTCTAAATTATATTCTTGTACAACCTGTACTCAATCCACCAATAAATTAGTAATGATCATGGGAGTGTAGGTCACTATCTATTAATCCTTAGATACAATGACATGCGAATCTATTATCAAGATCGTAATATTCTACTCGTTTTTACTATGTCCCTATGATTTCTTAATCAGGGATTCTATGAAAAAATTCCCATTCCCTAGGGTATATTCCATCTCAAAGTAGAAATTCTATATATACTCAACCCAACATCTCTATTGTAAGTTAAAATTATGCTAAAAAATATGTATCATAATCTTTTTATGGTTAGTGTAGATGAAAAATCTATCATAGAAGAGATAATGGTTCCAAAACTTCAAGGCACACACTATAATATCTTACCCGATGTGATGAGTGGGGTAGTTCCACTCATGGGGTCAAAACTAATGAGACTCATAAGAAATTAATTTGTCTCCCTGCATCAAAAAAACTTCTAAAACAACTCCTGAAGCATCATAGTAGACTGTATAAAAAATTCTAGGGTTTGGAAGAATTAGAATAAGAGAGAATGTCAACATCTTATTCCTTACACTGATATTTTCAAATGAACTTCAATCCATTCCTATTCAGCTCTACCATAGGTACTTCCAAGTGAGAAAATTCCTAGATGAATAAGTTTTAATAGCTATCCAACCTAAGGAAACACAAAATTTCAAACACATTCCCTAGCATAACACAATAAATAACTACCTCAACCTTCCCAGGATCAATATATATCCCTACCTTAGAACCTACTTGCCTAAGGAAACGTATCTTCTAGATACAAAAATGACACTTCAAGAATTTCTCATAAATCTGATGTTATCATAATGTAATCAGAACAATATCAGGACTCCAGATATATAACTAAAAGGTTTGTGAGTATATTAGAATATCATAAACAATGACAATGATAAAGGGGTTATTTCAATGGTGGAAAACATGATTTATAATATCTATGAATATTTTTGGCACATTCATCAGATCAGATGACATCATGAGGTACTCATACAACCCACACTTTCTCCTAAAATCTATCTTTGGTATATCTTTATCCTTAAACCATACCTTACGGTATCATGATTGTAAATCAATGCTAGAGAACCATTGGTTCCACTAAATTTATTAAATAAATCATCGATCCTAAGTAGTGGATAACTATATTTCACTATAAATTGATTCAATTTATAGTAATCCATGCACAATCGAAGGCTTTCATCCACCTTCTTTGTAAATAATTCTAGAGAACCCCCAGAAGAAGTGATTAGGGGAATACTACACCTTAAGCTCTCTCAACCCATATAGTGTCATACAATATGAGGGAATCGATATAGGTTATTCAAATAACACTATTTAGATCTCAAAATAAATTCCCCTATCAAGAGGGAGTCAAAAGAAATCATCCAGAGAGACCTCATGGTAATAATCCATCATTGGAGAAAAAATGATTGTAATCATCACCTGATTTACTATAAGAACCATACCCACAAACTATAGCATAATGACCCCAATAAATTTAAGGTATGGTCTTACTTTTCTGACCCCAAAATTATAATATATTGTAAGATTGTACTCCTATCTATTATAGGAATAAAAATATACCTATCTCTTGTAGAAATCACTGTTAGATCAAAATAACATCAACAAATCTATGCAAAAATTGAAATAAAAACTAGTTATCTCTAAAATAAAAAAAAACTTATAGAAGTCCTTACCACTAACCATAAAAGGTACCTCTTTACTATTATCTAGAATATGATCCAAGTCTTATAAAATTTCAGTCTCAGATATAAAACCCTACCCTCATGATCCCTAGCTCACTGGAGGAACTGAACACTATGAATTCAATATCTACTACTACTAAAAATCATAGCCTTCTCTATGACCAAAACTCCCTGATTTTGCCCTATTATCCAACTGGAGTCTATCTTAAAAATATCTCAAAGCTTATATCTACACTAAAACTCTTCCCACACTTGACTAGGAGAATCTCAAACAAAAGCACCACAAATTTACCACCCTACCATAAGAATGAAAATATTTTGGTTGTCTAGTAAACGAATTGAGTTAATGTCTAGGTTTATCACACTAGAAGAATAATAGAGGATCCCCTATTGAAGATAGAAGAGACTAATCCTTACCCTTACCCAAATGCCTATTTACGCCTTGATGTATATTCTATGTCCTCCTCTTCCCACCACTAGTAAATACTACCAAAACTCCACCTATAAAAAGGCTACTAAAAGAGGGTAAAAACCCCATTTCACTATCCTATACCAATTCCTTATCAACTGTAAGTGCCTTGAGAACTACATCTAAATACAATGTTAGGTTAAAAGTCTATAATTGGCCCTTCACCTCCAAAAAAATATTAATATCAAACTTTTTAGCCTTTTGAGGCTCATTATTGGGGAAAAATAGATTAAAACAAATTAGATCCCCAAAATGTGTGCATATTCAGGCACTAATCTAGTCCCCTACTAGAGTTCCATGAACTCCTGAGCCCAATCCAACCTCAGTACCTCAAGAAAGGACTCCTTAAAAATGAGGTCCTTAAAAGAAGACCACATGAGACCCTCATGCCTTTAAGATTGGACATCACACCCCAAAACATCTTGGAATATCCTTATAACATAACCACTGTGAAATTAACCCAATGATTAGTAGGTGTCTCTAGAAGATCAAAAATACCCTCAATGACCTTGATCTTGTCTTCAAAAACCTGAGTACAACCCATTCCTTGAAAATATTGACTATGTTTCAGTTGGAAATACTGATCATAGTCAACCATCATTGGTCCTCCCTTATGGGAACCACCATATCTACCGAAAAAATATAGAATATACATAGTTGAAGAGGCTATAATGACTAAACCATAAGAGTAGTGTTTTGTGAATTCTCATCATGACCCTCCTATATAACTAGAGGTACAACCAGAAGATTACCTCCTTTGAGAATGTTCTATCCCTCATCCCTTGATAACACCATGGGATGCAGATAAAGTGAAATTATATGAAATTACAAGAATGATACACATAAATTACATTAATAACTCAAATATTCAAAATAATTAAGCAATTAATAGGCACACACACACACAACAACCCTCGGAAACACATCCTTGATCTACCTACAACCACTATACATAAAATCCTCTAGAACCTATGGAATACATATGCATAAATCATTGTACCAGTATGTTATTCATAGTTATATAAATACATAACAAAAAAAATCATTCTTAGGTTAAATTAATTAAATATCAGTAATGATATATTTGAAAAAATAGAATATATGATTACTATCATTTATTTAATTTAACCCTATAAATCACAATAAATCATGTGTATTGAATGTGAACCTACATGCATATCTATGATGAATGAACTCAAGTGCTCTAACCAATTAGACCTGGAGAAAATATTATAAACCATAACTACATAATAACACCCAAGAACAACATGAATCCATAACATTGCAACCAATAAAAGAAACCCAATTCTTTGGAAACATAAAGGTACACTATACAAGTGTTAAAAAGGAACAAGTTAACTCCCCTAATTGAGTCCCATATATCCTATATCTATTATACCAATCCCCAAATATCAAGTCAAAAGAAAAGGGCTTTGATATAACTTTGTGATGCACTAGACCGAATCATCTAGTGTGGGACGAGGAATGCAACATGACCTCATACATGACTCCCATATATAAGAGAATAAAAATTAATAAAAGGGATTAAAAAATACTTGGAGAGAATATTACCTTTTATTAGTTGTCTATCATAGTAAGCTTACCATAAAGAAGTAAAAAAAGTGGAATTAAAATAAAAGTAAGCATAAAAACCATAAGAGGAAGAAATAAAACCAACATAACATGCTATAAAATAATGGAATACAATATCCAAGAATATAAAATAGTAAAAAGGGATACCCACATGTGGTGAATCAATGTATAAATAGGAAGAAAAAGGGAAAAAATAAGAAAAGCAGAATAACTATAAAATATACTAGAGTATGTCTTGGTATCACCTATATACTCGTCCAACAACACCTACTCAACAGTCCATTGTAGGGACCTTTCCCTTTTATTGATCCCTGATCATAAATTCCACAAACACATAGATATTACCATTTAGTGTGTTAGAATAAACTCCGTAAGACACCACCAATGATTCCTTAACATAAATGCATCATGTATATAGAGATGGATGCATCAAGAGAAAATAAAGGCATAAATAAATACAAAACCCACTAAGTCATCAAGTGGTAACCATGCCTCAATCATCCCCAAACCCACCTGATTTATTTATATAATAGAAGGATAGTCTATTGGAACCATGTTAATATGGTAAAATCTATGGCCTCCACCTATCCCATATGTCACAAACTCATTAATAACCCCACCCATCCTGAGGAATCTAGGGATTTCATCTCATCACACCAAACCATATCAAGGATTATTGGGAGGTCATCTCATATATGTTGATACATACTAAGGGTTATTGGGAGGTAATCTTATACAAGCCAACCCATCCTGAGGTTTCTGAAAATATTCTCAATTTTTAAATGTTCTTAAAACCCTCTTTGGAATATAATTTATAATTCCTTTGTATAAAAAATTTAAATTTTCCAAGTAAATTCTTACCCTTACGTAACACATATGGTTTGAATAAGGGTAAGGAGGGTTTTAAAGACCCTACATAAGGTTAAGGGGATATTTTATATGCCGTGTAAGGGTAAATCCTGACCCACATAAGGGTACCTAGTTATCATGTAAGGGTAAGTTGTAATTCCAATATGCTGCGTAAGTGTAACTCTGGAGTTGTGTAAGGGTACCTAAGTGATACTTAAGGGTAAAATAGAGCTATTAAAGGATAGATTCATATTTTTTAAAGTTGTTCATGGGTAAACTAGGTGATATATAAAGGTAAGATGAGTTGCTTAAGGGTGCCTCACACACTAAATAAGGGTAGCTCCGACTTTATAAAAGTTTTGTAAGGGTAACCTGGGTGTTGTGTCAAAGGTAAGACGAGTTGTTTAGGGGTAAGTTTATTTATTCATGGTTTATGTAAGGGTAACTTGTATCCTCACAAAATATTTAGAAGATTCATAATGGTAAAACCAAATTACACTTATATAGTTCTATTTTTGATGTAAAGGTAATTAAAAACATTGTTTTTTATTATTTTCCCCATCTCGAGCATGTAATGAATTTTCATGTTTTTAAAAGCCTAAAGTCGTTGGAATTAATTATTTTACTCATTTAAATCCCATGAATCATGTTATGAATGAATTTAAAAACTCTGAAATTATGAAATGGTTAAAATACAAATTAAATTGTTAATTTAATTTGTGGTTTTTAATACTATGACATTGTATGTGGAATGCTATCTTCTAAAATATCCAAACCTTGTGGCCTTTATTTTTGGAGATACTTTGTAATTGATGTAGCCCATAAATACCTATATACAAGATCTATTAAGTCATATTGATCAAACTAGGTTCCTTTTCTAATCTTCTAGGTGATACTAAACTCTCTCTCTCCTCTATTCTTGAGAGAATATTTTCTTAAGGGGATATTTATTGAGGAAAAAAACTTAGTGAAAACTTTAAATCTAGTTATATTCTAGAAATTAAGGACAAATAAATTCTTAAATGGTAGAAATATAGAAATTATCAAATAATGATAAAGAATTATTATCTTAAGTTTATCCAGGATTATTCTAGAGAGTGAAAATTATTATCATATTTAAATTATGATTTTATCCAAGTAAAAAAGGTTAGATTATTCCATAACTTAAAATGATAATTTGGAGTTTTCAAGGAGTGATAAAGTGTTATCACATGTGGTGTTTTTATTTATTTCTAAAATAAAATCTTGGAATTGGTTCTAGGAATCTTTGGTAAGTGGGTTGAGATAAGGAATATGTGTATGTGTTTTGGGTGACGTTTACTTGATGCATCTTGATATGAACATTGATAAACTTTAGGTAGGAACCCCCTTACCATTTGGGGCTCTCATTTATACTTGTTTCCATGATTTTATTCTTGTGTTGGCCTTTTTTTTCTCCATTTATTGTTATTGCTTATGTGTGTGTGTGTTTCCATGTTACGCAAATATAATCCTTCATCCATGAGTTTTACTGGAATATATCATTTCTATGTCATATGTTTATTGTCATGTTGTAACATCTCATTACCCACTTTCATGTTTTTTCATTATTTGTGTTTTTTTATTCTTTAATTGGGTGTATATTGGGACTTCTAAGTATGGAGAACATCTACTGAGAAAAAATGACAAAAATTTTGGGTATGTATGTCTGTTTGAATAAAAAGAGTCCAGGTATAAACATGTTATTGGATTTTCAGGGTTCTCCCTAAGTATTGATAATGCCTAAGTTGGTTTGGGGTTTTTGTGTAATAATATGGTTTTTTTACCGTGTGTTGGATGATTACACAATGTGTAAAGGGGTTACACAACATGTAATGGTTTCATGACATATAATATTAAAAGACCAGGTTTTTATTAAATGGTGTCAAGTATTTTTGGAATAATTGATTCCCATGGATTACACAACATGTAAAGGTGTATATGTTTTTCAACTATCTGTATTTTGGATTTTAGGGTGCTTCATCGACTGATTTTTCATTCATTCTTCTACACCCCTCCTTACTATTGACTAAGATCCATACTTTGATGATTTTGGGAGGCTCCATTTGAACCAGATTGATTTTTCTGGTGATTGATCACCATTGTGGTTGGGTGTTATCTCTCTAGGTGAGTAATGATATATTCTTTATCATTTTCACTAATCAATAAACTTTCATTACATTGTGCTCTTGGTTTTGTGGACCTGTAGTGATGTTTCACCTTATGCCACTCTATAACTGCTGTGGGATCTTATTTTGGGGGCCATTTACTTTTTGATTGTGGTACGGTGGGTGTTAATTCTTGAGGTATATGTTGTTTCCTCTTATCTAACAACCCTTTTGTTTAATTGAATAAATTATGAGATGTGAGGATTATTTCTAGGTCCTTTGTTATAATTTTTGGTTTCTTATGTATAGTGGATTCCATCACGGGTGAGTGAAACCTGAGTTTTTAGGTTGGTGGTTCTGTCTCTAGAATGTGTTAGTAAAATTAATTTCTCTCTTTTAGTTAAATTGTTTTTTTAAATAAAATGTAATGATATGATTGATTTGTGTGTGTGTGTGAAACATAGTTTTTATAAAATATGGATTTCCCCTAGTTTTGGTCAATGTTAGAGGGGTTTCAATGCATTGTGAAATGATTTTCAAAGAATGTTTTGATAGAAATGGTCTGATGAACTAGTTTAGAAAATAGATCACATGAAATCCTTGGTCACTTAGGTAGAATGAATAGTAATAGGTCTCATCAGTTATCATGGGGTTTTCTCATAGGAATTTCCTTTACTCATTAGTTCTTTTTTCTGGGGACTTATTAGACCTATTGGGGGGGGGTCACATGCTGAGGTGTTACTTTTCTCTCTAGACTCGTTGCATACATATATTAGAATGATGAATATATGAATGTCTATGTTAGGTATAGTTTCCTAGCTATCCTGACCTAGTTTGATCCTTGGCATGTTTTGACCTATGCTTCTTGTCCAATTTGGGATGCTTTTAGTTTGTAATATTTTGATTGGACTACCATGAATTTTATATGATATGAGATGCATGATTTGGTTTGTTTTAAAATTATATATCTGCTATGATATATGGAATTAAAATTCATTTAAATCAATTTATCTACATTATTTGGAAATGTGTAAAAAGTAGAAATTAAATTTTTTACCATGATTTTGATATAAAAACAATTAAACTGTTATCATGCCTTGTTTTCTTTAAAGTTGAGTATGCTTATATTTTTTTAGAGACTTGATATGGAACACCTAAGTGGGACCCTATTGAGCCTATTAGCTCACACCCTGTATACACCTTCAACGATGCGTAGACCTGGTCATGTCTTTTGATGTAGGGAGAGACAAGGTACCACAGTAAGGCGATGATGTTTTTTGTTAGCTGAGTTGGGTAGTTGGTGGTGAGATGGTGGGAGTCTGTCCATGTAATCACATGGAGCAGTTAGTTTTTCCTATTTTAGTAGTCCATTGTGGTTGTACCTATACTTGGAGATCATTTATACTCCTAAAATGTTTTGCTTCTAATATTTGTTTTCAGTTATAAAATATATTTATCTTTTACACTATTGTCTCTATTGTATATATATGCCTTTTGTTGCTTCAGGTTGGGAGAAATGATTTCCTATGATTGTTTTTTGATGCTCAGGTGCTAGTCACCAACCTGTGAGGATTGGGAATACCCTTCAGGTATGTGAAATATTGGTTTGGGTACTTGTTTGAGAGGGTATTCTGGTCAGTTCATTGTAGTTTTGTATCAGAAGTGGTATTTCCACAAGATTCCTTATCTTGGTATGTTTGATAGATTGGAGTTTGGATTGTTGGAACTTGAGAGGTATATTATGGTGTGTGACTGGAAAACTCTTATTGTCATGAGACTAAAGTTACTGTGGGACATTGGTATGTGTGTCGCCTATTTTGAGTTATTCATGTTAATATAAGTTTTTTATTATGGGTATTCTATTTTGAACTGATAATGTTATGTTTTCAGATCCTTTATTTTGTTTCTATATGCAGTAGTATGCCTCCGAGATGTGTTCTGTGAGTTCCTCAGGAGGGTGTAGCTGATGTACCTAAAGGGAATCCTCTGATGGATCATAACTTTATTGGTGCTATTATGTAGGAAGTTTTCCCCATGGTACCGAATGTACCACAAGATCAGAGAATAGTTGTTGAGGTACAACCAAGAGCTATAGGAGAAAGATAATGATCACATGAGTTCTTACACAAAAAATCCACCGTCCTTTAAAGATACAAATTAATCCCAAGAGGTGGAGGAATGGATTGACAAGATTGATCAGATCTTCAACTTCCTTGATACAACTAAGATTATCAAGGTGAAGTTCAAATCATTCATACTTTAGGGTCCTAACAATCGATGGAGGTATTACATGGTACAAGAGGATATACATGTGGGATGGGACTAAAAGAGTTTTAAGACTATTTTCTTCCAGAATTTTTTTTCAAGAGTCACTGATGATGGCTAATTCTCTAGAGTTTCTCTCTTTGTAGAAGGGAGAAAATTTAGTGTCAACATACAAGAATCAGTTTTATAAGTTGGTACATTTTTCACTAGAGGTTGTAAAGAATGACCAGATGAAAGCTCAGAAGTACCTATAAGGTTTGTGACTAGATATCATATCACACGTATTTATTTCAAATATTTCAACCTATATAGAGATAGTGGATAGGGATAATATGGAAGAATTGAATTTGGTAGGAATGGTTGGATATTTATCCCCTTCTCTCCCACTTAGTTGCAACTTGAATAATGCTCAAGGGAAATAAACAATGTGGAATGATCATTATCGGAGTGTTGGTTCTTGATAGTAGGTATCTTCAGATCCTATAGTCGTACCTTGTGGTGTGCCTATGACTTGCTATCAATTTGGAAAGATTAGACACAACCACTATTATTTTACTTCACCTATAAAGATGTTCAATAGTTTTATATGTTATGGTCATCTGTATATTTTCTATTAGGATATGTTCATACCTCAATATGGTCAAGGATCATTGGAACCAAAGGCTACTATAGGGTAGTAAAATGCTTCAAAGACCACAGGGATCCAACAACTGGCCTCAGGAGTGAAACACCTTCACATAGTAGATGATTTTCTGGTGGAGATAGTTGTTGGTCCAATGATAGTGAGAGGTATGATATTTATTGAATCTTTGATAGTAGTTTCTTTATTTGATATTAGTTCTTTCCACACACTTATATCTATCAATTCTGTTTATATGATTAGTGAAACCTCTTGGGAAGAGGAAAGAGTTGGGGTTTTAGTTCCCTTCTTGCACACTATCGATAGCTAATACAAAGTTAGTTTGGGATTTTCTTATTCTCAATATGTATATGTTTAATGTCATCACCAAGATGGATTGTCTTGTTGCTCATTGTTCTGAGGATGATTTTTACCATCAGTGTGTCTCATTTTTGGAGGCTGATGGGAGTTCACAGGTGTTTCAAGGAGAGTGGGATCTGAGGTCTGGTCATATAGGACCTACCCACATAGAGCTCAGAAGTTTTTTGTCTGCTGTAACAGCTGTGCCCAATAATGTCTCTTATATTTCTGATATTCCCATTGATGTTTTGGGTTTTCATAATATTTGTTAGATGATTTCTATAGGATTATTCCATAGAGGGAGGATTAGTTTACGATTTAATGGGTTCTTGGTATGAAACTGATATAGATACCTTCTTATCATATATCACCAGCAGAGCTGAAAGATATCAATATTTAGTTGGACGACCTAATGAAAACGGTTTTTATTTTCTTTAGTGTTTCATCTTGGGAAACCCCATTACTTTTTTCCAAGAAGGAAAATGGTTAAATCCGATTATTTAAGGATTATAATATGTTGAAATATTTAACAATACAATAATGTGTATCCTTTGTCTAGTATTAATGATTTTTTTGATCAGTTAAAGGAGGAATAGTGGTTTTTAAATATTTATCTTTGGTCAAGTGATCATCAACTTAGGTTTTGGTATTTTTATATACTGAATAATAATTTCATGAGTAGGTATGGCCATTAAAAATATATCATGATGCCATTTGGTTTGACTAACACTCTTACAGTTTTTATGGATTTGATGAATCGAATATTCTAGAAGTATATTGACACTTTTTTAGTAGTGTTCATGGATGATATTTTGGTGTATTCAAGATCTAAGAATGAGCATGATCACTATATGAGTTTTGTTTTTGAAATTTTGCAGAGTCAGTAGCAGAATGAAGAGTTTAGAGGAATTTGAGAAACCCTATATGGTGGGGAGATCACTTTAGGTTCTTCTCTCTCTTTATATGGTAATATAAGTTTTGGTGATCAGTTTTTAATCCCAGCATATATGAGGATCTCAATTTTGTTTGATTATCATAGTTCTTCATGGGCCATTCATCTGAGCATTGTGAATATGTATTATGATATGAGATGAAAATTCTGGTGTCCAAGTATAATGCATGGAATTTCTTATTTTATGTTCCACTATTACACTTGGAAACCGATAAAGGAAGAGAATTTTAAACCTTCTCGATTGATTCATCCTCTTTCAGTGATGGTTTGAAAATGGGATGATGTATCCTTGTAATTTCTTATTTGATTACCACGGACTCCCCGAGGGAGGAATTCTATCTAGGTGGTGATTGATCGGTTGAAAAATTCAGTTCTCTTCATTTTGATCCGAGACCCATCTAAAGTTGATGATCTCAGTAAGATGTATGTGTAGGAGATTTTGAGGTTACATTCATTTTTTATGCCATTGTTTTAGAAAGGGATCCTAGGTTTACTTTGAGGTTTTGTAGGAGTCTCTTGTAGGTGATGGGGACTCAGGTTAGGTTGAGTACCACTTACCATCCACAAATAGATGGTTAGAAGGAGCATGCTATTTAGATTCTAGAGGATATGCTATGTGCCTATATCCTGGATTTTAGTGGATATTCAAATTTCCATATAGGACTAGTTTATATTTCTTATAACAAAAGATATCATTCATCAATTATGAAGGACCATTTGAGGATTTTTATAGTTTCCTATGTAGGTCACCTATTTATTAAGAGGTGGCAGGAGAATCTTCTTTGGTGGGTATGAATTTGGTTCCAAATATGTCTATGAGGATCCAAGATATAGTCTAGTGTCTAGTTATTGCACAAAGTTAGTAGAAGTATTATGTATATCAATAACATCTTATGTTAGATTTTTCCCTAGGTGACTGTGTTTTCTTAAATGTTTCTCCTCAGGTGGTTCACCATTATCTTAGAAAACATGGAAAGTTAGATCCAAGATATATTGGAATGTTTGAGATCATTGAGTGGCTTGGGAATGTTTCTTATCAGTTTACATTTCCAACTCAGTTTAAGGGAATTCATAATGTTTCCCATGTATCAAAACTCTAGAAATACCACCCTGAATCCTCTTATGTTTTGATTTTGTAGAAAATTAAGTTAGATATAGATGTTTCTATTATTGAGTATCCAGTAGAGATCATTGAATCTCAATTGTAAGTCTTGCATGGGAAGTCAATTTTTCTGGACATAGTGTTATGATAAAATGAATCAAATTCTCTTGAGACTTTGGATCATAATTCATTGATGAGGGAGAAGTGACCTCACCTCTTTAACAGACTTCATTTTTTCACATGACTTCCTAGGGATTGAAAGTATTATGGTGGGGAGTTTGTAGCACCCCATCACCCACTTTGATGTTTTTTTCTTCTCTTTTTTTTTCATCTTGAATTGGGTGCATCTGGGGACTCCTAAGGATAGATAAAATTTAATGAGAAAAATGATCTAAATTTTAGGGATGTATGTTTGTTTGAATTAACTGAGTTTGGGTACAAATGGGTTGATGTCTTTGTGGGGTTCTCCCTAATTATGAAGAATTATCAAGTTGGTTTACTATTTTTGTGTAAGAATCTAATTTTTCTACTATGTTCTGGGCAATTACACAACATATAAATGGGTTAAAAAACATATACTTGGCCTCAAATAATATGTTGTAAACTGTATAAATAGTGTGAAAGGAGTACTCATCGTGTAATGGTTACTTGAAATGTAATGTAAAATGATCAGGTTTTTATTAAGGAATTTGGTTTTTAGCATACAAGATACCTATGGATTACATAGTGTGTAAAGGTTTAACACATCCTGTAACTATCGGGAGGTCATATTTTAAGGTGTTGCATCGATGGATTTATCATTCATTATTCCATATCCCTCCTTGCTCTAGACCTAGACCTCTCCTCCATTGATTTGGGGATCCTCCATTTAATCCATATTGATTCATTCAGCAATTGATCACCATTGTAGTTGGTGAAATGACCCAGTGTTTTTAGTAAAATTTGTTCCCTGAATAAATATGTGTTGTATAATATTATAAACATACAAAATA
The DNA here is from genome assembly GCA_963277665.1 of Viscum album. Classification (NCBI taxonomy): domain Eukaryota; kingdom Viridiplantae; phylum Streptophyta; class Magnoliopsida; order Santalales; family Viscaceae; genus Viscum; species Viscum album. Next base: position 1,343,068,660 of record OY728161.1, read on the forward strand.
TATAGAAACCAACAAAGACTTTGTTTCATTACGAAATACAATTATATTAATCCATAATGAAATCAATTAAAATTAAAAACATTAAAACTAGATAAATAATATAAAATAGAAAATCCAAAATGGAAAAATAAGGATTTCTCCAATCTACTAGAATCATCTCCCCCACCACAGAAACTATAAAAAAGGAGTAAAATATTAGTAAACCAAGCAACATTATAAAAAATGGAAATATAAAACCTTGATAGTAATTGAGTTAATGAACGAATTAAGGAATTTATATGTATTTATAGGAGTTATTATGACTGTTGGAATAGTAATGTGATTTTTGTAATAGTAACTTGACCATTGCGAATAGTAACATGACCGTTGGGAATAGTATCGTGATCATTGGGATTAGTAACCTGATCGTTGAAATATTAATTTAACCTAAAAATAATAAATTATGATAAAAATAATATTTATCATGATTACATTAAGTAAATAAAAATTTTATAATTCCAAAAAAGTAAATATCCGGATTAAAAACTCAAAGAAAATATAAACACATTTTTAATAAACTGTATTTTAATGTATTTCATAAAATTTATAATTTTTATATTAAAAATTAAAATGACTTATTTTAAAAAATTATTTTAATAAAAATAATATTATTTTTTAAGTCCACATGTTTAAATTATCTATGGGTTTTTTTGGTAATTTTTTGAAATACTTTAATTTTCATGTGAATTGTAAAAATAATTTTTTTCACACAACTAGTGTAACTAAAATTACATCCTTCATTATGTAATAATGTAACAATAATTTCTCGAACTTTATGTTTGTCCATGGTAAATTTAGTTTCATAAATGGTTCATTAAAATACAATAAACTCAATTTACAAACCTAAAAAGAACTTTCCAAAACCTTAAGTCAAAAGTGATTCCTTAAAATAATAATTTTTATTTCTTTCCCCATTCCTTTGTAATAAACTAATGAATTATAATTATAAAGGATATTTAAAGTCTTAAACTAAATATATTTTATTATTATATGATTTATAATGTCAAAAATTTAATATTACAAGTTTTACCATTAATATATTATTTTATTTAATATTTTATTCAAATAATACCCCTCTCCACAAGTATAAATTACCCCTCTCCCTCCCCTTGAAAAAACACTACTCTCACCCATTAAAAATACAAATATCTACCAAAATATTCCTTATTAAGACAATTAGAATATATACGTATGTTTTAAAGTAATCTAAATCCAATCACCAGGGAGTTATACTATCGTACAGGAGAAGCTACACCGAGGAAAGAGTAAGTCTCTATTAACTCTTCCCTCCTTTATTATTCTCTTTCTTCTTTTTACCCTCTTCATTTAAAAACCATATAATAAAAAATCAATTAAATTGTAAGTTAATATTATATTAATTATGTTAAACCACTTTAATTATCATATTGTTTACAAATATAAATGTCATTCTTCCCTTTCCCGCTCGTTCGATAATGTCCCGTTAAAGGTTGGTTAACCACATACAAAGACATTGCCATGAAAATTATTATAACCAACTTCATATATGGATAGTATGAATTATTTATAATATATAAATATATAATTACACTTATTCTATTCTTTTGAAATTAGTTATACTAATGTATAAATTACATTTAATAAAATAAATAAATTAAAGCGAAATGAGATTTTTTTAGAAAAAACATGATATCAAAACGATTAAATTTCATTAACAAAAATTAAGAAATATAATCAAATGGTTATAATTAATAAATATTTTTATAAATGACTATAATTGACTTTTGTATTATTTTTTTAATAAACATAAGATTATTATTGAGGGTGCACAAAATGACGAAATTAAGCGGGAATTAAGGTAAGGGGATTCTCGAACCCAACTCCCTTTCCTTGGGTTTTCTATCTTTCACAAAAATTTTAGTGTGTATATTCCTTTAATGTTCCTTAAATGAAATTTAATTATTCTTAACTTTTCTTTTTGTGTATATAAATATTTACTAATTGTGTTTTTGATAAACACAAAGATTTTCCAAAATTAATCTTCTTTCTAAAAACACATCTTTCACATTTCTTGAGATTGTTTCTTCTTACTCAAGATTTATGATTCTTATTCCAAGTATGTTATTCCATTTTTTTGGGAACAAAAATGTTTATTGATGAATTTATTATTGACGAAATACTTATAAAACCCATTCCTTTCTATGGGTTATTTTATGTCTATGATTGTTATATGTTCTATGTGGCATGCATGATTATGTAAATGTTATGATGTGATGGGTGGTTCCAGAATTATATTTCCCTCCAATTCATTGGTTAATGTGATTTATATCATGAGATAATGTGAAATATGGGTAAACATGGTTCTATATTTTTTCACAATGATGATTCTATGATTATACACACATGTTTTGCATGATTATGATGATAACTTTATTCAAAACTATGTTTTGTATTTGACTACTAAGACATGATGTTTCATTTTTATGAATTGCCACATTACATTCCTTTATCCATTGTTTCCTTCGTGATTTTGATGATAATTCAATAATCATTTTATGATGATGATGATGTTTATTCTCACATATGTTATATTGATTTATGTCCCTTTTTCATCCTCTTACTAGGACTTTAGCTCACCCCTTTCATTGATGTATATCCTTAGGTGATTAGTTTTACTAAGGAGAATTATAGGGATAATAAGAAGATAGATAAGAATGAATTAAATAATGTTTATGGTTTCTTATCTAAAAGTTACGTATAAGCCTAATTTTCCCATGGCACTAAACCATTGGGTCCTGGATTTGTAATGTTTTTATGTTTTTTATATTTAAAAAGATATAATAGTCATGTATGAAAGATAGGGTATCTATAGTTGGGTTTCATCTCTTCGAGTGAGTAACCCTTTATGATTATCAATTTCCCAATATAATGGTAGCACTGTTTCATCATTCTATTGGGTTTTTAGACACTTGGTAATGTTTATCTTGTTTATCTCTAGATCTGTTGTGTGATCTCATTCCATGGGATGTTTCCTTGTCAATTGTAGTGTGATGAGAGTGTGTTCTTGAGGTATGTGTTGTTTCCTCCTATCTTCCAACCATTTTAATAATTAAATCAATTATAAGATGTGAGGATTAGTTCTAGGGCCCCCATTATTGTTTTTGGTTTCTTTAGTGTGGTGGATTCCATTGGACACATGTGCAATCCAAGTTTTGAGGTAGGTGGTTCTGTCTCTAGATTGTTTTGGTAAACTACATCGATACTATTTTTGGTATATTGTTTTGTTAAATGAAATGGCATGATATGGATAATTTTGTGTTTGTGTGTGTAGAAATAGGTAATATGATTTTTCCTAGTTTTGATAGATGTAATAGGGTTATCAAAGTATTGTGAAATGGTTTTCAAAGCATGGTTTGATGGAAATGGTTTGATGAATTGTTTTGGAAAAAAGATAACATTTGAATTCTTGGGTAGTTAATTCGAAGGTATAATAATAGTTCTATTCAACTATTTATGGATTTGATCATGGGGTTTTCCCCTAATCCCTAAGCTCATTATTCTAGGGGCTTGTTAGACCTATTAGGGAGTTCATTTTTGGGGTTGTTCCTTTTCTCACTAGTCCTAATGAATATTCATATTTTCTTCATGAGTTCATAATTTTTTTATATTATTTATGAGTGTCTTAGCCATCCTGACCTTATGTGATCCTTAGCATGTTGTGACATGTGATTCTTGGCCGATTTGGTCTTCTTTTGGTTTGTACTATTTTGATTATACTTCCATGGATTTGATATGATATGTGATGCATTATTTGATTTGTTTTGACATGATATATATACTATGATATATGGATATGAAATGATTAGAAATGGATTTAACTACTTTATTTGTAAGGGGAAATTAATTTTTTTCCCACACTTTTGATATAAAAACTTTAAACTGTTATCATTCCTTTTTTTCTTTAAAGATAATAAATCATGGATTATTGTTCATAGAATTGAAATGGAACACCAAGGTGGTATCTTAATGAGTCTATTATCTCACACTCTACATAAACCTTTCATAGTGTATAGACCTGGTTATATATTTTTATGTAGGGAAAGGCTTATTGCCGTAGTGAGATGGTGAGGTTTTCTGTCAGTTGAGTTGGGTAGCTGGTGGTGTGATGGTGGGAGAAAACTGACTCTATCTCATAGAGTTGTTGGTTTTTACTATTTTCTTTGTCGTTTTTAGTTGAAATTGTACTTGGATATAGTTTCTACTCTTGAGATGTTTGGCTTCCAATGTTTTTTTTCAGTTATGGAATATATTTATCTTTTTTGTTGTTTTCTCTATTATATATATATATTTCATGTTGTTAGTTCAAGTTGGGAGAAATTGTTCCCTATGATTGTTGTTCTATGATCAAGTGCTACTCACTAGACCATGGGGTCAGGAACGCCATTCGGGTATGTGGTATATCAGGGCAGATACATGTTTGAGAGGCTATTCAGGTTATTTTATTACACATGATGTTTATTATGATACTTTATTTATCATGTTATCTTATTATGTATGATTATAATTCTTTTCCTTTTTTGGGTATTATCTCAAATTTATAGGTTTGGTGCTTGGTAGACATGGTTTGTGACCATCATGGTTTGATTTCCCCCTATAGGGGGAGTGAACATGATGTGCAATGTTGATAAAGGTGGAGTATGGTAGCCTTGTGTCCACATGAAACTCAATTCCTTTAGGATTTTGAGTAAGGTGTTAAAACTTGTTACCTTGTGGATTCTGAGCATATTTTCAACTCAACGCCTTGTGGTTTCTGAGTATCACATACACTCTATTAATTGTGGATTCTAAGTGACATACCAACAGAATTGAGGATATTTTTGATCATTTTTAACATCTTTGATCATTAGTCTCACATAAAGTCAAAGAAGGTATGCCCAGAGGTTTGTGGTGGATTTTTTAGTACAAAAAAAAACTTATTATGCGATTGTGTGTTTTTTATTCTTTTATTCATATTTATTATTATCTTGGAATACACATGTTCTACATGTGAACACTTGTTAAGAATTCATTGGTGGTGTCCTAATGAGTTTTATTACTCACACCCTACACAAGAATCCTAACGCGCATAAAGAATTCATGTATAGGGATATGAGTAAGGGAAAGAGGACCATAAATTATGAATAAACATTGGATAGCGTAGATGATGGTGGGATGGGGATAGAATCTGGGAGGAATTACAGTTTACTTATTTATTTTCCAACTACAGTTTTATACAATGGATTTTCTTTCTACCTTGGGAGCCCGTTACCATTTATTTTATAACATGGATGCCATATTTCTTTTTATATATATATTACTATAATTATTTATTATATTATTATTTAGTTATTTTTTATTTGTTTCTATGACATGATACTGATGGTATATTCTCCCCACTGACAAACTTAGACCCTCGTTGTCAGTCTGCAACCTCTTGAGTACAGGGAGGCGTGGATGAGGTCATGTGACACTCTAGTCCGGACCTGATGGGTCGAGCTATGGAATTATAAAATGGTTTCATAGCACAGTTTTATACTTTCCTTTTTGGACTAACCTGGGTAAAGTTATAAAGGAGATAGATGTGTGGGACTTGGGTAGGATAGTTTCTTTGTGAATAGCCATCACATGTGTAACAGACCTCCAAGTTACCATTAACGAGATTTTTGTCACTATTTTTATGATATTTTGGGTGTTTTGATGCTTTATGACCATATATGTAAGTCCACATTATATATATAACTATTTATATACTAAATATTAGTTCTTTAATTTAATTACATTATTGCACTAGCTTTTCAGGATAGTTTCTCAGTTGTGTGTTATACCAAGTTGTTGTGATATATCTCTATTGGAATTAGTAAGTAGATACAAACCATGATATTATGGTTTATTTATATATATATGACTATGAATAATGTGCATTAATGGGGATCCTTGGTCAGTGCTAGGAGGTTTATGCCTTGGGTTATGGGTATACTCCTACGAAAACCTTTGTCTCATCCCGTATACTAGTTAGGGTAAAATGACCTATATATTAATGATTAACATCATGTTACTAAAAATTTCACCACATAAATGACTGATGGGACCAATTTCTATGTAGTAGGGTGATGTAGAGAATAATACCACACCCAATCTAGTAGTTTTGGTGGAAGTACCACTTTACCTAAGAGTTTTTTCCTAGTTCCCATCGAAGGTGGAGGAGTCACCAGGACTATGGTCAACTATACTCAAAACTTTATATCTAATATCCTCTATATTTATAGGGAACTAGTGGACCTCATGATAATGAGGAATGAATTATAATTATTGAGAGGATCATCGACATGGTAGAAACCCCATAGGATTTAAAGGTGAATCTTGTGAGAATTGTGTTGTCGGGTGCTGTTGGATGTTGGTGGTATGTTATGCTCCAGGATGAAACTTTTTTGAGGAGTTATTTTTGGGAATGATGAAGATGGACCAAGAATAGGAGTTCATAGAGCTTCATTATTGATCAATGAAATATCCTTATTACTCATCATACTTTATATATATTCTTTGTTTCTCTCCACTCTTAGATAGATACAAGGGATATAAAGTCAGCAAGTTCGAGATTGGTATTTGGATAGAGTTGAGAAGAAAGGTCATGAAATTCGATATCATGAACTATAATCAGTTTCTCTATAAGTACCTCATGAAAAATAAGGCTTTGTAATAGGATTTAATAGTATATTTCCTTTCACCCTTCATTACACTATTCGATGGTCCTCCTCCTACTTCAATTAGTGCCACCTCTTGAAGTAGAAAGGGGAAGGTCAAGAATGTTCAAAAGGATAGTGGTATGAGAGATGTGTAGTATATAACTTTATCAACCCCCTAAAGTAGAGTACCATAGTACTTCAAATATGTAAATTCTAGATAATATCATATGTTCTATATAGTACATTAGAGAACATGTTAACTATGAAAAATGTTGGGGCATCTCCCACAGTTTGGATCCAAGGATTTAAGGATGAGGTCCCATATAGCCTTGAGACACACTAAATCTACTACTTAGGGATATGACTTAGGTACTCATCAGAAATCCTAGATTATGAAAGAATATAAAAGTCATTATTGTTAGGGTAAAAGTCACATTGTTGAGTTTGGATGTCTCTATGTAGTGGGTATGACTATAACAGATAGTGGTGATAGACCATCTACTATTCATGGTATTGTTTTGATCACATCCACTTTATCTTATACCTTGTTTAATACTGGTGCTTTTTATTCCCTCATATCTACACAGGTAGTCACTGGAATTAAAATAATAATAAATTGATTCTCTGAGTTAGTTTTATTTGATACACTATTAGGTATGTTAGTAGATAATATTCAGTGATTCCTAGAGTATCCTATAGTCATCTCCAACGATGGAAATTTATGGAACTTGATGATACTATTGATGGAAAACTTTTATTTGATACTTGAAATGAACTGGATAATCAACTTCAAAGATCACTTTGATTACTACCAAATATGGGAGTCATTTACTTCACCAAAGGGAGAGAGGTATGCAATTAATAGAGAATAGAAATTGGGAGAAGGAAGAGTTGGTCTTGAATTAAGTTAGCTCAGGATAATAATGAAGTAGATGGAGTTCGTAGCAATTTTGGTAGGATAAGTGATAGACCCCTCAAATTTTATCCCATTCATTTTCTCTATTAGGACGTCTTCCATGATGAATTCATAGGGATTCCTATTGATAGGGGAGTTGAATTCAAGATAGAGATCATACTGGGTGTGTAGCTGATCTAGATATCCTAGTATCATATGGTTCTAGCTGATCTAAAGGATATAAAGGTATAGTTCAAGGGATTATAGAAAAGGGTTCCATCAGGATGAGTACTTTACCATGGGGTGCACCTATCTTGTTTTCTAATAATGGGAATGAAATTCTTTAACTTTTCATTTATTACCAAGAGCTGAACCAAGTGAAGATTAAGAATATATATCCATTTCCCAGGATTATAAATCTATTTGATTTGTTATAGCAATCCATATGGTTCTCTAAGATTGAAATTTGATCAGTCTACCACCAACTATAAGTAATAGAGGGGGACATCCCTAAGATAGTGTTTCAAAGAATGTATGAGTTGTAAGAGTACTTGGTGATAGAGTTCAGACTAAAACAAATTACAAAAGTATTCATGGATTTCACAAAAAAATATATTCCAACATCACTTGGACTTGTTATTCATAGTATTCATTGAAAATATCCTCATATACTCACTAACACTAGACTAGTATTCTAGACATCTTGAGATAGTATTGATTATGCTTCGATCACATCATCTTTATGCCAATCTATCAAAGTGTAACTTACAGATTTAATAGGTGAAGTTATTGGGGGAATGTGGTGATTGAGATAGGTATATCCATGGACCAATATAAAGTGGAGGAAATAAAATCCTATACATGTACCTAGAACATGTCAAAGATAAGGATTTTTCTAGGCTTAAAAAGATATTACTAACATTTTATCCAGGACTTCTCTTAATTGTCAGCTCCTATGAATATGATAACCAAAAGGGAGTGAAGTTAAAATGGGTAGACCAATGTGAATAAGTATTTATTGAGTTTAATAATATTTATATTATATATCTAGTGCTAATACTCCCTAATCCAAGGATCATTTATCCTCTGAATTATTGGTAACACTATCTCTTTGGTGAGAGGTTTGTGGTCTATACTAATCATAAGACTCTCTGTTATATCTTCACACAACACGATCTAAACTTGAGGAGAAGGTTCTAGGTAGAGTATATTTAGATGTTTGAATTTGATAAGACTTATTTATCAGGGTAATTTAACATATTTGTGGATGCTCTTAGCCATACGACACATGTTGAGCATGTTCTTGGTGAGTGGCCCTGTAAGGAGCATTGAAATCTGATATGCTTGTTGGCCGATTAAATGATGGATGGTTTTGAGGATCATGGAATAATGACATGTATTCCATTTATGGTCAAATATTATCTAGAAGATTTTGTTAATAATAGATAGAAGAAAGACCCATAGTGTGTTTTGATTTAATAACAACTAGATGGAGTTGAATCGATACCTGGGTGGTCGTTGGATGACAACGATGTGATCCATGTGCATGGGAGAGTAGTAGTCCCTACTTCCATAATATAGGATATGATGATGGAAGTTCATACCTATAGATGGGTGGTATGTCCTAGTGTAAAAAATATTTATAACGACTTTATGTGATTGTCATGGTGTCCATGGATGAAGAGGAGCATCACTAGGTTTATTTCCCAAAGCCTTACTTTCCAGAGGGTAAAGGATGAGCTCTAGCATCTTGGTGGTTTTATCTAGCCACTTCCAATGCCCATGTGGAAGTGTAAGGACATCATGATGAAATTTTCCATTAGGTTTCTGAAGAACCCAAGGATTTGTAACAATGTATGAGTGATTTTTGATCAATTGATAGAATTTTATCACTTATTATCGATCCCGTAGACTCACTCTGTAGAAATGTTTGGAAAGATTTATGTTCATGAGACTGTACACTTTAATTGAGTTCCCTTGAGCATCATACCTGAAAAAGGCACATGTTTTACATCATGGTTTTGGTGAGGATTGTGTAAATCCATAAGGACTGAGATGAGATTGATTACAATGTACCATCATTAGACAAATAGACAGTGAAAGCAAAGGATTCATATACTAGAGGATATACTCCAAGCTTGTGTCCTAGACTTCAATGAAACCTAGTATGATCACCTATCCATGGTTGAGTTTTATTACAATAAATTTTTTCAGGATTCTATATATAGAGAAACTTTTGAGGATCTTTATGTATGGTCATTCCACTCATCGCTGTGTTGGCATGAGGTGGGTTAGGAAGCAATGTTTTGGCCTAGTATGGTATAGGATACATCATAGATTGTGTAGTAGATCAACAAGTGGTTAGTGACCTCTTAAATTAAGTATAAATCATATATATACCATAGGATACAACCTTTTGAGTTTATTGTTGGTGAATAGATTTTCTTGCGAGTTATACCTCTGTTGGGGAATCATTATTTGTATATACATGAGAAACTAGAATCATGGTTTTTGGACCATTTGTGATCATCAAATAGGATGGGATAGTGGTGTACCATATGGAATTTCCTCTATGTTATTGTTGAATGCATGATTTTTTCCAAATCTATTATCTTCAGAGGTACATTCCTGATCATAAACTTGTTTGGGAAAGACCGCTATAAACACTTCATAAAGACAAGAAGTTGTTGGAGGGGTAGAATTATAATATTATAATTTTTTAAATGTTCTTTAAACCCTTTATTTAATACAATTTATAATTCTTTTGTATGAAAAATTATAATTTTCCACTAATTATTACTCTTACACAACACTTATGGTCTGTGTAAGTGTAAGGAGGGTTTTAAAGACCCCACATAAGGGTAAGATGATCTTATATACATCACATAAGGTTAAATACTGACCTATGTATGGGTACCTAGGTGTTGTGTAAGGGTATGATAGAATTATTATATGTTGTATAAGGGTAACTCTGGAATTACGTAAGGGTACCTAGGAATTACGTAAGGGTAAATAGGAGCAACATAGGGGTAGATCTGAATTTGTAAAGGGTGTCTAAGGATAACCCAAGCTCTGTGTAAAGGTAATATGAGTTTAATAGGGGCACCTCAGACACTAAATACAGGTAATCTTTGAATTTATAAAGGCTGAATAAGGGTAACATGGTCATTGTGTAAAGTTAAGTCAAGCTATGTAAGTGACATTTGAATTCTTCAAGTTTTACATAAGGGTAGCTGGTACCCTGATGTGGCATCTATGAGGCGTATAAGGTTAAAATAAAATTTCCCTTACACAACTCTCTTTTTAGTGTAAATGTAATTAAAAACCATTTTTTTCAATTATTCTTCCCCAACTCAAGCCTATAATGCATTTTCAAAGTATTGAAAGCCTAAAATTATGGGAATTAATTCCTTAACTTGTTTAAAAATCATTACACATATTACGGAAGGATTTAAACACTTTTCAATTAATAAATGGTTAAAATATAAATTAAGTCATTAATTTAATTTGTGTTTTTTAATATTATGACTATGTATGTGGAACAACTTCTTCTAAAATAGTTTAACCTTGTAGCCTTTGTTTTTATAGATCCTTTGAGTCAATACAACCCAAAAATCCTTTTAAGAAAGATATGTGAAGTCCATTTGATCGAATTGGGATCATTTTCTAATTTTCTGTGCATGGATAAACTATCTCTCTCACTCTCCTATTTTATTAATATTAGATTTTCTTAAGGAGATATCTTTCTAGTTACCCCAATTAGTTTAAATTGTAAATATAGTTTTTCTTAATCATCTAGAAATTAAGGATAAATAATTTCATTAATGGTAATAATTTAGAAATTATCAAATAATGATAAGTAATTATTATCTCAATTTTTTTGGATTATTCTAGAGAGATAAAATTATTAACATATGTAAATTATGATTTTCTATAAGGAAGAAAGGTTTTCACATTCCATAACTTAAAATGATAATTTGAAATTATTCAGAAGAGATAAAGTGTTATCATATGTTGTGTTTTTATTTATTTATGAAATAAAATATTGTAATTGATTCTAGTAATCCTTGGATAGAAGTTTGAGATGATGAAGAAATAGACACGATTCTTGTGACATTTCCTTAAAATACTAAGATGTGGACATCGATAACCTTAATGTAGGAAATACCTTACCATTTGGGGATCTAGTTTACACTCATTTCCCTGATTTTATTCTTGTGTTAGCATAGTTTATGTTCTCCTTTGATGGTGATTTCTTTTGGGTGTGTGTGTTTCAATGTTACTCATACACAGTCATTGATCTATGAGTTTTTATAGATTATATTATCTCCATTTTTGATATAGATTCACATGATGTATTTTGATGATACTATATTTCTCATGATTCCATGTTTTGTATGATTATCATGATTTACCTTGTTGTGTATTATCTTGCCTTTGGTGGTTTGGTTCTTAGTAAACATAGTAGATGACCTTGATGGAATGAGTACCCATTAGAAGGGGAGCATGCGTGATGTGTGATGTTGATGATGGTGGAGCATGAGAGCCTTGTGGTCACACGAGACTCAATGTCTTGGGGATTTTGAGGAATGATCTAAAACTCAATTCATTGTTGGTTGTGAGTAGATTATTGGTTGATGCCTTATTAATTGTGATTAGTATGTACACTCAATGAATTTTGGATACTAAGTGACATGTTTACTATGTTGAGGATAGATCTAATCATTTGCAATATCATTGTTCATAATTCCGGCATAGAGCCAAAGAAGGTATGTCTGAGGGTTTACAGAGACTTCGTTAGTGTATAACTATTTAGTATGTGATTGTGTGTTTATTATGAATGACTTCACATTTATTATTTTCATGTAATAAACCTATTATAAATGTTTACACTTATTTAGGATTCATTTTTGGCATCCTACTGGGTTTTATTACTCAAATACTGTATAGGAATCCTAATGCGCATAAAGAATTCATTTATAGGGATCCGAGTAAGGCAAAGGGAGCCATTGCTGATGGTTAAGTATTTGAGCATTGAGTTTATGGGAGGACTAAGATAGAATCAAGGAGGCACCATAGTTTACTTATTTATTTACCTGATGCACTTTTATAATCTTCATTGCTTTTCCGACTAGGGATCCCATTGATATTATTGTATGACATGTATGCCATCTTTCAATTTACCAATGTTAATAAAATTATTTATTATATTTTTATTTATTTATTCTTTGTTTTTGTTCTATGACATGATACTAAGGGTATAGAATAATTCCCTCAACCCATGCTTCTCATTTCAGAAAATAAAAATGCTATATTTTTTGAAAAAATACAAAAGAAAAATAATCATAGTATTTAACTTACCTAGAAATTTTCCAATCTAGGTTTTGTAGAATTAGATACATACTTTAAAATTTAACAAAAATATAAAAAATAAATTAAAAAAATGTATTCACGTATGATACCTCTTCAAATAATTACACATTACAAATAAATTCTAATAACCTATAAAAATAAATATAAAACATAGGGTGAGAATTAATTTTCCTAGTAAGGGGTTTCCAAATAATTGGTAAGTAATTTTAAAAAATTTCTTTTGAATAAATAAATACTTATACATAGGATTTAAAAACATTAAAATATAATAATTTTCATACAAATTTGAAATCCATATATTTCAAAAATAAAAACATTTCAAAATAATTTCATGGATTGCTCCATTTGAAAATAATAATTTTTTAAGGAGTAATTATAAAAATCACTAGGCTATAAGAAAATTGTAAGACCACTTAGCTGTATCTCATATGAGACAATTTCCCCTTAAGGTCACATGTTCACTCCCTATACCATAACTTAACATTCAATACACTAGTACCAATTTTAAGAAATTTGTTTAATGGTTATCCATTTCTCAATCATAACCCAATAATGTTTCAAAATAATACATACATATTTTTTTAAATAAAATAATATTACATACTTATTAACATGGCATAATCATTTTTTTGAGAATTTGTAAAATAACATTTAGGAGAAATCCATGCTTATAAACAATTTCACTTATTTAAAAGACATAAATATAAGTGCTTAATAAATTAAATGAAAAATTTAATAAAAATTCATGGAATGCCGATGATAAATTAGATGATGATCATTTATAAATTATGAGTGACATACATGGATATGAAAAGACATTTTTTCACATTAAATAATAACTTTTATTTTAAAATAACACATAAAATGATAGAATACATAAAATATTAACATTTTCCATAGAGAATTTATTTTTAAAAGAAATAATTAAAGATAATAATAAAAAAACATAGTTTTTTATTATTTCAAAAGAAATTATTTTAAATATTGGAATAATTCTTCACAACATTTATTATTAGCATAATATATATATATATACATAAATATAAATTTGTAAATAATAAATAACCCTTAAAAACTATAAATTTAAACTTAAATTGATAAATAAAAATAAAAATAAAAATAATTCTTATAAACCATAAATTAAAAAAAATAAGTTGATAGGTTTAAAAATAAATTTAAAATAATCCCTTCCCTCAAAATTGGAACTCAAACAAAAAGTGAGGCAACATGATTGAGGTGCTTGAATGACATTGTGGTTGTGGCCTTCACCTCGAACTAGATGGATGGAAGAAGAGAAGGGTGGGTTTCTAATGAGGGAATGAGATTTAACAGTTTGATAAAGATATTCAGGTTGGTTGAGAAACAACTTTTGAGGGAAGATGGGTTTGAAAAAAAATGCACAATTTTGTTTTTTGGTCAATAGGAACTCGATTCAAAAGTGTTTGTGTTTACATTTAATTTTCTCAAGCTTCTTCAGGTAGCAAAAGTATCCAATCTGATGGGTGTAGGTCTGTAAATCCTCTTGCTGGAAGTAGATGGTGTGTTGGTTTCGACTAAAACAAAAAATTTGAGTTCCTTTTTCTATATCATGATAAATTCATTATTATTTTATATTATCATTCCAATAATCATTTATTATTATATTTTATTACATTTTCAATGTAATCAATCTCTCTTTCTCTTTGTTATCTTATAATTATTCCACTTTCTTTTTAGTTTGTCACATAATTTTTTTGAATCATTTTTTTATGTATCGCTTTTTTTCTTTTTTTATTTATCCAATTTTCACATTTTTAATTCTTTTTTAAATTATATTATGGTTTTTTTTAAAATTACATTACCTTTTTTAAAATTAAAACATGTAACATTTTTTTAAAGCAATGTTTATGGAATTCATTTTTTATATCAATATACTTATAAATATTTATAATTTCAAAATTTTATAAAAAAGCATAATATAATTTCATATATTTATAAAATATATTATCTTAAAATAATAATAATAATTTACTTCAAAATGATTTACTCTTAATTATTATTATTATTATTATTATTATTATTATTACCATTAATATAATAAAATTAAAAAATCCATTTTTTAAACATTAAAATAATAAATAATTATTTTATTTAAATTAAAATTACTATAATTTACTTATAAAAAAGTTATTTAAATAAAATAATAAAATAATATATTAAAATCAATTATATTTTAACATATCAAGTGATAAAATTAACTAAAGGAAATTAATTATATATGAGTTTTTTTAGCGTAAAGTAATAATATTTCATGCTAATATTATTTTTAATAGTAACATTTTTGAAGGAAAATAAAGCTAATAAATTATTTACTTATACATATAATTTCATGTATAAGGGAATTTATAAATATAATATACTTTATATAAAACTAATATTTTCTCTTGAGAAATATTAATATATACAAAACATTTAATATTAAAAATAATTTAAAATAAATAATTTTGGATTATTTTGAAAATAAATTTATTTTAGGAAAAAATCAGTTTATTTTAATTTAAGATATAAAAATTCTATCACATAAAATAAAAAGTAATTTTTCATAATTGACATAAAAAATTCTTTTAATCATACAAAATACATTAGTTTCTTAAAATATTTTATTAAAAATATTTATTTTAAATTTTAAATAAAAACAATTAATTAAAATAAAAGTACCATTTTAATTTCTTGGGGTGTTATATTATTTATACCTTAAAGAGAATTTCATCCCTGTAATTTGTTTATCGGACTAAAAAAATATGAATTTTTATCTTTAGAATTAGAAAAAATAGGACTACAAAACTTCTATACTCTACCACATATATTTTTATAACTACATATAATCTAAAAATCTGTTTAGACCATCACTTTAATTCAAATTATAACACCATGAACCCATGATTTTAGGTTCCTAATATAAAAAGGTTGTGTATTTTTTTATAAAATAAAAAAATACAAAGAGCATTTAACATTCCAGTAACTTTTTCAGTATTGGTTTTGGATAATTTGATACATACATTACAATTTAATAAAACTATATAAAATAAATTAAACAAAAAGTCTTCACATGCACCACCTCTTCAAATAATTACACATCACAAAGAAATTATACTAAACCTATAAAAATAAATTTAAAACATAGGGTGAACATTAATTTACTCGGTATGGTTTTTTATAATCATTGGTAAGTACTTTTAAAAGTTTTATTTTGAAAAAAATAAATAATTAGACATAGGATTTCAAAACATGGAAATATAATAATTTTCATACAATTTTGAAATCCATAAATTTATAAAATAATCACATTTTAAAACAATTCCTTGGATTTATCCATTTGAAAATAATAATTCTGAATGATTAATTATGGTACTCTGTAGGCCACAAGAAAATCATAAGGCACTTATCTATATCTCATATGGGAAGATGTTCCATTAAGGTCATGGGTTCAGTCCCCATACCATAACTTAACATTTGATACTCTAGTTTCAGTTTCAGGAAAACATTTTAATGGTCCTACTTATCTCAATCATAACCCAGAAATTTTCAAAATAATACATATATGATTTTTTTTAAAATAATATAATATTACATACTTCTTAATAGGGCATAATAATTTTTTAAGAATTTATAATATCATATTTAGGAGAAATCCATGATTTTAAAAAAATTCTCTCATTTAAAAGATATAAATATAAAGTCTTCATAAAAAAAATGAATACTTAGATGATATAAAAGATATAAATTCGTAATAAAATAAATGAATACTTGAATAAAAATGAACGGAATGTCGATGATAACTTAGATGATAGAAATTTCTAAATCATGAGTGACATACATAGATGTGCAACGATAGTGTTTTCACATGAAATAATAAATTTTATTTAGAAATTTCACAAAAAATGATAGAATACATAAAATATTAACATTTCTCATAGAAAATTTCTTTTTAAATGAAAAAATAAAATATAATAATAAAAAAACATAGTTTTATTTTTATTTTTTTATAACAACATATTTAAAATATAGGAATAATTA
The DNA here is from genome assembly GCA_963277665.1 of Viscum album. Lineage (NCBI taxonomy): Eukaryota > Viridiplantae > Streptophyta > Magnoliopsida > Santalales > Viscaceae > Viscum > Viscum album. Next base: position 1,343,085,724 of record OY728161.1, read on the forward strand.
TTCAAAACATTAATTATTATCATAATACACACACAAATAATATATATATATATATATGTATATATATATGTATATATATATATATATATATTTGTAAATAAAAGGTTACCCTTATAAACCATAATTTAAAACATAAATTAATAGATAAAAATAAAAATAAAAACAAATCTTACAAACCATATATTAAACATAAATTGATAGTTCTAAAAATAAATTTAAAAGAATCCCTCACCTCAAGACTGAAACTCAAATAAAAGGGGAGTCCTCTTGCTTGAGGTTCTTGTAAGAGATGTAGGCAGTGACCTTCACCATAAACTAGATGGATGGAAGAAGATGAGGGAGGGTTTTCAATGTGTGAATGAGGTTATATATATATATATATATTAAGGTTAGTTGGTAAGAAGCTTCTATGTGATTTTTTTAAACGACAATTTTTCTTTACGGTCAATAGAAACCTGATTCAAAAGTGTGTGTGTTTACATTTAAATTTTCCAAGCTTCTTTGTGAAGAAAAATATTCTACTTTGATGGCTACAGGTCAAAAAATCCTCTTGTTGGAAGTAGATGGTGTGTTAGTTTCGACTAAAACCAAAAATTTGAGTTCCTTTTTCTATATCACTATATATTTTTTATTGTTTTAATTTATCATTCAAATAATCATTTATTTATGGATTTTTTTATATTTTTAATGTAATAAATATCCCATTTTATTTGTTATCTTACCATTATTCCACTTGATTTTTGGTTTGTCTCGTCATTTTTTGAATCATTTATTTTTTTATGTATCTCCTTTTTCCTTTTTTTAATCAACTCATTTTCATGTTTTTATCACTTTTTGAATTTTTTTCACATTTTTTAAAATTGTTTTTCCTTTTTTTAAATAAAAACTTGAAATGTTTTATTAAATAAATGTTTCTGAAATTTGTTTTTTATGTTAATATAATTATATATTTATAATTTCAAAATTTTAAGAAACAAAAACATAATATAATTTCATATATTTATAAAAAATATTATCTTAAAAAAATAATTACAATTGACTTTAAAAAATAATTTAACCTTTATTATTTTTATTATTATTACCTTTCATTTCATAAAATCAATTTATCCAAATTTTAAACATTGAAAATTATGAATCATTATTTTATTCAAATAAAATTCAGATAATTTACTTATTAAAAAAAGTTATACAAATAAAATTATTCAATAGTTTATGAAAATTAATTATTTTAAAACATATCAAGTAATACAATTTTCTAGTAAAAATTAATTATTTGTTAAAAACAATTTAACATAAATTAATAATATTTCATGCTAATTTTATTTCTAATGTTAATATTTTAGAAGTGAAATACATGTAAAAAAATTATCTACTTGTACCTATAATTTCAAATTAAATTGAATTTATAAACATAATATATTTTATATAAAAAAAAATAAGTTTTCTTGAAAAATATTAATATTTAAAAATAATGTAATATTGAAACATAATTTTAAATGATTTTTTTAATTTTTTTAATATACATTTATTTAATAAATATATTAGTTTATTTTAATTTATGATATAGAAATACTATCTCTTAAAATACAAAGAAATATTTAATAATTGACATAAAAAATTGTTTTGATCACACAAAATACTTCAGTTTCATAAATTTGTTTTAAAAAATCTTTCTTTTAAGTTATAAATAAAATAAATACTTAATTAAAATAAAAGTACCATTTGAATTTGTTAGGGTGTCGCATATAGTCTCCCTGTGATGTACTTAGGACCTGACTGCTAGTCAACAACATCTTTTATGGGGGGCACACATGGGGTAATGTGTCACTCTGGTTTGGACCTGATGATTTGTGTTGGGGCATTACAGTTCTTTAGAGGTCATCACCTACATGTCAACCCATCCCAAGGGTTATTTAGAGGTCTATAAAGAAGTGTAAAAAAAAAATATACATAAACAAATATAAAAAATAATGGAAAACATCACCCCAAAACATAAATCATTTATCCAAGACATCCCAGCACAAACTGATCCCAAATTAATCCCACATAGTCACTTTAACTGGGTAGAAAACCCCAACATCACCTAGAAAACCAAGTTGAATCACTGCTATAAATGGGATATAACTCATTACATCCCATTAATGGAGTATACTAATGCAATACAGACCTAAAAAGTTACTTTAACATCACATTGGGAATTCTCATAGGGCTAAACATGGACCCACAATAAAAAAAGTATATATAATTTTATTAAATATCATTAAATGGTAAGGCACTTTCCACCATCTGCCCAATGATTCCAAAACAACCTTAATCACAACTTAATTTTTTTGGCACACCAAATAACTAAATCCAGCCCCAAAATCATACATTAAGGTCATATGAAAAGTTATATAGAGAAAAAATAGAAGAAATAAGGATGAAAGGGTAGAACGATGTTAGTCTTTCCAAGAGAGAACCATCAAGAAGAAAGACTCTACAAACAGTTAAGGGAGGAGTATAGATGGGCCAAATATTCCAAGAGAATACCCCAATGTTGTAAAAAACCATACGGTGTTTGAATTTTGGAAGGGAAATCCAAATAGGATTTTAGGGATAGAATTATGAGCCACCCTTAAAATAAAACTTCCTAGGATGGTTTCATGACATGAACACAAGGTTGAGTTTGTGAATCACCATAGAAAAAACACTGAGGGTATCTTCCATGAATTTTTATGGCATGAAGGACACCTTTAAATCATGAATATCTACCTATATCATGTTACAGCTACAAGCCCCTCTAGTTTCTCTTGAACCCATCCATGAGCCTTCTTGACACCTTGAATAACCCAAAAAAATGTGTTACACATGTCTAGGTTGAAATTAAATATCAAGGAACCTAAAATATGAGGGGATTTATATGGACCATTTAATAAACTAAGCTCACTTATTAGAGATTAAGGAGATGAGTGTGTTGGATGTTTTATTAAGGTAATATTTGGAGAGTATTATGATGCTTTATGGGGTTCCGAATATGATCATATCTGATCATGATCCCTACATCACCTTCTAATTTTATAGAGGCCTCTATCTAGATTTTTTTTATCTCAACTATGCTTTAGAATCACTTTTCATTCACATAAGTATGGGAAGACAGATCATACTATCCATACATTGGAAGATATGTTGTGTATGTTTTTTCTGGATTTTGTAGGTTTATGGGTGAAGTACCTACTATCACACCCAGATTTTCAATTCCATGCTTTGTTTCAAATCCTCTTTTAGTTCTTAGATTTCTCTTGGTTTTCGGGTGTTCGAGGTTTGAAATTTTGGTGCCTCTTGTGTTATTGATCTATGACCTTAGTCTTGGGGTTCTTTTGTGGTACTTGTAGTGTTCTTTTTTCAAAGGGATGGTATGAGGTTATGGTGTTTTGGAGTTGGATTAGTGACACTCCTAGTGGCCCCCCCTGTGGGGTAAGTTGTTGATGTGGTTTGTACCCATGAGTTGGATGAGTTTCGGGGTGAAAAGAGTGATTTGTTTTTATAATTTCCCCTATACTTATCATATCTTTCCCCCTTGGTTTCCTCCTTGTACCCCCTGAAATTGGAGGCAAAACATCACTTTTTGTGTGGATAGAACAGGCCGCACGGTTTGGCCACATGGTTTACTAAGCCCTGCATCCAAACCATGCAAGGTGCCCAGGTCATTAAAAATATTTTTAAAATTACAATTTTTCCCTCATGTAAATAAACCTAATCCACCCCATTCTTCCCCCATTCAACCCTAGAATCCATGAGAGGCCTCCAATCTCCCTCAAAATCCCATGGAACCCATATTTGATGGTGGTTTTGGTGGGGAAACTTCAATATTTCATCAAGTAAGTTTTTCTCTCTTCATTTCCTTCCTTATCCTTAGGGTTTCATCCCTCTTTCATGAAGTTATAAATTATCCAGAAGTTAGGGTTTGTACCTAGGGTTTTATTAGGTGTCTTTTTGGTCAAATATTGTGTTCTAGGGCTCGATTTCACTCCCTTCTGGTGTAGTCATGGTGCGACTTATGTTTCGTACAACAAATCAGTGTTTTGACACAAAAGGTAGGTGGTTCCATGTGTAAGAATACTAAGATGAGTTATATTTGCTTTATTTTTATTTTTATCATGTTCTTCTTACATTATTTTTGGTTCGGGAACCATTTTTTGTAGTGTTTATCATGCACTTAATTTCAAAGTTTCATATTTGTTTGAAAACGTGTGTTTTCCATGTGTATTTTTGTGGTATTATTTGAGGTAATTTTAAATCTCTTGATAATGGTTTTATAAATATTTCTAGGGATTCAAATTCTATTTTGGATTGTTATTAGTGTGATTTTGGCCTTGAAATAGGATGTTGAAATGGTTTTGGTGAGAAAAACATGGTTATACCCCTTGGGTTTATTTTATGAAAATTGAAAATGATTTAGTGAGTTAAAAAAAGTGGGAAAATGATGTACATGTACTATTTTGGTTATTTTATTCACTTAATATGGGTTTTTAAAGGTGAATAGGTGATTTAAGATGTCAAACATTTTTAGAATGTTTTATAAATTTCTGAAATGCTTTATCAAATTGCAAGAAAGGTGTGAAACAAGTTTGTGGGCTGTTTTGTGTGAATATAATGAGAAAAATGAATTTTTCTTGCGAAAAGAGTTTTTTGTGAAATGTATGTGGGTTGTTTGGTGAATGTGTGACTTGTAAGTGGTATTTTCATGTTAAAATTATATTTCATGGCTTGTGGAACTTGTTTGAATAGTAGAGGGAAAACACAGGTGTCTAGGTGGGTGGATGTGTACTGGTATGCTAGTGAACCCATGAGGGTTGGCCTCAGTTTCACGTAGAAATTTTGATGCTGACCACCCTAACTAAACTATAACTATGATGATGATATTGGGGAACCACTAAGTTATGGGTATTCTCCCTACTAGTGGCTCATGTGCATGAGAATAGATATTGTGATGGTTACTTTCACCGAGATACGAGATACCTGGGACCCACAATGTTCTAGTGCCTAGGGGTTATTTCCTGTTTCATGTGATCATTAGATGATTAATTCTTACCATCAGTATATGGTATTTATGTATGGAAAATTCAGTAGCTTTGTAATTCTATTTAAAAGTGTTAATTCTTTAAAGTAGCCCACTTGAAAACTGTTCTTATTTAAAAGTACATCTCTCTAAAATTCTCATTAGCATTCCATGTCTATGAAAATTTGCAAGATTTTTATCTTTGAATGTTTGTCACATGTAATATCTTAGTGGTGGTATCCTACTGGGCTTTGGCTCACACCCTACTTACACCTTTGGGTGTTATTAGACTTGTTATTTTTGTCACAGGTATGGGTACAACTTTTTGTGAGATTGGTTTGGGTTTTTAGTGGTCCTTCGTGATGCAATGTTGTGGAGATGGCTTAAGGGAAGTGCCTCTTGACAGGAGTAGGTTCTTGGGCTATCCTTTTTGGGTTTCTTCAGTTGTTATAGTCATTTATAATTGTTTTAAATTATGAAATTAAATTCTGAATTTTTGTAAAAGATGGGTTGTTTTGAAAAATTCCGATTTGTTATATTGGATTTGTTTGTGGTTTCTTGTTTATAAACTTTGGTAAATTGTTCCAAAATTTAATTTTATGATACCTAGGAACTTGTGTCAGCCCATGGGGATCAGGAACTCCCTTTGTGCCTTGTCACGAGATGAGTTTGGTGCCAGTTTTGATGGTGACCAGATTCGGTTTGTGACAAAATGGTATCAGAGGGAGGTTCACTCTCTTTGGGTTATGTTATCTGGGGAAGAGTTGGGATTGTCTGGGGCTAGGATTTTTAGGACTTGAAATTATGGTTATGGGTAGTGTGCCTAGACAGAACACCTCATGAAGGGATTTGAGTCATCAGGGGAAGTTGATATTTATCTAAGTCCTTCAGTTTTCTTGGTTTGATGATGATTAGGGGGAAATGAGAAGAGAGTTGGGTTAATAGTCTCAGTGAGCTTGTAGGGTCTAGAAAGCTATGTGGAGTTGGAGACAATTCCCTAGAACACTATCTATTATGGTGAATTGATTGGAATATGGAATCCAACCATATTTCCAATTCACCTACCAAAACTAGTTTCTCCTCATATTGTCTTGTGTCCTTTAGTTTTGAAATATTGTAAGTTTGGTTTTAAATAAAAAAATGACATGGATTTAAAAAGCATAAAGTTTTTTTGAAATGATTTTCCAATAAAGAGGGAGTAGTGTGCTTGTTGAAATGGTGGAACTGAATTTTTATAATTGTTTTGAAAGATAAAATGGTGTGTTTACATCTCTTTTGAAAGTAGGAACTACATTAAAGTTGGTTTTGAAAAAGTGTTTCCAATTAAGTACTCTAAACTACTGAAAGGTGTTTTAATGGGATGATATGTTTTAGAGGTCATGTGGGGAGTCTAGAAATTGATCTTGACTTGATTTGGTAACTAGAGAATATTTGAAAAGTTTTATGAAAATTTGGAATCTTTTTTTAAAATGAGAAGAGTTGAGTTCCCTATTTAATAGGGATTTATGAAATGGAGTTTGTCTTGAAATTGGAAGTGTTTTAAAATGGGATGAAATGTTTTGAAATTAGTGTACATGAATTTAAAGTTAGTTTTTGCTGAATGATGGGTGATCTTTTCAAAAAATTTATGAATCATTGGAACATTGTTTTAAAAAAAAGAGATGGGTTTTCAAAGGAATGGAGGTTGATGAAAGGGATTTTTCCTAAAAATGGGAGTGTTTTGAAATGGAATGAGATATTTTGAAATTGATGTGAATAGTTTGAAAGTGAGTTGTCATTTGAATGATTGTGCCTTTTTGAAAAATTTTGTAAGCTGTTAATTGGGATTTTTATTTCGTTGTTAGCAGTCTTGAGAAAAAATCAAGTATTGGTTGACTGTTTTGGTTTTGAAAAGTGGAAGGAATGTTTTTGTTTTAACCTTTGGTATTTTTATGAGTGAACACATTCATGGGGTTATATGGGATGATATATGGTTAATGGAATTAATGGATGATTACCAGGATGGATATGAGGAGGGTGCTCGGTGTAGCACAAAAACATGTTTATGTGAGGCCCATGGGGTACCATTGGTGGACATGCAGACTACTAAACTATTTATTTTCAAATAGAAGATTTTAAAGGGAAACATGATGTCTTGATTTCTGGTTTGGGATGGTGTGTCTTATGTGTTTTTGGAAATGTAGTTTTTGTGGGATGTTTTGAGTCCAAGACCCCCTCTTATTTAAATGGTGTTTTGGGTTTGTGTTTCTTTGGTAAGTTGGGTTGAAGGGTTGGTTAGTGGTATCTTCTAAGAAATGTTTTGTGATACCTTTATGGTGTATCCATTCATGTATTTGGATCTGGTTTGTGAAACTTTTTGACCAATGGACCAGCTTGGTTGGGTCCTTGGGTTCTCTCTTTGGGTAAGGTACGCCCCCATTAAGGGTTAGTGAACTACTAAAGTGCAGCCCATATTGTTTCTTTGTTGGAAGATCCTCGAGTTGATCAATATAAGGAATATTTTTCTTGAGCTTTGGAGATTGAGTTTACGCATTTTCCTTTATAGGTTTTTCATATCCTCTTGTAGTGGGAGAGTGCTCATGGAAGGTTGAAAAAGACCTTAGTTTCTTAACTTACCTGATTCGTCGAAGGTGGAAGTGGTCTGGGGTTGTTAGTATGGATGAGTGTCTGGATAGTGTCTAAGAGGGATTCTAGGCCCTTCATAGTCTCTTTGATGCAGGAGTTCATGTTATACCACTAGTGTATGAAATCTAGTCCTGAGAGGCTGTTATGGAAACTTTCTAGAATTGTGTGATGTTTTGGGGATATTGCATATGGTCCATCTCAATATATTGTTTCTATCAGTCATAATGGTCATGTTTGGTGATTCCTTGTGATGTCATGTTCTCGTTTAACTATAAAGGTAAAGTTGTATAATATTTTGTAAGTCTTTGTTTTTTCAGAATTTTGTCTCCTTTCAGGAAATCTCGACAACCTTTGTTTTGAGGAAGGTGTTTCTATATATCCTTTTCTCTTTCCATTTCTCATCTGAGGAAACAAAAAGTGATATGTGTGTGTCTTATAAAAACTTTTTTAGTGAAATGTTGGGTTAGGGTAAGGTGAGTTTGGAATGTGTTATGTCTTGGGGAACCTATCTGGGATCAGGGTATATTATCATGGCACCAAAAGGAGAAGTTCCGTTCGGTGGGTTTACAAAGCCTAACTCCGAGGCCGAAGATGCTTCAATCATTTGAGCTCCAACCATAGGTTCCATAATGAAGCTGGAACATAGTCCAGGGAAATACCGGGGTCATTTAAACCCTTGTACAAAGTCATTTCCTCAGTGTGAAATATGGGAATAGTTTAAACCTATAGTGTTTTCATCTTTCTTGTATTGTTTTTGTTTGATGGAAAGAGGTGGAGGGCCACGTTACCATGTTGTCACCCAATTTCATTCCACCCCCTTTGGTTTCCATTGAGTTTTTGGATAAAGGTTTCGATTTGGGCTAGGAAGATTAAAGAACATGGTTTGCACACAGTTAGTAGTAACCATATGCCAACCTAGGAAACCGTGTGACTAGAGATAGTAGCTATTGCACGGTCTTCGTATAGCTATGTTCCTTTTCCCATGTAACCATGAGAAGTTTCCCCTTTGGACAGAATTCTATGCACTATTAGCGTACGATTTCCCAAACCATGTGGCCATTCAAACTCTTTAAATTTTGGGGCCTTTCTGTGCCGACCCGTACTGGTGGGATAAGCTGCTTGCTTCTTATGGTGGGGAGATCCACTATGTGTTTTATGTATGTTATTTTGGAAATTTCTAGTGGAAGTCTACCCCTTGTACTGGGGAGTCAGTTTGGGATTCCCATGTTAGTGTCCTGATTCTGTATCGTGAAAATTGAAGTTGTCTCTTATGGAGGGGAGCACATTTGTGTCTACCCATACTAGTAACTAATATTTGTACTTGGTCTTGGCATAGAGGTAGGTAGTCTCATTTGGAGCTATCTAACTACCAACATATTCCTTGGGTAAACGTTGGGATTAGAGAGCACCCAACAGTTTAGTTAAAGTAAGGTAAGTGTAACCTTGTTCGATATTTTTGTTCATTTGGGTAAAATTCTTGAGTCTTTTTCAGATAGTGTTTTAGGAGTTTTATTTTGGGATAAAGTTAGAATGTGATTGAATTTTTTAAGAAATTGGTGTAATTTTTGGTTTGGGAGAGTATTTCTTCCTTAACTGATCACTGGAGGTGTTTTGGCCTTTGGGGGAAAAACTTGGAAAAGGATTACATCTTGGTTTATTGGTCGGGTTTGGTTTTTTTTCTTTTGGACTTTCTATGGATTTCTGTGGGTGGAAATATTTATGGTGGGGAGAATTGAAACACTCAGATTTTTAATTCCATGATTTTTTTCAAATCCTCTTTTGGTTCTTAGCTTTCTCTTAGCTTTCGTGTGTTTCGGGATTGAAATTTTGGTGCCTCTTGTGTTATTGATCAATGAAATTATTCTTGGGGGTATTTTGTGGTACTTGGACTCCTATTTTTTCAAAGTTATTGTATGAGGCTTTTGTGTTTTGGAGTTGTATTAGTTATAATCCTAGTGGAACCACTTGTAGGGTAAGTTGTTGAAGGGGTTTGTACCAATGAGTTGGATGAGTTTTTGGGTGAAAAGGGTGCTTTGTTTTGGAAAATTTTCTCCTCTATCCTTATACTATATTTACCACTTGGTTTCCCTTTTGTACCACCCTAAAATTGGAGGGAAAAACTCACTTTTTGGGTTTCCAGAATAGGCCACACGGTTTGGCCGCACGGTTTACTAAACCATGCCGCCAAACCGTGAAAGGTTTACAGGTCATTACAAATATTTTTGAAATTCCAATTTTTCCCTCTTAGAAATAAACCTGATCTACCCCATTCTACCCCCATTCAACCCTAGTATCCATGGGAGGCCTCCACGCTCCCTCAAGATCCCATAGAACCCATATTTGATGTGGTTTTTGGTGGGGAAACTTCAAGATTTCCTCAAGTAAATGTTTCTATCTTAATTTCTTTCCTTCTCCTTAGGGTTTCCTCCCTATTTCATTAAGTTATAAAATTTAAAAAAGTTAGGGTTTGTACCTAGGGTTTGATTTAATGTATTTTTGGTCAAATATTGTGTTTTAGGGCTTGATTTCACTCCCTTGTGGTGTGGCGATGGTGCAGTTGAAGTTTTGCACAATGAATCAGTGTTTTGACCCAAAGGGAAGGTGGTTCCTTGTATAAGAATCCTAAGATGAGTTATCTTTATTTAATTTATATTTTTAGAATGTTCTTCTTACATTATGTTTGGTGTGGTAACCATTTTTAGTAGTATTGAATAAGCACTTAATTTTAAAGTTGCATATTCGTTTGAAAATGTGTGTTTTTATGTGTATATTTTGTGGTATTATTTGAGGTAATTTTATAGCACTTGAGAGTGGTTTAATAAATTTTTATAGGGTTTCAAATTATATTTTGGATTGGTATTGGTGTGATTTTGGCCTTGAAAAAGGGTTTTGAAATGGTTTTTGTGTGCAAAACATGGTTATACCCCTTGGGTTTGTTTTATGAAAATTTAAAATGATTTAGTGAGTTAAAAAAAGTGGGAAAAGGATGTACATGTATTGTTTTGGTGATTTTATTAACTTAGGATGAGTTTTTTAAAGGTAAAGAGGTGATTTAATATGTCAAAAATTATTATAATGTTTTATAAATTTTTGAAATGTTTTATCAAATTTCAAGAAAGGTGTGAAACACATTTGTGGGATGTTTTGTGTGAGTATGATGTGAAAAATGTATTTTTCTTGTGAAAGGATTTTTATGTGACATGTATGCGGAATTTTTGATGAAAATGTGACTTGTAAGTGTTATTTTCATATGAAAATTATATTTCATGGCTTGTGGAACTTGTTTGAGCATAAGAGGGAAAACCCGAGTATCTAGATGGGTGAACGTGTACTAGTATGCTAGTGATCCCATGGGTTTTGTCCTCAGTTTCATATAGCAAGTTTGATGCTGACAACATTAACTAAAATACAATGATGACAATGATGTTGGGGAACCACTATGTCAGGGGTATTCTCCCAACTAGTGGCTTGTGTGCACGAGAATAAATATTGTGATGGTTACTTTGACCGAGATACGAGGTACCTGGGACCCACAATGAGCTAGTTCATAGGGATTATTTCATATTGCTTGTGCTCATTAAATTATTTATGATTACCGTAAACAAAAAGGTATATTTGGATGGAAAATTCAGCAGCTTTGGAATTCTACTTTAAAGTGTTAATTATTTAAAGTATCCCACTTGAAAACTGATTTTATTTAAAATTGCATCTCTCAAAAATTCTTATTAGTATTCCATGTTTATTAAAACTTACAAGATTTTCATATTTGAATTTTTATCATGTGGAATATCTTATTGGTGGTATCCTACTAGGCTTTGGCTCACACCATACTTACACCTTTGGGTGTAAATAGACTTGGTTATTTTTGTCACGGGTTTGAGTAGGGCTTTTTGTGCCAATGGTTTGAGTTTTTAGTGGTCCTTCATGATGCAGTGTTGTGGAGATAGATTGAGGGCGATTACTCTTGACATGAGGATGTTATTGGTATGTCCATTTTGGGTTTCTTCAGTTATTATTATCTTTGAAAATTGTTTTAAATTATGTAATTCAATTCTGATTTTTTGTAAAAGATGGGTTGTTTTGAAAAATCCATATTTTTTATATTGTATTTTTTTGTTGTTTAATATTTAAAAACTCGGGTAAATCATTCCAAAATTTAATTTTATGATACCTGAGCACTTTTTCTAGCCTGTGGAGATCAAGAACGCCCTTCAGGCCTTGCCACATCCAGGGTTTGGTGCATGTTTTGATGGCGAATAGATTTGGTTCGTGACACCTACCCTTAGTTGTGTTTTATTATAATAATATTTATCACATGACCATTATTATGGACTTATTTTAAGTGTTTTATGATTAAAATTTATGATTTAAATTGGTTTAGACCAATGTTTGAGATTCATCTATTCATAGTCTAGAATTGGTGTAGAAAACTACAAATAAACTATAGGTGATTCGTGAGTGGATAAAGGTAGTGAAAGATCATCAGAAGCCCTACGGTGATCATTGGATAAGGTCTATGGAGTGTAGTGTTATAGATCATGTGTTCTTAAAGTTATCTCCTCAACATGATCAGGGAAGGTTCGGTTATGGGAGTAATATTTCTCCATAAATTTTTTAACCTTTTAAGGTGTTGGAGACTGCAGTAGCTGTTGTATATCATTAAAAACATCCCCAATCGATGAACCAGATCCAATAAATTTTTCATATATTATAGCTTCATTGGTATTTTCATGATGATTCTTGTGTTAATGACTATGGAGTGTCGGAATTTAAAGATGAATCGATGTTCGAAGAGTGGCCTGTTGGGATACAAGACCATCATGATAAGTTGTTATTTAGGAATTATATTTGTATAGTTCATGTATTGTAGAAACATAGTATCTTAGGGGAATGTACTTTGGAGTGAGAGTCATTGAAGCACACTCAATAACCTCATTTGTTTGATATTTTGTTTTTTTGATATGATATATATGATATTTTTTGATTTATTATATAATTTATGATGTTGTATGTTTATAAAACTTGTTCCTTATGGTGAGCTATTTGTTCTCTTTTATATAATTTGTTTTGAGAGGTATCTTATAGTTTGGTTGTTTTTGTCCCTTTATATTTATCCTTTGTGGATTTTGTTTTTATTCTCAGTGATGGGAATCATATAATTGGTATCTAATTAAAGGGCCTATAAATTTCCATGACCCTTCCTTTGTCTATTATTATGTGTTGGCAGATCTTGCAGGTGAATGATTTTATTCTTGAGGTTGATGGAAGGATGGAGTAGCTAGAATTGTTGGATTTTTCTGGAAGAGGTTTCTTATAATGTGGGAACTTGTGTTATGCAATCAGAGGTCAATTTATAGATGTGTCAAGATATATGTATGATTCATATCCTAGGTGAGTAATCTAAGAGAATTAATACTCACTATATCTCAGGGAGGAATATGGGTTACAACATGAGGGGTTCTAACCATGATGCTAAGGTCCGATAGAGGGACTTTTTGAAAAGTATTTTCGGAAAAAAATTATGAAGGATTTTATAAGTCTTATAATTTTATTTTTTATGTATTAGGTTGTGAAGTGAAGTGTTTTGATGTGCCACAATTTCAAGAAGATAAAATTTCATTAGTTATGAGTTGGGGTCCTTATGGCTTGGTACCCATATTGTGTCATGGTTTGGTTTTTAGGGGATTATGTATGAAGTGTGACCAATTGGTCAGAAAGCATTCTTACTTTGTTATATAATATTAAAAGATTTGAATAAGTCTTAAATACGGGGAAATGAAGTTGATCATTGTGTGGATTTAATATATTTATTTAAATCATCCTTGTTGTAGTGTAATCACAACCTATAATGACGAAGTGATATTTTTTCTAGGACCGAGTATAATTTTGATGTGTCTCTCAAATTCCTTTTATTTTATCATTCTTCCAACAATACTGTAACATCCTAGGTAAATAAAAAATATGAAATTCTCATATTTATCAATATTTGTGAATAAAATGATAACATTACTTTAAAGGTAATGTTATGCTCGATGGCGTACCCAATACACAACAATGAGTTTCTTTGAAATCTTACATTGCACACTAATAATATAATAATATTATTTTAAATAATAGTTAATTACTAGCCATTGTAATGGTAGGAATGAACATAACTAACTAAAAAATGATTAAATATGTTTGTTAAATATTTTTACATTTATTCAATAAATGTTAGGGGCATAAAATGCAAATGAATCCAATTTTAAGAATAAATACCCTAATATTTTTAAAAGATTATTTTACAGCATTTTGGTGGTGAAACTTTTTTAACTCTAACTTCTAACAATTTTATAAGCTCTATTTATCAAAATAAAATTATTCTTTAGAATTGGGACATTGAAATTTACTTTGGATAAATTTTTGGTATTTTTCTAACAATGTTCATTTTTTAATGAATAGTGAAAAATACTACATTTTACTTCAAAACTTTTTTTTCATCTAATTTAATTACATGTTTATATTATATTTTTAATTGTTTTAAAGTGTAATAAGAAAATATTTTTACCATTTAATCCAATGGTGGTCATTAGAATTAATTTCACTTTGAAAATGCACATAAACAAGTGTCAATCTTTTGATAGATATTGTTTTTCTTAAAAACACGCTATTTGTTTTGACAGTGGGAATTAACTATATAATTTATTAATGAAACTTCTATGTTTTTAATTTGGTAAAATGGAAATCATTTTTTAATTTGTAATATCAAATATATCTTAGGGTGATTTTTTTGGTATTTTTCTGATAATGTTCATTTTTTAATGAATAGTGAAAAATAAAGCATTTTAATACAAAACTGCCTTTTCATCCAATTTATTTATACAGATATATTGTCATTTTAATTGTTTTTAAATTATAATTGAATTATGTTTTTATAACTTAATACAATTTTGTTCATTGAAAGTAATTTCACTTTCCATTGGATGTAAAAACAAGTCAATCTTTTGATAAATTTTACTTCTTAAAAACTCATCTTTTGTTTTGACAATGAGATTTACTTTTAAATTAATTACTAGAATTTATGTGTTTTGAATTTGGAAAAATGGGTTCCACATTTGGAATCATAAGGTCCAAATTATGTAATTAAGAATATTTTGTTTTTGGAATTATGAATAGTAATGATGATAATTATCTTTAATTATCGTGTTTAATTAGTAATCGGGTAGTTAAGGGTAATAAAATAATATCATAAAAATATAAAATGACCCCAAAATGTGTCTTAATGCTTTTGGTGGTGTCATGGTCGACCAAGGGGAACCTTTTTCCAACTTTGGGGCCCCATGGAATCACTTTAGTGTGATAGTGACTTTTTATCATATTATTTTTTAAAGAAAAAAATATAAAAAAGGTTTGTATATCCTAAGTAAAACAATTTTAATTTTGTTTACATAAATGATCTCTTTGACTATAAATAGTCATTTGAATATAAAAATATTTCCTACATGATGGTATTTTTTTTATAATTTTTATACATTAAATAAATAAATTTATTTATGACACCGTGATGATGCAGTGATTACCTCATTAACGAACGATTTCAATAAAATGAAAATATAAGATAAAATCTAAGACTTAAACTTGTCAAAAACCTATTGGATGGGTGTATTTAGAACCCTTATCACCTTATCCTCTAAATATACAATTTTGGGACCTTTAAAATCCTAAAATCATTTTACAATAAAGTAACATATCATGACTTTCTAAGAGTGCCCCACCTCCCTCTTATAAAAGGCCCCCAGCTCTACCCCCTTAACCCCACCTCTCATGCCCTTGGCTCATCCAAACTCTGCTCTTATTGTCTCTAAAAATCCCTCTGTTACTCCTAGAAGCCTCACTTTTGGCATATTTCTTTCCAAGTAAGCCTTTGGGCTCAAATAAAAAAGAGTTACCCGATTTAAAGGTAATGTCTTCTCTTATGTTCTTTTGTTTTATTTTGATTCTCCAACCCCTTAAACACTTTTTATTCCTTTAATTTGTAACAACAAAAATATCTTTAATATACTAGGATGTTTTTATGATATGTATTTGAGCTACACTTACACACACCTCTATCTAATAGGTTAAGAACATACTGTTTCTGTGGACGACGAACTACTGCCTCACGAAACGATGATTGTTCAATGATCTCCTACCACCTCTCATGGTGGCCATTATGATGTCAATTTATTTTATATATGATATATATGGTATTTATGTTTTCTATATTATTATGTATTTTATATTTAAAACATACCTTTATGCTTTGAATGTTGTGCACATGCGATAATTTCATATGAGGAAGTGTGGACTACCGCCCCGTCAAGTGATGTGACTCATTCATGCAATACATGGAATGTATAAAGAATGAAATTAATGAAATTATGTTACTTATATAACATATATATTATACTGTAATTATAATATATATATCTCTCATTTATTTTTAATTCCATTAATATGACAAAGAAATGAAAGTAGTGTTCATACATACATACGACCTACCGTCTCCATGAACGGTGAATTTCATTTATTTTTATCTCAAAATGTTATAGAATAGTATAAAATGAATATTTAATGGATATATATTATATTTAAATCATTAATAAAATTCTTGAGATGATGTACTTATAACTACATGGACAATTCTTTTCAAACAAGTTCATTTTTGACTCATGTACCAAACATCGACAAAAACATTTGATTTGAACTCACATAATTAACTAATTATTATAAAATTATAATAAGTGATATTAATTGAATAATAAACTTTAAAGGAGGTCCTTAAGTAATTATAAATTGAAAAAAGTTTATTTTTCAGGAATATAAAGAAATGAATAAGACAAGTCGGACTTGATGTAAGGGATCCTCCCTCTCTTTTTCTTTTTAAGTACTCTTTTTTTATGTAATTTATTTTAAGATCCTATTTATTATGTTAGGGTATGTTATTTTATATTACTCTTACTGTAATTTTTATGTTCATATGATGAGACACCCTATTTGATCTCATCAATCCATTTTTTGGGAAGTTTTAAGTGGCGCCGTTAGGCTGCCGAAATTTCATAAGGGGTTTTCTTATCTAACTTTTAATTCCATGAGATTTCCACTGTTCGCCACTTATTTATGGAATGTGGTGTATTTTTTACTAACAATTGATATATATTATCATTATTCTATTTATATTCATGGTGTTCTGTAATTAATTTGGTGGTTATTATCTTTTGGTCATACGACTCGATTGATTACAGAAAGGTAATGGGTTTTTCATCTCACTTTTATTCCCGTGAGATTCATGCTACATTTTCCGCTATTTCATTTTGTGTAGTGTATGTACTCCCCCTGAATGTATTATTTGTGTAATATAATTTAATTTATGGGTATTTACAACTTCATTGTATGACCCTTATTTCATGGGGTGTTCGTTTTGAAAGTTACATAAATCGGTAATGGAACCTTTCACCCTCCCCTTTTTAAAAGACTTCTTTTTTTGATAGGTCTTTTAATTTACATATTATTATGTTGGTATATGTTCTTATATATACTTATTGCTATAAATTTTATGTCCAAGTGATGAGATACACTTTTTATCTCTCATCAACTCATTTTCTGAACTTTAAAGTTATGCCGTTAGGCTGTCGAATTTCTGTAAGGGAACTTCTTAACCCAATTTCAATTCTTTGGGTTAAACCTATACTTCTTGATTATGTAATTACATGAATATGTGTGGATGAAATCTGATTGTTTTACACTTAATATCCACTTATATTGGGTGTATTTATATTTGTCACACATAATTATGTAATTGATTTATCCTTAATCTAAGGATACCATATATGTACGGGACTTCGTCTAAATCTCCCTTAATTGAGGCATATTTTATTTTATACCCAACTTTATTACGGTGTATAAAACCCTTCGACATTTAATTTTATTCAAAAGGAATCTTTTTATACCAAGCGTTTTACTAAACAACAAAAGGGAATGTTTTTGTCTTATGTATGCGGTGACAACAACTTCTCCGCCGCCGTGACCATTATTTGAGTTTCGGCTTCCTCTACAAACCATAACATTTTTTAAATGAAAAATAAATACCATGTTTTACTTTTATTTTATTTTGGTATTGAAAATGGTTTTGGTAATGTTTTGATTATATCAATGTGTTGTATGGATATATTGTGATTGAAATGTGGAAACATTATGTTTCTTTTATGCATGTTTTATGTGATACGATTATGTTATGGTTCTTTGGAATTATTTATGAATAAGGGTGGTTACATGATAAACTAAGGGCGTTTGAGCCCGTGATATATCTCTAATGCATTGGGTAACACAAAGGAGTTAAACGCTATGGTTTCTCCGAAGAGATTTAGGGAATATACTGTGATGGGTATTCCAAAAGTAACCATGAGGGTTACTCCCTATGTAAGAATGTTATGAATGCCTCAAGTTACATTTATGTATTATGATTTGTCTTATGATTTCAATGAGTTATACATAAATATTATGATTTCAGTAGGTATGTTATGATTGAAAGTTATGGTTTCATTGATTTTTATTTATTGGCGGGTTAATGTTTCCTTTCATTATGTTATAACCCTTACTGATATTTTTATGCTCATCCCAAGTTTTTGAAATGTTTTTCACAGGTTATAAGGAAGGGTAAGAGAAAGGAAGTATTCAAGAAGATTTATATGAATAAAGGAACTGTTGTTTTATTTAATGATTTTTTTTTTATTTTTGTGAAAAATCAGTTATAGTAGTAGTGTCTACTTTGTAATCCTTTGAGATGTAATAGTTATGTCCTAATTTTCTAAGACTTTAAACCTAAAAAGATCCTCAATGTGAATTATTCATTTAATTCGAGATTAAGTAATGTTTTAAGGCCGGGTCCTTATAGTTGGTATCAGAGGTCGGTTTAGATAACTTTATAGGTTAGAGTATTGTTTAAGCATAAGTGGAAAGTTGTGTATAACCACAATGGTTAGTATATTAGATGGAGTCATTGTTTTTTTGAAATTTATAATGAGTGTGAGATAACTTAGATAAGTATATCTTAGTGTTTATCTTCCTCGTTATTATATGATGATTTTACTGATATACTCACACTGACCTTTTTGGTTTTAGTAAATGGCTGGATCTAGCAGGCACCAAAGTAATAGTGGATGTGAAGGAAACTGTGACAGTTTTCTGAATGACCAACTGAACGATTGGGGAGATGCACTGAGTACTCTTATGTTTATTCTCAACAAACTATCTAGAGTCATGATCGACCACCTGAACCTTAGTGATTTTTACAAGGCATCATATATGCGAGAAAAAAATCCTTACGGAAGTTCAGGTAATAATCATAAAGGTAAGTATGTTCAAAAACCTTTGTGTCAAAGATGTGGAAAGAAACACATAGGAAAATGTTTCAAAGGGACAAAATGATTCCATATATGTGGAAATGATGGTCATAAAGTAAGAACCTTCCATGGAAAAAGGAAGCATATAGTTGACTCTAGGAAAGGGAAAGAAGTTCTTTCTGAAGGATCATTTGAATGTTTTAAATGTGGTGTACAAGGTCATTATGCAAACACATGTCCTACAAAAAAGTTTTGGGAATGGGATCACCATGATCGTACAAATATTTATTTACTAATACCTAATGCCATTCTGATTGAGGATGAAGAAACTGACAATGACCAATGAAAGGTATGGATTATTTCTTAATATATGTGTTCTTATTATTGAATCTTGGGATATGATTCATGATTTTGTTTGTAGGAAATAAGTATTTCAGAATAAGTTGTAAAGGAATGGTTAATGGATCATGAAGAATGTCGAATGAGTAAGAAGTCATCATATAAGGGATTCAAGAGTTATGGTAGATTTTAGGATGGTAAAATTATTAAAAGTATTAAGGTCTTTTGATGATGGGGTTACTTTAGATGAATTTTTATATTATGTGTAATGATGATGTTTGATATATAAAAATTTTATTAAAGGAATAATTATCTGCACTTTTTTGGATATTTTTATAAAGAACCATTTGGGTTTATATGATCCCTGAATTTGAGGCAATTACCGGTTAATACATTTTGGGATTCAAAACGAAAGTTATTAGATAACCTTTGTGGTTAAAATATGTTATGGTTATTTTTGATGAATTTATATATTTTTTAGGGAATGTAATAAAATTATATGGTTTTTAAAAAGGGTCAACACGCAGACCGTGTGACAACCCATCACGTCAGACGAAGCTGTGGGAATTGAACCCACAACCAAAGTGTGATAAGTATTTATCGCCTACCACTGGGCTACGTGAAGTCGCTGGTTTTTTTGACTAATTATTTTTAGTTAGATGATCTTATGAATTAGGAATAAGTTTATTTTGGGTTATCTATGGAAATTATTAACCTATCATGAAAGATATGTGATTAGGTTAATTACTTTTCAGTATGAGACTTTAAGAGTAACTGATTTTATTTGGAGATAAATGTTAAGATTTACCTTGGAAGACTATGTGATTAAATCCTTCAGAGATTTGGGTTTCAATCATAGTTTGGATTATCTTTGAATAATTTTATGGACAATTATTTATTGAATGGTCTTTGTTGAACTTTGGATAATGTTTGATTTTTTTTTGGAGATTAAGAGTAGTATTTATTTTTATAAAGGATTATCCTTTTTGGGTATTATCTGATCTCGTACTAACAATTTTGGTTTTGGTTTTGGTCTAAAGACATGTTAAATTTATAGTTATCTTTTGTGGATTAGGTGATTCTCTATAAGTTTATTATAGCGCTCTTAATGTGAACAAGTCATCCTAAATACTCGTCTTTTGGAGAAAATATGAGATTGTGTAAGAAATCTAGTAAGAGATGAAAGTCTACACGACAAGTAAGAATATTTCCTTATGATTTAGTTAAGCTCGTAAATAAATTCCTCAATGAAAAGTAACTTAAAACAAAAAAGTTGTCTGTTAAATTTTCCTACTGAGTAATCAAATACCGTTTTACCCATCACAAGTTTGTGATTTTATGGTGGTTAACTTTCTCCTAAAAATGTTTTCTATCACTCTCCATCGGGACAGGATGGTTTGTTTTCTCCTCCATATCCATGTTTTCATGGAATCCTAGTATCTGTTGTCTCGAGTGACCTTTTTACATTTCTTTATTTATTTTAATTTGATAGTTTAATTTACTCCATTTCCAATGTGGGGATTTTAATGAAGTTTTTGAGCCCAATTTTAAAATTTCGAGGACGCAATTCCCAAAAGGGGGGAAGGTTGTAACATCCCGGGTAAATAAAGAATATGAAATTCTCATATTTATCAATATTTTTGAATAAAATGTTAATATTACTTTAAAGGGAATTCTATGCTCGATGGCGTACCTAATACGCAACAACGAGTTTCTTTGAAATCTTACGTTGTAGACTAATAATATAATAATATAATTTTAAATAATAATTAACGCCTAGACGTTGTGATGGGAGGAATGAATAGAAATAACTAAAAAATGATTAAATATGTTTGTTAAATATTTTTACATTTATTCAATAAATTTTAGAGGCTTAAAATGAAAATGAATCCAATTTTAAGAATAAATACCCTAATATTTTTAAAAGATTGTTTTACCACATTTTGATGGAGAACCTTTTTTAAATATAACTTTTGACAATTTTATAAGGTCTATTTTTCAAAATAAACTTATTATTTATAATTGGGTCATTTACATTTACTTTGGATAAATTTTTGTTTTTTTCTGACAATGTTCATTTTTTTAATGAACAGTGAAAACTACTGCATTTTAGTTTAAAACTGCTTTTTCATCTAATTTAATTATATGGTTAGATTACCTTTTTAATTGTTTTAAAGTGTAATTAGAATATATTTTAACCATTTAATCTAATGGTGGTCATTAGAATTAATTTTACATTGAAAATGGACATAAACAAGTGTCAATCTTTTGATAGATATTGTTTCTTAAAAACATGATATTTATTTTGACAGTGGGAATTAACTATATAATTTAGTAATGAAAATTTTATGTTTTGAATTTGGTAAAATGGAAATAATTTTTTAATTTGTAATATCTAATATATCTTAGGGTGAAGTTTTGGTATTTTTCTGATAATGTTCATTTTTTTAATGAATAGTAAAAAATACAGCATTTTAATTCAAAACTGCATTTTCATCCAATTTATTTATATAGATAGATTGTCATTTTAATTGTTTTTAAAGTATAATTGAATTATGTTTTTATAATTTTATACAATGTTTTTCATTTTAAGTAGTTTCACTTTTCAATTTCATGTAAAAACAAGTCAATATTTTGATAAATTTTACTTCTTAAAAACCCGTCTTTTGTTTTGACAACGAGATTTACTTTTAAAGTAATTAATAAAATTTCTGTGTTTTGAATTTGGTAAAATGGGTTCCACATTTGGAATCATAAGTTCTAAATTATGTAATTAATAATATTTTGTTTTTGGACATTTTGAAATGTAACGATGGTAATTATCTTTAATTACCGTGTCTGATTAGTAATTGGGTATTTAAGTGTAATAAAATAATATCATAAAAATATAAAATGACCCCAACATGTGTCCTAATGATTTTTTTAGTGTCATTTAAGACCATGGTATGCCTTGTTCCAACTTTTGGTCTCCATGGAATCACTTTAGTGTGATAGTGACTTTTTATCATATTATTTTTTAAAGAAAGGAAATATAACAAAGGTTTGTATATCCTAAGTAAAACAATTTTAAGTTCATTTATATAAATGATATATTTGACTATAAATAGTCATTGGAAATCTAAAAATATTTCCTACATTATTGTAATTGTTTTATAATTTTTATACATTAAATAAATAAATTTATTTATGACATCGTGATGATGCAGTGATTACCTCATTAATGAACGATTTAAATAAAATGAAAAGATAAGGTAAAATCTAAGACGTACACTTGTCAAAAACCTATTTTATGTGTTTATTTTGAACCCTTATCACCCTATACTCAAAATATAAAATTACGGGACATTTAAAATCTGAAAATCATTTTATAATAAAATAACATTTCATAACTTTCCAAGAGTGCCCCACCTCCCTCTTATAAAAGGCCCCCACCTCTACCCCCTTACCCACATCTCTAAATCCCTTGACTCATCCAAAATCTACTCATATTGTATCTCCAAATCCATATATTACTCCTAGAATCCTAACTTAGGTAATAATTCTTTCCAAGGAAGCCTTTGGGCTCAAATAAAAAAGAGTTACCTGATTTAAAGGTAATGTCTTCTCTTATGTTCTTTTGTTTTATTTTTCTTCTCCAACCGATTAAACTCTTTTTATTCCTTTAATTTGTAACAAAACCAATATATTAAATATACTAGTATGTTGTTATGATAATTATTCGATCTACACTTACACACAACTCCATCTAATGGGTTAAGAACATATTGTTTCTGTAGACGGCGAACTGCTGCCTCACGAAACGATGATTGTTCAATTATCTCATACCACCTCTCATGGTGGACATTATTATGTCAATGTATTTTATATATGATATATATGGTATTTATGTTTTCTATATGCTTCTGTATTTTATATTTAAATAATACCTTTATGCTTTGCATGTTGTGCAAATGAGATAATTTCATATGAGGAAGTGTGGATTACCGCCCCCTCAAGTGATGTCACTCGTTCATGAAATACATGGAATGCATAAAGAATGAAATTAATGAACTTATGTGACATATATAACATATATATTATACTGGAATTATAATATATATATATCTCTCATTTATTTTTAATTCCATTAATATGACAAAGAAATGAAAGTAGCGTTCTTGCGTACGTACGACCTACCATCTCCATGAACGGTGCATTTCAATTATTTTTCTCTCCAAAAGTTATGGAATAATATAAAATGAATATTTACTGAATATATATGATATTTAAATCATTAATACTATTCTGGAGATGATGTAATTATAACTACATGGACAATTCTTTTCAAACAAGTTCATTTTTGACTCATGTACCAAACATCGATAAAAACATCTGATATGAACTCACATAAATAACTAATTATTATAACATTATAATATGTGATATTAATTGAATAATAAAATTTAAATGAGGTCCTTACGAAATTATAAAGTGAAAAAAGTTTATTATTCAAGAATATAAAGAAACGAACAAGACAAGTCGGACTTGAGGTAAGGGATCCTCCCTCTCTCTTTATTTTTAAGTACTCTTTATTTATGTCATTTATTTTAAGATCCTATTTCTTATGTTGGGGGATGTTATTTTATATTCATATTACTCTAATTTTTATATTAATATGATGATAGACCATATTTTATCTCATCAATCCATTTTTTTGAAGTTTTAAGTGGCGCCGTTAGGCTGCTGAAATTTCATAAGGGGTTTTCTTATCTCACTTTTAATTCCATGAGATTTCCATTGTTCGCCACTTATTTATGGAATTTGGTGTATTGTTTACTTCCAATTGATATATATTATCATTATTATATTTATATTCATGGTTTTCTGTAATTCATTTGGTGGTTATTATCTTTTGGTCATACGACTCGATTAATTACAAAAAGGTAAGAGGTTTTTCATATCACTTTTATTCCCGTGAGATTCATGCTACATTTTACACTATTTCATTTTGTGTGGTGTATGTAATACCCATGACTGTATTATTTTTGTAATATAATTTAATTTATGGGTATTTACAACTTCATTGTATGACCCTTATTTCATGGGGTGTACGTTTTGAAAGTTACCCAAATCAGTAAGGGAACCTTTCACCCTCCTCTTTTTAAAAGACTTCTTTTTTTGTTAGGTCTTTTAATTTACATCTTATTATGTTGGGATATATTCTTATATATCCTTATTTCTGTAAATTTTATGTCCAAGTGATGAGATACACTTTTTATCTCTCATTAACTCATTTTCTGAACTTTAAAGTGACGACGTTAGGCTGTTGAATTTCTCTAAGGGAACTTCTTAACCCAATTTCAATTCTTTGGGTGAAACCTATACTTCTTGATTATGTCGTGCCATGAATATGTGTGGATGACCTATTATTGTTTTACACTTAATATCCACTTATATTGGGTGTATTTATATTTGTCACACATAATTATTTAATTTATTTATCCTTAATCTAAGGATACCATATTTGTACGGGACTTCATCTAAATCTCCCTTAATTGAGGCATATTTTGTTTTATACACAACATTATTAAGGTGTATAAAACCCTTTGACTTTTAATTTTATTTAAAAGGAATCTTTTTATATTAATCATTTTACTAAACGACAAAAGGGAATGTTTTTGTCTTACGTATGCGACGACAACGACTTCTCTGCCGCCATGACCATTATTTGAGTTTCGGCTTCCTCTACAAGCCATAACTTGTTTTAAATGAAAAATAAATATTATGTTTTAATTTTCTTTTATTTTTGTATTAAAAATGGTTTTGATAATGTTTTGATTATATCAATGTGTTGAATTGATATCTTATGATTGAAATGTGGAAACACTATGTTTCCTTTATGCATGTTTTATGTGATACAATTATGTTATGGTTCTTGGGAATTGTTTATGAAGATGGGTGGTTCCATGATAAACTAAGGGCGGGTGAGCCCGTGATAGCTCTCTAATGAATTGGGTAACACAAAGGAGTTAAAATCTAAGGTTTCTCTGAAGATATTTATGGAATATACTGTGATGGGTACTCCAAACGTAACCATGAGGGTTACTCCCTATGTAAGAATGTTATGAATGCCTCAAGTTACCTTTATGTCTTATGATTTCCATGAGTTATACATAAATATTATGATTTCATAAGGTATGTTATGATTGAAAGTTATGGTTTCATTGATTTGTATTTATTGGCAGGTTAATGTTTCTTTTAATTATGTTATAACCCTTACTGAGCTTTTTATGCTCATACCATGTTTTTGAAATGTTTTTCATAGGTTATAAGGAAGTGTAAGATAAAGGAATTATTCAAGAAGATTTATATCAAGAAAATAACTCTTGTTTTATTTAAGTATTTTTTTATTGTTGTGAAAAATCAGTTATAGTAGTAGTGTATACTTTGTAATCCTTTGAGATGTAATAGTTATGTCCTAATTATCTAAAACTCTAAAACTGAAAAGATCTTCAATGTGAATTATTCATTTAATTAAAGATTAAGTAATGTTTTAAGGTCGTGTCCTTATAAATACCTAGATGAAGATGGGATTTTTTTAGATGAGAAAGGCCATGTGATCGAATCCAAGTCTATTAGTTTTTGTGATAATGATTCTCAAACCAAGGTGAATCCCTATTTTCCTCCTTTTAGTTTTTTTACTTCTCATTCCTTCCCTCCATGATATTGAAGTCACATTACTCTGATTTATTTAGTTTCTCCTCAAATTTTTATGGATAATTCACAATTGACAAGGTCTTAGGAATTGTATGTTTCTCATTGGATTGGTGATTTAGTTTTATTTATTCTATTTTTTCTCAAAGATCATGGAATGATTAATATTGATAAAGGGTATTTTGTGAGATTTCTTTTGTTTATATTCATGTTTAGAATTAGAATTATTTGTCTTACTAGATTAATTATAGAAATGACCTAATAAAGATAATAAACCATAATTAATAGTTTAAATAATTAAAAATAATTGGAAGGGGGTCTATGATGGTATATGATGATTCTTGTATTCATGTTATTACCTCATGTGATTTCTATATTGTGTTAGATTTTTTTGATGATATTATTTTTTTTACTTAGTATATTTTACATGATTAAAATATAGATAAAAACTTAAATGTGGGAAGATAAGTAAGATAAAGATTGAGGCATTCATTGAATTTTATAACCCTTATTTTTATTTTTTTCACGATTAAGCAATTCTATGCACACCATGAACTCTATTTTACTTATCAATTAATTTATTATTTTCCATCATTTTCCCTAAGTTTTTGGTTGAGTTTCCTTGAATGTTTTAATTTTTTGGTGAAATTATAGTCAAATGGGTAATGAATGGTTAGTGATAACCATGTGAATTGCTCATAAAAAACCTACAAAACTTTTTAGAGGCCCGCACATGGTTGTAACGTGCTTTGGTAAAACATGAAGTGAAATCCTTGTGGTATCTCCCAGGAAATCTAGTAAGTCCTTCATGTTTGGCTCACAGTTTGGTAAACCATGTAGTTAAACCACGCAAACTGTCTATTTTATTAAAAACTTGAAATTAAAATTGTCCCCTTGATTTAATTAACCGTCTTTTAGGGTCCTCTCCCCTACCATTTGACTCCTACGTCCATCCGAACCTCTCCATTATTCTACCCTCTATCCTTAGCATGCTCTTGGATTTATTCAATGATTAAAGAATATTATTCAATGTAATATCCTTATTATCCTATCATTTCCATATTTTATTCATTATTCCTTTCATTTCTTTCCCTATAAAGGCTATGGAAAACCTGGGTTCCTCTTGGTTCAATTTTTTTTTTGGGTTTTACTTTCCTTAAGGTTTCTCTGGGTGTTTTTATGAATTCTTGGACCATGTTTAGGTGGATTCTCACCATTATTAGTAGAATATTTGTGTTTAAGGTAGTCTTTCCCATGAATTTCACTTTAAATATAAAAAAATGATTTATTATGGATTTCAATATACATTTTATGGTGTTTTATGGATACTACCATAGTGATAAATAGTCTTTCTTTTGATTTCCTTAGTCTCAAAACAATTTTACAATTCCAAGATCTCCTTATGTTTATTTAATGAATGTTTGTATGTTTTAATAGAATTATTTCACCCCAAAAAATTTTTAGTCCTTAAAAAATCTCTATAATAGTTATGTCAATATTAACAGTTTGTTCAGTTTTTCAATGGGTGTTGAGAAAATTTAAAATGTTTTAGATTTTATGATAATTGCATGATTTTATTTTCAAAGTGTTTCTAATATCTTATATTTCAAAAGAATGTCTCATGAAATTTTTGGAACATTTTAAAATTATTTTATAAAGGTGATACCCTAGAAACATTCCCTTTTTTTGTATTGTGAATGGTTTATAGAGATTCAAATGCGATATTAATGCGTCGTGCTTTCCTCATAGATGGAATTATATACGTTTTTTATTTATTCTTGATGGTAAGGGGATGTTTCTATAACGGGTTCTTGGAGGTGAGGTTGAGGTTTATTTTCTTATTTATATTAGTATATTGTATATGATGATTTTGTGGATCACCTCCTTTAATTTTTCATGGGAAGACATGGTTATTTAGGTGGGATTCATAGGAACACTTTCAGAACTATTTCATGGTTATTTTTTAGGATAGTTTTTCTAAAGTGTGTGTTTTTCTACTTGGGGAGTTTCTTCTTGGTCTAGACAAGTATGGTAAAATCAGGAGTTAGAGAAGGTTATTGATATCTAATGCTGAAATTCGAATATTTTGATTATGTTATCATTAGTCTAGGATATTCTTAGGGATCTTAGGTTCCCATGATACTTTATATTATTTTTATTATATGATGGTGTTTGTGATATTAAACTTTAGTTATATTAAGTTTTATTAAATGTTATTAGGAATGTTTTTTAAACCCTTATTAACTATATTTTTTAAAAAAGTTTATGAAACCATGTTACTTTGTCTTTATATGTCTCGTCTTCCTAAAAAATATTTTAAAAATATTATTTTAATTAGGAATGTATTTTGGATTATGGTATGGTTAAATATATTATAAATGAAGCTGAGTTGGGTATTTATTTTAAAAAATAAAATTGAATTATATTTTCTAAATTTATTTTACACTAGCATGAAATAGTTTGTATTTTTAAATTTTATGCAATGGGTGTGGGGAGGATATATACTGGTCAATTTTTTCTCATGACAATCATATTACAAGTCTGGATGGCTTCTTCATGGATGCATCAACTTGTTATTAGATTCTTGGTTGAGGATTTATGGAGGTGAAAAGTAGAGGTGTTCCACTTTCACATGGAGTTGGGTGGATGGGATTTTCATCCTTTTTTTTATTATGGAATCATTGATTCATAAACCAGCTTATTCTTATTATATTTTATAAAGTATTATTCAATTCATTTTGGGATGCATGTGTTATATTATTTGGTTTCAATTTATTACCATGTGAGGTGTTTGTTATCTTATTCTATGTTTGTCTTATATTTGTTTTAATAACTAATTATTTTATGTGTATGACCCATCCAAAGTTTGGTAGGGTCATACTGAACTTCTGAGTAGGAGTTCCTTTTTTACCTATTGATATGATAAAGTCATTCCTAACAAAGTATAAATTGAATCCCGACACTAGTTTCTATATCACAGGGATTATGAACACCCCTCAGACCATGTGAAAGGCTAGATTAGGGACTTGGATCGAGGGTATCCTGTGTTGGTTCATGAAGAAATGGTTCCAACACTCAATTATTATTTTGGAAATTTATAATGTAGAAGATAGTATTATTATAACTCAAGATGTATATCTTTGGTGGTGCTAGATCAACACCTCCTCATAATGAAACTTGAGATTTATAGGCCGATATGAAATATGTATATCTCAAATTTTATCTCGGTTATTCATTTTTTTCTTCATGTTATTAGTTTCATTTTGAGAGTTATTATTTTATATTGATGGTTTATTGGTCAGTTTTTTGAATTACTGGTATTAAAAGTGTAATTTGGGAAGTGATTTAGGGTTTCAAAATTGAAATTCATGGTAAAAAAACCATACATAGAAAATTCAGACCAATATGGGTGGCCCTCTAGTCAGCTTCACATGAATGATGCATTATTTTATAGATAACGTGTCCAAACCGTGTGTAGTTTAAATTTTTGAAGAATTTTGAAATTTTGGTTCCTTATAAAATTTGAGTTCCATTATTATTCCCTATGGTTTATTTATGATAGATTGAGGTGTTTTTATGAATTATAGATGTTGTTCATACCAATTTAATTTTTTATTTTGGGTGATAAATTGTTTATTGGATCATAAGAGTTTAAATTTTATAAATAAATGTTTTCAAAAATGATATTTACTTATTGATTGGGCTTGGTTTTGAAAAAATTATCCATATATAAAAAGAGAGTATTAAATTGGAATTTTTTTGAAAGTGCATTTTGAAAATTTAGAATGTTAAAATTGGTTTTATTTTACATTATGAAGTGTGTTAAAAATGTTCATTTAAAATTATGATAATTATTGTTTTAAAAGGTGTATCTATAAAATCTACCAAGTTTAATGTTTAATCTCTTTTGGTAATTAGATATTGAATTTTGTTTTATTCAGTTTCTATAAATTTTGAATCTTTATTTGTTTTGATTTTGATTGTGTTCCATGTTTCTTGTTATTTTAGAGAACTCCCCCATAAAGTATTGATAGATTATCGAGGAGGCTTTGCTGGTGGTTCGCTATATGTTGACCCTTTGATTGATCTATTTTTATTCAAGTTGACCTTTACATTTGCTTTGGTTATGGGGTGTGGTGGTCATTATATTATAGATTAGTATATGAATTTCATTCCAAAATTTTAGATGTGGATCCCTCCTTATTTATATGGGAAACCAGAATCCCTAGGAGTGGAATAATGGTTGTGGAATATCGAGTTGATTATTTTTCAACTTGTGCTTCAAGAGTTTATTAAGTTTGAGTTTGTAACTTTTATGCTAGAAGGTCTGGGTTAGAAGTGGTGGAAGTAGATTATATGGATGAAACCACATAAGGACCTTTGTTGGAAAGGTTTTAAAGCACTTTTCATCCATAAATTATTCTTCAATATTCTGAAGATACGAATTCTATGGAATTGTATGGACTCGTGTAAAGTAACTCACCCTTATTAGAGTATGCTTATCATTTACATAAGCTCATAGCATATCTTCCTAGCTTGGATATTGATGGTTCTATGAAATCTTAGTATTTTATATGAGGGATTCAATTAGATCTCTTTTTGGTATCATCCTTTCTTAGAATCAACACGTATAAAAAGGTTATAAAGTAGGCCATTAGAATAGAAGTTGATTTGGCTAGTTTTCAAGAGACGGTTGATGCTTACCCAATACCTAAAGTTAGTGGAGGAATATACAATTAAGGAAAGGTTAAGTGAGCCATGTTATATCAAGTGGGTGGAAGAATTAAATGACCAACATTGTTTTCCTTATCAGCTTATTTTGGGAGTAAGCGCTTGGTGTGACATTAGTATGGTAATCCAGAGTATAAGAATCCTTTTTTGGGAAACTCCTAAGACATTTTATAGATATGGACTGGGACACCTTCAGAGGTTTTATAAATTACTTCTTATAATAGATATAAATCAATATTTACCCCTTTAGAGGTTCCTCAAGTTAAACCTATTGAAGAAGATGTTGATGTAGAAACTTTTTGAGGTATTCCTTATTATATTATACTATCCCTTGTTACTATTTCTAGCTATGTGTTGTTTTGGATAATAATTATTTCATATTTTTGTGGATATATTAATGATGTATGTATTGTGGTTAATTATAGACTATGATGATGGTATATAATGGTTTTATTATCATAATATTTTTCTTTGAGTACTTGAGATTTGTTGATGTTTTTTAAATTGTTCTATATTTTTAAGGTTGAGGTTTGGAGATAGTTCTTCATATATCGAGGATACAAAAATGGGGTAAATCTTCTAATGAAAGGATATATCCTCTGGGAATTTATGGGTGTATTTTATTTTGATTTTGCTATGATTCCAAAATCCTTGGTGTCATATGTGTTACTATCTTGTTGTTCCGTGTTTTTTAGATCATATTTAAAGGAGTTAACATTATTCTTTAATGGATTTTAATTTTTTTATATTTATACCCTCATATTATGTGGTCTCCAGTCCTTTTATGTGACTAATATATTAAAAATTTAGGTGTATGAGACATCATCGGTTTTATTCTTGATGGTGATGTGTTGGGTTTTCAGTGGTAACCTTAGTGGGATTCTACTCTTTGTGTGTTGATCCTTATATTTGTGATAAATTTGATCTTTAGGTATTTTATTTGGTCTACTAATTATTCTATAACTTTCTTGTGAAATAAATTGAAATATTCGGGTGAATTATCACACCCTAACCTTGATTTTCCTTTTTATTTAAATTATTTATTATTTTTATCCTTTCCATTGAGTTTTAAGTCAAATTTCCAACAAATTTTTAAAATTTTAGGTTATGGTTATAGGTACACAGTTGATGTGTAGTTAATGTTAACTGTGTGTCCTTATAATTAAAAACTTGTAGCACTTTTCAGAGGCACTCACATGATTGGAACATAGTTTGGTAAACTGGGTAACTAAAACTATTAGTAATATCCTACTTCATCTAGTAATGCTCACACTATTGGTGTATGGTTTGGTAAAATGTGCAGACAAACCATGTTGCCTATCTAGATCATTAAAAAATTATAATTACCACTGTGACCCTATATATATTAAACCACTTTTAGGGCCCTATTTCCTCCCATTCTTATACTATTCCCATCTATTTATCTCCCTTGTTCTCCCCTTCCATTCTTATTGATTTCTTAGATTCATTAAAGTACTGAATACGATTCTTTAAGGTAATATCATTATAGTTCTTTCATTTCTCTATTTTATTCCTTCTTTCTTGCTTTTATTATATAAGTGAGTCCATGGGGACCTAGGGTTCCTCTTGGTTTAAATTTATTTTAGGGTTTTCATTACCTTAAGGTTTATCTTGTTCTATTAGGGATCCTCAGACCTTATTAATGTGGATTATAACCGTGATCTATAGAAGTAATAAATTTAAGGGATGTAATCCCACAAATTACTCTTTAATTATAAAAATATGATCAATTACATTTTTCAATTTTATTTTAAGGGGTTTTTTGGATAATATAAAATATACTTAGTAGTTTTTTTAAAAATAAGTTGAATTTTTTGGAAATTCCATCAAATAGAAAAGTTTTTTTGATTTCCCAAGGATAAAAAACGTTTTACAATTACAAGGACATGTAATATTTGATATAAGGTATCTTTATATCTGTTAAACGGGTTCCTTAATCTATTTTTTACTCTCTAAAAAAAATTCTACATGGAATGATTTAATATTAAGGGTGTATTGGGTTCTTCAAAGGGTGTTGATTTACTTTTAAATGTTTTAGATTTTATAAAGATTACATGATTTGGTTTTCAAAGAGTTTTGAATAATTTTTTTATTAAGAATGTATTAAGGCCCTATTGGCATATTAAAAAATGGGTTTTTAAAGTTGATACCATTTAAACATTCCAATTAATGTATTGTGAATGGTTTATAGAAATTGAAATACAATAGATATGTGTTATTCCTACCCCATAAAGGAAAGTTTATACCATTTTTTTTCGTGATGGTAATGGTTTTTCATTAAGGGTACCTGAATAAGAGGTTGGTATTTATTTTGTTATTGATAAGATTATATCTTGTACAACGATTTTTTTGGATCACCTCCTTTTTATTATTATGGTAATACTTTGGTAGTAGGGAATAAGACATAGGAACACTTGCTGCACTTGTGTATGATCATTTATCTAGCTAGCGGTCCTAAGTTTAGAGTTTCTCAACTCAAGGAGTTTCTCCTATATGAGGACAAGTAGTATAAAACGTGGAGTTAAGGAAGGTTATTAATATTTTATATCAATCTTTCTATAAGTGATTATGGTATCATTATTATAGGTCCTTCACAGGTATCCTTTATTCCCATGATTTTTTATATTGTTTTACTTGTATGTTAGTTTGTGAATTATTAAAATTTATTTTTATTCTATTTTACTGAATGTCATATGGAAAGTGTTTCAAACCATTATTACCTTGATTTTTGTTTTAAAACAAGTATATAAAACCGTTTTAATTTCTATTTAAATGTATCTTATTCCTTTAAAATAGTTTAGAAATATTATTTTAATTTGGAAAATAGTTTATCTTGTGATATGGTTAAATATATTTTAAATGAAGGTGAGTTGGTATTTTTTTTAAAAGTAAATTTGAGTAATATCTTCTGAATGTATTTGAAACTATCATGAAATGGTTTTTTCTTTAAAGGTTATCCATGAGGTGTGTGGTGGGAGGGATACATATAGGGTATATTATTCTATTTCATGTTATATTATATGTATATATAAAATCCACATGAATGCGATAGTTTTCTATCTAATTATTGGTTTTGTATTTAAAGATATGGAAAGTATAGGTGTTTTACATGTGCTTGGAAATGTAAAGATTGGGGTTTTTATTTTTATTTATTTTTGGAATAATTTATGTATCATCCCCCATATTCTTATTATATTTTATCTTGTCTTATTCCATTCCTATTAGGATTCCTATATTATGTTCATTTTTTTTCAGTTTATTATTATGTGATGTGTTTATTATCTTGTTCCATATTTAGTTTCCATTCATTTTAACTACTAATTTAATGTGTTTATCATCTTAAAAGTATAGGAGGGTAATTATGAACTTCTAGGTGTGAGCTATTATTTTTTTACTTATTTATAGGTCAAAACCATTCCAAACATAGTATAAATTGTTTCTTAACACTAGTTTCCAGCTTGTAGGGATTGAGAATCCCCCTTAGACCATGTCATGGGCCAGTTCAGACACCTGGATTAAGGATATAATTTGTTGGTTCTTGAAATGATGTGAGCATGTTCATTTATTGATTGCAGAGACTATGAGATACTGTATTAGACTTTTCATTTTCCAAAATATGTTCATAAGGAATTGGTTAATTCCAGATGGTGAAATAAAAATATTGTTTACTGGAATTTATATTTGGGTATGATTTAAAGCCTATCCTCATTTACTTAAATCATTTATGCTTTAATGGTATGGAATTCATTTCCCCTTGAAATTTTTATGATGTAAATATGTTTTCTACTGTTTATATATTTAGATGTTTGATCCCTTTCTATTATTTTTTATGTGACTTGGTATGGTTAGATTATGTCTTGATGGATGGGTTGTTTTTCCCTGGTTTTGGTTGTGGCAATATTCTAGTGACGATGAGATGATTGACATAGTTTGAGACCTGAGATTTTTTATTTTTCTAGATATTTATATTGAAATATTTCAGGGATTACACCGAGATGATTAGCCTAATTTTGGGTCCTTTCTTGGTGATTTTTTTCTTATTTCTTAGTTGATATGATAAAATTTTCTCAACGCAGTTTTATTGATTTCTTTAGGAATATATCTTCCTTGGGATTGTTCGGTTTATTTTTAGAATATGAAAGATATAGAATGGTAAATGAATTATAACAAACCCATGGGATGATAACTGATAATGGTAATGGTATAATAAATGGGAACCATTAATTTTATTATAATCATGTTCTATAATCATGGATAGAAATCTGGAATCATAACATGAAATTTCAAAACACCTTGGATTTTTATGGTTAATTTTAATGGTTAAACTAGAACTAAATATGAGGATTATGAAATGAAAAGTAATTTTGAACTTACTATATTAATGAGGGATGATGAAATTTTATGCTTGTTTTTAAATATGGGTTTTAGATTTCTTGTCCTAGTGGTGGTAGCCGAGTTATCATGTGGGAAGATTTCTATAGTCTGATTATAAGGTAGAATAGTGTCAATTAGACTATATATATGCTATACCATCATTATTTTATATTGTTTCTTATACTCCACCACCTGAATCTATTGGGAAATCGATGCTTATATTGGCCTTGGGTTCTAAGTGTCTCCCAACATCTATATTATTATTGATATTAATGGATGACTACTTCCCCTACCCCGTTATATCCTCTAGACATATCATGGTATATGTATATAAAATATTTGGTGGATTATTTTATAGGTTATGTGATGTTATGTGATTGAATGAATCTTAGTTCTGAAAAATATATATATGCAGTCTATGGTGGCTTAATGTTACAATATTACTTTTATTAGATTTGTAATTATTGATGATCTATAATGTGTTAAGTTATAGGGAATATTTACATATGTCTATTATGGATATTGATTTTAATATATGGTTATGGGGATGTGATTACAATGAGGTTGGTTAGTGTGAAAAAATGTGTAGGATTTGATGAGAGATTATGATGATGTTGTGGTATGTTTTCATGTCTTTGTAGTATAACTTATGGTGGGGATAGAAGCATGAGGATATAAATCATTGGGATTTAGGAGCATAGATTAGTGGAGAATTTGAAGCATAGTATCTTTATTATATATATATATATATGTGATATCAGGTTACATATATCTATGCATTACTTGGTGAGCGAGCCTTGGCAATGTTGGGATATATTTGACATGATTTAAGTAAAAAATTGATTCATCTATTTATTCATTGGGCTTTAGTATGCATCTTTTACTTTTAAAAAAGAGTTTTCTGGGAGGATCCTACTAAGAAAAATTTTATTCTAAAGCCTATATATAATTCTTTTCTCAGGTCAGTATGAGTTAGTTGGTGATCGAGATGGGTGTTACTAACTCATAGTGGTTGTTATGAATCCACTAGAGTTAGGTTTATTTTATATCCATTTATCATGGTATTATTTCATTTATTTCCACTTTGTATGATATTTCATTCATGTATTGGGATTTATTATTTGTTTATTAGAAAATATATTCTCATTTACTAGGATATATTGAGGGTAATGCTTCCATATGTATGTATTCTATACCCTCAGTGCTAGTCTCCAGCCCACGGCCAATTGAAAGGTGGATTTGATGGTCATTCCCATATTCACTACTATCCCAAGGTGGGTACCAATAGGGGGGGGGGGTTGGGACAAAGGAATTATGTTTTCTCCTTGGGTTTCATGGTACAAGGATCCCATCGATATGAATCATCAGATGCAAAATCACTAGATTCTTGTGAATAAATTTTCGTTATCATTTATATTAAAATATATTTAGTTTCTTATATAATATTATTAATTATACATAGGGTCTACGATATCCTATCAAGGACTCCATTAGACCCTTAATTAGTGTGCATGAGAGGCATGAATGATTTTTTTTTAAATTTACAAAATATTAGTATGAGATATTTGTAGAGAAATTCAATGAATATTTTTTATGATTATTGTAAGGATTATTGATTAGATTACATTCCTTTACAAGGATGAGAGGTTCCATACAACTATTATATGGGTATAAAGTTTTATAGGAGATCATCTATAGGTATACATAGTTAGGTGAGACATGATGCATCTCACAAATATTGGAGTTGTAAATTTATCCAACATAATTGGTTGATGGTAAGTAATATTTTTTATTACATATTTATGATTTTCCCATGAATTTCATGATGATGAAGTCTATGCATAAATTATTATGTTATATTGGATTTTTTCAAGAGTTTTTCCCAACATTTAAGTATGTTATATTTTGAAAGAATTGTTTTGATTTAGGTAATAAAGGGAGATTCATATATTGATTTATTTGTTCCCAAGTTTTAGTATACCCATTCATGATATATTTGATACTCCCTAGGAGATGAAGTGTCTAAATAAATTTGATATGTTTTATACATGAATTATTGAACCCATTATGGAATATAGAACTTAGTGGATATTATCATTAATATGGGGTAGAGTTAACTATCTTTGGATGAATATCATTATATATTTCAACATCATGTATGAGATAACTATTGAAGGAGGGTCCATGTTGTCTATGTCGGATTTGGAAGAACTTGGATTCCACAATATGCCTTGAATAGAACGTGAAGAACAATTAAATTATGGAGAATCATAATGAAGTATACATAAAAATATGAATCTTGTGAATCCTTATGATGATTAATGAATTTTTCATTAGACTTAAGAATTATTGATCTATGAGGGACAAATATATCTCAAAAATACTATCCAAACTGATGGTGAGGTGGTATGAAACTTTGATTGGATTTAACTATGGATTTGATCCGTTAATGAGGAGATCATGAAAAACTAATATTTTTCATATATATATATATTATAGTTGTGTGCTTCAAGTACTCTTGAGGAGATATTAATGTTATTGACATGAGGATCATCATATAAAACTTTTATCACCTGGATAATGAAGAATTAAGATGAAGTACAAATTCACACTTGATTAGTAAAAGAATAAAGAATGAGTCTCATGATTGGAAGATGAGTTTAAGTTGTTTCAAAGTCACCATAATGAATTTTTTAACATATTATAGATATAAAATAATTATAAAGAATAATAATTGGCTTGGATATAAATGGATATAATGGAATACCATGTTGGAACTACAACAAACTGAGTATTTAGCGGCGGTTCGTTAGAAACAGTTTATTAAAACACAACTAAATAATTAATTTTTTTAATAGTCAACACTCTCCCTCTCTCCCAACACTCCAACCCCCACACACTGCGACTCCCCAAATCCCCAGCCTCCATCACATTGTTGATCACCACCTACTGTCATCGTTCCATCATCATCGCCTCCAATCGCCGCCCTTACCTCGCCTCTCCATTCCCCGCTAACCCTCAGAGCCCCTCAGATCATGGTTCCTATCTACACCTCAATCCCCTAGTTTTGATGTGATACTAATTTTTTCTTCATTTTAAATATTATTTCAATATTTAATCTATAAATAATGGATTTTATTCAAATGGTGTGATTCATGTGATAGTTTAAAACCTAAACCAGGAAGTGGAAGTGATTATCAACCTCTCTTCCTAAGATCTCCATGTAATATTTCAACTAAAAACATGTATAATATGAAATTAATAAAACTATTATGTATACCTCACACTGAATAATGCTACTGAAACTGAATTCATTCCATATGACTAATTATGAAATCTAAGAGGCATGTGAATGAAATCCATCCACCATGGTGTATCAATGAGTTGAAGATAAATCACTCATATCATGGGCATAAAACTCTCATATCTCATGGAATTATAGTTTCTCATAAGTTAACAAGATAAGGAGGAATATAGTTATAGGAATAGAGAGTATCAACTTGGAATGCACACCAATAAGGCTAAATATATCTCATAGTGTTTACATCCTTTATATAGGCCTCAATGAAACTAATTGGGACTTTAAAGAATTTACTAAATCATTGTGAAATGTTGAAGTAAAATCTTGAGTTATGAACAACACATAACCTTTTGACTTAAACAAAATCCATATATTTTTTAAATAGTCGACACTCTCCCCCTCAGCTTGCGATTACTCGTCGCGTCTCGTTCTGCTAGGTATTTAACATGGACATCCAAATTTGGTGTTTTATATTACACATATTTTTTTTGTGAAAAAGAACAACTAAAACCTTTGAATGTAGTATATTTTGTGGGAATACTTAGGTTGTGTTGGATTAACATATAGTGTATAGAGTCACATGACCCTCAATTGAAGGTGGTCATGTTTAGGTGATTCTTTGAGGTAGAGGAGTGGATGAATAACTATATTTTTTAGAGGTTAAGTCTGTCGGTTATCTCTATTAATACACATTGTTCAAATTATTAAGTTTTTGATCAATATATTAAGGGTTTTCCTAGATCTTTGAGTGTTTAAATGATTTTACATGACCCAATCACGCGATCATTTTCTCACAGGGTTTTCCATGGATCAGTTACGCGATTAAAAATTGATGGAAGTCACATGATTGAGATCAAATAAATTGATTCATGTGAAAGGATTTTATGACATATCTCATATGAAATTTTATATCTAGAGTAGGTATCATGAAGGAGATATATTTTTGGGGTCATATACATAGGATCTTATGGGGTGGGTTATGAGTTATCAGTCACGTACAAGTGTTATATTATCATGGTTATATTTCACTAGGGTTTTTGAAATTATATTTCTCAAAAAAGTATTCACATATACTTGTACTCAAATAGGTCGTTATCGCTGAAAACATGTAGTTCTGAACATATAAATTCATTGATTTTAAAAATATTTTAGAGTTCTTAGTCATTGTCGAAAATTTCTTTTAGTAAAATTTAATTGTTTCAATTATGTATGACATTAAATTCATGAATTGGAATTTCATTTTTATTTATGTATAGATTTTATTCACGGAATATCATCTTATCTTTTGTTTATTTTAATTTAAAATAAAGTGGGAAATGAATCCCATTTAATATTATATACCCTCAGTCAATTTACATATCCTATTTTCATATCCTATGGTAATTATCCCTCTATTAAATGTTGAAAATTCATTTCAAAGGTGAATAAATGCATTCTAACAGATTCATCTATCAGTATAAGGTTGATGGTTCCATACTTTTACATATTTTTTTGGGTTTTTATATTAGGTGTTTGTTTTTCCATATTACATACTTTCCATATGTTTCTCTTAAAATATGTAAACCCCAAAATTAATTGTTGGAATTCAATTATAGACATGATAGGAGACCTTGATATCTAGTTGGAGGTTAATTAACTCCACCAAAACACCATATGGGTCAGTTTAACTAAATTCCTTTATTACTTATGTTCCCTTTATGACCTATGCACCACTAAGTCATTTTAAGATTTTATTTAGATAGTGAAATTTAATAAAGTGAGTTAATAACATGATGTAGTGGAAAGAATTATACACCGTGTCCCCTCATATTATTTAACAAATATATTTATTAAATTATTAAATTAATTGAATAATGGATTGAGTGTTATTTTTTATTATTTAATGTATTTTGGAAGGGATGTGATTACATCATTAAGAAAATATATAATATACATGAAATTACTTATTTTTATTATCAATTTAAGGAAATGAAAATCATTAACTTTCAGTTGGAATATACAGACATGATGTTCCTTATTTCTAATTGTAATTAACAAAAATGAAACTTTATATTATTTATTTTGTGTATCTATACATGATAGTCCTCTATGTTATTCATAATTAGTGTTTATGATGTATCATATTGTCAAAAATTATTTAATGGACATGATGATACACATTTTTCTTTTTCAAATCAATGGGAATGTCATCCTCTTAAAACGCAACACTATCACTATGACATAGAGAGACCTGAATTTATATTTCCACTAATTATCATAGGACTATCCTATATTGTTTTACATCCATCATGAAATGTGAAAAAATATGGTTTCAATACATCCCCTTATATATATAATTTATTTATTTATATAGGAAAACATTATTTAATATATTCATATATTTTTAAACTGTATATTTGAATCTCTTTTACTATTTAGTAATAGTTATGTGTTTTAATTTTTTTTAATAATCTGTAGATACATTGTGATATATATGGATAAAAGCTGGATCACATTACTAGGGAATACACCGCAGTATAATAATGTTTTGGTGGAGTTTTTAGATTTTTTAATTTCTAATTGATCAGTTTATAAGAGAATAAGATGTCCATGTCCTAAATGTAAGTTTAGAAGATGGCTGGACAAAGTTGAAGTTTTTGAACACTTTATATTGAAGCAATTACCTGCTCAATAATTTTGTTGGATTTGGCATGGAGAATCGAATGTTAATGATAGGTTGGTCACTGATTTCAATCCATAAAATGTAATCCCAACTTTTTCGACAATGGAAAATGAAATGAAAACCTTATAAATGATACATTAGGCATTGCAAGACACCAATATCAACCTCAAAACATATCAGAACAACCAGTTGAGGGTGCTATAATTATCAATCTGACAAGTGATGTTTTTGAGACTATAGGCCAACTAGATAAAGATTGTAACATATCATTGTATCCTCCTATTGATTATGTAGAGACTAATGTAAGAGAAAAATTCACTGAGAAAAATGTGTTTCATGGTTTAGTTGATGATGGAAATCAAGAGTTGTATAGTGGATGTTTGAAATATTCAAAACTTTGTTTTCTGCTGAAGTTGTACCATATAAAATGCCTATGTGGAATTAAAAATAAGGTGTTGTCCATGATTTTGGAATTATTGTGTGATGAATATTCTAAAGAAAACATCCCCAAGACTTTTTATGACATGAAAACAATTCTTAAGAGGCTTGGTCTAAATTATACAAAAAATACGTGCATGTACCATTGATTGTATGCTTATTGGTGAGAGGATTCAAGAAAATAGGATTATAAGAAATGTTCTTCTTCTAGATGGAAGTCAATGGGTGATATTGAAAGTATGAATTAACATACTACCATGAAGAAGAATAAAAGTAACACACCTCAAAGGTTTTATGTTACTTTCCTCTTAAATCCTAAATTTCAATGATTATTCATGTCATAGAAAACCACCAAACCAGATGAAGTGGCATTCTATAGATAACAACAATGATGGGTTAATATGACATCCATGATATTCACAATCATGGAATACATTTGATTAATTACATCCTGATTTCTTGTCTGATCGTAGTAATGTTTGACTGGGATTGGCTACTGATAGATTTAACCCATTTGTGACTTTGAGTACTAGTTGTAGCATTTGGATAGTTGTTTTGATCCCTTACAATCTGCCTCTGTGGATGTGTATGAAAAAACTGCCATTTATCATTTTGATGATTATTCTTGGAAAAAAAAATCCTAGAAATGATATTGATGTATACTTGCAGCCTTTAATTGAATAATTATAGGAGTTATGGAGAAACGGTGTTGAGACATATGATACTTCTTCCAATTATATGTTCAAAATGAAAGCATCTCTATTGTGGACCATTAGTGACTTCCCTAGACTTGGGAATTTATCTGGTTGGAACACTTACAAAAGTTTATCTTGTTCCATTTTTAACTTTTATTTTGATCCCAAATGGCTAACTCATAGTAGAAAATGGTTCTTCTTGCTCCATTGAATATTTCTTGATCCATCTCATAGATTTCACATGAACAAGTAAAAATTCAATGGTTTCATTGATTATAGACCACATACAATGTTGTTAAATAGTTCTGAAATATCAGCATACTTAGAAATGTGGATTTTTTTGGGAAGGTTCATAATTTGAATGATAATCGGAAATGAGTTCAATGTGCACCGTCAAGTGAAATTAGAATGCAAAAATGGAAAAAAATATGAATATTCTTCAAACTTCCAAATTGTGAATTTAATATGTTGCAGTATAATATTGATGTGATACATATTGAGAAGAATCTTTATGACAATTTAATCTTCACATTGCTTAATGAGAATGGAAAGTCTAAGGATCATCTCAATGCTCGTAAAGACTTAAAATCAATGAACATAAAGCATGATCTATGTCCATATAAGAATGAAAAGTATCCTCCAACAATTTTTTCAATGAAAAATAGGGATAAAGATACATTC
Source organism: Viscum album (assembly GCA_963277665.1). Classification (NCBI taxonomy): domain Eukaryota; kingdom Viridiplantae; phylum Streptophyta; class Magnoliopsida; order Santalales; family Viscaceae; genus Viscum; species Viscum album. The sequence continues at coordinate 1,343,128,682 of OY728161.1, forward strand.
CTTTGAATTTTAAAACATTTGAAGGTATCTGATGGGTATTAGAGTAACATCTCATGGTGTTTTAACTTAAAGCATCATAGGTAACATGGATTGAAAAGTCATGATTCATGTATTTTGTTACAGTAGTTACTACCATTAGTATTGCTTACATTATTACCTAAAAAGGTTTCTATTATTTTACTCCAATTTTGCACATTTTTCAAAAAACTATGTGAGAAATATATATATCCATTTTATCTTTATAACTTTTAGGAGATATTTTTATTGACACTTTGAGAAATGGAGATTATCATTCCTCCATTGTTTTTACTATCCTGAGGCATTTAACTGTGCATTTTGTTGAGGAAGATAAATTATGAGGCCCCATAAATTATCAATGGATGTATCCAATTGAGGTACTTTATTTGTATGTTTTTTAGTTATGTAAAAAAGTCTTTAAACTTAATTAAATACATAATTATGTTTTTTTTATTTCACATATATCTTGGGAATTTGATATCATACGTGAGAAATAATGCTCAATTGGAAGGCTCTATTTCTGAAGGCTATTTGGAAGAGGAGTGTTTTACATTTTTCACTAGATACTTGGATGATATTGAGACAATATTTAATTTACTTGGATGTGTTAATGGCACATCAATTGAATCTAAAATACATGGGAAATAAAAAATATTTCTTATTGTTGGCTGATCAGTTGGGAGGAACTCAAATGTTACACTTACATAAATAGAATTATTATAGGAACAAATATATGTGCTGCTGAATAGTCAAATTTCATATCCATTTATTTAAGAGTTTAAAATGTAGAAAAATAGACAAATTGGAGGCCAAACAAGAAATGAGAAATATATAACCAGAGTTTTTAATAAAGATCTTGTAGAATGGTTTTCATGACGTGTAAGTTCATAAATATTGCAATAAATATGGATATTAGGTTGAAACATATATTTTGTAAATCTAATAATTTATATTTCTTTTTTTAGATCAAGAATACTAATACTCAAGTAGATTTGGCAGAAGATTTTAAGTTTCTTGCTCATGGTCCTATAAAACAAGCTAGCAATTTCGATACTTACAACATGAATGGATTTAGATTTCATAAAGTTGATTGAGGAGAGAGTTTGAAAACATATAATAATTGTATATTTAAATTTTATAATGTGAGATACTATGGAAAGGTGACTGATATTATCAAATTAAACTACTACAAGCTTTTTTCAGTTGTTTTATTCAAATTCAATTATGTCGATATTATTAGAGGTGTTAAAATAGATTCCTTACAATTTACTGCTGTGAACTTCTTTCACTTGATGAATATTGGTGACCGTGAACTACATGATCTAATATATCTTATCATCGTAAGAAAAATGGTATATTATGTGGAATATGTTGTGGATGAAGGGTGAAGTGTAGTTGCTCACGTAAAATGAAGATATTTTTATGATATGGTTAATGAAGTGAAAGATTTGACCTCTGACATTGAATCTCATCAAAATCAAGAAGCAGAATTAATTGTCCATCATGATATTAAAAATTTCATTCTTAAAAGTGTGGATGAAGTGGATGTATTAATGGAGTAGTAAACCTACATGATTGATAGGGAAAATGATTGTATATACAGTTATCCATTTATTTTTCAACCAATTATGTCATTTATGCAGTCATTTATTATCATTGTTATTTATATTTTTTAGTACTATGCATATGTTATCGTTTTTAATTTTTTCCCAAAATATTTTTTTGAAATATTTGTTTTGAACTAAATTTTACCTGATTAAATGATAGGAATTTCAAAGAGGAGGCGTCACATTGTTTCCTCGACTACACTAACAGATGGCTATCCATTTATCTCTCTCTCTACAACATGTGGGACACCATCCACATTCCCCCATGCACCATCTCTCACACCCTCTGCAAGTGTTCCTTCAGTAGCTCACGTAATGACTTCCCCTTCAGGTTCCTCAATAGTGAGAGTACGGGGTGCCACTTCTAGTTCTTCGTGAGGATACTGGAGGGTGATAGTTATATGTACAAATTTTAATATGAGGAAATTTATTACACTTTTTCTATATTAACTATTTTTTTATAAAATATGGAAACAATACAAGTATGAAGAAAAATATAAAAAGTTTATATGTATGGAATTTGACTAGAGATAAGATACTTGCCCCATTTTATTTCTATGGGGTCCCTACTGATGATGCCGTAGGAATACGTAGCCAGATTTTGGGTCATCTAGTCATGGATTAGGTTTCCCTTCCTATTACTTATGATGATTGGAGGCACATTCCTTCAACTTGGAAAATGAAGTTTTTGATTCAAAAATAAATATAATTTTAATACATTATGGTTTAATTAAAGTTCAATATGTTATTAAATTATAATATTTTAAAAATGAATTTCTGTGTATATATTTTTTTCCACTTTATGGTTGCTGATGTGCTAGCGTGAAAGTGGACGTTGAAAAATATGGTCATGAAATGGAAAGAATTTAAATGGAAATTGTGGGGAAATGTCAATGATACTTTTTTGAGTGGCCAATAGATGTATGAAAAGGTACCCAATGGGGTACCCAAAGAGAAATGGAAAGTTTTTATTAATAGAAATCATGATGAGAAGCCGATGGTATTGAAATATATATTATTATATTAATCTCATTTTGCATTCATAAATTTATATTAAAAGGATATGACATTTCATACATTACTATTAAATTATATTTTATTTATTGTAGATTTTTTTAAGGAAGAATGCATTGAGACAGTCTAAGAAAATCATCCCTCACACTACGGTGTCAAAGAGTTTTACTAGAAGTAGATCGAATTTGGTAATATTTTCATTAGTTTAAATATTTTTAATTCAATATTATCTATTTAATATATTTTAATTTTTGATTTATATTTTTTTAATGCTGTCAAAGAGTTTTGGGTACCCATTATCCCAGACAAAACTGTGGTTGGATGTTCATAAAAAATTCAATGGAAGTTTTGTTAATGAGTCTACCAAATAAGTTGGGGTATGAATTAATTTTTAATTATACTAAATTATTTTAATTTTTCACTATGTTAATATATATTTCTTATAAGATGATTGATATTTGATTTATTGGTAAAAATTAAAAAACTATGGAATGACAATCTTGTGGAGTCCTACTCAGTCCCCCAAACTGACCGAGTTGGCTATGTGATTAGGAAGAAGCATCCTGGTTGAGTGCATGGGATGGGTATGAAACCCATAACATCTGAGGTATTTGGAAAACCATTAGGGATTGATGTTGAATCTACTCCTAGTTATAGATACTCTCTTTCCCAAGAAGCTCATAGAGAGTTTGTTTCAATGTAAAACAAAAGTGAGGATCAAGGGAATCAGATATCCAATTTTCTGAAATATTTGATTGAATTATATAAGAGGATAGATAGATCTATCCGAATTAATATTGCATTGATGATGGTTGGTGGTGAGAAGGTGTTTCCAATTCTTTCACCGGGGTGTGCGTGCCCATCTCATTTGGGGGACAACGTGGCTGTTTTTTCCCCACATTCCCTCTTTCCAATGGCGGGCATTATTAGTTCCTTGTTCAGGGATGTCTGCTCCTTGATCGAAATGGGATGATGGGATGTTAGTTCTTCCTTCCGTGGATTCTTCCTCGAAACTCGTCACATAGTCCAATTCTCCCTTATTGATTTTAGATGTTGTTCGTGAAACTCTTCCCAGCGCCATATCTTCACGGACGACAGTTAATTACACTACTTCTGTCGGGACATTCTAAAGGGTCCGTTCAGGGAAGAAACCTTCAGTCGGGGGAGTAGTCACATTGGACATCACCTGCATGTCTGAACACTGGATCACTGGTGAATTTGGGTTTCTTCCCCTTACTATAGGGCTTCTCGAGGGCATGGAATCCTGAGGCATCCCACGTCGAATGCGAGGAATCAAATTCCATAGGCATGTATCTGAGGTCTTCCTCAGCTTCCCATTTTCAACATAGGGTATGCCGTGAGTTTAATGTCTGGTAGAGATGGATCAGACTGATCAAAACACTGATTATAGTGGATCTGATGGGCGTAACCCCTAAAGGAAACCCTAATGGTGGGGCCAACATGTGGTAACCTTCCCGATTGTTATTAAGTGGAAAGGGGAATGAGGTGGCATGATCCCAGCAATATGTAGAGACCTAGGTAAGAATCAGGATGGATGATGGATGGTTAAATGAAGTGGATGGTGAATGGGGTGGAAATACCATGAGGATGATGGTAATATTGGGCTTGGGTCTTGAGGAGACTTTCTGCGTATCCCTGTGGTAGGGAATCAAAGTCTGCGTAGTTCGGTATGGCGGTTGGGACACCTAAGGAGGTGACCCATGATAATGGATATGTGGATGGGATTTGGAGAAAATATAACCTCTAGGTTGGGTCATGACCTTCCCAAAACATATAGGTTTGTGGGATTGATCAGGATGAGACATGATTGATGGGATTGAACATCAAGGAGGATTCCTACGCATCCCCGTGGTAGGGAATCGATGTCCACATAGTTCATATGAAGATGAATTTCCATCGATTGGGGATTTTAACAGCTTATCGCTGGATGAGGTCACAATGGATTACCATTGGATTGGGTTTCAATGGATTACCACTGGATGAGGTTACAATGGCTTACCACTGGATTGGGTTGCAACGGCTTACCACTGGATGGGGTCACAACGGCTTACCTTGGGATGGGTTCGAACCTGAGGGAGGCTTCCTACATACCTTATCCAGGAGACAAGGATCAAACCCACTTAGTTCATGTGGAATGGGGATCGGTGGACCAATATAGTGGAGGACCTGGGGTCCAATGGTTGTCGGGCTTGAACTTTAGAGAGGTGTCCTACGTACCTTGCCTTGGCAAGGATCAAAGTCCACATAGTTCGAGAGGGTGCAACCACTTACCACTGACTGGGGGAACAATGACCTACCACTGATTGAGGTCCACAATTTAACATCATGCAAGATAGGGTTGAACTGATGTGAGGGAGGACCTGGGGCCCAAATAGGTGGTGGGATTGAACCTCTGGGAGGAATCCTATGTACCTTGTCTTGGAAAAGATCAAAGTCCTCATAGTTCAGGATGAAGTGGGAACTGACGTGAAGATTTCCTAAACCAATAGGTGTCGGGGTTGAAACTCAGGGAGGCTTCCTATGTACCTTGCCTTGGAAAGGATCAAATTGCACATAGTTGATGATGATGTTTGGAGAACCGACGTGAAGATGGTCGTGACCAATGGGTGGTGGGATTGAACCTCAGGGAGGCTTCCTGCGTACCTTTCCCTGGAAAGGATCAAAGACCTCGTAGTTCAGGTTGCGTGTTTGGTGAACCAATGTGAAGATGGCCGGGACCAATGGTTGTTGGACTTGAACCTTAGAGAGGCTTCCTACATACCTTGCCTTGGTGAGGATCAAAGTCCGTGTAGTTTGGGATGGAGTGTGGAGATTACACTCTAGGATGCCCCAAAGGATGTCATGGTTGATGCTTGCTCTACGCCCACATGAATCATTATTGGTGTGAGAAACAAGAGGCAACAAAGACCTGAAGATCATGTCGCAAAAGGTGGTTCTTCGAAAATTAGAGTAGGGCCTACATGTGGTTAGCAACCCAAAGAGAAAACAGGGGCTTATGCATGGTTAGCATCCCAAATAGGAAACATGATCTTACTCCAGGATGGAGGCCCGGTGGAGACAAAGCCCAGTGGGAGAGGGATTTGGCACTGAATAAAGGAGGGGAAGGGATGTTTCCTTTTTCCAGAAAGGCTATGAGGATTATACCAAGATGGTTTCACTTCCCAGTGGACAGGAGCCGACTCAGTAAAGAGGATATCATTCCATGTGCGTAAGATTTAACTCATGTTGAGACAGGCGGGTGAAAAGAATGTCCGAGCTGGGGTGCCTCATGTATGATGCACGGGGTGAGGTCACAGTTTAACATCATCTACTGAGGACGATGGTGCTTGGAATTTTAACATCCTACAACTTGAATGTAGTGGGTACGGTCTACACCCTTAGGACTTACATAACCTGCACCTTCTACACCCTGTTGAAGAGAAGGGACAAGCAACACCATGGTTGGGGGGGTGTGATAAGGTGATCCTATTAGGGATCCACATTAGCGTGGCTATGAAAAGAAGAAATAACCGTTAGTGTGGCATTTCTAAGAAGCATGAGGTGAAGTGACACAATGTGAAACAATGCCCAAGGGGCTTTAAAGTTACTTCGTACGAGCCTAGAAGGTCGTATAGGAAAACGGTGTGTGCGGTAGATGTTTTGGGCATAGGAGGTGCCCGAAAATGATGTCCAGAAGAGAGAAATAAAAAACGTGCACACATGGAGGGAGGCTTGCACACAAAATAGAACAATTTCACAAAAAACACTAGGCCGGTGTGAAATTGAGTCACATGCATGGAAAAGACCGGGTTGGTGTGCAATTGGGTCAGATGCGCAGAAAAGACCAGGTCGACATGCAATTGGAGAGGTTTGGTGCGCAAAGGGTTTGTGGTTTTGTGTGAAATTGGAAGAGATTTCATGCAAGGAATAACGACAGAACACAATTGGAAGGGATGGCGCACAATTTGAAGGGATTTCATGCAAGGAAAAAGGGCTAAAAGGGATTTGGGCGGGGGTTAAACCTGAGTTGTCTCGCGCACGAGCAAACCCCTGGGAGGCATGTCACGAAAAATCCCATACCTAAAGGCCATATTTTGTGCACAAGGGAGGTGAATTTCATGTAGATAAAAAGGTTTGGATTCTTCATTAGTCCATAAGTTGAAGGGATGACCTTCTATTTATATTCACTCAAGGTTTTCAGATCTTCGCGAAAATTAGTCCGCGCGAAATATTGTGCACCAATGTCGGAAGCACTAATGTTCAAACGTGTGGGGGTGTCCATGGATAAATGTTTTCACCCACGGTCACTAGCACAGATGTTACTATGCCTGCATAGAAAAGTTCCTCAGATCCCGTAGTTTTCCACGTGGGAGATATTTTTTCGAACAACTCGGAGTTTTTTTCACACGGCCCTTTTGAGCCCCCCAAAATGGATCCCTAGGTCCAAATATATCTTCTCTTTATCATGAAAAAACCTCCTTCCACCCTTGAGCATTTTTTGGAATCTACAAATTCCCCCCTTGGAATCAGATTGGCGAAGGGATGCAAAGGTCATATTCTGAGGGAAAGGCCGAGACACAAAGCTTCCAGGAGTCGGCGCGCATCAGAACCCACAGATGCACATAAAATCACGGATTGGCATGCAAATCCATTTTCGCGCCCGCGAAAAAACATTTTTCCATGCCTATAAAAGCCATCATGGGTCCCTTGATCCGTATTGATTTTTCTCGCGTGATATGTCATGAGCTCTCACACACAAAAAACTTTCCCCGTCTTGCATGGAAAAACCGCTTCAATTGCGCATAATTCCCTGATCTTAGTCGTCGTTTTTCACGCAGACCAGGGGTTCTCGCGACACTACCTATTTTTTTACACCAAATCATAATTTTTTGTGTGGTATCCTCATTTTTTGTGCTGAATCCTTGAGACCTCGCTTGAAGAATATTGCTGCTAATCGAGTTGACGCTGAGAGAGAAGCCATTTTCGCTGCTCGTCGGGCTGAGATTGTTGCCAAACATAAGGTTTATGGTGATTGAAAGGTCATATCCAACAATCATAATCTCTTCAACATGTTAACCCCACCCCAGAAGGAGTAAAAACTATTCGAAAACTTTCCGATATGGGACTTTGGTATTTTGGAGGAGGTACCCATGCCGCGATTTGAAGTCAACACACCGCGGTCATGGGTGACCCACGAGGATGAACTACCTCGATATAATATCACCAAAAATGGACATCCTACCAGAGAAACCAGGAATATGGATGTTTACATCTTGAATCCCAGGACAAGGACTATTTTTGGGAAGCAACCCAGTCGTAGAGGATTCTCCGTCCCACTAAGCAAGTACCTTCCGACAGAGTGTTACCGATGAAACTAAATATTGGATACATGATTGGGATTTTCAGTCTAAAGTCAACTTCACCAATGAATGGGCTTGGGCATATTGGGTATGCCAGATATGTGACCATTTTGGGGACGAACTGCGAAACATTAGTTTGTTCGAGGAGGTGTGGACGTCACAGTTTCACTTCTGCTGTCAACATGATCTCGGGCCAGATTTGTTTACCCGATGGTCCGCCGATACTAATAACTTCCATATTTATCATGGGGAAGTTGGTATCAGCCTTTAAGACATTCATTGCATCATAGGTATCCATTTGGATGGGCATAAGTATGACAAACTCCTTCCGACGAGAAATATCTTGGGCGATAGATCACGAACTCCTATCCTTACATGGAATTTGTTAGAGCTGGCTAAAGAGAGGCTTGGGGTCAAGGTATTTTTTTAAGGACATCACCTATAAAAAATGGTTTAGCTTGTTTCTGCAAAAATATTAGGAAGTCAAGATGCCAGGTCAAGGAAGACGGTGTCCGACTGTGACACAGAGGAGCAAGAGCGGATCATAGTGGAGGATCCTGGAGGCCTGGGAATTTAAATCATGGGGTTTCAGTGTAAATGAGAGTCAAGACTCGAACATACAATATGCCATATTTCTTGCAACCTTACTAAGTGGGTGGCTCCTACCAGTGAGTGAAATAAGGATGGGAGTTCGTCCAGTGACCTTGGTGATGGCTGGCATCATGGATGCTAATCCCAGGTTCAATTTGGGAGTTCCTGTGCTGGCTCTCTTATACTCCATTTTGGGACGCATTTTGAGAGGGGGTTCATCGAGGAGGATCTGTGTCCACTTCTATATCCTTAATGTATATATCGCGGCTCATTGCGGTGGTTATTCCTTACCAAACACCATTCTCCCTCCGAGTAACAACATGCGCCATTTGTTGCTAAATATTATCGGGTTCTTTTCGCTGACGCTCAATGAGGAGGGGGTTAGTATCAGAATTGGTAATCAAGAAAATTTAACTTTTATTCCATTCCCCACTCCGACTATCCAAATGATAGACAACAGGCATGCCTCACTAAAGAAAAGGGAATACTTCCAGAGCATCAGAGGTGGGGTGCTTGTGGCCTGTGTTGATAGGAAGATCCTTTGTGAGCCCTACGTCCAATCGATTTTTTCCAAAAAAATTTGGATGCCTCTAGTGGATGACAAAGAAAGTGTATACAGATGTCTAGAAGAATAGGAATCCTTGTGTTCTTTGTAAAATGTGGTTGATGTTCACATCCCATGGCTTTGGTGACTCCATTACCTTCTCCCCCACCGGAGTTGATACTGGCCTCTCGACAGAATATGCCAAACATTGGGACGTATCATACCATGAGAGACTTTTTCCAAAGTGAGTTTAGTAGATCATGGTAGCCAATGTAGAACCTGGGTAGCAATTGAGAAGACAGGGCACTGTTGGGAAGGAAAGGTCATAAACAATTCGGGAAATTGGCCCCGCACAGGTCGGGACTACAACAGTGGGAATGTCGCACGGCGTTGCCTTGCCCTCATCAACTAGGGTAAAAGGGGATCAAGAAGAATCTAGGGGGATTCCCAGAAAGCAGATAAGGTACCTGGTCCGACCTTCCGATGATGCAATCTTCCCAGCACTTTGGTCGGCCTGGTTGACCCTACGGTAGTTGATGGGCACCAAATCCCTCTGGAAAAAGATATTACGAGACCAAATATAGTTTCCAGAGGTTAGACTCGTTCATATTGTCAATAGGGCGATCTTCCATTGATGACACATGTACCTAACATCCATGGATGTGTATGCACGCCAATGGGGTCGACATGAGGAAACACCTTTCTTGGTGAAGGTAATGCTCAAACAGGAGCATGATCCAGACAAGATGCCGTCTGAGGATGACATTAGCGATGAGGAGTCGGAGGGCAGCGAGACAGAAGAGGAGGTGGCAGAAGGATAAGGTGAAAAAGAAGAGGAGCTTGAAGGTGGATTTTCTTAGGGGACGTCCCACCAAGGGATTATTTGGGAGAGTGGAGAGATCATTGGCTCTGATGTAGACATAACCGAGCTACTTGAGGTATGTCTCAGTCCATATCTATCCTTCCATCTTCATTTTTTTCTATGTAACCTTCAATCAGACCTCCTTATTCTGCTCAGGTGCATATTAGCGCTGACAAAGAGGCTCCATATGAGGGGGGGGGGGGGGAGGCATCGATAGGACAATGTGGGGAGCCGACGCCCATTATTGATCTAACGAGTGATGAATGATCCCCTGCAATGATAGCTCCTGTAGCATCTAGAACACCGAAGGTTGATGCTTTGGGATATTGTATGTTCATTACTTCAACAACGATATTTACTATTGGAAATCTCAGTTGATCAGGGTGTTTATTGTTTGTGCAGTAATCACCGCCTTAGAGGCTCATCAGGCTACCGAATCCTGATTATCCGTGATTGATTCAATGGAAAATGTGTTTTCCCAGTCAGAGAACTCTTCCCAAACGAAGCCGGCCCAAGTACTTGGTGAGTAAAGAGATGTGGATATCAGTGGTATTAGCAACGGGGTAGGGCCTGAAGTTAGTGAAGGATCTGTCGAGACTGAGGCGAGAGAGGAAAGTCACCTAGACGTTGAAGAGAACAACCCCTTGGGAGGAATACCTAAGAAAGACACTACCACTAATCTCTTGGTTGCTTTCCCCAAATATCGGCCTGCAGATCTGGAGGATATAGATGACTCTGATTCTGATGTGGCCGATGAGAGTCATATGATGCAACACAAGGGGTGGAAGTGTATCAAGCGCTTTTTCGGTCAGCCTCCAACATAATGGATAGAATGGATGGGATCAATTAACACCTGGTTGGGATTTATCTATGCTAAAGGGGTGGATTCTCACCATATTCATTTGACAATGTACAAATACATGGCTGAGAAGCTATGTGAGAGAAAAAAAATTCTCTGATGTTACCCAGTGTCAGAAAGAATTTGGGAATACCCAAGCATTCCTGAAGGTGGAGTAGGAGGCCCGACACCTTGAAGAGCAGATGAAAGAAAGGGAGGTATTAATTGTGAACTGTTCTGAGCTTGTTGAGAAATTAAGGGCCTAGCTGGCGGATGCACAAGATAAGCTAGTGGAAGTGGGTCGCCAAATGACTACACTTCAAACTGAATAGGCGCAAGCACAGACTAGGGTCAGTGAACTACGCTCTGTGGGCACTGATGAATAGAGGGTTCTCAGGGAGTGGGAGGAAATCCTAGGAGACACAATCCAAAAGGTATCAGCGCTAGAGAAATCTAGCCAAGATGTTGATCCTTAATGGCCCTATCTTGGTCAAACTCATAAACTCATTTCTCTTTTCTGCCTATTGTTCTGAACCTCATGTATGAATAGATTTATTTACTTGTTTGTTTGGTTTAATGCATTCTAACCACAATCCTTAAATAAATATCAATCCATTTCTAAGCTCACTTGGGTCATTACTGATGTGAGAAACAAGGGATTCTCCCACTATTACATCATTTGAACATAGTAGTGCCAACCAAGCTTTGGGAACCTGAGGTTCGAACAACCAATAAGGATTCCTGGGAATAGAAGGGAGAGGCCCGATTAGAGGATGAGGACCTGATAACAATCGACGAGCCGTCCCCTTAATGTGCTCTAGTGCATGATCGGGGTAATGCCAAGGGTGTTTGAAATTAACCTGAACATAAGGGAGTGGCAAGTTTGAATCACAACACCCCAGATTCGGAGTACTGTAGAGGTGGCATGACAATAGAGGATAGCTTTTAACCATGTTCGAAACACAGTATCCATATTGAATTAGTCTGAAATGGGGATGACAAACAAGGGCCTACCACTAACCATTCTCGAAACACGAGGCCTAACTCAGAATGTCATCCATTAGTCTACCAAAACATTGAACCAGGACAAAAGGCAAACCATAGGTCGAGCATCCATACTGTTAGGGGTTTTCTTTAGATGTGAAAGAGGACGAGGGTCCGAATAGAGGTTACAAGATTTCAGATTCTTAGGTCTGGACCTGGAGACAAGATATTTGGGTGGTCCTACCTTTCTCATGAATATGGGAATCAAACCATACGTAGTTCTGTTATAATGTCATGCAATTTAACGTCTTGCGGAAAGGAAGAATGTGATCTTAGTTTAGGGTCATAGAGCTCGGACCATAGATGGTAGGGAACACGGGAGACACATGGTGAGGTAATCATAAAACCCGACATGAATGAGGACCTAGCATCCGGATCATCATGTGTTTCTTGGGAAGGTTTTAGTTTGAGGGGTCAGAAATGTAAGTTAGGCTGGGCCCGAGGCAAAGTGCACGAGCATTCCTACATATCCCATACTTTTGGTAATCAAGACACATGTAGTTCTAAAAGGTGGCACAGTAAGGTACCAGTTCTAAAGACAATAAGGTCATGCAGGTCTGGACCTTGCATCGAAATAAGTAGTATTTGATAGATCTTGTTTGTCCTTTTAGAATGAATGAGTGTTGTTTTTTTTTCTTTTTGGTGTAGTGATGGACCTAGGATAGAAATTCCAGGCATCGCCACAAGAATCAAGATATGTGCAGGAATTGAAAAATGGTATGGTGTATGACTGATAACAAACATTATGCCCCCTCGAGTGAGGATATCACGATGCATTTCCATTTTTCATCATGCGACCAAGATGATAATGTCACAGTTTAGGGTCTTGTGATGGGACTAACCTTGAATTTTAACATCATGTAAGATAGACACAACAATTTAAATTCACATGGGACTAAGAATCATAGTTTAAGGTCATATGGCTCAAACATATATAGGAGAGATGAAATTTTAGAGGGGATGCACACAGAGTGATAAAGCATACCTGATGTGAATGAGGACGAGGTCCATGCCCTACTGTGCACAATTCTAAGGAGGAAACCTTAGGCTGAGGGGCCAGGAACGATTAGAGGATAAGGGGTAGGATAAACTAGCTCCCAATTGAGCTGGACATAAAGACGAGATGTTCGGGTGTTCCTATGTATCCCATGAAGACACGAATCAAATCATATGTAGTTTTGTTAAAATGTCGTGTAGTTTAACGTCTTACGGCAAGGGAAAAGGTGATCTTAGTTTTGGGTTGTAGAGCTCAGACCATAGAGGAGAGAAATCCTTTCGAGTAAATGCAGACCCCAGTACAATCCTTAAGCCCACGCGAGTCAAACTCAGTGTGGGAAACAAGGGGCTAAGAGGATTTTTTCAATACCTGGAAAGCACACCAAAGGGAAGTTGGTACGGAGCCCTGAATGATGACTTTACCATTGTTTTTTCCTCCTATCATCTGAATGAGTGCTGAGGGATAGTTCCAGGGGTGTCAAAATTCTATTTGGACATGATGGGATGAAAAATAATGTGAATCATGTAACCAACATTCAAGGCTTGAAGGGGATGGCGTGACAATGGAGGATAACAGTTGGTTGTGTTCAAAACACAACATCGATATTGTGTTAGCCTGAAATTGGGACAAAAAAATGAGTGTCGACTGCTGAACATATTCACAACGCATGACTTGTATTGATTTTTTTTCTGAAACACTTGAGTAAATTAGCCCATAACGATAGGAGATCCCTTAGACCAAGAATCCATGCCATTTGGGGGTCCCTATGGGCATGAAAGATTATGGAAGCCCAAATGAAGGGGAACACAAAGCCTAAAAAATGGGCAAAAGTATGTCCACATAGAATCTGACACACCAGGCACTGAACCAGAGTACTCTGAGGCACATTGGTGAACCACCGTAGAGGGTTGAGGGACCTGACTTAAGGGCAGCCGACTCAAAGAGATGAAATCAGGGAATGGGAGTGAAGGCCACCCAAGAGAGGGAGGTATGTGGAGTGGTTGTTATAAACCCGACGTGAATGAGGCATAAGCCTAAACCACATTGTTTACCCCTCATCTATAAGAACATGAGCCAAGGGGCCAATGTAATAGGGAGGTTTCTGAGAGATGGTTTTGGGCCAATAGATAAAAATGTCTGGGCGGTCCTAAATATCCCATGAGTAAGGGAATCAAGCCATACGTAGTTCTGAAAAGTCCATGCAGTTTATCATCTTGTGGTAAGGATGTGGGAGAACTAGTAGAACAAGAAGGGAGAACGCGGTGCAACCCTCATACTTCTGACATGAGTGGAGCTAAATAAGTCTACACTACCATGGTCCTCCAGGAGGTCTACCCCCTGGGGGATTTCCAAAGAATAGAGTTTGGAGGCTGGAATCAAGACAAAATGTTTGAGCCTTTCTACATATCCCATGTGGATGGGAATCAAGCCACACATAGTTCTAAAAGGTGATGTTTAACATCTTGCAGGATGACATACAATTTAACATCATGCGGGACGTTTTACAGTTTAAAGTCATGCAGGACCAGGTAGTTTAGGGTCTTGTAGGACCAAACAGTTTAGGGTTATGTAGGACCAGACAGTTTAGGGCGATGCAGGACTAGAGGGTTCAGGCAAAGTATTGCTTGAGGAACTTGGCATTGGTGGGAGGATTTATGCGCTCACCATCCTTGGTTACCAGTGAGTATGCACCATTCAGGAAAACCTTAGGAACAACGAAAGGTCCTTCACATTTGGGATCTAACTTGGGTGGTTTCCTTCCAGGTATCATTGGTGTCCTGAGGGCCAATACCAGATCAACTTGTAGGAAAGAGCTAAGGTGAACCTTTTTGTTAAAGGATCTAGCTATATTATTCTGATGCCTTTTCATATTGTGGAGGGCGTGAAACCTATTCTTGCCAAGTGTCTCCAATTCAGCTAGATTAATTTTAGCTACATTATCTAGTGCTTTCTGGTCATAGACCACTGTGCGTAATGAAGGCAACTAAATCTCGATGGGTAGGATAGCCTCAGTTCCAGACACCAGGGAGTATGGGGTCACCTAGGTGGGATTAAGAGTCATTGTCTGATTATCCCAGAGGGTGTTGGAGAGCTTGTCCGACCAACTCCTCTTATTCTAAACAACCATTTTCTGCAAAATGTTTGAGTGGGTTTTGTTTAACGCCTCGATCTATCCATTTTCTTGCGTATGATAACAGGAGGTATGGTTATAGTGGATGTTGTACTTAGCGTACAATTTCTTCAGCTCAGCTGCTCAGAATTTTGTGATGTTATTGGTGAGCATGGAATAAGGGACTCTGAATCAGTAGATTATGTTGGAACTCACAAATTCAACTATGGAATGGGCCTTGACCTCCCTGAGTGGAACTACCTCTGCCCACTTAGAGAAGAAATTCGTAGCCGTTAGGATGAATCTGCACTGGAGAGTTGTCACCATTGGATATGGTCCCACAACATCAAGTCCCCACACTACAAATAGCCAAGAGTACTTGGTAGAGTGGAGAGGCTCTGGAAGCCGATGAATAAAGTTAGCATGAATTTGGAACAAATGGAATCTCTTGGCGAACTTGATGCAATCACGGATCATGGAGGGCCAAAAGTATCCCAGTAACTAGATCTGGTGAGATATCTTTGGCCCAGTCTGTTGGGCTCCATAGGAACCAGCATGAACCTCCTGCATGACATGAGAAATCTCGACCCCTTGGATGCAATGAAGTAAAATACCATCAAACCCACTCTTGTAGAGGATCTGATCATGACTAGGACAACCCTGGAGGGTAAAATGTAATGTGCAGTGTCAGATTTGTTCGGGCTCGGCCTGATCAGCCAGGAGGTAACCATTTGGAGATACTCGAAAAAGGGGGCCCTCTAGTTGGGAGACACTTAAACCACTACATTTGGGGGTCCTGACATGGGGGTTCGGGCGGTAAGATGGATCACCTGCAAACCGTCATTGTTACCTGGGGAGATGGGACCAATGACTCTCTAATGTGCCACGTGGATAACCAGGTCCTCTTTCTCTGGCTCTGCAAGTGATGTAGCCAGGCCGTCCAGGGAATCAGATCGACCATTCTAAGATCGAGGGACATGAGTAACTTCTGGATGATATGGGAATTGGGCCATTAACTAGAGATTGCACTCCAACAATGGTACAAGCTCTGATTTTCTAATGATGTAGTCACCGTTGATCTACTTCATGACTAGTTTAGAATCCACTTTCCCATGAAAATGGGGAAAATCAATCTTGAGGGATAGCTCGAGGACAATGATGAGTGGCTGATACTCTGCCTTATTATTGGTGCGGATTTAGGATAATAGGAATGATCACGACAGAATAGATTATGCCGGGGTAATAAAGATCATAGCCCAGCCAGCCCTGTTGAGCTTGGGATCATTGATCCTTCTTCCGGTGGGGCTCTAAAAAGCACCATTTAAATGCATCTGCCAACATGGGATGACATGATCTACTGAGAGGATTTCCTCATCAGAAAAATCCTGGTCCATAGACTGGTCTACGGGGGTTGGATGGGTAGCAAGGAAATATGCCAATTCTTTCCCTTTAATATCATTTTGAGGGAAAAAATTGATGTCAAACTGCTATAGGATTAACGTACACCGTTCTAGGCGTCTTTTTAGCATGGGGCGGTTGATAATTTAGTTCAACGGGCCTACTCGGGACACCAGCTGTACCTCTTGGTGCTACCGGTAAAGCCAAAACTTTTGTACTGCAAATACGAGCGCAAGGCAACTTTTCTTGACAGGGGAATATCTGGTCTTCGTATCGCAGAGCATGCGGCTGAGGTAATAGAGGCTGTTTTTAGTTCCCTCATTGTTCTTTTGAGAGAGAAGGGAACCGAGAGATCATTCCAGGGCAGTCACATAAAGTACCAGTGGGTTTCCAGAGATGGGTGGCATCAAGACCAGAGGTAGGAGTAGATAATGCTTAATTTCCTCAAATATGGTCGGGCACTCTTTATCCCATTCATAGGCCGTGACTTTCTTCATGATCTGAGAAAAGGGCTTACACTTTCTATCCAGATTCACAATGAATCGGTGTATGTAGGGCAAGTGGCCTTGAAAGCCCTGAAGTTCTGGAATGTTTCTTGGGGGAGACATCTAGCTAATGGTCTTGATCTTATCTGGGTTAATCTCGATGCCCCAGTATCTGACAACAAAGACGAGGAACTTCCTAGAGGTGACCCTGAAGGCATATTTCAATGGGTTCATCTTTAGGTGGTGCTAACAAGGGAAAACAAACAATTTTTCAAGGTCCTTGAGATGGTCCCAGTGATGGCGAGATTTGACCACCAGATCATCTATGTATAATTCCACCAGTTTTCTGAGGATTGGATTGAATATGAGATGCATGACGCGCTGATAGGTTGAAACTACATTCTTTAAGACAAAGAGAATGACTTGGTAACAAAACGTACCATGTGGTTCCCTAAAAGATGTGGATTCCTCATCCTCAAGGACCATTCAGATCTAGTTGTACCCAAAGTACCCATACATGAAGGAGAGGGTTTGGAATCCATATATAGCATGAATCAATAACTGCATCACAGGAAGGGGAAAATCATCCTTCGGGCAGTGGCGGTTGAGATCCCAGAATTTGATGCAGAATCTGATCTATCTATTCTTCTTCTTGACTGGCACAATGTTGGCTAGCCATTTGGGGGTACTGGACTTCCTTAACGAAATTGGCTCTGAGGAGATTATAAACTTCTGCCTCTACCATGGCAACATGAGAAGGGTGCATATTTTTGGGAGGATGCTTTAACCTGTGATGATTTTCAGGGAGACTGAGGTAGTGAACGGATACCTGAGAATATAGTCCTGAAATCTCATCATAACTCTAGGTGAACACATCACTGTGTTGTTTCAGGAAGTCTATGTAATACTATTGCTCCTCGAAGGACATAGTTGCACTGATCAATGTGGGTCTTGGGTTTTCCTCGCTACCGAGGTTTACTTATACCAACTCGTCGACTGTGGAAGAGACGCCCTCTTTAAAGGCATGGGCAGATCCTCCAAATCTTCCCCTTCACTTGTGGAGGGGGAATCCTCAGTAGTGGGTGTCTCTTCTGAGTTAGCAGATCCCAAAGGGAAGATAGTACCCGATTGAGTGGTAATGGAAACCATATCGGAAGACTCTTGTGATGCCGCAACCATAGTGATGAAGGCTGTTCATCGATCCCATCTGGCCTTTTTCCCAAGGGGCCACACTTGATGATATCAAAGCAATAATGGCGAGTTGTCTTGAGCCGGTTAATTTCCACCCAGAAGAACAAACACATATGACGTATTTTCATTTACATGGGGCAAACATCCCGATATTTTATGGGGGTAGGAGGCTCCAGGATCACCTGAGCCTGATTTTTATAGGAGTACGAGGTGATTTTATGCCGTCTCTTAGACCTGAGAATGTGTTACCTCCTCATCCCAGATAAAACGAAGAATTTTCCCATGTCTGGGGTTGTAGCCTCCAATCGGTGGATTGGAAAGACATAGGCACCGTCCAGATCTATCCATGGGTCGATCGCAACTGTGGCATGCTTGACCTCATCGGTCTAAATCTGCTTGTCCTTGCTCTTGTAGTAGTTGGCATCCAGATAGTGTGCCTCACCATAATAAAAGTGAGATGTGTCACCTTGAAGCACTCCCAATCTTCCATTAAGGGAGTACTTGAGGCACTAGTGATATAATGAGGGAACCGCCGCATATAGGTGGATCCATGGCCTTCCCATCAACGCATTGTAGGTGGTGTCCTTGGAGACTAACATAAATTCGGTGGTGGAAACTAGACCACAAAACTGGGTCTTCAAGAAGAACTTACTGACCAGTTTCTGTTCCATCCTTTCATAACCATGGATTCTTAGGTCAGAGGGACTCAGGTCATCTTCAGACAATCCCAACTTTCGCAGTGTCTGAGTTAGGATAAGGTTAATCTCGGATCTGGTGTAAACAAGGCAAAGGAGATCATCCACACCATTAAATTGGATAGTGATCTACAATGGGAGAATGTGACATTATATGGGGGAGCCTTTATCTTCTCTAGAGAACAAGATAATGGTTTGACATTCATCATTTTCAACCGCTTCAGCATGAAAGGACTCGATAGCTGCTACCTCCATCTCAAAATAGAGGGGGATTCTTAAAGCCTCAGTGAAGGCCTCACACATATTTGAAAATTGGTGAAGGGCCTCAAAGATAGAGATCCTTGCTGGAATATTGGAAAGATTCTTGAGAACATTGTACTTCCGCACCAGGCATGAACCTATGCTTGTAGGAGGCCGCTCCATTACAGGAGGCATTGCTGGACCCGCTGGCTGAACCGGTGGCTGAATGGTGCTGGGAATATCTCACTTCTTAGTATTTGAAGGAAACAGAGCACCTTTTGTACAAGGGATAGATAACTGGGACCTGTTCTAGGTGGAGCATGGCTGATCACGGTGAGGCCAAGGTGGATCTTCTTGGTCCAGTAGCACAAACGGTGGTAGAGGTGGGCCTGATGACACTAGATGAAGAGGCTGCGCATGCTAAGCTCTGTGATGATCTTGATGCCTGTTTTTGGTAGCATGCACAACCCAGATGGAAGTTTTTATCAAGGCACTTTGATGACCCATATATCCATGGCTCCGTCGACAATGGCGACGACTGGGGATGTTGGGAGGATCTTCCTGGAGCTCCGAATCATCGAGAGTCATGTAGGGGTTTACCAGCTCTACGGTATTAACTGAAGCATATCCTTGGTTGTCACTTGAAGTGTCATCCACTAATAGATAGATTCTGGGATGAATCACCATCTTCGAGTGCATGAAGTCACTAAGATTATGGGATAATGATGACATCAGCAGGAGACTTTTCTTTCTCCTACGTCGCCGGTGTTTGCTTTTCTGGGAAGAGGAGGGTTGAGATGACGATGCAGAAGTGGTGGCTGCAGCCTCTAAAGGCTCTGGCCGATTCAGGCATGCCTGAATGAAACCATGGGAAAAGGCGACTATTTTGTTGGTAATCCAGTTGTCATAATTCTGAGATCCACTACTGGAAACCTGATGCCACTCGCCCTCACTGTCGCTGCTGCTGTCCGGCCTCACAAAGACGCATGATACCTACGCCAATGCTGGGCCCGGTCTGAATATGTTGTTATCAACCTAGTCTTAAATCCAGTCTTTGAACACATAGAACTATTTGAGGGTGTTCCCCAGGATCTAGTGCTAAGGGAAGTAGTTGGGGTGATCAGTGGGGTTCCCCTCTTATGGCCTTCTGCACTTAGAAAAATGCACAATCCCTTATTCCAAGGCACTTTAGAAATAGAAAGGGACCTGATTCTTATTGAACGAGTAGGTCTGGTTTCTTCTATCAAGAAATGTGGGATTTGGAACTTGGCCTTGATAGAGAGCTGGAGGAGCCTGTCGAGGAGGCGGAGCCTGATTATCCCCCCTGAGTGGTGGATGTGCGTTACGTTGGGGTGGCTGCTGATTTTGAGGCAACTGCTGCTGGGCCGAAGGGTATGCCTGTGGTGGTGGGCCTCTGCGAGGCTGTAGAGGTGGCTCAATTGGTAAAATTCCAGTTGCCTGGGTGATTCTATTTGGGCCACCGCAGTGGGCTCAGCCCTGACGACCCTCATTGCGGGAATTATGGGAGGTAACAGACGTGCCTAGCTGGCCTATTTCAGGGCTTACTCTTGGTGCTGATACTTATCAGAGAAGTCTCAGAATCCTCCAGGGTAGTTCTGGGTGATCAGAGAGGGAACCAGTTCTGTCTTAACATTTCCCACACACATCATCATTAACTTATCCTAAGTCAGTGTCATGTCAAGGGAGTATGTCAGCCCTTTCCACCGGGCGATAAAGTCCGCGACATGCTCATCAGGCCTTTATTTTCACTTGAAGATGTCTGCGATACTTGTCTTCTACGTGGTGGAGCTGAACTGGTACAAAAACTACCTGTGAAGATCCTCCCATCCCGCTATCAACCTGATGGGGAGTTGGCTGTACCAAATCAATGCATTCACTTCTAATGTCTATACAAAACAATAGAGATTGGCAGCCTCTTACTACACTGGAGTCTCTAGCATGGGCCCGAACCTTGAAATATAGTGGTATAAATGCTGTGGGGGGTCACCCGTCCCATTAAAGGGGGAGAAGGATGGATTTACGAAACCTAGGGGTGCTGGAATATCATCAACCCATGCCGGATATGGCTTTCCATCAGGGGGGAGTGCCACCTGTCAAATTTCTAATGCCTCAAGGTGGGAAATGAGTGCTGCCATTGGATCATCTGGATGGGGGTCCCTGTCTTGACGAGGATCCCTGACCATGAGTGTGTTGGAAGGTTCTTCAACATGGTAAGCAGGCCTAGCGGCTCATGGAGTGGCTGGTGGCATGACCCATGGGGAAGCTGGGGGAACCCAAGCTGGGTCCCTTGGATTGTTGTGCTATTCCGAAGGATTTGGTGAGACATACCGTGCCCACTAGCTATATTTTTCGTCTTCAACCCTGCCCACAGGGTATGGATGGTCAGGGTCACCTAGAGGCAGCTCACCGATGGGAAGTTGTTCCTACCCCTACTGCCCTGGCCTAGGATTACCATAGTCTAGCCGTCGCTCTATAGCGCGTTCAATTAGGAGGTCATCGACCAAATTCTTATGTTCAGTAATTTTCGAACACAATCCATCTTTCTCAGGGTCCTCCTCCATATTTTACATTGAGATGGACGGGTCGGAGGGTTTGGCAGCTCTCAGATGCTCTTTACCTTTACTATGACTTTGGCTAAGGACAAATGCCTCGGTGGGCGTAGGGAGACCCATAAAATTTCTCTGTTGTCTAGTAACCTTCCATGAGGGGTCCAGTAGCTATGGAATACCTTTCGGGGGAAGGTCCCCGTCCAGAAACTCCAGCTCGTTTTCCTCTTCCTATAGGTTGGGCTTATTAACCACGACTCTACCTGGGGGCATGTCTTCAATATCACATGGTAGGTAGAGCTACCGTAATATAGGACTGAAGAAGACGTCAGCATACTACTCCCATCCACGGACCTGCACATGGGGGAAATCCTCCTTGATAATCTTGCATAGTACCTTGAAACTCTGAATTCATTACTGTTGGAGGTCACTACGATGGCCAGGTAACTCAGGGCACTGGGCCATAGGGAGTGCGGCCAAATCAACTAGACTTCATTGCTCGCCAATGTCCTCAAAATGCGCTTGCCTCATGGGATAAACCACTCACTGATAAAGAAGATGAAATTGTGTCACTCAGAGGGTTTTACATAAACACTCAACTTCATCTAGGGTGAGGGATTCCAACTCGCAAAAATTTGATTCTTCCACGGGCCAAAACATCTCAAGGAAGTAGTCCGCTGTGAGGATATCCCATAATCTCCTTGGCTTGGATTCAGGGTCTATACCTTGATTTTCCCATTCGTCGACTGAGGGTGGTTGAGGAATTGGCAACAGTACTGAGGCAAACCACTAGGATGGCAGGATGGTCGGTGGAGAATACGGCGAACGGGATGACTGGCCACCGAATCTCAGGCTATCCTCTAAAGAGTGTACCAACATGGCCACCACATCGTAGTAGGACATGCTGACTTCCACAGTTCCTGGTGCAGGGACCATGGATATTGGCGATGGACCACACTGCTATTGGTATTCCATTAGTCGTCAGAATTGCTCTTTATGATCTCTAGTTGAGGTAGAGATTACTTCTGGTGACGTCGGTTGCGATTTCACGACCGTAACCTATGGGGTTTCCAAATTTTTTTTCCTCGTGGATATACCTATATAGGGAGGTAGGAATCTGGTGGACCTCACATTCTAGGAGTACTAGGCTGATGCGCCTCGTTCCTGCCCCAGCTCTTGACTCAGAGGAGTGAGGGGAGGGTTCCTACGCTGAGTCGCACTCTACTTAGGAGTCTGAGAAGCAGAATGGTTTGATCTCTCTCTAGACATTCCTAGAATTCTTCTTATGGTGGCGACGACCTTCCTTCTTTCCCCTGGATGGCTCTTCGGGATAGGATAGATTCCTGACATGGGGAGGTACTTTGGCCGTACTGGTGCTGGGTCGGAGAGGGTTTCCACCTGAGTAAGCTGGGGTGTGAGGAGCACCAGGAAAAATATCAAAGGGGACATGGGGAGGACCTACGTGGGAAGTGCTGTAGTGGGTAGGACCTCCTCTGGAACTGGTAGGAGCATGGGGAAAACACCCCGTGCTTGTTTCCCCTAGTGAAATTAGTGCTAGGAAGGTCCCTGTACTGGTCGAGCTGAACATGGGTAGGACCTCCGTTCTGGGAACTGGTGAAGTGAATCCGGCCCTCACTCCTCTGATTTCTGGGGAGAGGAGGACCTTATCCAGCTGCTACGAGGACACAGGGAGGGTCCCCATGTTGGAGAGAGACCGGATGTACAATGTACCCGTACCAATGGTCTGTGGTGGGAGGAATGAATCCATATCCAGTGTAGTGGGAAAAGGAGAGACTTCCATTTTGAACGTCACCACTGCGGGGAGGACCCTCATTTAGATTGAAGGTTCCACTGGGTAGACCTCGATGCCGAGCTTGGAAGTAGGGATGATCCGCGTTCTCTATGGTATTGGCATGGGGAGGAACTCTGTACTGGGTTTTGTTGCCACAGGTTAGTCCACAACGACCACTGACTGTGCATGCGACCAAGAGAGTTGACCCAGCCTACCCGTGGGATGTTTGGGACCACGATCCAAGTCAGGCATATAAATTTCCCTTCTCAGTGTATACAGGGAGATGGTGATATGAATCTGCGGTGGCTCAGGCCACAGTAGCCGCTAACGTTGATGCCCCTTGGTGTGCATCCTCTTCAGCTTGCGCCTGATGTTGGAGTCAGGTCAGACAGACCGGAGCCATTGGTGCAGGTACGTGACTTACCTACTCCTCGGCCAGTAAAACTGGGTGGTGGCGCTAGCTCGGCCTGGTGGGGGCCCTCTCTAGGATCCCCTAGAATGGGACTCTAACTAGGCTGGCTCGGACATCCCCTACCTCATCAGCGTAGGGAGTGGATTCAACGAGGCGTTCTGGGGACAATCTCCTGAAACAATTATATGTTGGAGTAGAGAGCAGTGGCTCCCTACATGGCCCTCAGGGGTGGCCTTGACGACGAGGTGCATACACCTCTAAATCGCCGTAGGCCATATCCCTTTTAGGGATGATCACCTCCTCCTCATATTAGCATGCGAGGTCATTGATCACCATTTGTTGGATTAACTCTGAGGGAGAGATATGGCGGGGGTGCCCAGAAGTTGTGGCCGTTGAGACCATCGTAGAAAAGGTGAAGCCATGCGGGACTTCCATGCTGGTTTTACCCATACCCCTACATCAGTGTGCAGGCAGTTATCGAGTTCCGGGTGAAGAAACTTGATTCCTTGAAGATCAGGGAGATTAACTCATTTGTATGAAAAGAAAAAGGAATCAATGACTAGTGACCCAGAACAATACGTCCTTCCATTAATGGTA
Organism: Viscum album; assembly: GCA_963277665.1. Lineage (NCBI taxonomy): Eukaryota > Viridiplantae > Streptophyta > Magnoliopsida > Santalales > Viscaceae > Viscum > Viscum album. The sequence continues at coordinate 1,343,153,044 of OY728161.1, forward strand.
AGAGGGGTCCACGCTAACAACATCATAGATCGGGATGTCCAATTCTCTACTACCCCAACTTCTGGTGAGTTTCACGCCAGGCCCACTGTTTTCATGGAAGGAATCGACGCCAGATAGCTAGATCTGGTGACACGCTAATCCACTGATGTCTTGAATGCTACTAATATTTATATTGATGAGAAGATATTCACCTCATGTTCACCATTTCTATTTCTAACGCTTTCACTAGGGCGCGCACATCCGTCTTGTTTGGGGGATGACGATGCTATTTCTTTCCCCACAGTCCCACTTTCCAAAGGTGGGCAACACCCATTCCTTGTTCAGGGATTTCATCCCCTTGATCGAAATGGTATGATGGGATGTCGATTCTTCCTTCTGGGGATTCCTCCTCAAAACTTGTCACCCAGTCTAGATCTCCCTTATAGATTTAAGACATTGTTCGTGAAACTCTTCCCAGTGCCATATCTTCATGGACGCCAGTTAATTACTCCGCTTTTGTCAGGACATTCCAAAGGGTCTAGTCAGGGAAGAAACCTTCAGTCAGTGGAGTAGTCATTTTGAACATCACTCGCGTGTCTGGACGCTGGAACACTGGAGTGTCTGGGTTTCTTCCCCTTACTATAAAGCTTCTTGAGGGTGCAGAAGCCAGGGGTAATACCACGTCGAATGTGGGGAATCATATTCTATAGGCATTCATCTGAGGTCTTCCTCATCTTCCCATGTTCAACATAGGGTATGCCGCGAGTTTAACGTATAACAGAGACAAATCAGACTGATCAGAACACTGATTAGAGTGGATCAGATGGGAGAAACCCCTAGATGAACACTGATGGTGGGGACAACGTGTGGTTAGCTTCCTAATTATTGTTAAGAGGAATGGTGAATGAGGTGGCATGATCCCACTGGGATGTGGCGGCCTGGGTAAGAATCAGAATGAATGATAAATGGTCAAATGAAGTGGATGGTGAATGGGATGGAAATGCCATGAGGATGATGGTAATGTTGTGATTGAGTCTTGAGGAGACTTCCTACATATCCCCATGGTAGGGAATTAAAGTTTGTGTAGTTCGGTAGGGTGGTTGGGACACCTGAGGATGAGACCTGTGAGAATGGATACATGGATGGGATCTCGAGGAAATAAAACATCTAGGTTGGGTCATGACCTTTCCGAAATACATAGGCTCGAGGGAGAGATCAGTATGAGACATGAGTGATGGGATTGAACCTCAGGGAGGCTTCCTATGCATCCCTGTGGTAGGGAATCAAAGTCCACATAGTTCATATGAAGACAGCTTGCCGTCGATTGGGGATTTCAATGGCTTATCGCTGGATGGGGTCACAACGGATTACCGCTGGATTGGGTTGCAAAAGCTTACTGTTGGACTGGGTCACAACGGCTTACCGCTATATTGGGTCGCAATGTCTTACCGCTAGACAAGGTCACAATGGATTACCACTGGATGAGATCGAACCTCAGGGAGGCTTCCTTTGTACCTTATCTAGGAGAAGAGAATCAAAACCACATAGTTCCTGTGGGATGGGGGTTGGTGGATCGACATGGAGGAGGACCTGGGCTCCATTGGTTGTTGGGATTGAACATCAGGGAGGTGTCCTATGTACCTTGCCTTGGCAAGGATCATGGTCCACATAGTTCAAGAGGGTGCAACGACTTATCGCTGAATGGGGGAACAATGACTTACTGCTGATTGAGGTCCACAGTTTAACGTCATGCCAGATGGGGGTTAACCGATGTGAAAAAGGACCTGGGGCCCAGATAGGTGGTGGGCTTGAACCTTAGGGAGTCATACTACGTACCTCTCCTTGGAAAAGATCAAAGCCCTCGTAGTTCAGGATGGAGTGGGAACTGACGTGAAGATGGTCGGAACCAATGGGTGTCGGGCTTGAATCTCAGGGAGGCTTCCTACATACCATGCCTTGGCAAGGATCAAATTCCACATAGTTCAAGATGATGGTTGGCGAACAGACATGAAGATGGTCGGGACCAATGGGTATTTGGATTTAACCTCAGGGAGGCATCCTACGTACCTTGTCTTGGTAAGGATCAAAGACCTCGTAGTTCAGGTTGGGTGTTTGGTGAACCGGCATGAAGATGGTCGAGACCAATGGTTGTTGGACTTGAACCTCAGGGAGGCTTCCTATGTACCTTGCCTTGGAGAGGATCAAAGTCCGCATAGTTCAGGATAGAGTGTGGGGATTACACTCTAGGCTACCCATAATGATGTCATAGTCGATGCTTGCTTTAAGCCCACATGAGTCATGCTTGGTGTGAGAAAGAAGATGTAGCAAAGACCTGACTATCGTGTCATGAAAGGCGCATCCGCAGAAAGTAGAGTGGGGATTACAAGTGGTTAGCAGCCCAAAGAGGAAACAGGGGATTAGGAGTGGTTATAATCCCAAAGAGGAAACATGGGCTCACTCCAAGATGGAGGCCTAGTAGTGACAATGCCCAGTGGGAGAGGGATTTGGCATAGAATAAAAGAGGGATAGGGATGCTTCTTCATTATAGAAAGGATTGGGTCTTATACCAAGATGGTTGGACTTCCCCATGGAGAGGCACCACCTCAGAAAAGAATATTGCATTCCATGTGAGGAAGATTTCACTCATGTTGAGACAGGCAGATGTAAAGAATGTCTGAGCTGGGGTGACTCACGTATGATGAGTGGGGTGAGGTCACAGTTTAACATCATGTGATGATGACGATGGTGCTTGGAAGTTTAAAATCCCATTTCTCGGACGAAGTGGGTACACTCTGCACCCCTAGGACTTACAAAACTGGCACCTTCTACACCTTGGTGAAGAGAAGGGATAGGCAATGCCGTGGTTGGGTGGTGTTGTGAGGTGATCCCATTAGGAGTCCACGTTAGCGTGGCTATGCAAAGAAACAATAGCCGTTAGCGTGCCTATGTGAAGAAGTATGAGGTGAAGCGACGCAATGTGAAACACCGTCCAAGGGACATTAAAGTTACTTCATATGATCCTAGAAGGTCGTGCGGAAAAATGGTGTGTGTCGTAGATGTTTTGGGCATGGGAGGCATCTGAAAATGATATTTGGAAGAGAGACATCGAACACGTGCATTCAAGGAGGGAGGCTTGCGTGCAAAATAGAACAGTTGTGTGAAAAATGACGGACTGACGCACATTGAGTCACATGCATGGAAAATACTGGGTTGGCGCACAATTGGGTCACATACGCGGAAAAAACTGAGTTAACTTGCAATTGGAGAGGTTTTCCGTGCAAAGGGTTCATGGTTTTGCATGCAATTAGAATAGATTGCACGCAATGAATAAGGGTGGCATGCAATTGGAAGGGATTGTGCACAATTGGAAGGGATTGTGGGCATGGAATAAGGGCTCAAAAGTGATTTGGGTGAGGGTTAAGCCCAAGTGGTCTCGTGCATGAGAGGACCCCTGGGCGGACAATTGTGAGAAATCTCATACGAGAAGGCCATATTTTGCACGCAAGGGAGGTTTATTTCTCACAAAGGAGATGATTCGGATTCTTCAGTCATCCTGAAGTTGAAGGGATGGCCTTCTATTTATTGGTTCTTGGGGATATCAAATCTGCACAAAAATTGGTTTATGCAAAAGATTGTGTGCCAATGTCAGCAGTGTGAATGTTCAACCGTGTGGGGGAGACCGTGCGAAAATTTCCGTGCCTGCGGTTACTGGATTGGAATTTTCCCCGCCCACACGGAAAAGTTCCTCGTATCTCGCGGTTTTCCGCACGGGAGATATTTTTTCATGAAAGTCTGAGTTTTGTTTCACACAGTACTTTTAGGCACCCCAGAATGGATCCCCAGGTCCAAATATGTCTTTCCTTTGTCATGCCAGAACCTCCTTATGTCCTTGATCATTTTTCAGCATCTACAACAGGTAAATCAAAAAAATTCAAAATCATTTAGTTTGAAAACATTTATTGGTTTTATGTTTAAATATAAATATACAAAAATATTTAATTTTCAATATAATTGTCTTACAGGTGCCAGTACTTTGAAGTAGAGATGGATGTGGATAGGGTAAGGATTTGTATTCATCATTGAACAATTATTAGTGGTTTTGGTGATATGTTGGACAAATTTGGAAACAATGGGTTTGTTTATGTATCTTGTATAGAATATAGTAGTCACCAAACATATTTTGTTTATGTATCATGTGGGGCAGAGTAGTCACCAAACATATTTTCATTTTAGTTATGTTAGGATTTGTATATGATTATTTTAGATGGTTGATTACTAAATACTGTTAGATGGATTATATTATTCTATTATATAAACTTTTCACATGGTTTGTTTAAGGGTACTAGTACTGGGGCTGCAGAACAAGCAGTAGTTTTTTATTCATAAATATACATTTTGCGTCGGTTTAAACCGCCACTAAAATGTGGTAGCCTATTATTGATACTTGTTTAAACCATAGCTAAGTTATACAATTCATATATTTTAGGGGCAGTTTTTGTGGGGAAAATTGGATTTTTTTAGCGGGGTTTAAAACCATCACTAAAAAAGTTTGATGTTTTCCCCTAGAAAAGGCCGCTAAAACCTCACAAAACTGCCACTAAAATGGATTTTATGATGCCTAATGAAAACTGCCACTAGATTGAAGAAACCTCCACATATTGGTTTCCCACACCCAATTTATTGGTGGTTTTATGAAACCACCACATAATCAAATGGCGATGGTTTAAATCACCGCTATGAAGTTATTTTTTTGTAGTGTGGAGTAAATAATGGTAGAATGTCCCTATGTCACACAATGATTGAGCTATGAAAGACATTATTGAGAATTGTTACTGATTTATCATGCCATAATGTGGTTCTCTTTATGCTGTAATGAAGTAAAGCAGAAGAAGAGTGTACTCTTACAAAATGAATCATGTTACAACCTTAGTCTTTCTATCATGAAGTGATTTCTCTGAGGATTATAAGGTGAAACATTCACCATAATGAAAAATTATAAATTCTTGGTGTGGGGATATATAGATGGAAATTATTTTTCACACAAAAAATGTGGTGGTCATTCCACAAGAAGTTCTACATAGATATGAGGAGATATAAAGAACACGATGTGATTATCATTGCTATAACATAATGGAGGAAAAAGTTTTATGGATCTAAGGAGATATTTATACTGAGAAATTTAGATATGAGGATTGTTCTTTGGAAGAGGTTTTTCATGCTATAATATTCTATATTACTCTATAATAATTATACTAACACTATAATATGGTTAATTATAGAATATATAGATATCATATGCCCTATTTTTGAGGATGAATCAAGGACATAATTTGGGATCACATGAGCTATCTACCTGATGAATTTGTCTTGAGATTTAATATATATAACACATGAAAAAGGTGAGGCTATATTAGACGCGTGGATCAATCATGATTGTTGATGGATATATAGATATATGAGATATCTATATAATTGGATAATCACATATGTTATGAAAGGGTGTCCTCAATTTTTGTTCTCATCCTATGAGACCAAAGTTAAGGTTAACCGAGAATAAAAAAAAATCCTATTGCACCATTTTAGATGATTATTCAAATAATATCACAATAATTCACACCCTAGAATCTAAAGGTTTAGTTTTTTGAATATTAGATACCCAATCACTTTATTTCACAAACAATATTCAACATTTACCACAATTACTCATAAAACATGGTACCCTTATATACATATCAAACTTAATAAATTTATTCATAACCTAGGGAAATTGAAAAATAAAAATGGGTGAGGTCATATTCTTAGTAAAGGTAAATATTAGATTCAAAAATAAAAGATCATAATTGAGAATAAGATGATCATAAGGGTTTGAGAACATAATCAAGGTAAATCATCATAATATAAGAAAATCATACACAAAAATTCATAGATTATAAATCATGATTCATGGAATATAGATTTGTTATAACATAAGATAAGAGTCATAAGAGTGTTGAAAAATCACTCAATCATGAACCACGAGAGCATAAAAAAGGCAGAAGAATATGTAATAAAATTATGGAATATACATAAGTATAGAAAATCATTTCAATTTTCAAGGCTCTTTACCAGGACCATAATCACATTGTGGATATAGTCCCATAGTGGATTCAATTCACTCCCAATTACCTTTAAATCTAGGTGTATAGAGTCCCCTAGTGGATTAGGTTCACACCCTAGTCCCTTATATATTATATAATGAGATATAATGAGGTTCCCCATACCCTAACTCTTGAGTTTGGTGCTTAAAACATTTTCTTTAAAAACTCTATTTGATAAAAATTGAGATGAACCATTATTTAGTTTACAACATTACAATACATTAAACATTACGTCTCAAAATAATCAGACAATCCCAATAATGGAAGGTTTAGTGTCTCTAAGGAGAATCTACTTAAACAACTTATTGTAATGTATTTTTGAATATTTCTCTATAATTGAACAACACTAGACTCCATTCCAAACTACTTATGGGTTGAAATGACCTTTATAACTTAGGGAGTAGAAACATAAGAAGGGGTTGAGCTCAAACGCTTAGTAATGGATAACTTATCAGTATTTCATCAAGGGTTATATAATAGGATTTCTATAAAACCTGATAAAGGGATAAATATCTTACTAATAATAACATTGAACAATAATCATTGTCTACAAGTCATGAAAAATTTATATGTAATATCAAATGACTAAACACATAACATGAAATAAAAGTGTGATATAATGACATGAGATATATTGTATAATCATAATCAAGTGACAGAAAAATATGGATTTCCATTTATACAAAGTATAACGGGGAGTTATGTCATAAAACATAAGCATAGAGAAATTATAAAAATGTGAATAAAAAAATGTTCATGCTTCATATTTGAAATAAACTTCACACAATTCTTGTTCAGGATAAATTAAATGTACATGCTTCATGTTGTGAAAAAATAAATTTCCATGCTTCATCTTGTGAACCAAAAAAGATCCATGCTTTATATTATGAACAAAAAAAAAATCCACGCTTTATATTGTGAACAAAAAAAATGTTAACACTTTATTTTTTGAAAAAACAATTATCATACTTATGGTGTGAAAAAATAAAATGTTCATGATTCATGTTGTGAATAAACAAAATGTTCATGCTTCATCGTATAAATAAAGAAAATGTTTTTCCTTAATGTTTTGAACAAACAAAATGTTCATGATTATTTAAAAAACAAAATTAATGATCTTAAACTATTTATCTTAAAATATATAAATCCTTAAAAAATTAATTGGATTGAAATATTTGACCACACCCATCAATCGTCCTTACATAAGTGTTTCATTTGAAAATGATCACTCATCACAACATAAATAAAACATAAAACAAAAAATGGGTATCATAAAATCTCTAAGTGTTATTTAAAAAATTGACTTCAAGAATTAGAATGGTCAATACAAAAAATTAATCACAAAAAAGTAGTATTTCATAAATAATTTTATAGTGTTATTTATAAAACATAACTGGATAGGATTTATATATTTTAGAGTTAAAGAGGAAAATGAAATCAAAACATAAAAGAGTATTTTAAAAAATTTATTATAATTTTTATAAATAGAAGAATTATGTTTCACCTTTATAAAGATAAATATTTAGAAATTGAAAAGAATTAATTTTAAAAATCAATATTTGGAAATAAATATCAATAATTAATCCTTGAAAAATTCCGAAAGGATTGAAAAATATGATTGATTTTTTATAAAATTTTATTTTTAAAAATAATCTTCCATAGTTGATCCTTGAAAAAGGAATAATGGTCTAAAAAAATTGAAGTGTAATTTTTTGAAAACATTTTCTTTTTAAAATAATCTTCAATAATGGAGGATTGAAAAATGCATGAAGTTTGTAAAAAAATAATGTTGAAAAATATTGACAACATTAACATGAAAAAATAATATTAAATAAAAAATCCTTGAAATGGATATAAAGGTTTCAAAATGGTTAAGTGAAAACATTTTTAAAAATTTTACATTTAAAAATAATCTTCAATAAAAAAACTTTGAAAATACATAATGTTTATAAAAAAGGAATTTGGTGTGGTTGATAAAACCTTTTGTTATGTAATAATGGAAAACCTTTTTAATATTTTGAAATACCATTGTTGAAAACCCCCATCTAAAAAAATGAACAAATATTAATTATTAAAATAGGATATTGGAAATATGATGGCCACACGAGGCAAAAAATAATTGGAGTTTGAAGTATAAAGTATAACACTTAAGGGAGTAAAAAATATATAAATGGTATAAATGGATATTATCCGGAGAGGATGTGAATTATTATTAACATAATAAAATATTATGAATAAAGAAAAACATCAATGTAATTCCATATAAATTAAATAGGAAAATAATTATAATACAATCATAGATCAAAGGAAATTAATCTTGTAAAAACATATTTAAAGAGGAATAATTATGACTCAAGAAAAGAAGTTGAGTTAAGAAAAAGCCTTTATAAATTTGATATCAATCAAATTGAAAAATCCCATGAAATGTATAATATGATATGGATTTTTAAATCCATTATATTTAATTTAAAAATATGATAAATTAAACCCATTTCCAATATATACTACACAAAAATAAAATAAGTGATGAATACACATTGTATTTTAATGAAGAAAAATTGAGATGAAAAAACCCTTACATTTTATTACAGCTTAACAAAACGTGCTTTTATGTCATGTATAGTAAAAATAAATATGTTAGTAACATATTTCATAACCATATTCATACCTATGACCATTTATAAACTTCATTTATAATCATTTATTATAAATATATTAGTTGGTTGTATTTTATTTTCGTCACCATATGTTATTAAATTTGATTTTTGTTTAATACTAGTTTCGTAATGGTGGTTTCAATCCTTGATTATATATTCAAATTTCGTAATTTTTAGATCATTATAGTTTTAGTAATATATTATTTTAATGTTATAATATCATTTCATATGTATTTTGGTTATGATTGATGATGATGAAGTTGGTGATGATCCTGTTTCAGTAATTTATCACGTACAAGAATGTGGTATTATAATTGTCAGTTTAATATTTGTATAACCTTTCTATACCCATAAAAAATATAATATTTTCTCATTAATTTCCAATAACTCCACTATTTAGGTATTTATATTAATCAATGATAGAAATTTATAGCATTATTCATGTAGGTGTTTAAATCAACCCAAATAAGAACAATCTAAAATCTATGGGTAAGTACGGTTAAGAAAATGATTCATTTGAGACAATATAGTTATTAAATATTCTTAATTAAATTATTAAGATTTTTTTGAAGTGTTTAATCATATTTTAATAGTTTTTATATATAATAAAAGAATATAGTGAAAACCAAATATTTCACTTTTGTAGAGGTGATAATCGACACCCATGCACGAGTGTTGCATTAGTTTTCTATAGACTGAGAGTAATAAAGGTAATGTTTTAAAATTAAATAAACTTAATAATGTTATAAATATCATATTATTCATTTAAATAGTATTTTAGAACCAATTTTTGAATATGGAAATTAAAAAATAAAGCATGTTGTTCATGGAGACGGTTGTCCGCACATATGCATGACGACGTCTTCATTTTTGGAATTGTTTTGGAGGAAGGTATAAAATGTATTTTACATTTGTATAATAAAATTTATGTATATTATTAATAATTAGTTTATCATAATTTCAGGGATATATTATGTTTTAGGGGATAGAATAATAAAATAATTAAGAGAGTTTGGTTAAGAACATTACCTCTCCCTTTGGATGTCCTTCCTTGGGTAACTCCTTAAGAATCCTTAGCTTGATATTTTGTGAGAAAAAACATTATAGGATGTTAGTAAATATTTTAGGAGAGACTATGCTATAGTTTTAGTAAATTTAATACTTTATAATTATTGTAGAAATTTGGTGAAGTGATCTCTTTTTATAAGTGAAGAAAATGACATTTTCATAAATACCCATTAACCTTTCAATGATGAAATGACACTATTCAAGGTTCAGTGGATAAAAAAGTGGTAAATAGTGAATTTCATAATGATATAAGGTTAATAAATCATCTATAATTAATTATTACACATATTTTAAACATTTTTCAAATCTTTTATAACATTTGTTTTTACATTTTACCATTTTGATTTTTTACTTAGTAAATAGTTATTCCCAAGTAATTTATATTTTATTAAAAATATAACCTAACCCATATTTTTTTTGATTTTAAAAAAAATTAATACCCATATAATATAATTAAATTTAAAAATAGTATAAAATTAACTTTTAAATCAAATAATTTAATATATATAAAAACTATTTTGTAAAAAAACATTATTTTCCACATTAAGCATTCTTGATCTCATGTATCATTAATTACCAATTATATGAGAGATAATATATTTTTATATATAATTAAATATATTGTAAAATTAATTATATAAAATTTACCAATTTTACTTATTAGATAGAAATCATAAAACATTAATAAAAAAATTCTTTGAGAGTTATTATTTAACCAATATCATAGTCATTAACTTTAATATTAGTAAACATAATTTATGGTAAAAAATGAATTTAAAATTATTACATAATATTAACATATTGATATAAAATATAAAATATAAAATTCTTTTTTTATATTTAATTATTACATGTGATGAAAAATAATTTTTCAATATAAAAAAATAAAAATTGTTTTATAGTAAAACATTACTTAAGTTTCAAAAATTTTAAACATGGGTTTTATAAATGAAAAATTGTTTTTTAATGATCTTTTTAATTTATAAGTATATATATTTTATATAGAATATATTTCAATATCTTTTAATTCATTCTTGTATTATGATTTATTCATAAATGTGAACGTATGAACAAAATCGGTATTTTTTCACCATACACCTAGAAATAAATTTTTATGAAAATAAAAATAATTAACCCTAATATAATTTTGATATGATGAAGTAAAAAATGATTTTAATTTTATAAAATTAAAATTATAAAAATTTTAAATTTATCTTCTAAAATAAAATTCATGATATAAAGAAAGACAACCATTTTTATAAAATTATATTTTAAAACATTAACTATTATTAATACTATTTTGTATGAATTTATAATTTATTAAAATATTTTTATTTACTAGAGGTTTTATTATTATTAAATTTTCTTAATAATATTCAACTATTGTGTCATATGTTTTTTAGTTTGGTGTTGTTTGTGAAGCATTTTATTAAACATAGTTTTAATTTAGACAAAAAATATATTCCAAAATATCAGGGTCTTAATTTATCCATCTTAAATATATTGTATCATTACAATTTTAATTATTACATACTAATGAAAATAGATAAGTATATCTAAAATATATCCATGAATCAAGGTATAATTTCTAGTGAAGAATCAACCATATAAACTTAGAGAACATATGTTTTTTCTAAGAATATGATTATTCTTAATATTAAGTGTTTCTACAATAATTTAAACTAAACTACCCTCCAGATTTGTTATCATGACTCTTATAATAGAACCATTTTTACAAGAGATCTGACAGTCACCCTTTCACTGATAGATAGTCCTAGGTTTTTTTTTCAAATATGGAATTTGATTTTCCTTTTTCATTGATTAATATGGGTTCAATATGAAGATAAAGAATATATTTCCAAAAAACTCATTAAATTCATCTAAATAAAGGATAATAAGATTTTCATAGACCATAATCTCATAATACTTGAATTATATTTACATTCTATGGATATAAGAATGATACCACTAGGTGATTTTATTTATAATTCAATCACTATTTGTTGGTGAAAACTTACATGACACCTGACATCCTCAAATCTAGAGTGAAGAATTAGTGTACCTGACACCACTTAATTATTAATATCCACTTAAATAATAGTCATTTAAAATGGTTTATCTTGTTTCATTGGTCCTAGAAGTTTTTTATTCCCATTATTCTAGGTAGTCTAGGGTTAGGGAATTGATTTTCATAATTCCAAAACTCCTTGGATTTAAAGTATCGAAGTATTGATTGTGTATTAGTTGATACTTGTATACCTTCTATTTTATTGGTCAACCTATTTATCTTTATTTGAAAATAATGATATTGATGACCAATACTTCCACACATGAAATCCTTTCTTATTCCTTTGATCCATTTCTTTATGTGCTTCTTTCCATATTTTTTCCATGTAGCAAATTATATATTATTTTATTTATGGTTATCATCGCATGAAACTCCATGAGGACCCATCATTCACTTTTTGTGTGTGTTTTGAAACGAAACTACGTTCATGTTTTTATTCATAATTCATGATAAATGGTTTGACATAATGACAAGATTCATAACATCAACTCATATCCCATTAGGTTTCCTTTTAAGATAATCTCCATATTACCAACACTATCCTTTGTTAACTTAGTTCCTTCTATGTTGCACCTGGACTTCGGTCTTCCATAATAATTTTTATTTTTATTCTTATTTTATAATTTTATCTGGATTTAAAACTGTTTTCGAGGTTAAGGACAAGACCTGATTGACTTTTTTGTGTTTCCGCTGATAAATGGATGTTTTGGCTAGGACGACATCTAACATCCAGGTAGGGCATGACCAAAGCCGTGTGACTTTTCCAGGTCATCGTGAATCTTGACCGACATTGAAAAAAATTATTATAATTAATTAGATATTTAATTAATTAACAGGATGATTTATTAACTGAGCACAAAAAATTAAATGAGGAAGATAAAGTTAATCAATGACTATTTTTAACAATAATAATAGTAACAATGTTTAAGTAGATTATTATTATTATTATTATTTCTAATACTCAAATTAAGTTATTATTATTAATATTATTAATAATATTATTATTTTACAAATATTTTAATTAGGTTTTTAATATTAAATTATTTCCATAATTCTAAAATTATTAACTTATTATTATTAACGTTCTAACTATTATTAATTTTAAGTGGAAAAAGTTTTTTTTTGGTTTCATTTCATTCCATTTTCATTTTCATTTTTTTATTTTTTTCTCTTTGCTTCCTCTCCCTATCTCTTTCCCTTGCTCTATAGCCCCCCTCCCCTAGTTCGCACCACACCATCTTACCCTACCAGCTCCTTAGCGCCTCCCTTTTTTCCCTCCAGCGACATGACTGACCAGTGCACCTCCACCTATCCAGCAAACAACCCCACGCCACCCCTACTACCCACCTCGCACCAAACCCCCCAGAACACAACTCCCCTAGCTACAACTCTCTTGGTCACACCTCCTTCCTGCAAGGCTATACCCAACACAACATCCCTTTAGGCTCCCTATCTCACTCAGCTTGGTCCAATTATGGTATAAATGGATCAATTTTTGATTTTAGGGCCTAATTATGTTGTTTAAGATGTGGTTGGCATGAAGTGTACTATGCACACCAAATTTATGGACTTTTCCTACATCGAGGTTGGTGGTTCAACACATAATAATTATTTTATTAATTAAGTTGTGTGTTTAATTAATTTAGCATATATACAAGTTAGTTTTCATGGTGTGAATCTTGTTTTATTTGGGATTTAATGTGCATTTGTTTTGTTAGTATAATGTTTTTCTGATAAGTGTATTTATATGTGAAAAACCATGTTGAGTTGTTTACTTGTATTTTATAAAACGTGCAGTTTGAGTTTTGTTGTAGCATCAAAATGCATTTGGTCATAAAAGAAGATTTGGGTGGTTTTTGTGTGTGTTTAATGTCATGTGACATATTTTTAAATTGTTTAATAAATTATTTTAGTGATTTTTAGTTATGAATGTGATTTCTTTGACTGTGCAATTGTTTTAATTGATGGTGTGGCGGATGAAAATTATGTTTTGAAGGGTTTTTGGTGTGTGTATTATTTCAAAATGGATTTTTTTTGTGAAAGTGGTGGTATTGGGTATAAGTAGCTCCCTTTTTTTGTTTATTTGAGTATAAAATGTTATATGAACCTGGAACCTCTTGAGCAAAAATGGGAAGCCCGGGGACTTGGTGGGAGGACTAGGACTAGTGCGATAGTGATACAGAAGTAGAATTGAGTTGATTTCAATTAGCCATATTAATGATTATAGTACTAACTAAAATTTGGAATGATTATTGGAGACCACTAGGTTTTGGGTGTGTTCCCTAATAGTGGATCATGAATGAGAACACATGTTGTTGTGATTCCTATACTACTTTTCCCCAGGATGTGATGTTTTTGGGTCCCCATATTCCCTAGTACCTATAGGGCCACTCTTATAGTTTGTAATAATTGTTTAATTTATGTTCACCATCATAATACATTGTATAATTTGGGTTATCTTAAAATTAAGTGTGTGTGTTTTTTAATTTAAGTTGTTTCTTTGAATTTTTTATCCTTAAAACTATTTTCGTTAAATTAATTTAAGTATTTATTTATTTTTGTTAGTTAAACTTGAAAAAATATATTTCATTTAATATTTATGTATGGAATATTTTCTTAGTGGTATCCTTTTGGGAATTAGCTCACACCCTACCTACACCTTTGGGTGTAAGTAGATTTAGTTTTGTCTGATACAGGAAAATGTAAAGATTTTGGAAGTGGTGGTTTGGGTTGCTAGATGGATTCTTGGCATGACATTGTGGAGATGTCTTGAGGGTGGTGTCATCTTACCAAGTGGTGGTTTTTGAGATTTTTTAGTCACCCTACCTAGTATTAGTTATTGTTTGGGTTTTTTTAATTATGTAAATAAAATTCTAGTTTAGGTAAAAGGCTTGTTTGGTTTCAAATTATAGTTTTGGTTTGGTTCATTTTTTGGTTCTTTCATGTTTATAAATAATTAGGTAAATCATTAAAACTATGATTTCTGATACCTGGGAACTTATTCCAGCCATGGGGATTGTGAATACCCTTCGGGCTTGGCTACGGACTTGGTCAGGCGTCGATTAGATGATGACCCAATTTGGTTTGTGACATTCTAAATTCAAACATTAGAAATCCAAAAGGGATCAACATGAGTGATTAATAATTAACATCATAAGAGAATTATAAAAAAATTTTCCTTCAAAATATCAACCTCAAAATGTATTACACCTTAAAACCATCCATTAGATTTTAGTTCAATATAAATAACTCTTTGTTCAATATAAGTTTCTTTTGGTTTCGTTCACTCATATTACCTAACCTAATTCTTTACCATAATAAATCATTCATGATGGCTTGCAAAGATAATTTTATTGAACAAGAATATATCGTGGGAGTGTGTAGCAAGGTGTGTAGTCTTAGGCCCACTCATCCTTTAATGAGTAAAAATTGGGTTAATACTCAAATATCTATTTTTAGGGTGATTAAACCTTGATGAATCCGTGCCATAGCCACATATAATTTATAGTATCTAGATAGGGATTTAATTACTAGGAGAACTACATAATTAAAAATTCACCAAAATTTTAGGATATTATTCTAAAGTTAGAATTATCCTATATACTTATCAATATAGTATTTCCTAATGTTATCCCATCCTAATACTCCAAAAATAAAAAAAAATAATCCTAAAAAATAAATAAACCCTACCCAGATAACAATTGAGGTGCCCAAACCTGCACTCCCAGGTTCAGTGCTAAAATCATTTTATTTAAACACTATATTTGATACAAATCGGGATAAAACTAATTTTTTTTTGAAATTACTATTATTTAAACATTAAATATCATGATAATAAAAAAATCCCAAGAATGGAAGGTTGAGTTTATTTGAATATCATATACACAAGAAACTTATTTTAAAATAGTTGTAATTGTTTTCCATAGTTGATCCTCATTGGACCCCCTTTTGGACTACTTATAGGTTTAAATCACCTTTTTTTCTTGGGTAATGGAAACATAAGAAAGAGGTGAGATCAAATTATCAGTAGGATAGTACTTATCAACATTTTATATAGTGTTAGATCATAGGATTATGAGAAAACATGAGAAGAGAGATATATCATTAAAAAGAACTTGGAATAATAATAGTTGTCCATAAGTCGTGATAGAAGGATATGTAATATCAAATAAACAAATATGTACCATAAGATAAGAGTGTGAGATAATAACATGTGCCATGGACTATATACATTAGTATATGACATAGAAATATAAAATGTTATTAAAACATAACATAATAAAGAGTTATGTGAATAAAATGTATGTTTTGGGAAATTATAAAAATGTGAAAAAAGAAACCTTACACACTTTATGTTTTGAAATTCTTTTTTTATGCTTTATGTTGGAAAAAATTTCCATGCTTTATGTTATGAAAGAAAATGTCAACGCTTCATGTTGTGAACAAAAAAATGTCTATGCTTCATATTATAATCAAACATAATGTCAAAAAATTTTGTTATAAAAGACTAAAATGTTCATATTTCTTATTGTGAACAAAAAAATGTTCATGAGTCTATTGTTAATAAAAAAATGTTCACACATTATATTGTGAACATACAAAATGTTCATGCACCACATTGTGAATAAACAAAATCACAATACTTCTATTGTGAATAAAAGAATATCCATGCTTAATTTTCTTATCTAATGTGATATAAATCCTTAACCAATGCATTGGATGGAGTTACTGGACCCCATCCTTAATAATCCATATATAAGCATTCCAATTGAAAATAATTATTCATCACATTATAAAGAACACATATAATTAAAAATGGTTTTCATTTCATTTCCATGTGCTTTCGCATAAAATGACTTCAATAATTAGATCATTTGATTCCAAAATTCAATCACCCAAAAGGATTATTTCATAAAATAGTTTATAAAGTGATTAATAAAATATAAATCCATACGATATAAATATTTTATTGTCACATATTAAAAGTTAAGTGAAACTTAAAATATCCTTTATAAGAAAATTATTAATATTTTCATAAAAATAATAATTTATTTATCACTTTTGAAAAGATCAGTTTTGAGAAATTGAAAATAAGGAATTTTCAAAATCAATATTTTGAAACAAATCTCAGTAAGAAAGCCTTAAAAACTATAAAATGGTTTAAAAAAGGTTCAGTAAAAACATTTTAAAAACCTTTAATTTTGAAAAGATAATGGAGCCTTGAAAAAGGAATAAAGGTTTCAAAATTATGAAGTGATTTTTTTTAAAGAATATAATTTAAAAATGAATATTTAATAATAGAGACTTGGAAATGGAATAAATGTCAAAAAAATATATAGTGAAAATATTCTGAAAACCATTAATTTTAAAAATAATCTTCACTAATTGAACATTGAAAAAGATATAAAGGTTTCAAAAATACGAAGTGATTTTTTAGAAACTTATACTTTTAAAGAGAAACTTTAATATTAAATCAATGAAAATTCATAAAGGTTATTTATAATAAAAATGTATTGGATGATAAAACCTTTGATTATGAAAGGATAGAAAACATTTTTAATATCTTTAAATTCATTTATTCAAAATACACATCATAAAAATGGTAAAAAATATAATTTTAAAAATAGGATAAGGGAAATATGATGATCACTTGAGATAACATATAATTTGGTTTATAAATATAAATGATAACATTGATGGACAAAGAAAACCCATGCATTGAATAAAAATAGCTTATTTAGAGAGGATAAGAATTATTCTTAACATCATAAAATTTTATGAAGAATAAAATACATATATTTAATTTCCCAAAAAAGGAGGAAAGGTATTATAATATCATTATAGTATAGAATAAGTCAATCTTGTAAAACTTTATTTAAAGAGGAAAAATTATGAATCAAGAAAATAAGTTGAGTAAAGAAAAACCCCATAAAACTTCATGATCATTCAAATTGAAAAACTCATGAAAGTTAGAACATGAGATGAATTTTTAAATCCCTTAGATTTTATAAAAAACATGACCAATTAAATCCATGGAAAATATATACACCATAAAAAAGAAACATGTGATGAATACACATCTTATCTCAATGAAGAAAAAATGAAACACAAAAACCTATACCTTTTATTCAAAGAAAACGTAAAATTATATAAACTCATATATAATAAAAATAATGATTATAACCACATATTTGAGAACCTTATTAATAACTATGACCTTTTATAGACTTCATTTATTATCATGAACTAGTCTGAATACACTGGTAACCTGAAAACCGAGCTGGTCCTATCATAGCTCGAAGGGAATTCCTAAACCCACAGGGTTGGATACTAGAACTCAGAATCATACGATATGAAAGTGGGAAATAATTTTCTACCAAAACAATACAATAAAGATAAAGATTCAGTATGAATAGAAGAAAACTCCATAGGGATAATTGTACTAGAAGTCAAATAGTTTTTAAAACCTAGAGTAATACTGGAAGTACTAGAAAATAAGAGAACAACCCAAGTCCCAGTGGACACAAACCTCCAAGGACAAGGATCAACATCTACTACCACCTCAAATTGAAACCATATCCTTTCTCAAAATTATAAGAAGATAGTATACAAACACCTGAAGGCATAGGTAGTGTGCGATCTAAAATCCTTTTTAGATCTCACCAAGGATTCCATAATAAGATTCATATATTTAATTAACCAAATAAAGGTTTCAATTTTAAATAAACTAGAATGGAAATTAAAAAGTATGTTTTGAAAAATAATTCTTTACATTTCAAATGATGGAAATATTTTAAACAATTGTCTTAAATAAACATTTTATATAAAATAGTTTATATAAATTATAAAGGCATGTGTACTTTTTTTACAATAAATGACATATATTTTAAATAAAAACAATGAGAAACAAGGCCATCTACCAAAAGGTTTTATAGTTACAAGATATCGGATCCTGACACACTCGAAGGTAAATAAAAAAAATACATTTATACACACATCCCCTTGATACTGACCAAATAGGTATCATCACCATCCCTTCAAGTATGTGACCTTTGAAACTAGATTTTGTTTCAGTTATAAAGTGTCAAAATAGTTCTATCCAAATAACTCACTAACTACCTTAGATTTCATGTTCTCTAATAGTAATCACCGTTAGGAAATTTATTTTAAGATTTCTTAAAATATAATTTATCACATTTTCCATTTCAAATATGCCGATGTCCATTTAAAAAACAATACATATGTTTTTAATCCAATCATGAATTTTATAAGATAAAAACAATGGGTTTCTATAAAAAAAATTAAACCATTTTTATCATATACCAATTTTAAATAAATTTCATTAAATCAATCTCAAAATATAAATTCAATAATTTAAGTTCCACAATTTTCTTTGATTTCACAAACACACCCCAATTTAATAGAAATTGGGGGGTTTTCCCAATTTTGTGCCAAATAAAATCCAAATCATCAAATTTAATGTAATTTGGTTTTTAATAAACCATTTTAAATAAAATTATCAAGATATTGAATTTAAATTAAATAATTGAAATTTAATCAAGCAATTTTGGGTTAATAAAAATTGGCCATCATAACAGAACCACCTTCCTCAAGATCATGAAATCTCACAACACAAAGACATAATTGGGAAAATACAATGAGGATACAAGTATCAAAACTGAATTGAAGTTCTAAAAAAATGGGGATTAGATCTTCCAACCACATTGAGATATATGAAACTGTAGGGAAGAAATAGTTGAAAGAGGGAGAAAGATAACGAGAAGAGGAAACCTACTAGGATAAGATCTAACATCATTTTCTTAGATTTTATTCACTCTTGGAGGGGTTTAGTGAGGAGAAAATTTCCTCTCTGGAGCCTCTAATGAAGAATAAAACATATGAGGTTGAGTTAGGTCTATAGAGCACATAAAAATAGGGTTTTGGGATTTTAAAATTATATTTTTGGATTAATTAAAACCCATTCACGATTTCCTAGGTATAGATGTATAGTTTGAGATACCGTTCACCACTTTTAATGGGGTTTCATGGTTTCTTATAGGTGGGTGCATGTTTTGTAAAACCATGTACCCACTATGAAAACCCTAGCTGTCATGGTTTTCATGGTTTTCTAAAATATTGTGTCAACCTTTCAAAACCCAAAATCTTTCAAAAGTTTGCTAAATATTTCACCCAAGACAACCCCAAATAAATCCAAACTAAATAATGAAAAAAGAGGGGTTTAAGAATAACTAAATATTATAATAGGATGTTACAAAATTCCCACCATAGAAAAAAATTGTCCCCAAAAACCCCACTAAGAGGCTTCAATTCCAACAAGACGAGGCAACTGCTCTATCATTAGTGCACTCTTATCCCATGTCTCATGAGAATCGTAACTATGCTTCCATATAACAGGAACTAAAGATATGATCCTCCCATGAAGTACCTTGGTTTTAGAATCCACTATCCTGACTAGATGATCTGGCGTAGATAAATCATATTTAACCTCAAGATCACTCCAGCTTAGAACATGAGATTGATCAGATAGATACTTTCACAACTATGATATATAGAACACATTTGTATCAACTTCAACTGTAGTGGATGTTATAAATGGTAATAAGACTTTCCGACATACTAAAAACCTTAAAAGATCCCACAAAGTGAGTAGAAATCTTCCCTTTCCTCCCAAGCCATCAATGACCCAAACAGGGTGGAAATTTCAAGAACACCTGGTCACCAACTGAAAACTAAAAATTCCATGATGATGATCAGTATTAGACTTGTACTGGATCTATTCCATAAACATTATTTGATGAATAAACTAAATCTTTGTTCTCATATCTTGATCGAATATCGGTCCAACCAAGGAAATTTCACCAATATCCAACCAAAACAATCAAGATCTACAAGTTTAGTTATACAAGGCAACAAAAGATCCATTCTACCCACAGACAGGTAACTAATATTATAAGAAAACTCAACTAGTCCCATATGTTCATCCCAAGCCCCACCAGAGTCAAGAAAGTAGTTAAGGATAATATCCTCCAGAACCTTTATAGATA
The DNA here is from genome assembly GCA_963277665.1 of Viscum album. Taxonomy (NCBI): domain Eukaryota; kingdom Viridiplantae; phylum Streptophyta; class Magnoliopsida; order Santalales; family Viscaceae; genus Viscum; species Viscum album. The sequence goes on from OY728161.1 coordinate 1,343,174,018, forward strand.
TTTCTATCCTTCTATCCGACTATGACTGACATGCTATGCTCAAATAGACCATAGGTCCTAGTGCCTCCTAAAGTCCTATCTAATAGTGATAAGTGAACCAAGGATCCTTATTAGATACTACAACATATAGAACTCCCTACAAATAAATAATATATTTCACATAGAGATTATTCAACTATTCCACTTTGGATTTATCATGAATGGGTATAAAGTAAGTCAATTTTGTCCCCAAATTGATCACAACCCATATCACATTATTCTTTCTCTAGGTATATGGAAACCCAACCACAAAATCTATAGAGATCTCTTATCAATTATACTTTGGAACTGGAAGTGGTTGAAGAAAAATTGAGGGTTTCTGGTTCCCATCCTTAACCTGTTGGCACGTATAAAAATGAGAGGCAAAATTAGTAATACATTGTCTCATACCTGTCTACTATAATTTATGCCACATTTCATAGAACATCTTTGTAGTTCATGGGTGTACAACCCGCTGCGAATTATGAAAATCCTCTATAATAGAATTACTGACCTATAACGCTAGCGCAAAATAATTCTAATATCATTGAATTCCCTCCATAGAGAATGACCATTCAATAATGGTCTCCCCACCATAAAGAGAGTATCTATTTCTAAGGAACTCATCATCAAGGTGCTTCTTCTGAAGGATCATCTCGAGAAGAGAAGATGTCAACTGAACACTGGCTCAGTAAACCTCGGCCCCTGGTTCCTGGAATCCAATACACAACTATACAATGTTATCCACTAAGTTACACTATTCTAATGATTCTTTCATGACCTAGGTTGGAAGTTTCTTGATCAGGGTATCATATATGTAATTCTCTTTTACTAAGGTATAGGTGATGTTAGAGTAAAAATATTTCAATTATTCAACCAAATTCCACTAGTAGAGATTTAAATCTTTTTGAGAGAAGAGATAACTCAAGCTCTTGTGGTCAGAAAAACCATAAAACTTTCCCCAAAAAGTTAATGCCCCTAACACTTATGTGCATGCATTGCAGCTTTAATTTCAGTTTCATGGGTGGGATAATTATTCTCATATGTTTTAAGATGGAGAGAGATGTGAGAAATGACATGATAAACCTATATAATAATATTGCCTAAACCAGAACCTGATGCATCACAGAAGACTATATAGCCCTGCCGAACTTCTAGAAGAGTCAACACCGACATCATAGTCAGAAGGTGTTTTATCTCAACAAAATAATTCTAATGTCTCTAATACCAAGAAAAAGTCACTCCCTTTTAAGTTATATTAATAATTAGAGAAGAAAATTTTGAGAATTCATTTAAAAATAGATGACAGTACCTAGCTAAAGCCTAGAATTTCTGAGTCTTGAAACACTTTTGTGGTTGTTCACATGTTATAATAACCTTCACCTTCTCAAGATCAACTGATATACCATGTTATGACCCCACATGTCCCAAGAACTTCACTTCCTGAATAAAAAAATCAAAATTTAAAATTTTGGCATAAAGTCATTGATTTCTCAAAAATTCTAAAACTACTCTCAGATAATTCACATGATCCTCCTCAGAGTTAGAGTAAACAAGGATGTCATCCACAAATACTACCATGGAAGAATCAAGGTACTCATGGAAAATACTTATCATTAAATACATAAAGATGGTAGAAGCATTGGTTAAACAAAATTTCATGACAAGGTACTCATAATGGCCATACCTACCATGAAATTTAGTTTTCTAAATGTTAAATTTATTTATTCTTAACTGATGATAACCGAATCAAAGATAAATATTCAAGAACTAATTCTCCCCTTCCAACTGGTCAAACATATCATCAATCCATTCTAATGTATATTTTTTCTTCACTGTAATATGATTGAGTTTTAAGTAACCAACCCATAGAAAAAGTGATCCATCCGCTTTCTTAGTAAAGAGAACCGAAACCACCCAAGGCAACACACTCAGGTGTATAAATCATTTCTATAGAATACAATCCAATTGAGTATTCAACTCTTTCATTTAATCTAGTTCCATTTGGTAATAAGAAATACACACTAGGTGAGTACCATGTTCTAGATCAATAAAAAACTCTACATCCCTTATTGGTGGAAAACCAGAAGAGTTCAAGGGAGCAACATCTAGAAAATCAGAGACAACTGGAGGGAGATCACCACTCAAGGATTCCCTCTCCAGATCAAAAGAAAACATTGATGTTACTTTTCACAAATCTGGATAAGAAGGTATAGATTTTCACTACCTTGGGTCCCAATCTTCTTGAAAGGTATGACGTACTGCATCAGGTGTAGTAAAGGAGACCCATTGAAGATATAAATCAATTTGGTATTTATTTTCAATGGGGAAATAAATCCAAAATATGATGTCAAGTAGTTTTATGTTGAGAACTAGAAAATTACAATAAATATCAACATATGATAAAGATAAATCACCGAAGGGAATATGAAGAACCTATTCTCTCTTCATTCCATAGGTTGTAGTAATAACCATCACATGAGATAAAAGATTCATATAATTTTTTTAGATTAACAATATGGGTTTAAATTAATGAATGAGATGCACCATTATCAAATAAAGAAGTCACTAATAATGAAACTATAGTAATGTAACCTCTCATAGTCGTTGGACCTGTATATAATACCTATGGATACTATTACACTACATAAAGAAGCTTTATTCTCGATTCCTATGGATAAAACCTTTTTTTTCAGGAATCATCTAATTACACCACATTTTTAATAGGAAATGAAGATCGTGATCTACTACTGGAGTATAAAATACATGATAGAACTTCTACAATTGGTATGAGCATATATAATAGCCATATATCTTGGGTTCCTCAGTGAAAAACCTCTTTTAATACTCAATATTTCCACCATGTGAGAAAATCAAAGGGACTATTCCATGAACTATAGGCGGTTTAGAAAAAACCTACTCTTGAGAACCACCACAAGAACCATCATGATTCTTCTTTCACTTAGAAAAATTTACACTGTCACTAGGAGAAAAGAAAACTCTCATCAACCTTGGCTTGAAAACCAGGTCTCTTTGAAACAGAAATGCCCCATCAAACACTTCAATATAATAAGTAATATTAAGATAGAAAACCTAAGAATGAATATGTGATTCAAGTACCAAATAAAACTATCAATTATTAATCTTCTCATCCAAAAATATCTTAGGTGAAAATTGAAAAAGCTTAGTAAAATGGTTTACATGTTCTGTCATGCTCTCATCATCCTGTTCATGTTTGAAAAAATTAAAATACTTGGAAAAAACCATTGAATCTTGATAGAACTATATGGTGAAAATATATTTAATGTATTTCTACTATAAGAATTTATGATTATTTTCCGTCACCATTGTGTCCCACCATTTCCTGCTCGGTCCTTCCAACAAAAAGGTGGCACACATCTTCTTAATTTCATCAAGTGTCTCCAAAAATTAAAAAAATGATCAATCCTAATCAAGAATTCCTCATAATTTTTAGGATAATAGGAGCCTTTGAATGCTGGTGGATTTTAGAGAAGGAAATCTTGAGAATTATTCCAGAAAACATCCTATCATGATCGAGCCCAAGTCGACCATGAACCGGTCACCTGGTCTACTTGATGATAAGTCCTGAGAGGTGTTCCCAATCCTTTCAGGATAGAGACAAGAACTAAAGGAATCAATAGAGTGACAAGGGAACTATTTCTCCAAAAAAATATACAATTAAAAAAACAGCGTAAATAAATGGATAGTCCGATACAAATTTATATAAAGGTTGAAATGAACATTATTTGTACAAGAAACTGAAAGTACAACTGAACCAAAAAAATCAACCGACCAAAAATGACAACCAACTAAATCCATATTACCTTGCTGGTCACTATCCAAAATAATGATCACCAGTCACTCAAGGCAATCAAACTCAATTTGAAACCTGCACAAGGGCTAAAAATAGAAATAAACTATAAGTGTAAGGATTGAAACTCAGTAGGTTATCCCGATATTATATTCCCAATGAACTTCCTTTAAAATAAAAGAAACATAAATTTCATGTTTTAAATACAATATATAAAAGTATATTTTCCAAATAAGGTTTCATTCTATAAACATTATAAAATAAAATTCTTGGAGGTTTTCATAAATAATAAATTCCAGTAACCAATTTCAAAGAGATGCAACTTCAAAATGATAACAATTTTAAAGAGGGATGCTTTAAAGAATGTATACTTTAAAATAAAACATACATGCTAATTAAATTTTTCATTAAGACACACCATGTGTTAATGGTTAATACAATATATCCAAGGATCACTAGTCATGGAAACACCCATAGGAACTAGTTCGTTGTAGGCCCTAGGTACCTCATATCTCAATGTAAAAGTAATCATAAAAATATCTATTCTCAGGAACAAGCCACTGGTAGGGAAAAATTACCCTAACCTAGTGGTTCCTAACATCATAATCATATTCTAGTTAGTATTTTCATCATCAAACTTTCTATGTGAAATAGGGATGACACCACTCTGGATCACTAGCATACTAGTACACGTCCGCCCACAAAGATACCCGGGTTTCCCTCTTTGTGCTCAATCAAGTTACACATGTTATCAAATTCCCTTTTCATATGAAAATGACTTTTACAAATCATACACTCACCAAACATCCCACAAACACGTTTCACATTTTGTTCATGGATCTATAAACCACTTAAAATTTTCATAAAACAATTTCAAGACGTATAAAAAATATTTTCCCATAAAATACATTAAAAAATTCTATTTTAAGGAAAAACTCCAAAAAATACCATATCAAACTATATTTTAAATCCCCAAAGCCATTTAATAAATAAATTTCATGAATCATAAAATGACCCCACATAGTATAACATGAAACACACATGAAAACCATTTTCTTAAGAAAAAAATCAAACGAGCCTTTAAGAAATTTACCAAACCAACATATAAAAAATGTAAAAATTTCACCTTAAATAAAGATGTGTAAAAACAAAATTAGAAGAATTTTTTTCATAAACCCTTTAAAAAATTTAGGTTACACATTCAAAGCTCAACCATTTTCATAAAAATGCCAAATGGGCCACTTACCAGCAACTCTTGCCAAAACATGTCAAAAACTAATACCTATCTCTTTATAAAACCAAATCCACTTTGGAAATCCATAAATGGACCCTAAAATATCACTTTTCTTGATTCACATAATTTAATAAATTCAAAAAAGTCATTTTATATCAAATTTATTACACAAAAGCCTACCGGGAACTTTTCCGAAAACTTGGCATGAAACATTAAGCAAAACAACTTCTATTTAACACCTAAAGTGGTAAAGAATGAAATTTTCATGCCAAATATTTATTACATTAGTGAAAATAGGTCATAAACATCACAATACATGTGAAAAACCAGCCGAACATTTATTTTAACAAGTGGTGTGCACTTTTGTAACGAAACAACTCCATTTTACACAAAACAAGGCATAAATAACCATTTTTCATACCAAATAGATCATACAATAATTTAAAACAAATAATAAAAACTTATATAATATTAGAATAGTAGTAAAAGATGAAACTTAAAAAAAGGAATTTTCTTGGGAGAACCTACCTCAAAACCATGGTGGAATAGAAATTTACCCATGAAAACACCCGTTGTGGGTTCTTAAATCCTAGATCTATAAAGAAAAGTCCTAAATGAACAAAACCCCAATAAAAAATCATGGTAAAATAGAAGCCTGGGTCTTAAATGACCATGTTAGAATAGAAAACCAATAAAAAAATTAAATAAGAAGGAAGTGGGAAGAGGAAGGAGAAAGATTTGATGAAGAAATTAAGAACTACAAACCATTGTTTAGAAATCACCCAAAAGGAGATCAAAACAAAAAGGGGGGGGGGGCTTCTCATTGATATCCAACACCTAGGGATTCAAATTAGTGGTGGAATCCCCTTAAATGAATTTTTAGATTGAAATTTATTATGCTTATAAGTGGTTGTATGGTTTTTCTACACTGTTTTGTAAACCATGTGCAAATCGTGCGAATGCTACTAGAAAAGTTCTAAAACTTGTTGGTTTCTGGGGTCACATGGTTTTAGAAAAACAAAATAGGAAAAAAGCATGAAACAAATAAATTTAAAATCATATTAAAAGAACCATGGAAAATCCCAAATCAGCTAGTGTTAGTTGGGGACCTTGTATCCTCATACCTTAATGAAACATGGCATAACAACCACAATGATATAAGTTATCGTGCACGATCCACTATTATAAAACACAACCATAAACTAGTGGTCTCTAATCATCATTTTTTTATGTTAATGTAAGCTTGGATTTTCTTTTGAAAATATAGTGGTAGATAATTGTCTTTCATAAAAATGTAAACCTGTTACTTGATTTTGAAAATAAGGAAAAACAATATTTTAACGGGTCTCATTTTTGGACTAGCATGTTTTGGGTTTCTTTTTAAATGTAAGTGAATAGGGAATTGTTGTAATCTATCATTCCTACTAATAATATTTTTTCTCACACCTAATTTATCTTTTCAGTTTTCAGGGTAGAGTTTTGGATCACTCTTGCGGTGAGTGTGGTTTATCTTCTGTGCTGACCCACGAGGTCACTTGAGGTATGTCACGTTACTTAGTTTGTTCATTTTTCTACCACCAGTTTGTTCAGCTCATATTCTTTTATTTTTTTGTATTATTCAGTTTATGTTTACTTATCTGTCTTTTTTTATTTGGTAAATTGTTCCCAAACATTCATTTGATACCCAAGAACTTATGCCAGCCTATGGAGATCAGGAATGCCCCTCAGGCTTTATTGTGAACCGGGATGGGCACCAGGTCATATAACGACCACACTTGGTTCATGAAACATCCCTTTTAGGTTCCATAGATAGATTCAGAACAAGTATTGGTGGTGGGGTCTATCCTAGAGCTTTGATAGCACACACAATCACATTAACCACAATCGGGTCCACAAGAGTATTTTCTTATTGTGGTTCAACAACACCTTCCTCCTGGATCTAATTCACATGTATTATCAGAGGTATGATGCTAAAAAATCATAATACAACATCGAAGACATCAGATTAACACTCAAATTGAGAAATGAGGTTAATTTATTCCAATAGATAGAAAAAAATTAGATGTCAGTTTATCCAAATCAAAAGTAGGGAAAATACTAGAAATAATCATCAAGGAATCTTTTCCATGTTCACCCCAAGTGACTTAAGGATCATTGTGGTGATATATGTCTAGGAACTTAATAAAATCTTCTTGAAAAGTCCCAAAAAGAGTACAAAACTTCATACTAACATCTAGGTGAGATGAAAAACCTACACCTTTAATATAACTTTTTCATGAACCATCTCGAATACCCTGATAACCTGATAATTGATCCTTACAAAGATCAAAGGGAATTCTTGATCCCCACTAATTGGATATTAGCACTTGGAATCATACAATATGAAAGTGGGAATAAATTTTCCACAAACACAATATAAGAAAGATAACAAGTCAGTATGCATACAAGAAAACTCTATAGGGAGAAGTGTAGCTGAATTGAAATGGGTATGAAAAGAAAACTTATTACTACAATGCACCATAAAACTGGAGAACAACCCAAGTACCAGTGGACACAACTATCTAAGCCCAAGTATCAAGAGATACAACCACCTCTATGTTGCACCTCACCCTTGATCTAACCTGGAAGTAAATAATCTAAAAACTCCCAAAGGCATAGGTAGGGTGTGAGAAAAAATCCCATTATAATCTCACCAAATATTCCATAACAAGATTACAATATTTAATTAACCAAATAAATCTTTCAATTTTAAATAAACAAGAATTTAATTTCAATAATATATTTAAAAAAATTATGGTTTACATTTCAAATTATGGATTTTTTTAACAAATTTATTAAGTAATTTTTTATATAAAATAGTTTATATAAGTTCAAAAGTCAAACGTAAAACAATTTACAATAAATGAAATATATTTAAAATAAAAACAATAAGAAACATTTTCATCTTAAAAATGGTATGATAGTTCTAGGATACAAGATCCTTACACACTCAAAGGTGAATCATGGAAATTTTTGTATATACACATCCCTTTGATACTAACAAAAGAGGACTCATCACTATCCCATCATGGATGTGACCTATTGCACTAGGTTTTATTTTGGATGTAATGCTTCAAAAGTGTGCTATACCAATAACTCACTAACTACCAATGCTTGCATGTTCTCTAATAAAAATAAATTATGTAAAATTTATTTTAATAGTTATTAAAATAAAATTCATCCCATTATTTCATTTCAAATATTCCAATTTACATTTAAAAACCAATAAATGTGTTTTTAATCAAATCATGCCTTTTACAGGATAAAACGAATGAGTTTCTTTCGAAACCATTTAAATCCATTTTTCTAAAATACCAGTTTAAATAAATTTTGTCAAATAAATATCATATTTTAAATTCAATAATTTAAATTCCATAAATTTCTATCAATTTCACAAATACACACCAAGTCAATGGAATTTGTGGTTTTTCTCAATTTCATTCCAAATCAAATCCAAATCCCCAAATTCAATGGAATTTGGTTTTTAATAAACTAATTGGAAGGAAATTATCAAAAAATTGAATTTAAATTAAAAATCGATATTAAATCATGTAATGTAGGGTTAATAATAATTTCCCATCATAGTAGAACCTTTTACATAGAGATCTTAAGATCTCGAGAAAAATCCATAATCAGAAAACCCCAATGAAGAACATCAGCATCAGGGATTAAAGAATAAAATCTAGATTCAAGATCTAAAATAGAATGATACTATATCCTAAAACCACATGGAGATCAACAAAACCCCAGGGAGGAAATAGGAGAATGTGGGAGAAAGAGAACGAGAAGAGGAAACCTACTGAGAGGATATCAAGTATTGTCTGCCTAGATTTGATTTACTTATAGAGGGGTGAATAGGGGCCAAAATTTCATCTTTGGAGCCTCTAAGGAAGAATAAAATGTAGGGGTTTGAGTTAGGTCCATCACGCACCTAAAAATAGGATTTTTGGATTTTAAAATTATATTTTTAGTTTAATTAAAACCCATTCATGGTTTCCTAGACATGACCAAACAGTTAGAAAAACCATGCACCCCTTTAATGGGGTTTCATGGTTTCTCTTAGGTGTGGAAAAAAATTTTAAACTATGTGCCAACTATGCAAACCCTCACTATTTGAGTTTTCATTGTTTTCACTTGCAGGGTGCATAGTTTGGGAAAACTGTGTGCCAACTTCACATAGCCCAAAAAATTTCAAAAATTTCCAAAATTTTCACGCGAAACAACCCCAAACCAAAACCAACCAAATAATGGAGAAAATAGAGGTTTAGGAATACCTAAAAATATTAAAAATCTATTACATTTATAATCATTTATCACAAATATTTTAGTTGGTTATATTTTAATTTTTATCAGATGTTATTATATTTGATTATTTTTTTAGTATTAGTTTCATAATAGTGGTGTCAATCCTTTTTTTATAGATTCAATGTTAATAATTATAATATCCTTATATATAATGAAATACATGTTTTATGGTGATTTATGATATCAAATTTCATTTCATAAGTATTTTGGTTTTCTTTTATGATGATAAAGTTGGTGATGAGCTTGTTCCTATTATTTAGGATGAACAAAAAGGTGGTACAATAGTAAGTGGTATACATTTATAGAAATATAAACCAAAAATTATTTCCACATTAATGTATAATAATTTCAATTTTAACATTTCTATAGTCATCTATGATATACTTTTTTTTGTATTGATCAAGTTGGTGGTTAAACTGACCCAAATTATAAAAAGTAATATTCTATCATTAGTGTGGCTAATAATGAGATTATGTTGGAATAATATGATTATAATAGAAGATTAATTATATTATTTAAATTTTTTAAATTGGTGAATCATGTTCTAATAGAGTTTCTTATATAATGAAATAATCAAATGAAACACAAAATACGTCACTTCATGGAGGTGGTAGTCCACATTTACGCACAAGAGAGACATTAATTTTCCATTGATTAGGAGGAAGATATGGAATGATTTAAAATTTTAAAATATTAATAATGCTGAAAGTATAATATTAATCCTTTAAATTTTCTTTTATAAAATTCTGTTTAATTTGGTGATGATAAATTAAGCATGTTGTTTATGGAGGAGGTAGTCCATATGTACGCATGGAGACATATTCACTATTTGAATGGTTTTGATAGTATAAAATAGATATTCAATTAGTATAATAACATTCCATTTTATTATTAATACTAATTTTATGATAGTTTTATGGAAAGATTATGTAATATTCCATATTTTCTTTGGTAAATTCCTCTTTCTGTTTTTAGTTGAACCCTCTTTAAGTTTCATAAGTGAGAGTAGTTCTTGGTTTAGAAAAAATTATTCATATGTATTTAGGGGCTCAGAGAAGCTATAAAAGAAGAATACCGAAGGTGGAATACAGAACTCAAGATGTTTTAGTAACACCAACTCACTAATTAAGTAAACTAAACATCTGGTAGAAATTAAATTACACGAGTCTCCTAAAAGAGACCCACTAACTAGTAGGTGGGGTTGCTAGACATGGAGGCACAATGGTAAACATCACTGGTTAGCCAGTGATGTTGGGTTGGGCTTGAAAAATAGGGGGTTAAACCTAATCCACAAGAAACCCATTTTTAATCCTTTTAATAATCTTGTTCAGTATTAATATAGTATTTTGTGAATGTGAAGGGTTATATAAGGTTATTTAGGATTTCGAACACCTTTCCTTGGTTCTTTGATCTGTGATTTGATTCAGACAACTTGAAATTGTGAGTTCTTCTTGGAATTGGTTTTTTACTCTTGTTTTCATCTTAGATCCTCTTCTTCTAGCATTTAGTGTGTTTTGAATACCTTCCACAGGGTATCATGATATTTCAAATTGATCTGATTTTTGATCTTGGTTTCTTACATCATTTCTTAAGGTGGATGGTCTAGAAAAATCCCTAAGGTATTTTTTGATTCTCTAGTATGTGAAGCCCTTGATATCTCACAAAAAAATTATGTACATGAACTTTATTAATTTTAAATGATTAATTATTCATTCCTAAACCTTATATGGATTCAATTGGGTTTGTTGGAATTGATATTAGGACATGTGGTCACTCGAGAGGTGAAACTACCTTTGAAACTAGGTTGGAACATGGAACATATGAACCTGTATCCATATAATGAATTAGAAATATATTATAGATTATATTGACGTGGTGAATTGGACTTGAATGTGAATTATTGTTATTGTCTTGATAAATAATCACTTGGGTTGAAAGTGGTTAGTTAGAATGTAATTGGCATTTACATGATTACATGATGGAATTAAGATATAATAGCTTGAGACTAATAATTGGACTTAATTGATATGGGTAATGGAATTCAAATAATTATTGTGATAACCGGTAACTTTTTTTAATGGAATAAACGGTTTATAATTGTTAATGTGGAAAGATTAATAAATATGGGCTATCTGAACACGCTATACATGTTTTATGAATTGGAATACATTTTATCTTGTTGATTTTATTTTGAAGTTGATAGTTATCCCTTATCATTGGTAATGCACCATGGGAAAATTTAAGGGGATCTAGCATGTGAATTCATACAGAGTCTTGCATGGCATGGTTACTTCACCCTTGGTGTTGGTAATGTGACATAAGAACATGTAATAATCTCTATAATGTGAATTTCATATAGAGTCAAATATGGCATGGTTACTTATCCATTCACATGAGTAGTATGCCATGTGAAAATATAAGTGGATTTATAATGGTAATTCTTATAGAGTCTATTTTTTATGCCTGAGTGTGAGATGTATCATTATGTTACACATGGTTTGAATGATTCATCGTAGAGAAGAGAATCCACCAATGGAAATTCATACTGGGTCCATTGATACATGATATGGGTGATTCATCCTTGGTATAAGAATCAGAAAATTGATAGAGATATATGGGATTGTTTTGAAGCTGGTTTGGCTGGTCTTGGGTGTTAACCCAAATCTCAAGGGTTAGTAGGTTTATTTGATATTATGCGTTTATTTATATATTAATTATCTGTTTTATCATACTATTTCATGAACAATGTATTTAGAATATTTTTTGACACCATGGGTGTTGACCTACTGAGTTTTACTCCACATTTTCTGGGATCCATTTGGTACATGGGAACACTTCCTAGATGCATTTATGGACATGGTAAATGGACCATATACTTGATTTATTGCTTTTTTAGATGGTATTGGAGCTTGGAGATAAGACTGGGCATGGGGTTCACGGATGGGATTTATGGTGTCTTTATTATAATTTCTATTTTTAGTTCTTTACTTGTATGACTTTCAACTTGAAATTTAGTTTGACATATAGTATGGAATTACATGGTTTATTTTTATTATTTGTATTGTTGGTATTCATATATTTACTTCTCAAGTTGTATGTTTTGATTGATTTATATTATTTATTTTCAGATTAAAACTATCTTTAGAGGGTATGGTCTAACCAATATATTTCTTAGACCCCCATTAATCGTCAAAAGCCTATATAATACAAGGAGGTGTGTATGAGGTCATGTAGTGACCAATTTTATTCATGTAATGAAGAACTAGGATTGGGATGTTTCAAAGTGGTATCAAATATCAAGAGTTATATTTTTATTTACTAATTGGGGAAGGTAGAATGGATACTAGGATGTTTCAGGACTTGGAAATGAGCTCATGAATAAGAGTATCTAACCGATGTGCTGGGGAAATACCAATTTCCCAAGGATGGGATTTATATTCTTTATGTTTTTGGTATAGTTGTGATATTATTTAACCTTGGGAGATTCACTTTTTGTGTGATGTTTTTTTAATAATATTTTACACAGGGGTTGGTGCGACATGAGGTGCACATGCATATATCATTGTAGGAATGTAGGGAAATATGTTGACATGAATTGTTCAATCTATGGTTACATTTATCCTATTTATGTTGAGAAATGATGTACCTTAATATATCTAAAAAAAGGAATGAATAAAAATATTATGGCATGCCAATTCACTTATCAAGTCGAGTTTGGGAGTAATATTGTGTCAGTAGTTCTCTTTTTCCATATTGACATTTTGAGGTTGATCTTGTTATATATCTTATTATATAAGGAGTGTGTTGACAATTTTACAGAAAATACCTCTATATCATCTTTGGGTTGATCATCAAGAGAGTGGTAACCAATACACACCTTAAGTAGTTGATCGGGAACATATTGTAGCATTGGGGAACCTGATGGATGATCAATTTACTGATAGTTTCCCATGGGTCAAGAAATCCATAGATAGGTAGACCACTCATATCCTTCCTTTTACATGGGATATGATAAGAGAGTTTCAACTACAACACCCACCCATGTTCACTAAGGAGGGAACTGGTCTCTCGATTGACACCATCAAGATGATCTTCAAGAATATGGAAATAATTTCAAATAGAAGCGTGAAACTTATTACTTATATTATATAAGGACTATCCAAGATTTGGTTGGATATCATATAGAAATTTAGGTAGTAAGAGGAGCTAACCCAGAAATAATTCGAGGAAAAGTTCCTAAGTCACTATTCTCCATAGATGTTAAGGGATGAGAGGGATTAAGAGTTCATGTACCTGACATAGTGAATCATGTTAGTGATAAACTAAATTGGAAGTTTCACCAACCTATAATGGTTTGATCTATCTTTGGAAACCGATGAGGTATCTAGGGTAAAGCTCTACCAATAAGGGATTTGTTATGTGATAAAGGAACATATGAATATTATTCACTATAAAACGTCTATGACATGATGAATCAGGATTTCATCGCTCTAGGGATGTTAAGGGAGGTCCTAAGTGGTGGGTAGTCAGTCTCAGTAAGAAGACAAAGGAGCACTTATTCAAGAAGAAAGAGGTACTTCAATAATAGTTTTACTAGGGATGTAGCTGGTAGAGTAGCTATTGGAGTGAATAACCACATCAATAACATGGCAAGGGGATGCATTTCTAGTATGGTAGGGTTGGCCATGGGCACTTACAATGTTATTTACATATTATAAAGTGCCTCTCTTGTGGGCGGATGATGCATTTTAAGAGGTTATATAGGAGAAATCAATAGTGAAGTGGTGGAAAACAATCATGGTAGGAACTAGAGTCTATAAAGAAATCATCTACCCCTGAGTTAATCGGTAACTAGAGTTGCACAAGTTTCTCATGATAGGGTATGTGATATGGTACCCTGATGTAGGAGTGAAAATATCAGCTGAAGGGACCATCTCAAGGGAGTTAGAATGTATCTTATGACATAACTGTAATTTAGATACATGTTATTTAGTATACTCCTACTAGTCTGGATGCAAGACCTTCCATCATCAAAGGTTTCATTCTTCTGGAATCCACCCTTGTTTAATTTGTTTAAAACAGGGTCATCACATTCCTTTATATTTGTTTAATTTTCCAACATATTGAGTTTGTAAGTGGAAATTGTGGATGGTTTTTTGAGTATCCATATGCTATTAGGGGATTGATCACAAGGTATCATAAATTGTAAGGAGTGTTCTCTCAAAATCTATGAAGATTGTTTCCTTTTAGATATATTTTTATGAGAAATGAAATGATTTGATTTGATTTTGGGTATGAATTAGGTAATTATATACTAGGATATCATTGATTGTTTTTATAGGAGAGTTAGTTTTTATATCTCTAAAAGTGGGAAACTATATTCATCATGGTGAATGGGATATTCAAGCTAGTTATGTAGAAACAATTAAGTGCATATTGATTTTTCTCACCACCTAGATTTCAAGACTTATTCTGGATGATGGTGATTTATAGTAGTGTTGGACTGTTTTAAGGATTTATTTCTATAATAGTTCTCTATCTTACTACCTGAGTAGGATATCGAGTTTACAGTTTAGTTTTTCCCAGGAGCTAAACCAATTTCAATATCATCTTAAAATATGGCACTAGTGGGAATTTTTAAGTTGAAAGTGCAATTGGATGATCTAGAAGCTAAGGGATTCATGGGACCTAGTGCTACACTATAGGGTTCACATGTGATTTTCACTAAGAAGTTTGATGAGAATTTGTTCTTATGTGTTGATTATCAGTGTAACATCCCCAATAAGTAATGAATAATAGATATTATTATCTATGTATATTTATGAATTAGATAGTGTTTTAGAGGTTTAAAATGTGAATAAATCCAATCTTAAGCATGAAATACACTAATATTTTTAAAAGATTGTTTTACTGCCTTTTGATGGAAAACCATTTTTAAATAAAACTTTTGACAATTTTATAAGCTCTATTTGTCAAAATAAACTTATTATTTATAAATGGGAAATTAAAATTTACATTGGATAATTTTTTGGTATTTTTCTGACAATGTTCATTTTTTTAATGAATAGTGAAAAATACTGCATTTTACATCAAAACTGATTTTCATCTAATTTAATTATATGGTTATCTTATCTTTTTAATTTGTTTTAAAGTTTAAATAGAATATATTTTTTCCATATAATCCAATGGCGGTCATTGGGATTAATTTCACTTTGGAATTGGGCATAAACAAGTGCCAAACGTTTCATAGATATTGTTTCCAAAAAACCCGCTATTTGTTTTGACAACGGGAGTTATTTTTAAATTAATTATTGCAATTTATATGTTTGTAATTTGGTAAAATGGATTCCATATTTGGAATCATAAGGTCCAAATTATGTAATTAAGGCTCTTTTATTTTTGGACATTATGAATAGTAACGACGATAATTATCTTTAATTGTCTTGATTAATGAGTAATCGGGTAGTTACGGATAATAATATAATATCATAATAATAACAAATGACCACAACATGTGTCCTAATGATACTTATTGTCTCATGGCCTGTGACAACTGGGCCCCAGTGACAGCACAACCACCCCGCCTTAACATGGCCGTCGGGTCCTGGCCCACCAGGTACCACCAGTTGCCCCGCAGACACGTGGGGCCCACCCCAGGGTCCACCCACGTGCCCGAACGGGTCATCTGACTAATGATAGTCCCCACAGGCCAACACATGTCCTCTCCAGTGTGCTTTTTCCTCACTCACACACATCCTGGGAAACTTCCCAGGAGGTCACCCATCCTGATCACTACTCCAAGCCAAGCATGCTTAACTGCGGAGTTCTAATCAGACAGGCTCCCGAAAAGGAAGGTGCACCTTGTTGACATGAGTCATATCATTTAGTCATTTAACCCTTTATCATTTGGGGATGTTACAATCACCCCCCCTTTAGAGTACAACGCCCTCATTGTGGGCCCTACATCTCAACCCAGGCAGTGCAGCGCACTTAAGGCTGGGTACCACCTCTGATACCAAATGTGACAACTGGGCCCCGGTGACAGCACAACCACCCCGCCTTAACATGGCCGTCGGGTCTTGGCCCACCAGGTACCACCAGTTGCCCCGCAGACACATGGGGCCCACCCCAGGGTCCACCCACGTGCCCGAACGGGTCATCTGACTAATGATAGTCCCCACAGGCCAACACATGTCCTCTCCAGTGTTCTTTGTCCTCACTCACACACATCCTGGGAAACTTTCCAGGAGGTCACCCATCCTGATCACTACTCCAAGCCAAGCACGCTTAACTGTGGAGTTCTAATCAGACAGGCTCCCGAAAAGGAAGGTGCACCTTGTTGACATGAGTCATATCATTTAGTCATTTAACCCTTTATCATTTGGGGATGTTACATGGCCGACAATGGGATTCCTTTTTCCAAACTTGGGGATCCCATGGAATCACTTTTGTGTGAAAGTGACTTTTTATCTTTTTATTTTTAAAGAAAGTTAAATATAACAAAGAATGTATCACCTGAGTAAAAAATTTTTAATTTTGTATAAATCAATGATATATTGGACTATAAATAGTCATTGGAAACCTAAAAATATTTACTATATCATAGTATTTTTTTATAATTTTTAGACATTAAATAAATTAAATTATTTATGACATCATGATGATGCAGCGATTACCTCATTATTTAACGATTTAAATAAAATGAAAAGATAATGTAAAATCTAAAACCTACACATGTCAAAAACCTATTGTATGAGTATATTGAGAACCCTTATCACCTTATAATCAAAATACATCAATGTGGGACCTTTAAAATCCGAAACTCATTTGAAAATAAAGTAACATTTTATACCTTTCCAAGAGTGCCCCTCCTCTCCTCTTATAAAAGGCCCCCACCTCTACCTCCGTACCCACACCTCTCAAGACTTTAGTTAGGCCAACCCCTTCCCATTTTCTCTCCACAACCCTCTCTTCATCCTAGAAGACTCACTTTGGGCATAAGTCTTTCCGAGGAAGCCTTTGAGCTCAAATCAAAAAGAGTTACCCGATTTAAAGGTAGTGTCTTCACTTGTGTTCTTTTGTTTTGTTTTGCTTATCCAAGCCCCTAAACTATTTTTATTCATTTATTTTGTAACAACTACAGTATATTAAATATACTAGGATGTTTTTATAATAAGATTTTGAGCTACACTTACACACACCTTCATCTAATGGTTAAAGAGCATACTGTTTTTGTGGATGGCGAATTTCTGCCTCACGAAACAATGATTGTTCAATATTCTTCTAACACCTTCAAAGGTGACCATTAAGATGACACTATATTTATATATGATATATAATATGTTTATGTTTTACTTAAGATTATTTATTTTTCATTTAAGGCATACCTTTATGGTTTCCATTATGGGTAAACGCGATGTCTTCATTTTAGGAAGTGCGGACTACCGCCCCCTCAAAGCGATTTGATTCATTAACACCATATGTGGTACGTATAAAGGATAAATTTAATGATATTATATATGATATTATACTGGAATTATGATATACCTTTATATCATTATGATTTCACTCCATTAAGTAAGAAATAGAAATGAAAGTAGCGTTCATGCGTACGTACGGCTTACCGTCTCCATGAACGATGCATTTCATTTATTACCTCTAAATGGTTATGTAATATTATAAATGCATGTATATAATGGATATATATGATATATATGATATCTAAATAATGATTGTAATTATTGATATAATGGATATTTTACCACATGAAAAACTTGTAATTATAAAGAGTTTATTTTTGACTCAAGTACCAATGATCGAGAAAACGACCATTATTAACGTAAATTTCATAACATGGTAATAAGTAATATAAAAGGAATAATGAACTTGTAAAAGTTTCTTAAGAAAGTATAAATTAACTCAAGTTTATTATTCAGGAAGTTAAAGAACGATCGAGTCAAGTCAGACCTGGGGTATGGGACTTCGTCTCAATCTCCTTTCATTGAGGCATATTTTGTTTTATACACAGCCTTCTTTTATACGGTGTATAAACCCCTTTGACTTTTACATTTATCCAAAAGGAATATTTTTTATACGATGCATTTTACTAAACGACAAAAGGGAATGTTTTTTTCGTACGTATGCGGCGACAATGACTTCTCCGCCGCCGTGACCATTATTTGAGTTTCGGATTCCTCTACAAGCCATACCTTTTTTTAAATGAAAAATAAATACCATGTTTTACTTTTCATTTATTTTGGTATTGAAAATGGTTTTCATAATGTTTTTATTATATCAATGTGTTGTTTTGATATCTTGTGATTGAAATGTGGAAATGTTATGTTTCCTTTATGGATGTTTTATGTGATACGATTATGTTATGTTTCTTGGGCATTGTTATGAATACGGGTGGTTCTGTGATAAACTAAGGGCGGGTGAGCCCGATATACCTCTCCAATGCATTGGGTAACGTGAAGGAGTTAAACGTTAAGTTTTCTCCGAAGAGATTTAGGGAATATACTGTGATGAGTATTCCAAACGTAACCAAGAGGGTTACTCCCTACATAAGAATGTTATGAATGCCTCAAGCTACCTTTATGTCTTATGATTTCTATGATTTATTCATGATTTGATAAGGTATGTGATTATCTTTTATGGGTAAAGTATAATTTCATTCTTATGTATATATGTACTCATGTTTCCTTTCCGTATTTTTATAACCCTTACTGAGCTTTTTATGCTCATCCCTAGTTTTTGAATTTTTTTTCACAGGTCAAGGGAATGTTACATGATATGATGATAGTGTCAAGGAAGTGTCAAGAAATAATCTATGTTTTATTTTAACTATGTATTCGTTGATGGGAAAAATGAATACTATATTTTATGTAACCACTTTGTTTAAATGTGGAATGTAATGTAAGTTTTATGATATAACTCTCTAAAACTCTAAACCTAAAAAGATCCTCAACGTGTAATCTTGTAATAACTCAAGATTAAGTAAGGATTAAGGCTGGAGCCTTATAGTTTGTATCATAGGTCGGTTTAGAAAACATTAGGAGTTAGAAAATTGTTAAATTATTAATTAATTTATGGTATAATTGAAATAATATAGCATTTACCGATTACCATGTTGCTTCGCCTAAGATATTTCACTGTTAAGAATGTTTTTTCATAGAGTAAACAAAACAACTTTTCTAGGAAGGCATACAGAGGGAAATGACCTTTGAAATCAGTATCCTGAGATGGTCAGAATCAGAACTAAATAGTTTGTTGTAGTGACGGCTCAGTTGACTCAGGTGAAAAATGTTGGTTGTTTTTATTGATGATATTTTGGTGTTTTCTAAAAGTAAAGATGAGCATGAGAGACATTTATGGGTTATCTTGCAAACCTTAAAAGTAAATAAACTGTATGGAAAATTCAGAAAGTGTGAGTTTTGGTTACAACAAATTTCTTTTTTTGGTCACATTGTTTCAAAAAATGGAATAACTGTTGATCCTTATAAAACAAAGGTTGTTGAAGAATGGCCAAGACCCACAAATGTAACTGAGATTCATAGTTTCCTTGGTTTGGAAGGCTATTACCAAAGGTTTGTTAGAATTTTTTCACGGTTATCTAGTCCAATGACTAAGCTAACTCAGAAGGGTGTTAAGTTTATCTGGACAAAAGAATGTGACGATTGTTTTTAGGAGTTGAAAAGAAGATTGGTGAATGCTCCAGTTTTGGCACTTACTTCCAGGAATGGTGAGTTTGTAATCTACAATGATGCTTCATTGAAAGGACTTGGTTGTGTCCTAATTCAGAATGATCAGGTAATTTCTTATGCTTCACGTCAGTTGAAAACTCATGAGGTAAATTACCCTACACATGATTTGGAATTAGCTGCTGTTTTTTTCGCTTTAAAAATTTGGAGGCATCATTTGTATGGAGTAAATTGTGAAATATATACCGATCTCAAAAGTTTAAATTATATATTCTCTCAGAAATAATTGAACATGAGACAAAGGAGATGGCTGAAATTAATTAGGGATTATGATTGTACAATTCATTACCATCCGGGAAAAGAAAATAAAGTGGCTGATGCTTTGAGTCGAAAAAGTAATGCTTCATTATCAATGCTGTACTTGGAATGTGATCCTTTGGTTAAGGATTTGATGAACTTTGGCATAGAAGTTTTTGGTGTAGGATGTCCTTCTATTTTGTTTCAGGTATCAGTGAAATCTTCTCTATCAGACATAATTAAGAAAGCACAGAAGCAAGACAGTGAGTTGCAGAAAAAGGTAAAGCTGGTTCAAAAGGGTAAGTTGCCTGAATTCAACATTGAAAATGATTTTGTTTTGAGATTTGGGAAGAGATTGTGTGTGCCTTGTGATTCACAGTTGAAGAGAGAGTTGTTATGTGAAGATCATAGTTCTCCATTTTCAGTTCATCCAGGTAGTACTAAGATGTATAGAGATCTTCAGGAGTATTACTGGTGGGACAGAATGAAAAGAGATATTGCTGATTTTACTGTGAAGAGTTTGACTTATCATCAGGTTAAAGCAGAGCCGTAGTTACCAAAAGGGATGCTTCATCCTTTACTAGTACCAGAGTGGAAATGGGAAAATATATCCATGGACTTTGTTGTGGGATTACTGAACACATCTCGAGGTAATAATGAAATCTGGGTTATTGTCGATCGCTTAACTAAATCTGCTCATTTCCTTCCTATTTGAGATACTTTCTCTCTAGATCAACTTTCTCGATTGTATCTTAAAGATATAGTCAGGTTGTATGGAGTTCCCCTATCCACTGTATCTGATCGTGATCCCAGGTTTACTTCTAACTTTTGGAAAGGCCTTCAGAATTCGTTGGGTACTGAATTAAATTTTAGTACAGATTTTCATCCACAATCAGATGGGAAGTCAGAACGAACAATTCAGACTTTGGAGGATATGCTACATGCTTGTTAGATAGATTATCAGGGAAGTTAGTACCAACATCTTTCTTTGGTTGAATTTTCATATAATAACAGTTTTCATTCTAGTATACAGATGGCACTGTTTGAGGCATTATATGGGAAGCGGCGTTGAAATCCAGATTTCTGGGATGAAGTGGGTGAAAGGAAGTTGATGGGACTAGAATTGGTAGAAGAGTTGGCAAAAAAAGTTCAGATGATACAGAAACACATGAGAACAGCCCAGAGCAGGCAGAATAGTTATACGGACAACATGAGGAAGGATCTCTCTTTTGTGGTAGGTGATCATGTTTTTCTCAAAGTATCACCGTGGAAAAGTGTGATGTGATTTGGTAAGAAAGGAAAGATGAGTCTAAGGTTCATTGGACCAAATGAAATTCTAGAGAGAGTTGGATCGGTTTCATACCAAGTGGATTTATCTCCGAGTTTATCCAAGGTACACGATGTTTTTCATGTTTCAATGTTAAGGAAGTATATGCCAGATCCATCTCATGTTTTGAGTCCAGAGGTAGTTCAGCTGGAAGAGAATATATCTAATGAGGAACAACTGGTCCATATTTTTGACCACAGTGAGAAAGTGTTATAGAAAAAGGTGATTCATCAGGTAAAGGTTTTGTGGAAAAACCACATGATTGAAGAGACAACATGGGAATCTGAAAATGCAATGAGGGCTAAATACCCCCACTTATTCGATAAGTAAATAAATTGCGGGGACACAATTTTCTAAAGGGGGGAAGGATGTTACATCCCAAGTAATTAATGAATAATATATATTCTTATCTATGTCTATTTATGAATTAGATAGTGTTTTAGAGGCTTAAAATGAGAATAAATCCAATCTTAAGCATGGAATACACTAATATTTTTAAAAGATTATTTTATAGCCTTTTGATGGAAAACCATTTTTAAATAAACCTTTTGACAATTTTATAAGCTATATTTGTCAAAATAAACTTATTATTTATGATTGGGTCATTTAAATTTACATTGGATAATTTTTTGGTATTTTTCTGACAATGTTCATTTTATTAATGAATAGTGAAAAATACTGCATTTTACATCAAAACTACTTTTTCATCTAATTTTGTTATATGGTTAGATTATCTTTTTAATTGGTTTTAAAGTTTAAATAGAATATATTTTTACCATGTAATCCAATGGTGGTCATTGGGATTAATTTCACTTTGTAATTGGGAATAAACAAGTGCCAAACTTTTCATAGATATTGTTTAAAAAAAACACGCTATTTGTTTTGATAATGGGAATTATTTTTAAATTAATTATTGCAATTTATATGTTTGGAATTTGTTAAAATGGATTCCATATTTGGAATCATAATTTCCAAATTATGTAATTAAGACTCTTTTGTTTTTGGACATTATGAATAGTAACAACGGTAATTATCTTTAATTGTCTTAATTAATGAGTAATCAGGTAGTTAAGGATAATAAAATAATATCATAATAATAAAAAATGACCACAACATGTGTCCCAATGCTACTGGTTGTCTCATGGCCGTCCATGGGATGCCTTGTGCCAATCTTGGGGACGCCATGGAATCACTTTTGTGTGAAAGTGACTTTTTATCTTTTTATTTTTTAAAGAAAGTTAAATATAACAAAGAATGTATCACCTGAGTAAAACATTTTTAATTTTGTCTACATAAATGATATATTGGACTATAAATATTTATTGGAAATATAAAAATATTGCCTACATCATAGTATTTTTTTATAATTTTTAGACATTAAATAAATTAAATTATTTATGACATCATGATGATGCAGCGATTACCTCATTAGTTACCCGATTTAAAGGTAGTGCTTCACTTGTGTTCTTTTGTTTTATTTTGTTTCTCCAAACCCCTAACCTCTTTTTATTCATTTCTTTTGTAAACAATCCAGTATCCTCAATATAATAGGATGTTTTTATAATAATCTTTCGAGCTACACTTACACACACCTTCATCTAATGGTTAAAGAGAATACTATTTCCGTGGATGGCGAATTTCTGCCTCATGAAACGATGATTGTTCAATATTCTTCTAACACCTTAAAAGGTGGCAATTAAGATGAAACTATATTTATATATGATATATAATATGTTTATGTTTTACTTAATCTTCTGTATTTTTTATTTATGGCATACCTTTTTGGTTTCCATTATGGGTAAACGTAATATCTTCATTTTAGGAAGTGCGGACTGCCGCCCCCTCAAAGTGATTTGATTCGTTAACACCATATGTGGTATGTATAAAGGATAAATTTAATGATATTGTATATGATGTTATACTGAAATTATGATATACCTTTATATCATTATGATTTCACTCCATTAAGTAAGAAATAGAAATGAAAGTAGCGTTCATGCGTACGTACGACTTACCGTCTCCATGAACGGTGCATTTCATTTCTTACCTCTAAATGATTATGTAATATTATAAATGCATGTATATACTGGATATATATTATATATATGATATCTACATCATGAATATAATTCTTGATATAATGGATATTTTACCACATGAACAACTTGTAATTATAAAGAGTTTATTTTTGACTCAAGTACCAATGATTGAAAAAACGACCATTATTAACTTAAATTTCATAACATGGTAATAAGTAATATAAAAAGAATAATGAACTTGAAAAAGGTTCTTAAGAAAGTATAAATTAACTCAAGTTTATTATTCAGGACGTTAAAGAACGATCGAGTCAAGTCGGACCCGGGGTATGGGACTTCGTCTCAATCTCCTTTCATTGAGGCATATTTTTTTATACACAACCTTCTTTTATACGGTGTATAAACCCCTTTGAATTTTATGTTTATCTAAAAGTAATCTTTTTTATACGAAGCATTTTACTAAATTACAAAAGGGAATGTTTTTGTCATATGTATGCGGCGAAAATGACTTCTCCTCCGCCGTGACCATTATTTGAGTTTCAGATTCCTCTACAAGCCATACCTTTTTTTTAAATGAAAAATAAATACCATGTTTTACTTTTCTTTTATTTTGGTATTGAAAATGTTTTTCATAATGATTTTATTATATCAATGTGTTGTGTTGATATCTTGTGATTGAAATGTGGAAATGTTATGTTTCCTTTATGCATGTTTTATGTTATACGATTATGTTATGGTTCTTGGGCATTGTTATGAGGACGGGTGGTTCCGTGATAAACTAAGGGTGGGTGATCCAAATATAGCTCTCCAATGTATTGGGTAACGCGAAGGAGTTAAACGTTAAGGTTTCTCCAAAGAAATTTAGGGAATATACTGTGATGGGTATTCCAAACGTAACCAAGAGGGTTACTACCTACGTAAGAATGTTATGAATGCCCCAAGTTACCTCTATGTCTTGTGATTTCTATGATTTATTCATGATTTGATGAGGTATGTGATTATGTTTTATGGGTAATTCATGATTTCATTCTTATGTATATATGTACTCATGTTTCCTTTCCGTATTTTATAACCCTTACTGAGCTTTTTATGCTCATCCCAAGTTTTTGAAATGTTTTTCACAAGTCAAGGGAATGGTACATGATATGATGATAGTGTCAAGGAAGTGCCAAGAAAGAATCCATGTTTTATTTTAAATATGTTTCTGTTGATGGGGAAAATGAATATTATCTTTTATGTGACCACTTTGTTTAAATGTGGACTGTAATGCAAGTTTTATGATCTAACTCTCTAAAACTCTAAACTTGAAAAGATCCACAACGTGTAATCTTGTAATAACTCAATATTAAGTAAGGTTTATGGCTGGGGCCTTATAATCAGAGACAGAACAAGATGATGGTTTCAAAATGGTGTCCCTTTCTACTAATTGTTGATCTTTTCAATCATTTAAGATGTGTACAAATTTATCCTAGTTTTAATTGAGGTTAGGAAACCATCAGGTATGGGTGAGACCATTTGACATACAACCAACTATTTTTAGGAGCATATATGTCTTGTACGAATTTGTGGTAATGTCATTTGGTCAAAAAAATTCACCAGTGCCATTTATGACATTTAGGAATTAGATTATCCATCATTCCTAGTTCAGTTTGTGATGGTTTTAGTCAAATACATCTTGGTGTACTATCAGTCTAGAGAAAATCATGCCCAACATCTTGACATTGTATTGAGTGTACTGAGAGAGTATCAAATATATTTTAAGCTATCTAAATGTCACTTATATATTGAAAAAGTTAACTTCTTAGCTTATGTTATCTCAGAGGATAGAGTTTTTGAAGTCCCAGAGAAGGTAGAACCTATGGTATCTTAGGGATAACCCAAAAATGTCTTTGAGATTTAAGGATTTCTAGGTCTATTAGGATATTACAAGTGTTTCTTCTAGTAATTCTCCCATATGAAAGCACTGATGTTTGGGATGAAAATGAAAGGGTAATAGTTTGTTTAGTCAGATTATTTTGAGGAAAATTTTAAGGAAATGAAGAGTAGGGCTTCCTCAGCATAGATCCTCACCTTAATTGATCTAGATAAGGAGTACACCATATACTGTAACACATTTGAAGTCAGCCTCAAAGAATTTATGATGTAAGAGGAGTGACTGGTTTCTTTTGTATCTAGACATTTGAGGCCAAATAAGAGGAATTATCCTACTCATGATCTAGAGTCAGGTATGGTGGTATATTCTTTGAGATTCTAGTTGTGTTATATTTTGGGTGGGATGTTCATGGTGTATACAAATCACAAGAGGCTGAAGAACATCTTTTCATAGAAAGGAATGAACCTTCTGTTGAGGAGGTGGTTTGAATATATAGTCTTTCAACTTTGAGTTATGAATGACTGAAAATTACTTTTTTTATTATTCTTCACTTTTGAAGAAAAAGTGAGAAACCATACATGAATTCACAGACAAAAAACATTCAAAGTACCATGATAAAAAAATTAAAGAGAAAACAACTCATTCAAGCATACACAAAAGAGAGCGTATATATCTAATCCAGAGGGCTTATCCCCAATGTACCAAATATATAGTTAGGGTCCACCATCAAGATGGTCATTTGGCAGTAATGAGTTTCTTTATGGACCCAACTGTATATGGGTTCCTATGGGATTTTATGAGGATACGATGAGGTAATTACATGTTTCAAAATGGATGTTACATCATAGTTTAAGAATTATATATCAATATATTCAAAGGAAATTCTAGTGACTAGGGATGAGGAAAAAGATGGTGGGGTTTATGGAATATTGTTTCACTTGTTTGTAGGTGAGACTAAACATCATATACTTGCTAGGTTACTGTAACATTTTCCCATTTCGAAGTGTTTGTGGGATAATGTAACTATGGAATTAATGTTAGAATTACATAGGAAACGTTGAAAAATTATAGAGTATGGGTGATCATTGATTGAATAAGGAATGTATCCCACTTTTTACTTATCAGAGAGACCATCACCATAAAATATTTGGGTAACCTCTATGTATGGGAGTTATTTTGATTTCATGGGGTTCAAAATAGTGTCATTTAAGATAGATATTCCCCTTTCACATCATAGTTAAAATGGTGAATTCATACTGTGTTTGGATAATAGGTTATTCTGAGCACAACCTACCATCCTCAAAAAGAAAACAAATCTAAATAGATGATTCAGATTCTCAAGGACATGTTGTGAGCTTGTGTTTTGGATTTCAATGGTTCTTAGGGAGAAACATTTATCACTCATGGAGTCATCTTATAATAATATCTTCCAAGAATCAATCCAAATGGATCCTTTCAATGAATTTTATGTAATTTCTTTTTATTTTCCTTTGGGATGGTTATAGGTGGATGAGTCAGTGCCTGTTGGATCTAGTCTCATGTAATAGATTTTTTAATAGATTAGGTTGATTATAAATTAGTTGGTAACTTCATATATCCAACAAAATTCATATAATGACCAATGAATATAACCTATATAGTTATAGGTTAGTAATTATAAATTTATTTGGGTGTCACCTAGGCTGGGGAAACAATGTATCCTGATGTAGGGAAATCTAGCACCCATGTACAGTAGTTTGTTTGATATAGTGGAGTGAATCAGTTCTGTATTTTACCTATTGGTGCTTTTTCAATGTTACCTTTCCATACATGAAGTGTTTCAAATGTCACAATTTTAGAGATATCACCCGAAACCTTATCATATGATAGATGTTGATGATGTTTAGTTTGATGTCTATGAGCCCTTTGAGGAGTATCTCATCTGTATCATAGATTGTAGTGATTAGAATCACAAATGAAAGACTATTCATCTCATTAAAGTTTAGTTTAAGTACGGAAGTGTTAAAGAAAAGATCTGGGAGAGGGAGTTGGATATATGGGTTCATTGGATTTATTTTTTCTATGATACTTCTTAGTGATGTTTGGGAGTACAAATTGAGGAGGAGTTATTACATGGTAGAGAGTTTGTAAGATCTTGGATTTTTCCATGTACATTCATCATTAAGTTTTAAGTTTAAACTAACTTAATTTATATAAGTGAGACCCATTTCTATCTTAAAATGATTCTTTATAGGTATTTGAGGGCTCAAATAAGATGAGAAAGTGGAAGAATAGAGGTGTCATGTAGTACTAGAGATACTACAATGCCACCGGTTAGATGATGCATTCCATCAGTTAATTGGTAGGAAATAGATAGCACATTCCTCCTATAGGATACCCACTATATTTCCACTATAGTCCCACTGAATAGATAGTGGGGTCTCCATCTATTTAGGTGTATTATAGGACACCACAATCTTTCTGGTGGTGCCTATCAGCTAGTCAATGACATCATGATGGGTAGAAAAAAATATGGGGTAAAAATATACCCCCCTAAAACCCCCATTTAATCCTTTTAATCACCTTGTTTGACCCTAATATTTGATTTTTAAAATATGAAGGGTTGTCCAAAGATCATGAGCCTTATTTAACACCTTTACTTGGTTCCTTTTTCTATGGTTAGATCTGTACAACTTGAAACAATTATAACTTCTTATAATTGTCGTTTTTCTATTATTTTATTTTGGAATCCTCTTATTACAACCTTGAAGGTGTGTTTCAATCAATGTTCATAAAGGATTTTTGTGTTATATGTTGATTCAATGATCAATCTTGGTTTTCTTTTTCTTTTTTCTTGAGGTGGGTGGTCTAAAGAAACTCCCTAAGGTCTATTTTGTTTCTCTAGAATATAAAATACATATGATAATGATGGAATCCCAAGTGTAACATCCTGGATTTTATCAAATCTATTGACCATTTTTTTTGGTTTAAATTACTTAAAATAGCCCTTATAACAAAACCTAAGAGGTTCAAGGGGGTCTAAAGTGTGTCCATGGCTCATTCAGCCATATCCTTGAAATGGTAAGAAAATACTTAGCCACACAGTTAAGAGAAACCACTCAACCGAGTGTACATAGTTTTCATAAACCAAACTATTGTAGACAATGAGTATTTGGGGGCTGCATGGGTTTTGGTAACCATGTGATCCCAAGTGCACACCTGTTTCACCAACTTCAAGTCTTTGGAAGTGGAATTGATCATGATTTTTACATGGTTAGATAAACTGTATGCATGACCGTGAGATTTTCCCCTTTAAAGAAGAACCATGTCCACAGTTTGTGCTCAATTTTTCCAACAATGCTGTCAAACCATGTGCCCTTGTTTTTTGGTGAAATTCCAAAACTTCCCCTTTTATGTTATTTTAAACCACCTCTTTCCTTATCCTCTACTTCTCCAATGGGTTTTCTCCTTCCCCTTCATGCATGATATCCCTCCTCTCTCTTCCCAGGTTTTGTGATACCTTCTTTGTAGAGACCCAAAGGCTGACGTACATGGACATTACATTACTTTTGCGGAATACTTAGTACATAACAAAAACACACACACAAGGATCGTAATAGTTTAGTGTCTTTGGAAACTCAGAATATAATCTTCTAATCGTGGTGAAAGATCTTCAACATCTCCCATAAAGATCTTGATTTTTTTTACCTAAAACCTTTCTTTATATCCTGGGGAAAAGAAAACATAAAAGGGTGAGCTCAAATGCTCAGTAAGGGTAAACAAAAGAAATATCAATCACATCATATTCATAAGAACATAACATTTTGTAAATCTTAACCTGCAAAAGAGAGCATAATTTCATAACATGGGATAAATCATAGTAGTGAAATGAAATCCCAATAATCATAACTTAAAACATGAAACTTTATGGCATACACACATAATCATAGAGAATCATTTTTTATTAGTCAAGACTCATTGCCAAGAATATCTTAGTGGACAAAGTCCCTTTCTAAACCGAGTTCACTCCTCGTTTCAGTCCTGTTTCACTGAACCGGTATAACCTACCGTTCCAGCCATGTCTATCTCATGAGATATAAAATCTTTACCCAATGCATTGGAGGGAGATATAGGTCCCGCCCATCTCATAATGATACCATTCTTATGTGTGCCACAAAATCATAAACCATACATCATAGCATAACCCATGTAATAAAAATGGGATTCTTAAACCATGTGACATCATAAAACAATTCATATAAGATAAAGGAATTCATAAAAAATATTCCATCACAACATAATCAAATCAATGTAATAATAGGTATAAAAACAGAACCCTTTATTATCTTAGATGGAAAATAATTTTGACAAAACACTTGAACTCTATTCTTGAGGAAAATATCCTTTCTACTTCAAAAACAGTTTTCATTTATGAACATGTCATAAAATTATAACTAAAAGAAGTTGATTAAAAATAAACTTGAAAGATTATAAGGGAAGGTTCTTTGAAATAATGTTTTAAAAATCCATTCATGTCGTATAAGTTAAAAGAAAACATTCTTCTCGTACTTTTGTCGGAAAAGTCAAAAAGTACCTTGTACGAAAAACGACAAAAGATTCCTTTCATATCTTTTACTAAAAACTCACCAAAGGGTAAAATTGGATTTAAAAAAAATTGTAGGTGGATGGAAATAATATTACATATTGAGGAAACATGGATGTGGATGATAAAATACACCCCAGTAAATACCAAAGTATAAACAATCTCGGATAAAAAAAATTGAGATTCTGATATTTCCCTTACCTTAGGTCCGATTCGCTTCATAAGTGTCCGAAACTCATGTATAATGATTTAAGTAATGTCATTTACTTATTAAAGAGTCATATTCATTGTTATTATATCATATATGGTTCACTTATGACTTTATATTAACCGTTCTTTTGTAAATTCATGTTAAAGTAGCGTTTTGGGTAAAATCGTCTCATTTGTCGTTCGTGTTTTAACTTGTAATTATTCATATGATTACTTAGATCATGATTACTTAAATCCAGAATGTAAAAAATTATTTATATATAATATATATTCAGAATATACATATATATAATGGATCGATAAATGGAAATAAATACACCGTTCATGGAGACGGTAGGCCGTACGTACGCATGAACGCTGTTTTCGTTTCCTTATTGAATTGAGTGGAATTAAGTAGATGACATAAATATATATATACATAAATCCAGTATCATTATTATGTCATATATTTCATGATTACTTATTATATGTAATTTATAATCATTCATGAATGGTTAAAGTGGAGAACGAATCTCATCGCGTCGTGGAGAGGGTAGTCCGTACGTACGCACGAGCGATGATATCATTCTCATGATCATGGGACTATATTGGAGTGTATTTATACTATTTCAGAATAAATATCACTTTAAAATAATCATATATAGTTATTATTTACACCATTATACCCATCCAAGTAAGGTGGTGGTGGAAAATAGATTACACCACGGCGTGGAGACGGTATTCCTTACGTACGCACGCGCGGTGATTTCTTTTTCCGTAGGATGGATAGATGGTGAAATAGGGTTGTTTCATACTTATAATAACATATCAGTATATGAGTGATACTGATGTTATTACTTCATAATGAAACAACTAATGAAGAAGAAGTGGAAGAAGAAATAAAAATGAAAGAATCGGTAACAGACATTACCTCTTCTTTGAAGTGTTTCTTTGAGACCGCCTTTTAGGGAACTAAAATTGGTCTTTGAGGAAGACCAGAACCTCTAGGATGTTTCTAGGGAAGTGGAGAAGAGAATTTGGCAGGGGTTGGCCGAGCTTTAAGGCTCAAAGTTGTGTGAGGAAGAGAGGGAGGAGGTGCCCTTTTATAAGGGAGGAGAGGGGCTCCTATGGAAAAATAAAAATATTATTTTATTATAAAGTCATATTCGGTTTTAAATAGATCCAAATTGATTTATTTAGAAGATAAGGTGGGGATGGATCGAAATCCTCTCATCCAAAAGAATTTAGACAAGTTTAGGTTCCTATTTTAACCTTATCATTTAGATTTAATATTAAGTTAGATAATTTTTCTTTTACCGTGTCTTCTTGTGTTCTTACACTATAAGGTTAATAAACTTACTATAACAAGACCTACTAACCCCAAGTTGTTTATTATTAATATATATAACCTTATCTAAGTCATTTGGCCGAACCTTAGATTTTTAGGAATAAAATAACAATTAATAATATAATATTTGTTTTAAAAACTATTTTATGTAAATTTTGACACTATTTGGTAATTGATTTTTGTGAAAATCATAACAGAATTATTAGTTCGAAAAAAGTTAATACTAACATGTCATATTAACCTAGAAATTTATTGGAATTCATAAAAAGTCTCAAACTATATTTATTTGGGTATAATAATATCAATTATTCTAATTTTTCACTATTATGGTACTTATTGCATCATCATTGTGTCATAAATAAATTAAATAATTTAATGTCTAAAAATTATAAATAAAATATCATTATGTATTAAATCTTATTATCTTTCTAATGAATATTTACAATCGAATTTATCTTATGTATAACCCTATATTATAAATGTTTTAGTAAATAATCTTTGATTTTAACTCTTTTAACTCTTCTTTGAATTAAATAATAATAATTGTCCTAATCTAATCCAAGTGGGCATAAATGGTCATATTTTATTCCTAAGGTTGTTTTTGGTCGAATTATATTTATCGAATAGAATTAGGACATGTGTTAGGGTAATAATAATATCATTTTTACCCTTAATTACCCTATTTACTTTTAACCGTGGTAAATAAAAGTAAAAAGTTACTATTCACCAAAAATTATTTTCATCTCATTGAACCATATTTTACTTATTGACATCAACCGTGTCTCTAGGATTTTTGAAATTACACTCACAGAAGCGGTAAAATTAAGTTTTATGAAAAGTTCAGTTTTTTTTAACTACCACTTAGTGGTTTCACTATTCATCAAAAATTGAAAGTTTTCAGAAAAATACCAAAAATTAGGCCTAAGCTATATTTGATATTATGAACTCAAAAATGATTTCTATTTTACCAAATTCAAAACATATCAGTTTCATTAATTAATTTAAAAATTAATTCCCGTCGTCAAAACAAATAGCGTGTTTTTAAAAGATAATAACAATCAAAAGATTGACACTTGTTTATGTCTGGTTTAAATGTGATATTACATCCAATGAACAAAATTGTATTAAATTGTAAAAATATATTCTAAATATAATTTAAAACCACTCAAATTAATAATTTATCACTATTAATTATTTTGATTGAAAAAGTTGTTTTTAATTAAAATTTAGTAATTTTCACTATTCATCAAAATATGAAAGTTATCCGAAAAGTACCAAAATTTCACCCTAAGCTAATTTCGATATTCCTAATCCAAAAATGAAGTCCATTTTGAAAAATAAAATTTACAAAATTTCAAAAAGTGGTTATTACTATTCATAACGGCTAGTTTTAATAATATTTTAATAGCATATCGTTGTTTAGCGAAACTTGGTGTTGCGTACAACACACGCTATCGTGGAAGGTCGCGATTGTGTGTAATTCAAGCCAGGTCAGAGATGCATGTTGTGAAAGCTCCTTTTGGTGTAGCGTATAACACAAGACATTAATGAAATTAAAAATAATATTTTTCATAAAATCTCAGGGTGTTACATTCTACCCCCCTTAAAATGAATTTTTCCCTCGAAATTCATCGGGGTTATAAATGGTTTACTATTCGAAATTTTCTTTAATAGAAACCCACATCATAAAAAGGAATACCAAAACCAATCTTTAAAAACAAAAGTATGAAACGTAATGGTTACCCAAATAAACTAATCACTGGGTTTCCACATAGGTGAAAATATGGTCATGGAAGAGAAATCTAACCATCATGTTCTGATGGAGAGTGGTAGAGAACATGGATATGGAAAATCCAGAAATCACAAAGCCATAAATTTGTGATGATCTAGGGTACCATCTGATTCATCAGATATAAGAGCACTAGGACAACATTTTTGGTTTTCAAGATCGTTTCCTTAATGTTGATGAAATTGAAATTAGAAGAAATAATTTCGTGATTTCGATATAGTCTCACCGTTGGACAATTTCCACTTCATCTCTTAAAGAAATAAAGTTGAATTTGTCATTCGTGAAGTTTTAGCAGATCAAGTGATAGAATGATGGGTCATTCCATCTGTCTCAAACAAAAGGTTAGAAATGTTATCAAAAAATACATAAGTCCATCTATAGTGAGATTAATTATATATGGTTCCTAGAATGGAATTATACTTCATATATCATACTGCTTAATATAATAAAACTAGTTTCTACTAAACAGGGACTTCCTTTAGGCCAGTGGTAGGCGATAAAGTCCAGTCGCACTTCGGTTGTGGGTTCGATTCCCACAGCCTTGTTCGACGCGATGGGCTGTCGCCCGTCCTGCAGGTTGTCCTTTTTCTAAAACTACATTACATAAATAATATCAAAAAAAGTTCTATCCTTAATCAATACTAACTTATGGTTAACATAATCCATTCCAATCTTTAGGCTTATCTAAAATACTTCGGTCCAAGCTCATAGTATAAAGAAAACGATTACTTGAAATATCGTTAACCAAGCATGTGAATACCATCATTTATCCCCCATATATCTTGTTGGTCACATTCCAATCATGTGAATACCTTAATCATGTATTCTCTTGACAAATGAATACCCATTAAACCTTAGTGAAAACATGAATGCTATAAAAAGTTAACTCTTTCCACATACCAAAATCCAAAAATTCTATATACTCAAACCATGAAATAACCTTCTCCTTATATCAGTCATGAGCCAATGAATACTATCAAACATTTAATTTTCTCCTTATCCTTTCATTATGCACATATCATCTACATTCCAAAAATATCTGAATAACTATTCATGGATACTGGTACCATTAATCATACACTTTCAAAACTCAAGGAAAGAAAACAGTGTAACAATCCTTTGATGTCTCTTTATTCCATAGTACCATGAGATTACTTATACAACATTACACATGATAAACATGTAATCATTCAACTACATTCTTAAACCATTGACCGAGCTTCAACAATTCTTTCATCTCACATATCATCTGTAGTCTCTTCATCATCATCAACATAAATACTACCCATACTACCATACTGATTATCTTCATGAGACTTTACCTTAGGGCATTGGTTTGCATAATGCCCGTACATTCCACATTTAAAACATTTAACCATTGTTTATGTCGTAGCAATACCATTATCCTAATCCCTGGTGTTAACTGAACCTTTTCCTTTGCACTTACTGGCTTTGTTTCCTTCTTTTCCACACCCAAACCATCTTCCAGTTCCTTTGAAATATTCTCCTTGATGCCTCTTCCCACATGATTTACATAGGGGAAATTAAACTTTCTTTCCTCTATGATCATCATGAAACTCCATCTTTCTCTTATTAGCCAAGCCAGGAAACATACCAAATTTTACTTTATTAATCATATTATGAGATTGCTGATTCAGCATAATAATGATGTTTGGACTTCCAAATCCCATTTCATTTGGTTGGTCATGAAAAATATCATTTCATTTTCCATCATATCCTCCATTATCGTGAATCATCTTATTTCCAGCCATTTTCTAAAACCCAAAAATAATAGTGTGAGAGGTAAAAATCATAATAAAGGGGGAGTAACTTCAATATCTAACATCTTTGGTTTAATCTAATATAGTTACCATAGTTCTAGGACTATATCCTATATGTATACTTATCCTTAGGGGCATCCCTAGACATATCTTAGAAATATCTCTAGGGATCTCACTAACGTTTTCGCATCCTAGTTTCCAAAGGTTGACTAAACCTTTCCTCTGATACCAACTGTAGAGACCCGAAGCCTGACGTACATGGACATTACATTACTTTTGTGGAATACTTAGTACATAACAAAAACACACACACAAGGATCATAATAGTTTATTGTCTTTGGAAACTCGGAATATAATCTTCTAATCGTGGTGAAAGATCTTCAACATCTCCCATAAAGATCTTCCCTTTTTTTATACCTAAAACCTTTCTTTATATCCTGGGGAAAAGAAAACATAAAAGGGTGAGCTCAAATGCTCAGTAAGGGTAAACAAAAGAAATATCAATCACATCATATTCATAAGAACATAACATTTTGGCAATCTTAACCTGCAAAAGAGAGCATAATTTCATAACATGAGATAAATCATAGTAGTGAAATGAAATCCCAATAATCATAAATTAAAACATGAAACTTTGTCGAATATACACATAATCATAGAGAATCATTTCTTATTAGTCAAGACTCATTGACAAGACTATCTTAGTGGACAAAGTCCCTTTCTGAACTGAGTTCACTCCTCGTTTCAGTCCTATTTCACTGAACCGGTATAACCTACCGTTCCAGCCCTATCTATCTCATGAGATATAAAATCTTTACCCAATGCATTGGAGGGAGATATAGGTCCCACCCATCTCATAATGATACCATTCTTATGTGTGCCACAAAATCATAAACCATACATCATAGCATAACCCATGTAATAAAAATGGGATTCTTAAACCTTGTGACATCATAAAACAATTCATATAAGATAAAGGAATTCATAAAAATAATTCCATCACAACATAATCAAATCAATTTAATAATAGGTATAAAAACAGAACCCTTTATTATCTTAGATGGAAAATAATTTCGATAAAACACTTGAACTCCATTCATGAAGAAAATATCCTTTCTACTTCAAAAACACTTTTCATTTATTAACATGTCATAAAATTATAACTAAAAAAAGATGATTAAAAATAAACTTGAAAACTTATAAGGTAAGATTCTTGGAAATAATGTTTTAAAAATCCATTCATGTCGTATAAGTTAAAAGAAAACATTCTTCTCGTACTTTTGTCGGAAAAGTCAAAAAGTACCTCGTATGAAAAATGTCAAAATATTCCTTTCATATCTTTTACTAAAAACTCACCGAAGGGTAAAATTGGATTTAAAAAAAATTGTAGGTGGATGTAAATAATATTACATATTGAGGAACCATGGATGTGGATGATAAAATACACCCCAGTAAATACCAAAGTATAAACAATCTCGGATAAAAAAATTGAGATTGTGATATTTCCCTTACCTTAGGTCTGATTCGCTTCGTAAGTGTCCGAAACTCCTGTATAATGATTTAATTAATGTCATTGACTTATTAAAGAATCATATTAATCGTTATTATATCATATATGGTTCACTTATGACTTTATATTACCCGTTCTTTTGTAAATTCATGTTAAAGTAGCGTTTTGGGTAAAATCGTCTCATTTGTCGTTCGTGTTTTAACTTGTAATTATTCATATGATTACTTAGATCATGATTACTTAAATCCAGAATGTAAAACATTATTTATATATAATATATATTCAGAATATACATATATATAATGGATCTATAAATGGAAAGAAATACACCGTTCATGGAGACGGTAGGCCGTACGTACGCATGAACACTGTTTTCGTTTCCTTATTGAATTCAGTGGAATTAAGTAGATGACATAAATATATATATACATAAATCCAGTATCATTTTTATTTCATATATTTCATGATTACTTATTATATGTACTTTATAATTATTCATGAAAGGTTAAAGTGGAGAACGGATCTCATCGCGTCGTGGAGACGGTAGTCCATACGTACGCACGAGCGATGATATCATTCTCATGATCATGGGACTGTATTGGAGTGTATGTAAACTATTTCAGAATCAATATCACATTAAAATAATCATATATAGTTATTATTTACACCATTATACCCATCCAAGTAAGGTGTTGGTGGAAAATAGATTACACCATGGCGTGGAGACGGTATTCCGTACGTACGCACGCGCAGTGATTTCTTTTTCCGTAGGATGGATAGATGGTGAAATAGGGTTGTTTCATAATTATAATAACATATCAGTATATGAGTGATACTGATGTTATTACTTCATAATGAAACAACTAATGAAGAAGAAGTGGAAGAAGAAATAAAGATGAAAGAATCGGTAATAGACATTACCTCTTCTTTGAAGTGTTTCTTTGAGACCTCCTTTTAGGGCACTAAAATTGGTCTTTGAGGAAGACCCGAACCTCTAGGATGTTTCTAGAGAAGTGGAGAAGAGAATTTGTCAGGGGTTGGCCGAGCTTTAAGGCTCTTAGTTGTGTGAGGAAGAGAAGGAGGAGGTTCCCTTTTATAAGGGAGGAGAGGGGCTCCTTTGGAAAACTAAAAATATTATTTTATTATAAAGTCATATTTGGTTTTAAATAGCTCCAAATTGATTTATTTCGAATATAAGGTGGGGATGGATCGCGATTATCTCATCCAATAGAATTTAGACAAGTTTAGGTTCCCATTTTAACCTTATCATTTAGATTTAACATTAAGTTAAAGAATTTTACTTTTACCGTGTCTTCTTGTGTTCTTACACTATAAGGTTAATAAACATACTATAACAAGCCAAACGAACCCCAAGTTGTTTATTATTAATATATATAACCTTATCTAAGTCATTTGGCCTAACCTTATATTTTTAGGAATAAAATAACAATTAATAATATAATATTTGTTTAATAAACTATTTTATGTCAATTTTGACACTATTTGGTAATTGATTTTTGTGAAAATCATAACAGAATTATTAGTTCGAAAAACGTTAATAATAACATGTCATATTAACCTAGAAAATTATTGGAATTCATAAAAGTCTCAAATTATATTTATTTTGGTATTTATAATATCAATTATTC
Organism: Viscum album; assembly: GCA_963277665.1. Classification (NCBI taxonomy): domain Eukaryota; kingdom Viridiplantae; phylum Streptophyta; class Magnoliopsida; order Santalales; family Viscaceae; genus Viscum; species Viscum album. The sequence goes on from OY728161.1 coordinate 1,343,212,527, forward strand.
TAATTTTTCACTATTATGGTAATTACTGCATCATCATTGTGTCATAAATATATTAAATTATTTAATGTCTAAAAATTATAAATAAAATATCATTATGTAGGGAATCTTATTATATTTATAATGAATATTTAAAATCGAATTTATCTTATGTATAACCCTATATTATAAATGTTTTAGTAAATAAACTTTGATTTTAACCCTTTTAACTCTTCTTTGAATTAAATAATAATAAATATCCTAATCTAATCCAAGTGGGCCTAAATGGTCATATTTTATTCCTAAGGTTGTTTTTGGTCGAATTACACTTATCCAATAGAATTAGGACATGTGTTAGGGTAATAATAATATCATTTTTACCCTTAATTACCCAATTTACTTTTAACCGTGGTAAATAAAAGTAAAAAGTTACTATTCACCAAAACTTATTTTCATCTCATTGAACCACATTTTACTTACTGAAATCAACCGTGTCTCTCGGATTTTTGAAATTCCACTCACAGAAGCGGTAAAATTATGTTTTATGAAAAGTTCAGTTTTTTTAACTACCACTTAGTGGTTTCACTATTCATCAAAAATTGAAAGTTTTCAGAAAAATACCAAAAATTAGGCCTAAGCTATATTTGATATTATGAACTCAAAAATGATTTCTATTTTACCAAATTCAAAACATATCAGTTTCATTAATTAATTTAAAAATTAATTCCCGTCGTCAAAACAAATAGCGTGTTTTTAAAAGATAATAACTATCAAAAGATTGACACTTGTTTATGTCTGGTTTAAATGTGAAATTACATCCAATGAACAACATTGTATTAAATTTTAAAAATATATTATAAATATACTTTAGAACCAATAAAATTAATAATTTATCACTACTAATTATTTTGATTGAAAAAGTTGATTTTAATTAAAATTTAGCAATTTTCACTATTCATCAAAATATGAAAGTTATCCGAAAATTACCAAAATTTCACCGTAAGCTAATTTCAATATTCCGAATACAAAAATGAAGTCCTTGTTGAAAAATAAAATTTAAAAAATTTCAAAAAGTGGTTATTACTATTCATAACGGCTAGTTTTAATAATATTTTAATAGCATATCGTTGTTTAGTGAAACTTGGTGTTGCGTACAACACACGCTATCGTGGAAGGTCGCGATTGCGTGTAATTCAAGCCAGGTCAGAGATGCGTGTTGTGAAATATCCTTTTGGTGTAGCATATAACACAAGACATTAATGAAATTAAAAAGAATATTTTTCATAAAATCTCGGGGTGTTACATTCTTCATTCGTGGGCTGAATCCTTTTCCATTGGAAGCAAAAGAAATCTCTTTGTATGATATTTATTCCTCTTGTATCTATATTAAGGTTCCTCTTACATCCTTTTACCTATTTATGTGCTATTCTTTTTACCCTATTTTAATGGCATTGGGAGAATCCTTTAATTTATCCCTTTATAGTCCATTTCAAGCTTCAATAACAGATTATTGGAGTACTATAACATCATGGTAGGTGGTTTAGGTCCTTCACATTCATTTTTTCACTTTTTAAATAACACATCATTATTATGTTTGCTGGACTCATACGAAGATGTCTAAAAAATAACCAATATATTGAATTGATGGGTTCCTCATACCTATTTTGTCCCTACCCTAATATGAAAGCCATCTGTGGTTGTTCCCCCTATAGTTGGAAACCCCTTTGGGTGTTCCCTATTTCTATGGCCTTACAATGCTTTGAGTCACTAGTCACCTTGTAAGTCGCTCATTGGTTAAATGAATTTAATCCATAATTGAACTATTGTAAATCAGTTGTATTCCTATTCTTTTTTATCTTAGGAATTTTCTTTCTATTTATTCCATACTATGTTCCTTACCTTGAGCTTGTTAATTTTTCCATAGTTGGTGACTTCAATTGAATTCTATTATTGGGAAATATTGTTAGCTTACAATGTTGAGAGGCAATTGATGAAATGTGATTACGTATATTGCATGAATTGTTTATTATTCCTCATGACCATGCCTTTATCCTATTTAATTACTTGTTAATTTTCCATATAATTGTTCCATGGTTGTTGAATTTAAGTGTATAGTTGCTGATCTTGTTTTTCATGTGGTATTGAAATGTTTAATTGATGGATTGTGATTATGTAACGTCCTGGACACGGGTCCCACTCCACGGGTGCCCCGAACCCGGTTCACCACATGACCTCAAGCGCATTTCCCCAAATGCCAGAGGCTGCTGACTAGAAGCGAGGGACCAGTTCTGATAGTGGGGAAACTATTCCCTCATTTGTCAAAGTGTAGCACATCAGAATATAAATAAAACATACAGTAACAACGTAAGCAGTAAGCCATAAACAACTAAAATAAACAACTGCAGTAGATATAATCAACCAGTATATAATATGATGCAACATGCCTTAATTCTATTAAAACAGCTATAACATGTTACACTTTAATACAATACAATACAAGTACAGGAAAGAAAAATAGAACAAAACAACTGGTCGCATCACGAGCCTTAGCCCGGTCCTATTCTCCCATACTCATCAGCAACAATCATGTACCTGTATAAGGACCCTTGCCCTTATCTACACCTGCACAAACGTAATCTGTTTGGGCCGAAAAGTGTGACCCAAACAGGGTCTGAGAAATAAATGCCCAGTAGGCACCCACCAAAGGCCCATGCTCAACTGTGTGTAAAACATGCAACAATAGTGTGCAGTAGTAAAATGCAATAAAGTAAGCAGTACTAAAAAGTAACTAACTTAACCAATTATATTGCCATTTTAATGTCCATTTAATCCTTTAATTTAAAATACCACCACAGTGAATATTCTAAGTAAACAGCTAATGTCCTCAGACATGTAAACCCCTACCCTCATGTAAAGAGTATCCAACACAAGAACCTTCCCTCAGGCATACAGATATTGCCCTTGGGCATAGTAAGTGTCACCCACAGGTACCGAATCAGTTGCCCATAGGCACAGAAGAAGTTTCCCTCATGCTAAGAGAAGATTTCCCTAAGGCTAACACAGTCATGCCCTTAGGCTATAGTAAAACAACACCATCGGGCTAAAGTAACCAGGTCATGCCCAACATATCACAAGCAATTCTCATACAATTCCTCTCAAGGAAAAAGTAATGTAGAATATAAACAAGGCATACCCATGGGTATCCTGTCCAGCAGCTAAACAGAGGAACGCACCCTCGGGGTGGTCCTGGATCCAAGCAATGATCCCAAATAAAACATTTTAATATCAAATTTAATTACCTATACAATTCTAGGTATTCAAAATAGCCACAGACTTAGCCACACGACACCCCAACATGGGTTCGTGGCACAAAAACGCACAAAACTCACAACAGTTGGAAAACAAACACCAAGCCACCTACCTTATACACCAACGAGCGGTATACACGATCGTCGATTCCAGAAACGCCCAAAAATGATGTAGATCTGACGAAGAAGAAACTCCGTTTAAACACAAATAACTTCCATTAGAGGAAGAATTGGAAAAAATGGCTTAAGAGGAGTGGAGGGCTTACCCGCGCGGTCCCAACGAGATATTCTGAGGCAGAAACAGATACCCAACGAACGCCTGGAGAATCTCCGAACTTTTGGCCATCCTCTCCCGAGATCCCATCTGGTTATAAGCCTTCCCTGTGAATAGGGGAGGTTACTGCCCATTTTAAGCGAAAAAAACAAATTACATGGCATGTACTCCCCATTTTTAACTGTTCCTCTGGCGACTTCCAGCCATAGTGGCACTGTTCACCTATCGACATGACTACATGGCGTGTCTTAGTGAGTACACGGCGTGTTCTGCCCCATAGCTGGCCACTGCCTTACTATTCGCCTCCCAATTGACTACACGGCGTGTAAGGGACCACTACACGACATATAGTTGGTTCCTACACCCTTCATCACCGACACGGCCACACACCCTGTGTTCTCATCCTACACGTTTGAAAGTACACAACATGTGGACAAAGTACACGGCGTGTACTTTCCAAAAATTGGAATTTTAACCATTTCCCATATTTTCTCGAAAACAATTAAGGAAAATAGAAAATAAGAAACCCGTACCTCAGAAAAAGGAACCAGGTTCTTACAGATTATATATATATATATTTGCCATGCCTTGTGATGTTCCTTGGTTGATATGGCTCACCAGCTATGGTATGAGAGAGAAAATGGGCCCTGATTTAATGATTCCATGGATAAATTCACTGTGTTCGTTTGGATCTAATTTGAAGTTCTGGGAATGATACATTGGCTAGATATGCATTGGATATCTAAGAGGTTTACTTATACTCATGAGTGACACCAGTTCCCTATGGGTTAAACCAAGGATGGACCTGTTAGAAATATGGTTACTTTTACCCTTGGGTGAGACCCAATCCAGTATATGAGATAATTGGTATGGAATTAGAGTTCACCATGCTATGTGTGATGCAAAAGATGCCTATATGGGTTACCATGGATGGACTTATTGGCATTGGTTCTATCAGAGACACCTTTAGAGACCCTTGGGATTCTATTTAGATCACAATGGACAAGATCAGGACTCCAACTTTGGATTTTATGTATTGATGGGTTGTTCTATGTATGTCACTTCTTATTTATATTTGAGCATTATTATATGACATAGATATGTGAAAACCAAGGAATATCCCAAGCTTAGGGTGAACCAACCTTAGTTGTTTTGTTTAAAATATCCCTTGTATACACATTATGACCTACACAGGTACCTCTTTTCATTCATCAAAATTATGCCAAAGTAGGTGGTATCAATTTAGTGTCCAATTAGGAACCTGAACCAATGTGTTTATTGTTTAATTGTTTATTTCAGCACATTTACCTTTAATCATCACACTGTTATTTATTTATTCTAGAAAATTAAATAGCCTAGACACTGTCGGTTTTTACCTACAGATAGTTTATCGCACACCCTTCTTGGGCCACCCTCAGTACACAAGAATACTTCATGATCATAAGTATAGATGAATATGAGTGTGCAGATTCTAATGATTGATTTATTTTAAGGTTAGGATAGAACACGTGGAAGAGGACCAAGCCTATGCTCGAGATTATTATAGTAATAGTTTTTAATTTTTTGTATATTTTTACATCATTTAGTTTATTCTTGTATTCCCATCTCCATATACTCATATTTTTTATAGTCATATCATCATCATCATTTATATATTTCTTTCTATTATTGATTATCTAGATTCCACAAGTTATTATTTTTATTTCATGTTTGATTCTATACTTCCACTATTATCTGTTTATATTTATGCTTACGCTATTTATTATCAATTGTTTGACACTATGAATACTATGGTCTATTAGGGTATAGTCTCTCCACATACATACCCTTGGCCATTTCTTCTAGTTGGCAGCCTCTAGAGTTTGGGGAGATGTGTTTGAAGTCATGTGGATCACCGTCTCAGGACACAGTTCAGGGATAATCAGGGCGGGATGCTACAAAGTGGTATGAGAGACCTTTTTTCCTTTTGTCTTACTATTTTGATATTAGACATGAGAATAGGAGTTAAAGGAATTTGGAATTTACCTTATGCTTGGACATAGATAACCCATGTATAGGGGACACCCAAATTACATGGAATGATAAAATACAATTGTTGATTAAGCCATTTCTGGTTGATACAACTTCACCATTAGGTGACACACTTTCTTTGTGATGTTAATATTGTTGGTGGAGTTATTGTTAATTATGAGGTTTCTTTCCATAGCTTGATGATATGAGGGCTTAACAAAGCATTCATCATACTAGGAACAATAAGATTAAAATTTCTACATTATGCCAGACCATATTTACTATTTGGTGTGAACTACTTTTTTTTTCATGTGATTACTATCATGCCTTATTTTATTATGCCTTGTAGTGCCTAATTTTATATTATTATACAAATATGCCAATTAGACATTCAGGAACGTGTTATGGTTTGGATTATGTGGATTCATAATTTTTATTAATAAGTTATATGGTACCATATAAATTGGAATGAAGATCCAACTAATTAAACCTTTTATGGAGAATCTAACTACATAACTGAATTAAAATGAATACCAAATTTAAGATGCAACAGTCTTGTACATGAAGAATGTGGGACTTTTACCCTAATTGAAACTTGGCTATTGGAAGTAGGTTGAGGCTTAGTGATCCTTCTGTGACCTTTTCCTTTATATCTAAACCGAGCTCTCGGAGTAGGCTATCAGTTGTGTCATGTTTCAGGGAGGTCTTATACTTAACCCTTCCACACCCTTTAGTTTATATACACCCATATCTATTATAAATTCTATCTAAGGTGTGTTCTAGGATATTATAGAGATATTCCACCCCAACGTCTTCATGCTGTATACTAATAGAGTGGCAAGGAGCACACATTCTTAGAGGATGGAAGACCTCAAGATGCTCCACATCCAACCCCTCCAATAGTAGATCTATCATGGGATTTTCAGCAGCATCCTCCTCCAAACTTCTTGGGGGATGACATACTTTAGGCTATTGAGTCATAGATAGAAGAAATGGTTTCTATCTCCAACCATTTTGAGATTCCTCGATAACTGAGGTCCATGATCACTTCATATATGTTACCTTACTTCACTAAGCATTGGTGGGGTGTCATATCTTAGTTTGAGAGAAACCAAGGTATGATATAGGAAACATTCAAGGAGTCATTCTATGACCACTTCCTTTTGCAGAGTCTAAGCTCCCGTCCGGTTCTAGGCCTTCCCTATGAACAGGGAAGGATACTGTCCATTTTACGAGAAAAAACAAAGTACACGGCCTGTACTTCCAAGTACACAGTGTGTACTCCCCATTTTAACTGTTCCTCTGGCGGTTTTCCACCAGCGTGGCACTATTCACCTACCGACATGGCTACACGACGTGTCTTAGTGAATACACGGCATGTTCTGCCCCACAGCTGGCCACCGCCTTACTATTCGCCTGTCGACTGACTACACAACATGTAAGAGACCACTACACGGCATGTAGTTGGTTTCGACACCCTTCATATGGTGCCATCTCAATAGTTGCCTCACCTGCCTCTAACCAGCATAAAGGTGATCAGTACGGCCTGCCGTATAAAGCCTCGTATGGTTCCATCTCAATAGTTTCCTGAAAACTATTGTTATAGGAAAACTCGACTAGGGGTATATGATTCTCCCAAGATCCCCCAAAGTCTTGTACATATGCACGTAGCATGTCCTCTAGCACCTGTATCGTACCCTCTGACTGGACATCGATCTGAGGGTGGTAAGCTGTGCTCAGAAGCACCTGTGTACCCCGTGCCCTCTGAAAACTCTGCCAGAAATGAGACGTAAAACGGGTGTCCCTATATGAAACGATAGATCGAGGAACCCCATGAATATGTACGATCTCTCAGATATACAAATTCATGAGCTCGTTGACACCGAAGGTCTCCTTGATCGGAAAAACGTGAGCTACCTTCGTGAGTCTGTCCACAACAACCCACACGACATCATTGCCTCTAGGTGACCTCAACAAACCAGTCATGAAATCTATCATGATATCATCCCATTTCTACTCTATAATGGGTAACTTCTATAACAGTCTAGCTGGTCTCTGGTGTTCCACCTTCACCTGCCTCTAACCAGCACAAAGGTGATCGGCACGACCCACCGTATAAAGCCTCGTATGGTGCCATCTCAATAGTTGCCTGAAAACTATTGTTATAGGCAAACTCGAATAGGGGTATATGATTCTACCAAGAGCTCCCAAAGTCTAGGATGTTTTCACGCAACATGTCCTCTAGAACCTGTATCATATGATATGACTGGCCATCGGTTTGAGGGTGGTAAGCTGTGCTCAGATTCACCTATGTACCCCGTTCCCTCTGAAAACTCTTCCAGAAATGAGATGTAGAACGGGTGTCCCTATATGAAATGATAGATCGAGGAACCCCATGAAGATGTACTATCTCTCAAATATAAAACTTCCTGAGCTCATTAACACCAAAGGTCTCCTCGATCGGCAAAAAGTGAGCAACCTTCGTGAGTCTGTCCACAACAACCCACATGGAATCATTGCCTCTAGGTGACCTCAACAACCCAGTCATGAAATCTATCACGATATCATCCCATTTCCTCTCTAGAATGGGTAACTGCTATAACAGTACAGCTGGTCTCTGGTGTTCCACCTTCACCTGCTAACAGGTGGAACACCTCGTAACAAAACCGACCACATCTCTCTTCATACCCGACCACTAGTACTGACATCTCAAGTCACGATACATATTGGTAACCCCAGGATGAACTTCCCAAGATGAAGCATGAAAATACCGCATCATCTCCTCGCGTATATCCCCTGGAACCCATACACATCCATGGTAACACAAAACCTCATCATTGCCCATCGTCCAACCAAGATGAGGGTCCTCACTTGCCACCGACTCCCGTAGAACTAGGCCTTCTGAAATAGATAGCTGTCTTATCCTCACTCTATCCGGGAGGGTAGAAGTCACAGCTAAAGAGGAAAGATAAGGCTGCCCCTGACTGTCATGCACCTCCAAATGCATCTCAAAGAACAAAGCTATGAGCTTCCATTCACCACTGGCCTCCTGCACTGCTTGCATCTGAGTCTTCCTGCTTAGTGCATCAGCTACTGCATTACCTTTAACAGGTGTATAGGAAAGCTCAAAATTGAAATATTGTAGGTACTCAACCCACCTTCTCTGCCTCAGGTTCAAGTCATGCTGGGTGAAGATATATTTCAGACTCTTGTGGTTGGTGAAAACCACAAAATGTTCCCCCAATAGATAATGTCTCCAACAACACAACGCATGAACAACTACAGCCAACTCGAGATCATGCGTCGGGTAATTCATCTCATGTGGCCTCAACTACCAAGACCTGTATGCAACAACTCGATCGCCCTGCATCAACACTGCTCCCAGCCCAATACCTGATGCGTCACAGTAAACTGTATATTTCTTCCCCTGCTCTCGGAGTATCAGGATCGGTGCAGATGTCAACCATCATTTCAGGTCCTGAAAGGCCGTCTTTCAAGCTTCTGAGCAAATTAACCTCACACCATTCTTATTCAGGCCCATCAACGGCGCTGATAAGAGGGAGAAGTCCTATATAATGTGCCTGTAGTAACCAACCATCCCCAAGAAACTATGTATCTCAAACACGTTCTTAGGATGCTCCCAGGAAACTACTGCTCTCACCCTCTCTCAGTATACTGAAACTCCCGCCTCTAAGATTATATAACCCAAGAAGTGAATCTGGTCCATCCAAAAGTGGCACTTTGAGTGCTTAGAATATAGGTGATGCTCTATCAGTGTACTCAATACGATCTCAAGATGGGTGGCATGGTCATGTCGAGTGTGAGAGTACACCAAGATATCGTCCATGAATACTACCACAAAAGAGTCCAGATAAGGATGGAACACATGATTCATTTGATCCATGAAAACTGTTGGCACGTTCGTGAGTCCGAACGGCAAAACCGTATACTCGTATAGACCATACCTTCTCTTGAAAGCCGTGAGAGGTATATCAGATGGTCTAACACGTAGCTGATGATATAATGACCCCAATTCAATCTTCGAGAACACTGGTACTCCTTGAAGTTGATCAAAAAGATCTTCAATACTTGGTAATGGATATCGGTTCTTAACCGTCAACTGGTTTAGCTTCTGATAATCCACACAGAGTCTGAGGGTAGTGTCCGCCTTCTTCACAAAAAGGACCAAAGTACCCCAAGGATAAGTACTGGGTCGGATAAAACCCTTTTCCTGTAATTCCTCTAACTACCTCTTGTGCTCCTGCAACTCAGGCGTGACCATCCTATAAGGAGGTATGAACACTGGTGCTACTCCTGGCACGAGATCAATATAGAAATCCACCTATCTCTCTAGAGGAAGACTTGAAAAGTCATCCAGGAAGACATCCCTGAAACGTTCAACCACTGGAGGGAAATCCGTCTGACAAGTCCCCTGATTGGCTAGATATAAACTCGTAATATGGGTTGTGACTCCACCTCGCCCACGATTCTCTAGTCCAGCTCGACTCACCTGAACATCCCACTCACCCGTGTATAGAAACTCTCCGCCCCCTAGTGACGTGAAACGCACCCTGCGGCGATAGAAATCCACAAAGGCTCGAAAGGGAACCAACCAGTCCATCCTAAGAATGACGTCATAAACCGTCATCTCTAAGACATAGAGGTCCCAAAGGAAGTGACACCAACCAACCTCAAGGGGCCACTCCTTGAACTGATTCACACCAGCCGTTCTAGTCCCTAACGGAGTGTCTAGAGTCATGATATCAGAAGAAAAATAAATATAGATCCCAAGGCTCTCCACTACGGGTACAGATATAAAACTATGTGTAGAACCCATATAAAAAAGTACTGAAGATAGAACAGAAGTTACTAGGATAGTAAAATTGACTATAGAAGGTCAGGGATCCTGCTCCTGCTGGGTCTGTTGCACTGCATATGCCTGCCCAGTGCCGCAACCCTGCGACACTGCCTGGATACCCTGAGCTGTCCTGCCCTGCTATCTCTATGATCCTGGTGTCTGGCTACCATGACCACAACCACCATCTCTGCCTGCACGACCTGACGCATTCTAGTTCTCCAACTGGTAAGAAGCTGCTAGTCCTACTCCCGCATGCGAAGTCTTCACAGAACCCTCTCACTAGCCATCAGTGGAAACGCTCTGCAAAAGCGCTGCAGATGACCCATCTTGCCGCAAGCTCGACACTCCACTGGGTCTCGTGGACACTGAGGTCTCTTGTGCCCCTCTCTACCACACTGGTAGCACATGACCTGGCCACCTGAATAATTCTTATGACTGGTACTGCTACCCTGAGAGAAGTCCATCTGTCTCTTCCTCTTTCCAGCAGAAATAGTACCAGTAACTGGTGCTGAACCGCCCTGACCCACACCACTATATTCCCACAGGTTCCTTTCTGTAATTAGCGCCTGGTTCACAATAGCATGTACAATAGGCAACCTGAAAACATTCACTAGTTCTTGGATGTCATAATGAAGAAGATCCTCAAAACGTCTGGCTCTCAGCGTCTCAGAACCCACCAACACGGGTGCAAAGTGCTGAAGCTCGGTGAAATGAGAAGAATAGTCTATCAATGACATAGCGCCCTACTGTAGATTCATGAACAATCGAGCTCTATCTACCCTCAACATATTTGGGAAGAATAATTCATAGAAGACTGCCTGAAAATATTCCCACACCATGTCTCTGTGATTTTCTGACTGGGTGGTGACATCCCACCACCTCTTGGCGGAATCACACAGCATATAAGTCACGTGCTTGACCCTCTACCCTGGAGGCGTCACTAGGTGATTGAAAATAGTTTGCATCGATCCTATCCAAGACTCCACAGCATGTGGTCCGCCATCCCCTAATAACGTAGGCGGATGCTGCTGCTGAAAGATACTTGTCAGCTCAGCCATAGATGTGGCAGCCTGCGGTGCTCCCTGAAAGGTCTGCATGAACCGCAATAAGCCTTCACAGAACTGCGCCTCCGTGCCTGTGTCCGGTATTTCAGCTGGAACCGCATCTAGCTCTGTTAGAGGGTCAACTGGTAGCCCATGGCCCTCCATCTCTGGAGTATTCTCATTGACTCTCTCATAGCGAACAACCCGCAGTCATCTCAGCGACATGACACTACAAGGTCAAAAACATTCCTTTAGAACAAGATTAACACTGACCGAAAATGAAGAAACCCAAAAGAAAACAAGAGGAAGAAGTCATTAAAAATTTTCAAATCAAGACTACATGGCGTGTACTTGACTTCTCTTCCCCTCCCCGGGTCCTTCTACACGGCTAAGTCACACGACTCCCGTGGAACAAAACTACACGGCATGTATATTATCTACACGGCGTGTATGTTGTTATTTCAAACTGCCCATGTCGCTTGTAACATGGCCGAATACTCAGCTTGACACTACACGGCGTGTTACACCCGCACACGACATGTACACCACCCCTTTTCTCAGCCAAACGTCTTAGTCCACACCGTCTGTCCTCGGACAAGACTACACGGTGTGTCCCATAGGTACACAACGTGTACTAGATGAGCTCCACCAACCCATTTTGTTAGTTACATGGCCGGTTTACATGGCTCAACCTACCCGGTGTGTTCAATATACACATGGTGTGTACTTGAAAGGATTACCCTGACCCGTGTTGTTTGTTACAAGGCCGAGTTCCCAGGTCACACTACACTGCGTGTTCCACAGTGGACACGACGTGTATGGCTTAAGGTTTCCTCCGCCCGTGTTGGAGTTACACGGTGGACACTGGGTCAACACTACACGACGTGTACAGAAACTACACGGCGTGTTTTCCCCAAGGTATTCCCTTCCTCGTGTCGCCGCCCATACAGTTTGTGACACAGGAAGAGACGACACGACGTGTACACTGGGTACATGGTGTGTACTGAAAAAGTTTATTTTTCTTCCTAAACAGAAGAACATACACGACGTGTCTACAGTACTACACGGCGTGTATACTGGGTTTCTAGAACGTATGCCTCAGAAACTTCCCCGGAACCCAGAAAACACTGAAAAGCAACACCTATGTGTCAAATTCTGATCCGTGAGGGCCCATACTCCCCATGAATCAAATTTTGATAGCTTATCTCTGTTATAAAATAATAACAGTAAATGATCCACCAAATTCTGATCAATGGGGGCCCATACTCCCCAAAAACCAAAGTTTGGAATTCATTCTACACTCCGGCTCATACAAAAATACCATATCAAACAGCAGGTATTTATCAAGCAGCTATCACAACAATATGATTTTCTAGAAAATCAACTATCACAACAACATTAAATTTCTAATTCACCTACATGGAATGGAACTATGAATGTCATGCGATTTCTAGCATGTGCCTAAATGATGCATGAGATGGCATACCCTCATCTCATAGGGTTGCAATAAAATAGAACCCATAGATAAAATATAAACAGCACAATACAAGTGCGTCACCCTTCGGTGAAAAAAAATCAACTGTAAATTGAAAAATTAGTAAAAAATTCCAATACGAGGTAAATTGGCTTTTCCCTGTACACGGGTTAGCTACACCTAAGCACAACTTATTACCAACTACCGTTCTCATCCTATCCCTGACTAAGGCTCTAAATAGTAAGTCAAAGAAAAGAACTCCTCTAATACCACTTTGTAATGTCCCAGACCCGGGTCCCACTCCACGGGTACCCCGAACCCAGTTTGCCACATGACCTCAAGCGCATTTCCCCAAACGCCAAAGGCTGACAACTAGAAGTGAGGGCCCAGGTCCGATAGTGGGGAAACTATTCCCTCATTTGTCAAAGTGTAGCACAGCGAAATATAAATAAAACATACAACAACAACAGAAGCAGTAAACCATACACAACTAAAATAAACAGCTGAAGTAGATATAATCAACCAGTATATAATATGATGCAACATGCCTTAATTCTATTAAAACAACCAGAACATGTCACACTATAATACAATACAATACAAGTACAGGAAAGCAAAACAGAACAAAATAGCCAGTCGCATCGCGAGCCTCAGCCCGGTCCCATGCTCCCCTACTCCTCATCCACAATAATGTACCTGTATAAGGACCCTTTCCCTTATCTACACCTACAGAAACATAATCTGTTTAGGCCAAAAAGCATGACCCAAACAGGGTGTGATAAATAAATTCCCAGTAGGCACCCACCAAAGTCCCGTTCTCAACTGTGTGTAAAACATGCAACAATAGTGTGCAGTAGTAAAATGCAATAAAGTAAGAAGTACTAAAAAGTAACTAACTTAACCAATTATATTTCCATTTTAATGTCCATTTAATCTTTTAATTTAAAATACCACCATAGTGAATATTCTAAGTAAACAACTAATATCCTCAGACACGTAAACCCCTACCCTCAGGTAAAGAGTATCCAACACAAGAATCTGCCCTCAGGCATACAGATATTGCCCTCGGGCGTAGTAAGTGTCTCCCACAGGCAAAGAATCAGTTGCCCACAGGCACGGAAGAAGTTTCCCTCAGACTAAGAGAAGATTTACCTCAAGATAACACAGTCATGCCCTCATGCTATAGTAAAACAACGACCTCAGGCTAAAGTAACCGGGCCATGCCCAAAATATCACAAGCAATTCGCATAAAATTACTCTCGAGGCAAAAGTAATGCAGAATATAAAGAGGGCATACCATCGGGTATCCTGGCCAAATGGCTAAATAGAGGAATGCACCCCAGGGTGGTCCTGGATCCAAGCAATGATCCCAAACAACATTTTAATATCACATTTAATTATCTATACAATTATATCTATTCAAAATAGCCACGGCCTTAGCCACACAACACCACAACATGGGTTTGTGGCACAAAAACGCACAAAACACACAACAGTTGGAAAATAAACACCAAGACACCTACCTTATACACCAACGAGAGGTATACATGATCTTTGATCCTAGAAATTTTCAAATACGGCGTAGATCTGATGAAGAAGAAACCCCGTTTAAACGCAGATAACTTCCATTAGAGGAATAATTGGAAAGAACGACTTAAGAGGAGTGGAGGGCTTACCCGCGCGGTCCCAAAGAGATCATCCGAGGAGGAAACTGATTCCCGACGAACGCCTAGCAAATCTCCGATTTTTTAGCCGTCCTCTCCCGAGCTCCCGTCCGGTTCTAAGCGTTCCCTATGAACAGGGGAGGCTACTGCCCATTTTAAGTGAAAAATAGTGCACGGTGTGTACTTCCATGTACACGGCATGTACTCCCCATTTTTAACTGTTCCTATGGCAGCTTCCTGCTAGCATGACACTGTTCACCTGTCGACATGACTACATGATATGTCTTAGTGAGTACACGGCGTGTTCTGCCCCACAGTTGGCCACGGCCTTACTATTTGCCTGCTGACTGACTACACGGCGTGTAAGGGACCACTACACGACATGTAGTTGGTTCCTACACCCTTCATCGCAGACACGACCACATGCCATGTGTACTTATCCTACACGACTGAAAGTACACGGCGTGTGGACAAAGTACACGACGTGTACTTTACAAAAATTTGAATTTTCACCATTTCCCATATTTTCTCAAAAATACTTAAGGAAAAGAGAAAACAAGAAACCTATACCTCAGAAACAAGAACCTGGTTCTTACAGATTATATATATATATGCCATGCCTTGTGATATTCCTTGGTTGATATGGCTCACCAGCTATGGTATGAGAGAGAAAATGGGCCCTGATTTAATGATTCCATGGATGAACTCACTGTGTTCATTTGGATCTACTTTGAAGTTCTGGGAATGATACATTGGTTAGCTATGCATTGGATATCTAAGAGGTTTACTTATACTCATGAGTGACAACGATTCCCTATGGGTTAAACCAAGGATGTAACTGTTAGAAATATGGTTACTTCATCCCTTGGGTGAGACCCAATCCACTATATGAGATAATTGGTATGGACTTAGAGTTCACCATGCTATGTGTGATGCTAAAGATGCCTATATGGGTTACCATGGATGGACTTATTGGCATTGGTTCTATCAGAGACACCTGTAGAGACCGTTGGGATTCTGTTTAGATCACCTTGGACAAGATCAGGACTCCAACTTTGGATTTTATGTATTGATGGGTTGTTCTATGTATGTCACTTCTTATTTATATTTGAGCATGATTATATGACATAGATATGTGAACACCAAGAAAAATACCAAGCTTAGGGTGAACCAACCTTAGTTGTTTTGTTTAAAATATCCCTTGTATACACATTATGACTTACACTAGTACCACTTTTCATTCATTAGAATTAGGACAAAGTAGGTGGTATCAATTGAGTGTCCAATTAAGAACCCAAACCAATGTGTTTATTGTTTAATTGTTTATTTCAGCACATTTATCTTTTATCATCACACTATCATTTATTTATTCCAGAAAATTAAATAGCCTAGACACTGTCAGTTTTGACCTACTGATAGTTTATCTCACACCCTTCTTGGGCCACCCTCAGTACACAAGAAGACTTAATGTTCATAAGTATAGATAAATATGAGTGTGCGGCTTCTAATGATTGATTGATTTGAAGGTTAGGATAGAAAACGTCAAAGAGGACCAAGCCTATGCTCGAGATTCTTATAGTAATAGTTTTTAATTTTTGGTATATTTTTGCAACATTTAGTTTATTCTTGTATTACCATAACCATATAATCATATTTTTTATAGTCATATCATCATCATCATTTTTATATTTCTTTCTATTATTGATTATCTATATTCCACAAGTTATTATTTTTATTGCATGTTTGATTCTATACTTCCACTATTATCTATTTATATTTATGCTTATGCTATTTATTATCAATTGTTTGACACTATGAATACTATGGTCTATTAGGGTATAGTATCTCCACATACATACCCTTGGCCATTGCTTCTAGTTGGAAGCATCTGTAGTTTGGGGAGATGATTTTGAATTCATGTGGATCACCATCTCAGGACACAGTTCAGGGATACTCGGGGCGGGATTCTACAAAGTGGTATGAGAGCCCTTTTTTCCTTTTGTCTTACTATTTTGATATTAGACGTGAGACTAAGAGTTAAAGGAATTTGGAATTTACCTTATTCTTGGACATAGATAACCCATGTATAGGGGACACCCAAATTACATGGGATGGTAAATTACAGTTGTTGATTAATCCATTTCTAGTTGATACAACTTCCCCATTAGGTGACACACTTTCTTTGTGATGTTAATATTATTGGTGGAGTTATTGGTAATTATGAGATTTCTTTCCATAGCTTGATGATATGAGGGATTAAAAAAGCATTCATCATACTAGGAACAATAAGATTAAAATTTCTACATTATGCCAGGCCATATTTACTATTTAGTGTGAACTACCTGTTTTTCATGTGATTACTATCTTGCCTCATTTTATTATGCCCTGTAGTGCCTAATTTTATATTATTATTCAAATATTCCAATTAGACATCCAGGAACGTGTTATGGTTTGGATTAAGTGGATTCCTAATTATTATTGATAAGTTATATAGTACCATATAAATTGGAATGGAGATCCAACTAATTAAACATTTTATGGAGAATCTAACTACATAATTGAATTAAAATGATTTCCAAATTTAATATTCAATGGTCTTGTACATGAAAATTGTGGGACTTTTACCCTAATTGAAACTTGGCAATGGAAAGTAGGTTGAGGCTTAGTGATCCTTCTGTGACCTTTTCCTTTCTATCTTAACCGAGCTCTCGGAGTAGGCTATCAGTTTTGTCATGTTTCAGGGAGGCCTTATACTTAACCCTTCCTTAACCTTTAGATTATCTACTTCCATATCTATTATAAATTCTATCTGAGGAGTATTCTAGGAGATTGTAGAGATATTCCTACCCAACGTCTTCATGATGTATACTAAGAGAGTGGAAAGGAGCACACATTCTTAGAGGGTGAAAGACCTCAGGCTACTCCCCATCCAACCCCTCCAATAGTAGATCTATCATGGGAATTTCAGAAGCATCCTCCTCCATCCTTCTTGGGGGATGGCATACTTCAGGCTGTTGAGTCATGGATAGAAGAAATGGTTTTTATCTCTAACCATTTTGAGATTCCTCGATAACTGAGGTCCATGCTCACTTAATATATGTTACCTTACTTCACTAAGCATTGGTGGGGTGTCATATCTTAGTCTGAGTGAAACCAAGGTATGATATAGTAAAAATTCAAGGATTCATTCTACGACCACTTCCTTTTGCAGACTCTGAGGAAGGACTACCCTAGGGAGTCATGAATCTTCAGTAGGGCAGTATGACAATGCTGAAATATTCATATCATTTCACCGAGATCAGGTGTTTATCTTTTTCTTTAAACATTTCTGAGTTGATGCTTGTGAGGGACTTTAAGGATGGTATTGGGAATGCTATACTCTCATAGGAATACTTATTTTGATTAACAACCATTATGGAGATAGTGAACTATTCCCTAATTACTAAACAAAATCTTAGAGAAGATGGTAGTGTGAGCCCAAGAATTTCAATTCCAAGGAATAATGATGGTTCTTATTGAAGTATAAAGCACTATTTTGATGGTGCATATGGGGGTGGTGCATGGAAGGTGACATTCAAGGACTCAATATTGTTCCACAATTGTGGAAGGCTAGACCATAAGAAGGCCCATCGAATGAGTAACCTGATCAAATGTTGGTCTTATGACCAGATGGGTCACCTTGAGAAATTTTTATGATATTATCCTCTAGATTCTAGTGAGAGGGGATCCATACCTACACATTTAACAGGAATGTGATTTAATAATCCACATCAGAATTGGAGGTGGTCTTATATCGTCCAATCTTGCTGAGGTGTTAGTGGCCGTGAAAAAGGTAATAAGGCCCCAAGCATCAGTTTCAACAGAGTGTCTCTGCTCAGTCTAGTCAAATGAAATCTTAGGGTTGTGGTTCAGGGCATATTTATTCCATTTATCAAGAATAATAGGAATAGAGTCCATAGACATCTATAGTTAAAGAGACTATTTTGGTATCCTGTACTTTAGTTTTTCCCTTTTTTATTTAGGTTCATTGAACTCTTTTAAATATGTAGTGGTTTTGGAAGGTTTGGGCCTTAAAATAATGTACTTATATGGTGTCATTTCTCTCAAAATTTAATTAAGGTTTAGAATAGAGTGAATACACCAGTTTTAGGAGTTCTCCTTGAAATAGTTTGGTGTTTTTTTATCTGGAGTTTCTTTCTCCTCAAGATGATAAACTTCGATGTTATTCTTGGTATGGAATTGATTATGTCTTATCATTCCCTAGTGTATTTATATCTCCATCAAGTTCCTTTCACATCACCCAAGGGAAATACATATATCAACAAGGGTGAATGGGATATCCATGAAATTCCAAATGGAACCAAACATTATGGGATCAGTGTAGTGATAGCTCAATTGACAAGTG
Source organism: Viscum album (assembly GCA_963277665.1). Classification (NCBI taxonomy): domain Eukaryota; kingdom Viridiplantae; phylum Streptophyta; class Magnoliopsida; order Santalales; family Viscaceae; genus Viscum; species Viscum album. The sequence continues at coordinate 1,343,231,539 of OY728161.1, forward strand.
TCCTTTTGAGCGATCAGGGGATGATATTAGTAGAGTTCCCTATTATTTTGGACCATTTTAGTGATATCCTCCATGATGATTTATCCAAATTAAATCATGATATAGAGGTTGAGTTCCCCATTGAGATAGTATTAGGTGTATAAATGATGTCCATTCCTCCTTATAGGATGTCACTTACAATGCTCCAAGAACTCAAAATGTAGATTTAAGATCACAGGGATAAGGGTATTATCAGACCAAACACATCACTATGGAGTTAACCAATCCTTTTTTCCAAGAAGGTGGATGATACTCTTATATTATTCATGGATTATCACCATTTGAATCAGATCATGGTGATGAATTGGTATCAAATTCCTTACATAGGCGACCTCTTCTCCCAACTCTGAGGAGTAATGATTTTCTCCAAGATTGATTTGAGGAGAGGATAACATCGAGTTCATGTGACACTATATGATGTACTGTTTGCAACATTTCAGAGCAGGTATGACTTATATGAGTTGGCACATATTTCAGACCAAACGGCATCCCAAGAATGTGTTTGACATATATATATATATTCTTAGGGATGTAAGGATATTAAAGGTGGTTCATTAAGGAATTATCCCACTTAGATGTTCCTCTTATGGCTCTAACAAAGAAGGGTGTGTAGTTCATATGGTCTGAGACATGTGAGACAACTTTTCAAGAGTTAAAGGGATGAATCACTTTAGCTTCAATTATAATTATTCATGAGTCAAGAAGAAGTTATACTATTTATTGTGATGCTTCTATAATCAAGCTATGTGAAGTTATAATGTAGGGTGATCAAGTTGTGGATTATTGATCTTTCCAGCTGAGGCCTCATGAGTGGAATTATCCTACGCACAACTTAAGTTAGAAGTCACAGTTCATGATATGTGATGTTGGAGGCACTATATTTTGGGTGATCTGTAATTTATTTACATTGATAATAAAAGGATAGAATATATATCCACATAATGATAATTAAATCTAATGAAACATAGGTAGGTGGAATACGTATAGTTTTTTGAAGTTAATATTTTTACACACCTATTAAGAGAAATGTTCTCGCTGATTTCTTGAGCTAGAAAACTCAGAACAAGGTTGTCCCGGAGGACAGTAGTGATTCGAAGATGAATTCTATATTTTATAAGTTACAACTAGAGGTTTAGGAATGAAAAAAGTAGTCAGTTCAAGCAGTTCAATTAGTGACATCCTCCCTTTTGGAGTAGGTTTGGATGAGGAAACTGTCTATTTCTAAGTTCCCTATTTTGAGGGAGAGTATAATCGAAGAAAACCCATCTTCTAATTGGGTTATAAATATAATTGAAACCCTACTCTTCCATGGCTGTGTATGGGTTCCTTTTGACATATGGAAAGATCTGATGGGGGAATCACATGCCTATGTTTGGGAAATTTAACCTATTATTTCCAATATGCATAGAGATATACATTGTTAGTACTAGTGGCCAGAAATGAAGGGGAAAATAGTAGGCTTCATCACTCGGTGCTCCACTGGTCAACAAGTGAGGGCAGAGCACCAGTGGCCCATTGGACTTCTACAACCTCTATCCATTTCTGTGTGGAAATGTAATAATGTCACTACAGATATCATGAAAGTGTTACTAAGATCCCCTCAAGGTAGTGATGTGGTATGAATGATATTCAATAGGCTTGTCATGGTCACATAATTCCTACCGATATGGAAAACCTTTTCTATTGATGATTTAGGAAGTATTTATATCTTTGAGATAGTGAAAATTCATGGTATACCCCATTATATCATTTCAGAACAAGACACCAAGTTTAAATCATAGTTCAATAAAGGGTTAAAAAATAAACTAGAGTCATAGGTGTTCATGAGTACAACATAACACCCTTAGACTAGTGGACAATCTGAGTAGGTGATACGAGTGTTGGAGGATATGCTTTAGCCCAGAATCCTTGATTCTAGTGATTCATGGGAAAAGAATATCCCTATGGTCAAGTATTACTATCATAAAAAATTTCAATAAATTATTCTAATGGTACCTTATAAGTCCCTCTATGGTAGACCATTCCATTAACATCTATACTATCCTGAGGCAGATGAGGTAGCTCTACTGGGTCCTCACCTATTTTAGGAGACTTCAAATCAAGTCCATTTAATTTAGAAGCATATGGTTATAACTTATTCTATTCATAAGTCATATATTGATCATATTTATTGACCTCTAGAGTTCAAGGTGGTCCTTTAGGTATTTTGGCGTGAATATCCAAGATTAATTCATAAACGAAGCTGGTGACAAGGAAATTTATCACTTCATAACATCGATCCATTTGAGATAGTGGAAAGAGTTGGGTTGGTAGAATATTGATTTTGGTTACTTTAGATGTACCATTCCATGCATAATGTCTTCCACATATATCAGCTTCCGCAGTATCATCTCGACTCATATCATTAGTTTGACCCCAAGGATATCAAGCTGGAAGAGAATGTGTTATTCAATGAGCATCCAATATGTATCATTGATCAGAGAGTAAAGTATCTCTGAGGTAGTTCAGTTCCTCTATTCTAGGTTCTATGGAAACACATATGCATAGAAAATGAGAATTGATAATTGGGGGATAATGTGTGTGCTTAGTGACCAGAACTCTTCTTAGATGAATTTCTACCACCGTTGAAAGGGCATGTCAGGGACGAGTTTTCTTAAATAGGGGAGGTTTTAACATCTCTACTTTTCTCAAAGGAATTAACCATTTAAATTTTAGTAAAATCCTTTAAAATTCCTCTTATAATTATGCCTAAGAGGTTCTATTGGTGTCTCAGGTGCGTCTGTGGCTCATTCAGAGCTAAAACCCCAAAATGGGAAGAAAGGATTGGGCCACATAGTTAAGAGAAACTATGCAGTCTAGACTGCATGGTTTGCCTAAACCATGAATTTGTAGATAATGGGGTTTCGAGGGCCACATGATTTGTCTGCAAATATGTGACCTAAGGCACATGACTATGTATCCATCTACAGGTATTGTGTTGAGGAATTTATCATGGTTTTCACATGATTAGATAAACCATGAACTTAACAGTGCGATATGACCCTTTGAAGCATAAACTTTCATATGGTTAGTGCACTGTTTGGACAACCATACCTTTATGATGTGAAACCTTTTTTAAGGTGAAATTACCAAACTACCCTCTTGAATGATTTTAAATCACCTTCTTCCTTCTATACTACCTCACTAGTTGGTTATATTCTCCCCTTTCATGTGTGATCTCCCTACTCTCTCTTCCTAGGGTTTTCAATACCTCCTTCATCCATTGGATGAATCCTTTACCATTAAGAGAAATGAAAATTCCTAGGTAAGTTCTTATATCCACTTGCATCTATTTTAAGGTCCCTATTCCATCCATTGTTCTATTTAGGTTAAACTATTTTGTTCAATATTTTCAGGGAGTTGGACGAATCATATGATTTTTCCATACTATTATGTTTCAAGGCTCAATAATGGAAGAGTGGAGCACTACTAAAATGAGGTAGGTTCTTTAGTACTTTACAATTCATTTTGTCACATTTTAAATAACATTTCATTGTGCTGATCATTAGACTCATCTAGCGATGCTAAAAAAATGACTAATAATTGAATTGATGGGTTCGTCATATCTATTATGACCCCACCCTTTGGTGAAATCCATCCATGGTCCTTCAACACATTATTGGGAATCCCTTTGGGTGATCCATATTTATATGTCATTTTCCCCATGCTTTGTGTTCGTATCCACCATGTGATTCATTCCCTGGTTAAATGAATGAAATCAATAATTGAATCGTGGAAAATTTGTTGGATGCATTTTATTATTATCTTGTGAATTTACTTTGCATTTATTCCATACTACGTACCTTATCATGAGTTTAATAACTTTTAAATTTTTGATGGTTGAATTAAATCCAATGCTCGGGAAAGCTTGTTATATTGTGATATTACGGCACAACTAATGACATGTGATTATGAATTTTGGAGGCCTTGTTTCTTATACCTCATTACCATGGCTTACTCACATTTAATACCTTGTGACTTTGCAATATAATTTTCTATAGTTACTGGATTTATGTGTATTGTTGTTGAGCTTGTTGAGAATGTGGTATTGAAATGTTTAATTGAAGGCTTATGATATATAAATATTTCTTTCCTTGTGATGTTCCTCAGATGATATGAATCACTTACTACGGGTTGGGAGAGAACATGGTTCTTGATTTAAGGACACCTTGGATGGAATCTCCATGTTTGGTTTCATCAAATTTTACATGCAAGGAGTGACACATTTTCTTTCCATGTATGACTCTTCAGGTGGTTTACTTATACTCATGAGTGACATTGGTTCCCCAAGGGGGAAACCGAGGATGGACACATCGGAAATATGCATACACCATTCATTAGTTGAGTCCTAATCCCCTACATGAGATACTTGGTATAGACTAAAAGTACACCATTCCTTGAGTGATATATGGGACACCTATATGGATTTCCTTGGACAGACTCAGTGGAATTTGTTTTACCAGAGACACCTATAGTGACCCTTGGGATTCTATTTAGATCACCTTGGATGGGCTCATTACTCCAACTTTGGATTTTATGGATTTATGGATTGTGGTATATATGTCTCTTCTTATTTATATTAGAGAATTCTTATATGATGGCATGGAAATGTGACCCCCAATCCAAAGCACAAGCTTTGGGTCGAACTACCTTAGTTATTTTGTTCACAACGGCCTTGTATTCAAATTATAACCTACCTAGAGAAATATTTTTAGATATAGGTCTTAGGCTTAAGTAGGTGGTATTACTCATGTGTCCAATTTAGAAATTAGATCTAGGTGTTTATTGTTTAATTTTTTTATTTATCTAAATTTATATTTTCTTGGCACACTGTCATTTATTTATTTCATGAAATGGAATAGCCTGGACACTGTGGGTTCCAGATTACTGAGATTTTATCTCACACTATACTTGGGCCACCAGTGGCACCCAAGAATACTAAATGATCTTAGGTATGGATAAAGGAAGGTGTGCAGCTTCTAATTATTTATTGATTTGAATCTTAGGATGGATCACATGTTGGAGGACCAATCTTACTCTTTAGATGCTTGTAGTTGAAATTTTTTCCTTTTTGTGTGTTTTTACAGCATGCAGTATATGATTGTATTCCCAAATCCTAATAATCACATTCATTATAGACATATCATTGTTATCATTTGTATATTTGTGTCTATTATTGATTATCTATCTTACACTAGTTATTATTTTTATTGTATGGTTGATTCTATACTTATGATGCTACCTCTTTATATTTATGATTCTACTATTTATTATCTTTTGTTTACCACCATTCATTCCCTATTAAATGAAGGAATAATCTCTCCACATACACACCCTAGTCCCTTTCTGCTGTTCGACAACCTCTGGCATTTGGGGATATGCATTTGAGGTTATGTTTCCCACCATTTTAGGGAATAGTTCAGTGGAACTCGGGGTAGGATGCTACACCATGAATGTGACATTTATTTATTGTAATTGATTAGTTTTTCAGGCCTATACCTCTCGTTAACCCATTTTAGTTTACTTTAATTAATACCAAGTCTTGGGGCCACCATATATGTGCACCTACGTTTGAACCTAGGTTGAAACATGGAACATATGAACCTAGAGACCTATTATGAAATAGAATTTTTTATGGATTGGATTAAAAATTAAAATTGACTTAGAATGTGAATGAATGTTATTATCTTGATAAATAATCTACTAAATTGGAAGTGGTTTATTAAAATGTAATTTGAATTAGCATGATAACATGACTAAATATGGATATAATGGCTTGAAAATGGTAATTGTGATGAATTGATATGGGAAATGGAATTTATAAAATTATCATGACAATTGGTTACTTGGAATAATGGAATAAATGATTGATAATTGGAAATTTGTATAAATTAACCAATATGGACTATCTTAACATGTTTTTCATGTTTGATTAATTGGATCTTGTTGACTTTACTATGAAATGGATAATTTTTTCTTCGAATGGGTATTGAGTGATGGGAATAAATAATTGGATATAGCATGAGAATTTCAATAGAATCTTGTATGTCATGGTTACTTTACCCTTGGTATGGGTAATAGTCCATGGGAACACTTAAGTTACTCTAACATGTGAAGTCACGTAGAGACCATTATGACACTGTTACATTTCCCTATGCATGAATAATGAATTATTGGAACATGTAAGTGAATCTATATTGGGAATTCACATAGATTCCATTATTGATGTCAAAGGGTTAGATGTATGGTTATGTGAAATATGCTATGGGTGATTCAACATATATTGGAGAATCCAGCAATAGAAATTTTTAGAGGGAACTTTGATACAAAATATAGACTATTCATCTTAGGAAGGATAATCTACAATTGAATAGAGATATTTAGTATTGTGGTAAAGAAGGTTTGGATGACCCCAAGTGTCAAACAAGAGATCAAGAATAAATTAGTTTATTTTATATTATAAATTAATTTATAAATTAATTATCATATTTATCACACTTTTAAATTTACTATTTATTTAGACTGAATAGTTTTGACACAATGTGTGTTAGCCTATTGAGTTTTACTCCCACCTTGTTTGGGCACCATTTGGTACCTCATCAAGCTTGATGGACTCAGGAATAGAAAATTAAAAAATGTAATATTATTTATTGATTTATTTTTCTAGATGGGATTGGATTTTGGAGATAATACCAAGCATGGGGTTCAAGGCTGGGATTTATGAAGTCTTAATTATGGAGTTTGTTTTTAGTTATTTACTTTTATGACTTTCAATAGAAAATTTATCCTCACATACAGTATGACATGATATGGTTTGTTATTGTTATTTAATTTTTTTGGTATTAATATATTATTTTCTCAAGTTGTTTGTCATGATAGATTTATCTTACTTCCATGGTGATTGCTACTACATTCTATATATTTTAGTCTTCACACTATATTCCTTAGACCCCTGCACTTAGTAAGAATCCTTTGGAATATAGGAAGGCATGCATGAGTCTATACAATGATTCATATTAATCACATGAGGTATAATCTGGTTGGGTATATTAAAAAGTAGGTTTGGGGGGGGGGGGTGGTAGAAGTTTTATATAATTAAGAGAGCTCAGCTAAGAACAATACCTCTCCCTTTTGATGTTCTTTCTTGGGAAACACCTTAAGAATCCATAGATTGGTCTTTTAGAATGACCATGGATTATAGGAGGTTGAGAGAGAGTTCAAGAGATATTATCTTAAAGTTTTGGTCAATATAAGTCTTTGTAATGGGTGGATAAATGTGATATAAGTGATCTTTTTTATAAGTGATGAAAATAGAATATTTTTTAACATCCTTCAATTTTTCAATGATAGAATGAAATTATTCAAGGGTAAATGGCTTCAGAAATGAGATATAATGAGGTTTAGGGTGGGATACTGTTGATCAAGAACTTAACATTCATTTAAATACATGTTTTAAACACGTTTCAAGTGTTTTACCACTAGATTGTTATATATTCCCATTTTGTATTATACCTTGGTAACTTGTTTTTACACAAGTAATTTATATTTTATTAAAACTATAAGGTAACCCATGTTATGAAATTTTTATTTTTCGAATCTAAATTTAAGTAACTTATAATATAATTATATTTATAAATAATATATATTAATTGTTAAATTAAAATATTTAATATATAGAAAAACTATTTGGTAGAAATTTTTTTTCACTATTAAGTGATATTGATATTATATAAAACCAATTACCAATTAATTGAGTGATAATATATTTTTACATATGTGTAAAATCATATTAAAGAAATAATATAAAATAGATCAATTTTAGTTATTAGATAAAAATGGAACAGTACTAATAAAAAAAATCATTGAAATTAACCACTTTGTCATTATCATGGGACTTAAATTTAATCTTTGTAATCATAATGTTATGAATAAAAATAAAATTATCCTTATTAAATAATATTTACATGTTGATATAAAATATAAAATCTATTTTTTTATTTAATTTAGATAAGTAATGAAAACTAACTTTTTAATATACACAAATAAAATCAATTTTATAGTAAAATATTAGTAATTTTCCAAAACATTAAAAATGGGATTTATAACTTCAAAATATTATTTTTAAATGATTTATTTCAATATATAAATATATATTTTATATATAAAATTTTTTTTTGTAAAATTTTATGTTATTCTTTTATTATGATAATGTCGTAAAAATGATGATATTAGAAAAATCAGTATTTATCTTACTATTCACCTAAAAATAAATTATTTTAGAAGAATATCACCATTATATAATTTCTATATGTAGAATTGAAAAATACATTCTAATTTTCCAAATTATAATTCAAAATGTTATTAATTTAGATATTAAATGAAAATTTAATTTACAAAGAAAAACTGATTTTATTGAAATATACCATTTTAAAACATGAAGCATTTTTAATCCTATTTGTATTAATTTCTAATTGAATATAATATTTTTATTTACTATAGATTTTATTATTCTTAAATTTTCATAAGAATATTCACATAATATGTCACGAACCATTTTAGTCTGGTGTTGCGTGCGAAGAAAGCTTCTGAAAATAATATTAATTTAGAGAAAAAATATATTAAAAAATCTTGTGATGTTACATATAATTATTTACCCAATTAATTGGAGAGATATAGAATACCCACCCATTAAATAATAAGAAATCATATATATGTATTCCACAAGAACAAAAGATATTTCATCATTTCTTTACAACCACTACTACAAAAATGGGCAAGGGAAGCACCACCTTATATCAGCGCTAGGAAAAAACCGCTGATAAAGAAACCCTATATTAGTGATAGAAAAGCGCTGATAAAGATACCCCGTATCAGCGCTAAAATTTTAGTGCTGATACATGAGTTCTTTATCAATGATTTCCTAGCGCTCATAAAGCTTCCCTCTATCAGTGCTAGAAAAGCACTGATAAAGAATCCCTTTATCAGCGCTAAAATTTTAGCGCTGATATAGGGTAACCTTTATAAGCGCTAAAAAAGCACTGATAAAAATACCCTTTATCAGCACTAGAAAAGCGCTGATAAAGAATCCCTTTCTCAGCGCTAAAATATTAGCGCTGATACAGGAAGGATTTGTCAGGGCATTTTTAGCCCTGATAAAGAGGACCTTTATCAGCGCTAAAAAATCGCCGATAAAGGAAACCTTTATCAGCGCTACAATTTTTGCGCTGAAAAAGGTCCTCTTTATTAGTGCTTTGTTAGCGCTGATAAAACCGTAGTCCCTTTTTTATAAAGTCGGTCACATAATGCCCTCATTTTATCGCGACCTAAAGCTCTCGTGGTACTTGAAACCTGCGACTACCCTCCACTGCCCGCTGAGCTTCGCGTTTCCGGACCTCCGCCGCCCTCGAGCTTCGCATTGGCGGACCTCTACTGCCCGCTATGTTTCACATTGCTGGACCTCTGCCACCCTCGAGCTTCATGTTTCCAGACCTCCGCTGCCCACTGAGCTTCATGTTGCCGGACCTCCACCTCCCTCGAGCTTCGCGTTGCCGGACCTCTGCTTCACCTGTTCTTCACGTGCCGGACCTCCGCCGCCCTCGATCTTCGCGTTTCCATACCAGGTGTGCAATGTTTTTTAGTCCCCTATTACAATACTCTTCTAGAATTATGATGAAGTATGTTTAAGGATTATTACATCATGAAGTTGAGTTTGTGAAATTTTTGAGTGATGGTTTAACACCCTTGGTTTTCTGCGACCACATGTTGGAACACACCTAGATGGAGTGCATCTGTGATTGAGAGAAAAACTTGTTTTCATTGATGGAAGTGTTGAGGTAGTTAAATGAGTGAGCTCAGCCAATGATATATAATTTTTCAGTCTCTTGATATCCCATGATATTAAATAGGAATTAATCCTTATTTAGTTGTTCAACATGGTGCGGTAAGTGATCGGCATCAGAAAGAGGGAGACCTCTCGGTTGAAGGATAAATTAATTTCAAAGTTTTATATCATACAGTAGGGACATGAAACGTGTTTTTTAACTTCCTACAATGAGAACATTGGACACACATTTTAATATCTTGTGATTAGTATTATGATAATGTATTTTAAGGTTGAATATATTTTACCAAAATTTCACACGGTTTCATATCATGCAACTAGAACATATAGTGAGGGTGAGGTGAATTTTCCATCCATATAGCCCCTACACCATGTGAAATATGGGTAGAGGATGAAAAAGGTTTAAGTTCATGATTCATGGACTAAAGGGTGTGTGTCCCAGAATTTTTGGCGTGTCATGCAAGAATAATGACCTGATGTGAGAAGGGTCTTATGGCGACTCAACACCACATGAAACAACATATAACTAGGATACTGGATTTTTACTTTAAATCCATATATCTCAGACTAAAGGGATGGTTTATTCATGTGAAATATCTATTGAGAAACCAAGTATTGGTGGATAGATTGATATGCTCATCATCAATGGCGATCAATGAGATTACACTATCAGAGTGAAGTTTATGAAATATTTAAGGTCCTTCCCACTTGGATTCTAGTTTCACTAGATTCTTCCTAGGTATCATCGATTACCATAGATCCAACACCATGTCACCGTAAAGTAAATAATGAATGATAACCTTTTTCTTTAAGGACAACACCACCCGGTTCTGATGCATTTATAGTTCATCCAATTCTTGAACCCTATTTTCTTCGAGGGGTTCCCCTTATCTTTCCTTCATGCTATCTAAGTGGATTTTTCTAGAAGTGCACTTGTATGGAATGATGCCCAGACCACCATGTTTTCTATCCTTACCACCCATACCTCCATCTCTGTCCTTCTCCCTCGCTGAGGTTACTAACTGCTTCTCTGTAGTGGTCAGGCAACTTCTTAGCAGTGTTTGTTCTGTCTCCCTTGGATCTGAGCCTCTTATCCAGCTCCGAATACTTATTGATCTAGAGAGAACTCCCTCACCAGCCACCAAGTTTCATTACCCATCCTTCCCCTACCCCTTTGGATCCTCATCTCCCACTCATATGAAGCTTACAAACCAGAAGGGATTCTAAACATGTTCAAAATCAAGAGACCTCAATGAGAGATCATCCCCCTACTTCAATAAGGCTACTAGCTCTAGATCCAATTCCAGAGCCCTATCCTACCCATCATTATTATCTTCATATCTAATTATAATGGTCTTAGTTCCCATGTCAAATCAGTCTCCCTCTTCATAGAAATCAAAAAGCATAATTTCATTGTTGTTGTTGTCAAATAACAAAAAAACCCTATAATAATCATAGAATTCACCTGGAAGATTAAGTTGCATGGATTTCTACACTCTGACCCCTCCAGTAGACACAAATGGGTATTTTGGAACAATAAATATGTTGTTGAGACTGTTCAATATTTCAATCAATTCATCAATACCAAGGTGTCCAACGATGACACCTCCTTCTTTATGAATTTTGTTTTTGGAAGCTATGACCCTCTTCAAAGGGAATCTCTATGGAGTGAACAAAATACCTTTGATCCCGGACACTATCCATTGTTTTTTGGTGGTTGATTTAATGTAATTTACAACCCAAAGGAAATGAAAGGTAGAATCCAATTCCAGAGGAAGGCCATCATGGATTTTGTTCAGTTCATGGCTGGGAAGGTCCTCATTGATCTCAGCTTCTCAGGTGATAGTTTCACCTAGTGTAACAACTGCAGGGGCCATCAAAACTTGTGGATTCTATTGGATTGGTGTCTAGCCAATATTAAAGCCACTAGCCTATTCTCAAATACCATGTTTTTCTATATTTCTTGAGTTATTTTGAACCACTCCACCCTCTTGGTTTCCATTTCTTCTTGGCATGATCATCAGGAACGATTTCACTTCCACCAGCAGTGGGTTAACATCCTAGGGTACCAAGACATGGTTTGTGAAAAATGGAATGAACCCTTGTAGGAGTATCAGGCCACCTTCAACCTCAGTGACCTGACCTCGAACCCCGATAGGTTCGTGTTCTCCCCTTCCTCCTTAGGAACCTTCACCACCTGGGACTACTGTCACATATTGGCTCCTTCGGAGTATTCTAATAGATGGAATAATACCTTGGGTTTATTGGATTATTAACACCAGTTTTAGATTTATGTATGACTATATAATTATTATATATTCTTATTATTTCTTACACACCACCACTTGAGTTGAGTAACCTGATGGACATCTATATTGGTACTTTGGTTCTGATGCGGATATAGTTTTTTATGTGTTTGTGACATGTGTATGTGTGGATATTTGGGTGTTTAGGCATGATGATATTGAATGTATTGCAGAGACCTAGGAGTGGTAGATGTATCATTCTTGATTATTCTTGTGTTTGGACTAGGGTGATTTGAGAAAACTATAATGAATCTAAAGTAATTATATTTAATGAAGATGAATAAATACTAATGGTTACGCTCTATTAATCTGTATTTTTATAAATAAGTGGTTCTCTTATACTGTATTTGGAAGTCTTTTTTTGTGTACTTGAATGATAAATACTAATATTTTATATTCAAATAGGATAAATATGAATAAAGATTGGATGGATGCTAATTTTTTGAGAATAGAGTATGAGAACGGAGTGAAAGAGTTCATCAAATTTTCAAAGGATCACACAAATGATCCTTCTAAAATCCTTTTTCCATGTTTAAATTGTTTTTATTCTAGAATACTTACTCCAGAGGAATTGGAAGAACATTTGATATGTCATGGAATAGATCGGAGTTAAAAATGTTGGAATAAACATGGAGAAAAATCGAATATAGCTACTGGTTGGGATAAAACTACATTTCATGGATCATCAGATATGAATACAAATATGGATAATGAAGAATACCTTACAAAGGATTTGATTACAGATGTCAATGATGATGAAGATCATATTGAGGAAATGACAAGGATAATTGAAGATAAGATCCATGATTTCCCCAAATTATTTGAGAAGTTAAAGAGTTGTGCAAAGATGCCATTGTATAATGGTTGCACTAAATATACAACATTGTCAGTTGTACTGAAGTTGTATGAATTGAAAGCAGGAAATGGATGGAGTGATGTTAGTTTTACAGAACTACTTTATCTCTTGAATGACATGCTCCCAGAAGATAATGATCTCCCAAGCCGAACATATGAAGCTAAATGAATTCAACGCTCGATGGGTATGATTCCTGAAAGAATACATTCCTGCCCGAAATACTGTATATTGTTTCTCAAGGAGAAAAATCACTTACAAAATGCCCAAAGTGTGGTGCTTCTCAATACAAGAAAGATGAATCCAGTCCTACGAAAGTTGTATGAACTTTCCAATCATTCCAAGGTTTAGGCATCTATATTGAAGTGAAGAAACTGCAAGAAAATTATTCTGACTTACAGATAAAAGAAATAAAGATGGTAAATTACGTCATCCGACCGACTCTCCTCAATGGAAGAAAATTGATCGTGAGTATCCTGAATTTGGAAAAGAGTCGAGAAACCTTCATCTTGTGTTATCTATAGATGGAGTAAATTATTTCGGTTTTCAAACCAGCACTCATAGTACATGCCCTGTTATGTTGGTAAATTATAACTTTCCACCCTGGTTATGCATGAAGTGGAAATTCATCATCTTATCTATGCTTATATCAGGACCAAAACAACCAGGTAACGATATTGATGTTTATTTTTCTCCTTCGATCGAGGATTTGATGTTATTGTTGAATTTAGGTGTTATGTTGTATAATGCTTATAAAAGTGAATACTTCACGTTGAGAGAAATGTCGTATGGGACAATAAATGATTTCCCTGCTCATGTAAATTTTTCCGGATATATCATTAAAGGAACTCAAGGGTGTCTCATGTGCAAAGAAGATACATAATCAATTAGGTTGAAACAATCATCGAAATATATGTTTCTAGGACATTGTAGATTTCTAACTCATCGGCATAGGTACCGATCTTGGATGAAATCATTCAATGGAAGTTCAGAACAACGCACATCACTGTCTCTACTAACAGGTGATCAGCTATTTGTGAAATTAAAAGATGTTTACACATTTTTTGTTAAACCATTTTCTAAAAACCTTACGAAAATCGGTTGGAAAGTGAGATCAGTTTTTTTTGAATTACCATACTGAAATTGTTTGTACGTCAGCCATTTTCTTGATGTGATTCATGCGGAAAAAAATGTATGTGACAGTGTTATCAGAATGTTTCTAAATTCCCCTCAGAAAACAAAGGCTGGAATTAAGGCATGGTTGGACATGGTTGACATAGGAATACGATAAGAGTTGGCTCCCGCAAAGGGTGGAAATAGAATGTTTCTTCCTCTAGCTGCTTATACTCTTTCTAAGAAGGAGAGATACCAGTTTTTCAACTTTTTCAATGATGTAAAGTTTCCATATGCGTTTTAATAAAATATCAATTACATTGTGTCAATGAACAATTTGAAGTTGAAAGGTTTGAAATCACATGAATACCATGTTTTGATGCAAGATCTAATTCCTATAGCTTTACGTTGCATTTTGATCAAGAATGTTCTTCATACGTTAACCAAACATTGTTTTGTTTTCAATGCTATATGTAGTAAAGTTTTAGACCTGGAGAAATTGCCATATATGGAAAAAGAAATTGTCATCATATGATGTGAAATAGAACTTTTCTTCCCATAAGCATTCTTTGATAAGATGGTTCAATTGATGATTCACTTGGTGAGAGATATTTGACTTTGTGGTCCTGTTCACTATAGATGGATGTATCCTGTTGAACGGTATATGAAGATTTTGAAAGGGTATGTCAAAAATCAAAGTCGGCCAGAGGGTTGTATAGTGGAGAGATATATTGTTGAGGAAACCATTGAATTATGTATCGAATACCTATCTGATGTGGAAAGTATTAGTCTCCCGAAATCAAGTCACACTGGACGCATTGAGGGTGGGGGAATTTTTGGAAGAGATGTCATGACAATCAGCATTACAGATCGGGAGCAGGCCCACCATTATGTTTTGCATAATAGTTGAGAGGTTTCTTTATATATTGAAACTCACCATGAAATTATTAGGCAGTTGAATCTATCAAGGGCTGAAAAATGGTTATAAAATACGCATAATCACCAGTTTATAGGATGGTTTCAGGACCATATTTTTAAGCAGTTGAATGAAAATCCGAATTCAATTTCAGAATGACTTAGATGGCTAGCCACTGGACCAAGTATTTATGTATTATCTTACAGTGGTTATTTAATTAATGGTTATACATTCTATACAAATAAACATGATGAAGATAGTACCATGCAAAATAGTGGAGTTACACTAGTGGATGAAGCGATGCATGTTTCTGGTAGTAAGGACAAAAATCCAATTTATGAAAATATGTCATACTTTGGCATTATCAAACTAATATGGGAGTTGGATTATACGACATTCAAATTTCCGATTTTCAATGAAAATGGGTCGATAACAACAGTGGTGTTAAAATAGATGAATGGGGATTTGTGAAAGTTGATTTCAGTAAAGAAGAGAAAAAAGACGAAAAATTTATATTGGCATCACAAGTGGTACAAGTTTTTTATGTTCCAGATCCTGCAAACCAAAAGAGGTCGATTTTTCTGTTAGCTTCCAAAACTACTGAAGGTTCTGATGAAAATTAAGTTAAGGATGATCTTTTCAGTGGTACGTCGCAATCATTTCGGAGCGGTCCCAATGTATATGATGTTTTGTATGTTATAGGAGACCACAATGAAGGGATTTGGATAATCAATAGTGGTTTAAAATCCCTTTAGCCTTTGAAAAAAAGAAAGAGAGTTCAATAAACAGGTTATATTTTATCTGTAATGTTGATCTTGTTATCTCATGTTATTATCTTATCATTACTGAATTTATGAAATCTAAATTAACTGTTCAACCACTTTTATAGATAATGAGTTCTGCACATTCTGGTGCCCCTAACCTTGAGGCTGAACAAGTCTCTCAGGCTACTGCTGCGGCTGCTGCTTTGGCTCCTGCTGCTTCTGCTGCTGCTCCTACTGCTCCTGCTACTCCTGCTGTTCCAACTGCTCCTACTGCTGCTCCTGCTGCTCCTGCGGCTCCTGCTGCTGTAGCTCCTATGGATCCTACTGCTCCTAGTGTTTAGGTCTAATAGTCATCATCACATGCCATTGCTACCATTTCATATGAACATATAGATGATGTTGATATCGATGAAATGGTCGGGAATAAAGGATCGACGTCACAGAAAAAACACGTGCATTGTAGTTTGACAGTGTTAGCCAATGTTATTAAGGTGAAAATCAAAGGCATAAAATTTGATGTCAGATGGAATGCCTAAGGCCAACATGTGAATCCCAACAAGGCTATGTTTAGTAGTTACATTGGATTTTTCACTCGAGAACGTGTGCAGATTGACATAGATTCATTGCACCATGTTGTGTCCGGGCTGAAGGCTGTGGTCTGGGAACAAATTATGGTAACATTATGAATTTATTTCTTTAATTTTCTAGCAAATAAAATAATGAAATAATTTCTTACTCTTCTCAATCTCTTGAAGAATACATTTATAGTAGATGATTCACATAAGGATTATGTACTAAGTCTTGTAGGAAGGATTCATCAAGGTTTTCACACTATTTTAACAAGATCTCACTGGAAAGATTCCAAAGGTAAAATAAACCCACACCCATCCATTGTCTATGCTCACCTGATATCCCAAGAAGCATGGGATGTATTTATTGGCCGGTGTGGGGATGAGAAGTTTCAGGTACATTGTGGGTGATAATAAGTTGTTTTAGGATACGTGTATTCATCATATTGATTTTCAATATTTCATTTATGAAACAACTAATCTATAAAGAAAATAAAGAACGTGCATCAAAACCAACATACCCCTATCATAAAGCAAGGATGGGGTGCACTTCACTAGAAAATAAAATGGTACATATTTTAAATTTACAGTAATATTGTTAGGTGCCAACAAAAAACATCATAATTATCTTTCTATGTTTATACGTAGATTAATGAGTCTAAAACCAAATACACTTCCGTCCCACAACATGTGCTTTGGAATTAGGCACGTGTGAATAAGGAAGGGAATCTAGTAAATGAGAACACACAAAAAGTGTGGGAAATTTGTGTAAGTATGACACGACGATAAAAATATTTGTTTTAAATTGCTATTACATAAAAATAATTAGTTATTTTCCTATATCCGATAGTAATAGGAATCAGCTACTCCTGTAGTGGACGCAGACCTATTATCGACAGCTTTGAAGTAGCCAGAAAAATACAGTCGTGTCAGGGGTGCGGGGTTTGGGGTGACACCCCGAGTATATTTTGAGAAGTAGAAAAAAATGGACGATAGAGATGAAACATTAAAACAAATGAACGAAAAACTAGAAATCGTTGAAGAATGATTGCAATGGAAGGGAGAGTTGATAGAAACTTTTATGGGTGGGAATCAAGGAGAAGACACAACTCAGGAACAACCAGCGTGTGAAGATCCCGCCCCACCCCCCACCAGCTTTGAGGCGAGCAATTCCCCTCAAAGAGCTGTCTTAGCCATGGTAATCAATATTCTAATAATTATTCCCATGAAATGTGAATCAGACAAACACTAATACATTTCTTGTACTGATCTTATAAAGGGTGAAAATGATTGTGATTTATATTTGTCAACACCCACCTATCACCTTGTAGCGAGGGATACAGTGTTCAACATCCTAGATGACACACTGCATAATAGACCACTTCTGAAAGATCATCTGAAAGTGACTATTTCTGTTTCTCATGAGCCAAATGCAGAGGTACCCTTTTCAATTGATGAAGATGATATTCATATGGTCGGAAAGGCTATTGGGACATACATTGCATGGCTGTCACAACTTGTAAGAGTACATGCGGCCAAAGAGGTATTTATTTCCTTTTTTTTCAAGATTAGCCTTTAATAAGTAATGACAAAAGGGTCTGAACCAATGAATGTTATTATAGATGGAGAAAGGGAAGGGGGTGACAAACTTCAGCTCAAAACCATCTAAAGGATTGACCAACCGATCCCAAGGAGCTACTAAAAGCACAATAAAACCACATGTTCTCTATCCACATTTTTCTAGCATTGAATACTCTTGTGGAAACGAATCTAGGAGGTGGTAATAGTTATATAGTGGTTTTCGAAGAGAATATATACGGCATGGAAGTTCAAGATTTCATTACTGCTGAAAATGTAAATGAGATCCTTAAAAACGGTTGGCTAGGCATCACAGTTGTAAATATATATGAGGTACGTTTCTTTGAATTGATTTTCTAAAAGCTGATCTAATGTGAAAATTATGACTAAATTCATTTTATATTGTTTACAGACGTATATATGAAAAACTGTTGAAAGAATTTTCCCATGAGAAAAAATTTGGACTCGTTAGTCCTCATACCACATCATCACATCTAACAAAAATAGAGCCATAAAAAATAATGAAATAGTGAATGGATTTCTGAAAACATTTGAATTCAAGATTACAGATGACATACTCTTCCTAATACCAACCATGCAGGGGTAAAACTCTACGATTAAAGAATATCAATTATATTTTGACTTCTTTTATTACTTATTCTTTTTTGTGTTTTTAGGAAACATTGGATACTAATTGTAGCGAACTTTGATACACCAAAGATTTTTTTTCTAGATTCAAAGCAAAGATATCCATCAAACCGACCACACATGATGGAGTTTGTGAATCTATAAGACACAACGTCCTATGTTCTAGGTCTAAAAAACAAGTAATATAATTTATATTATCTATTACTGAGGATTATGCTATGATAGGGTGGTGTATCATTATCATCTAAAAATATGAATGAGGACAGGGGCTAAGAATAAATAGGTGAGCAAGTACTTTGTCTGTAGAAATATCAGGGTATATATAATAAAATTTCACTATCCAAACACATCTCAACACAAGTTACTTATTCTCCTAATGATAATTTTTTTTGTAGTGTCCAAAATAAAAAAACAATAATTATTGCAGTTATTAAGTTTGTAAATTTATTAAAGAGATCATTTTTCATCAACAAACAAGCATCCCTAAAGAGGTATTTTCAAAAATGACTAACAGTTCCTATAATTTATTTATTAATTCTTTATTTTTATATTTTTTTGTACTACTCTGACTACTGAAAATCCTCATACTCACAAGACGATATAGATATGTTCAAAAAAAAGTGGTCCACATACCTGATGAAAGATTGTACACAAATAACATGAAGATCTGACTTGGGGACGTGTACAATTGGTGGTCAATTTTGAGAGGGGTTTAGGGGATCAATAGATGACACATTGTTGGGTGTAAATGTTCATAGGAATATTGTAATTGTTATTAAATAAAACATCCTTTCTCCAATGAGTCAATTTCCTATTTTAACAAATGATATGCACCAACAACAAGCTAGAATGATGAACCACTCAAAGGGTCTCTCTTTTGATTAAAATGGAAAAATTATTAAGTGAAAACAACAACTGACCTATGTAAATCTGATCGAAATCATTCAGATTGGGTTGATCCTTTAGGATAATGTTCCATGGGTGTGTTGGGGATATGCACATGTCATCCCCTCCTCAATCCGAGGCATAGTGTGGCCGATACCACTCAAAGGGTCTCTCTTTTGTTTAAAATGGACAAATTTTTATATGAAACCAACAACTGACCTACGTAAATCTGACCAGAAGCATTCGTATTATGTTGATCATTTAAGAGAATGATACATGGGTGCATTGGGGACATGCAAAAGTCATCCCCGCCTCAATATGAGACATGGTGTGGCTGGTACCACTCAAAGGGTCTCTCTTTTGTTTAAAATGGACAAATTTTTAAGTGAAAGCAACAAATAACCTATGAAAATATGACCAAACGCATTCAGATTGTGTTGATCCCTTAATATAATGATCCAAGGGTGTGTTGGGGATGTTCAAGAGTCATCCCCACCTCAATATGAGGCACGGTGTGACCGGTACCACTCAAAGGGTCTCTCTTTTGTTTAAAATGGACAATTTTTTAAGTGAAAACAACAACAGACCTACGGAAATCCAACCAAACGTTTTTGGATTGTGTTGATAATTTAAGATTATGATCCAAGGGTGAATTGGGGACATTCATGAGTCATCCCCGCCTCAATCTGAGGCACGGTGTGGCCGGTTCCACTCAAAGGGTCTCTCTTTTGTTTAAAATGGACAAATATTTAAGTGAAAACAACAACTAACCTATGAAAATCCAACAAAAAGAATTCATATTTTCTTGATACTTTAGGAGAACAGTCCAAAGGTACTTTGGGAACATGCAAGAGTCATCCCCACCTCAATCCGAGGCACGGTGTGGCCGATACCACTCAAAGGGTCTCTATTTTGTTTAAAATGGACAAATTTTTAAGTGAAAACAACAACTGACCTATGGAAATCACTCCAAACACATTTGGATTGTGTTTATCCTTTAAGATAACTATACAAGGGTCGTTTTTGATGTGTAATAGTCATCCAATCCTCAATCTATGACACGGTGTGGCCGGTAGCAATCAAAGAGTCTCTCTTTTGTTTAAAATGGACACAATTTTAAGTTAAAACAACAACTGACCTATGGAAATCCAACCAAACACATTAGGATTGTATTGATACTTTAGTAGAATGATAAAAGATTCCTTATTGATGTGTACAAGTCATCCCTGCCTCAATCCATGGCATGTTGTGGCCGGTATAACGCAAAGAGTCTCTCTTTTGTTTAAAATGGACACAATTTTAAGTGAAAACAACAACTAACCTGCATAAATCCAACCAATGCATTCAGATTATCTAGATACTTTATGAGAATGATCCATGAGTCCTTTTTGATGTGTAAGTGTTATCCCTGCCTCAATCCGAGGTACAGTGTGACCGATACCACTCAAAGGGTCTCTCTATTGTTTAAAATGGATAAATTTTTAAGTGAAAACAACAACTGACCTACATAAATCCGAACAAACAAATTCAGATTGTCTTGATCCTTTAGGAGAACAATATACGGGTCCTTTTTGACGTGTAAGATTCATATTAGCCTCAATCCAAGGCACGATGTGTCCGGTAACACTCAAAGGGTCTCTCTTTTTTTTAAATGGACAAATTTTTAAGTGAAAACAACAACTGACCTATGGAAATCTGACCAAACACATTAGGATTGTATTGATACTTTAGGATAAAGATCCAAGGGTGTGTTGGGGACCTAAAAAATTCTTTCCCTCCTCAATCCAAGGTATGGTGTGGCCGGTACCGCTCAAAGGGTCTCTCTTTTGTTTAAAATGGGAAACTTTTTAAGTCAAAACAACAACTGACCTATGAAAAAATAACCAAACACATTCATATTATATTGATCATTTAGGATAATGATCCAAGGGTCCTTTTTGAAGTTTACGAGTAATCCCCGCCTAAATACGTGTCATGGTGTGGCTGGTAGCAATCAAAGAGTCTATCTTTTTTTTAAAATGGACACAATTTTAAGTAAAAACAACAATTGACCTACGTAAATCCAACCAAACACATTCAGATTATCTTGATCCTTTATGAGAACAATCCATGGGTCCTTTTTGATTTTTAAGAGTAATACACTCCTCAATTTGAGGCACTATGTGGCTGATACCACTCAATGGGTCTCTCTTTTGTTTAAAATGGACAAATTTTTAAGTGAAAACAACAACTGACCTACAGAAATCCAACCAAACGCATTCAGATTGTCTTGATCCTTTATGAGAATGATCCAGGGGTCATTTGCGACATGTAAGAGTCATTAACACCTCAATACTAGGCACGGTGTGGCCGCTACCACTCAAAGGGTATCTCTTTTGTTTAAAATGGACAAATGTTTAAGTGAAAACAACAACTAATCTACAGAAATATGAACAAACGCATTCAGATTGTATTGATCCTTTAGGAGAACAATATATGAGTCCTTCGTGACATTTTAAAGTCATACCTTCCTCAATATGAGGCACGATGTGGCCGGTAGCATTAAAAGAGTCTCTCTTTTGTTTAAAATGAACACAATTTTAAGTGAAAACAACAACTGACCTACGGAAATTAGACCAAACAAATTAGGATTGTATTTATCCTTTAGAAGAAAAATCCAAAGGTCATTTTTGACGTGTACGAGTCATCCCAGCTTCAATATATGGCATAGTGTGGCTGGTATCATTCAAAGAGTTTCTCTTTTGTATAAAATGGACACAATTTTAAGTGAAAATAACAACTGACCTACGGAAATCCAACCAAACGCATTCGTATTGTCTTGATACATTATGAGAACAATAAATTGGTTCTTTGTGATGTGTAAGAGTCATCCCTGCCTCAATCCGAGGCACGGTGTGGCTGGTATCATTCAAAGAGTCTCTTTTTGTTTAAAATGGACACAATTTTAAGTGAAAACAACAACTGACCTACGAAAATCTAACAAAAGACCTTGTAATTTTATTGATCCTTTATGATAACGATCCATGGGTCCTTTTTTATGTTTAAGAGTCTTCCCTACCTAAATTTGAGGCACGGTGTGGCCGATACCACTCAAAGGGTCTCTCTTTTGTTTAAAATGGGAAATTTTTTAAGTGAAAACAACAACTGACCTACAGATGTCCAACCAAACACATTAGGATTGTGTTGATCCTTTAAGATAACTATACAAGGGTCCTTTGTGATGTGTATGAGTAATCCTATCCTCAATCCGTGGAATGGTGTGGCCGGTAGCAATCAAAGAGTCTCTCTTTTGTTTAAATTGGACATAATTTTAAGTGAAAACAACAACTGACCTATGAAAATCCAACCAAACACATTCAGATTGTATTGATCATTTAGGATAATGATCCACGAGTCCTTTGTGACGTGTACGAGTCATCCCTGCCTCAATCCAAGGCACGTTGTGGCAGGTAGCATTCAAAGAGTGTCTCTTTTGTTTAAAATGGACACAATTTTAAGTGAAAACAACAACTGACCTACGGAAATCCAACCAAATTCATTTGGATTTTATTGATCCTTTAGGAGAATGATACATGGGTCCTTTTTGATGTGTAAGAGTCATACCCGCCTCAATATGGGGCATAGTGTGGCCGATAACACTCAAAGGGTCTCTCTTTTGTATAAATAGGACACAATTTTTAGTGAAAACAACAACTGACCTACATAAATCCAACCAAACACATTCGGATTTTCTTGATCCATTATGAGAATGATCTACATGTCATTTTTGACATGTAAGAGTCATTCCCGCCTCAATCCAAGGCATCGTGTGGCCGGTATCATTCAAAGAGTCTCTCTTTTGTTTAAAATGGACACAATTTTAAGTGAAAACAACAACTGACCTACGGAAATCCGACCAAATGATTTTGGATTTTATTGATCCTTTAGGAAAACAATTCAAGGGTCCTTTTTGAAATGTAAAATTCATTCCCACCTCAATATGTGGCACAGTGTGTCTGGTAGAATTCAAAGAGTCTCTCTTTTGTTTAAAATGGACACAATTTTAAGTGAAAACAACAACTGACCTACGGAAATCTGACAAACACATTCGGATTGTATTGATCCTTTATGAGAAAGATACATGGGTCCTTTTTCATGTGTAAGATTCATCCATGCCTCAATCTGAGGCACAGTGTGGCCGATACCACTCAAAGGGTCTCTCTTTTGTTTAAAAAGGACAAATTTTTAAGTGAAAACAACAACGGACCTACAGAAATATGACCAAACACATTCAGATTATCTTGATACTTTATTAGAACAATACATGGGTTCTTTTTGACGTGTACGAGTCATCCTAGCCTCAATCCGAGGCATGATGTGGCAGGTACCACTTAAAGGGTCTCTCTTTTGTTTAAAATGGACAAATTTTTAAGTGAAAACAATAACTGACCTATGGAAATCTAACCAAGTGCATTTGGATTGTCTTGGTCCTTTAGGAGAACGATCCAAGGGTCCTTTTTGACGAGTATGATTCATCCTCCCATCAATATGAGGCATGATGTGTCTGATACCACTCAAAGGGTCTCTCTTTTGTTTAAAATGGACAAATTTTTTAGTGAAAACAACAACCGCATTTGGATTATGTTAATCCTATAAGATAATAATACAAGGGTGAGTTTGGGATGTGTACGAGTCATACCCACCTCAATCTGAGGCACGGTGTGGCCGGTACCACTCAAAGGGTCTCTTTTTTTTTTAAATTGACAAATTTTAAAGTGAAAACAACAACTGACCTATGGAAATCCTACCAAACGCATTTGGATTGTGTTGATACTTTAAGAGAATGATCCACGGGTGCGTTGGGGATGTGTATAAGTCATCCCTTCCTCAATACAAGTCACGGTGTGGCCAGTATCATTCAAAGAGTCTCTCTTTTGTTTAAAATGGACACAATTTGAAGTGAAAACCACAATTGAGCTACAGAAATCCGACCAAACACATTCAGATTGTATTTATCCTTTAGGAGAAAGATCCATGGGTCTTTTGAGACATGTAAAATTCATCCGCGCCTCAATCCATGGAACAGTGTGTCCGGTAGCATTCAAAGATTCTCTCTTTTGTTTAAAATGGACACAAATTTAAGTGAAAACAACTGGCCTACAGAAATCTGACGAAACTTATTTGGATTGTATTAATACTTTAGGATAATGATCCATGGGACGTTTGTGATGTGTAAAAGTCACCCCAGCCTCAATCCGTGGCACAGTGTGTCCGGTATCATTCAAAGAGTCTCTCTTTTGTTTAAAATGGACACAATTTTAACTGAAAAAAACAACTGACCGACAGAAATCCAACCAAATGAATTCTGATTATCTTGATCCTTTATGAGAATGATACATGGGTCATTTTTGACATTTAAGAGTCATCCCTACCTCAATACGAAGCATGGTGTTGCTGATACCACTCAAAGGGTATCTCTTTTGTTTAAAATGGACAAATTTTTAATTGAAAACAACAACTGACCTACGGAAATCCAACCAAATGCATTAGAATTGTCTTGATTATTTATGAGAATAATCCATGGGTCCTTTGTGACATGTAAGATTCATCCCCACCTCAATCCGAGGCATGGTGTGGCCGCTCCCACTCAAAGGGTCTCTCTTTTGTTTAAAATGGACAAATTTTTAAGTGAAAACAACAACTAACCTACGAAAATCTGACCAAACGCATTCGGATTGTCTTAATACTTTAGGAGAACGATCCACGAGTCCTTTTTGAGATTTAAGAGTCATCCCCGCCTAAATCTGAGGCACAGTGTGGCCGGTACCAATCAAAAGGCCTCTCTTTTGTTTAAAATGGACACCACCCCACCCCTCTGAGACACCCCTACCAATACCCTGGACCACCCCCAACCCTGGAAGCCCTGATCCCCCAGGAATCCCCCATCCCACCCTCCCGGACACCACCTCTACCCCCCTTGTACAGCCACCCGAAACCCCTGAACAACCCCCCAATCCCTTGAATTCTGAATAGAATTATTTATGTATTTAATTAACTTATGAATTATGTGTTAATGGTGTATGGGTATACATGGTGTAATTATATTATGATTTATGTGTTAATTTTGTATGGGTATACTTAATGAGATGCTGAATTATTTGCAGGTGCTGTTTGGGCGTGCGGCTGTAGATTTGTTTTTGCAGCAGACATGGCATTTAGTAGTGCTTTTTTAGCGCGGATAAAAGAATCCTTTATCAGCACTGGTAAAATATACATTTTATCATCCCTAAAAGAGCATTGATAAAGGAAGCCTTTATCAGTGCCCTTTTAGGGCTGATAAAGGATGCCTTTATCAGCTCTCTTTTATCACTGATAAAATGTACATTTATCAGTGCTCAAACACCGCTAATAAAGGGTTCCTTTATCATCGCTCTTTTTTAGCGTGGATAAACTGATCCTTTATCAGCGCTGATAAATGTACATTTTATCAGCGCTTTTTAGTGCTGATAAAATCTTCCTTTGTCATCTCTAAGCTTTACAACGCTTTTTTAGCACTGATAAAGTCCGTTTTGAGCGCTGATAAAACCCGTTTTTGTAGTAGTGAGCATAATTAACCAATAAAAACAAATGAGTTTAATGAATCTTTCTTTAAAAAATCATTATAATACATCCAAAAAAATAAAATGGATGTATAATTAGATAATATACACAGAGAATCATAAAAAATAATTAAAGTATGTTAATATGTATGAAAAAAGTATTATAAAATCATTAGAACTATGTTTTAGAAACAAGAAGAAATATAATTCCTTTAAGTTTCTATTCAAAATGAAAAATTAATAGATCAGTGAGAATATTTTTTTAAAAAAACATGAAAAATGAGAAATTAATCTTGATCGAAAATATTTTTCATGATTTTGAGGATATTTTATGAAGTGATATATTTCAAAAAATCATTATTTTCACACTTTTTTAGAGAAAGTTAAAATTGAACCATATAGAAAAAATTGAAAATATTATATTTAAAAACTCTTGAAATAATTTGAAAGATAGTTAAAAATGGAATTAATATTTTTTAAATATATATAATCCCATTCTTGAAATATTATAAAGAATGTAGACATGTTTGAGAAATATTTGGGTAAAAGTCTTCATACTTTTAAAGCAATGGTTTTTAAAAAACTCTTTAAGGATTTGATAACATTTGAATAAAAATATCATGAAATATTTACCCTTATATGGATATTTAAATGAAAATAATTTTCATTGAATGTTTTATAAAATAAATCCATTGGTACTATATACACCTCATAAATAAATAAGGCAGCGATTATAGAACATATCTCAATGAAGTGAAATTGTGACGAAAAACCTTTACATGAAATTTACAATTGGTTAAGAATTACCCCTATTAAGTAAATTTAGATATATTTCATATCTATATAATAAAAATATTTATACTTATATTACTTTATATTATTCAATTATAATATCTTATTTCCAGTTTGGTAACAATTATTTATTAAAATCAACATTTTTGTGTCAACTATTCAGTTTTCAATGCAATTTTCGATTCAACAGTTCCAATATTTACACATTTTTCATGGTTTTATGATATAAATAACTCTCATTAAGGTTTATATTATTTTTTTGATATATTTATGGAGTCCCATTTTCATTTCATGTATCTTAGGGTGACTATTTTCATGGAAAGTATAAAAATATTTTTTTTAGAAATTTGGATTCCTTAAAAAGAATTGATTTTATTAGTCAATAAAAATATGTATATAACCATAATATAATAATTATAAAATCATTAAAAAATCATTATGATATATTATTACCAGTATATAACATAAATCAGTCATTCATAACATAAGAATTATGAAATTATTCATCTAGGTGGAAAACCGATCAAAATAAGAACATGTTATAACAGTTGAATGTGTAATAAAATGTTATCATAAGTGATAATAAAACTATTAAATAAAATTAATCCCAATATATATATATATATATATTTATATATAATTTATTTATTGAATCTATTTTTTTACAATCAATTAAATTTTATTATGAAAAATGAAAAACCACATTTATAGAGGCAATAATCTTACGTAACCATGAGAAATGTTTTTATTTTACATTGGATGGAGGGAAGGTAGTTATTTTTTATTAATTCAACAAAATAACATTACTATATTATAATAATATAAATTTATTTATATTTTTATGATTATAAAATATTTTTATTAGGTTAAATAAGAAATAAACTTGAATAAGATCGATTAAGATGATTACCTCTTCATTGGGTATCCACTTTAGGATCTCTCCATAATCCTACTTAGGTTGACATTTTTGTGAGAAAAAATCCTTTTGGGTATTGATAAATGTTTTGGGAAGTTAATGTGGTAGATATTGGTTGATATAAGGTTCTAAAAGTTTCTGGATAAGTGAAAGGTGAATGGATGCTTTTATAAGTGAGAGGAGTGAAACCCTTGAAAATATTTATAAATTTTAAATATATTAAATTTCATTCTCAATTAAATTGGAATGAATTTATCATGAATTTAAAGATAATATGATCTAGTTCTAAATAAATTAAACCAATAATATATTGGTATGGTATTTGGGTTATTTTAAGCCTTATCCCTTATTTTTGACCCCTTTAAACCCATTTAACTCTTATCGTGGTGACTAAATTTTACTATGGTAACATAATCTTATAAATAAAAAAAAATTAAAATTATTAGATAAATTTAATATTATGATTTAAAGTATATAATCCATTATAAAAAATAAAATTTCTATATCAAATAAAATTTAATTTTAATATAATTAAAAAAAATTAAATAAAAACAGTTTTCTGGAAAAAATACCAATTTAAGTATAAAAATAAATTTACACAAAAATAATGTATGTTATTTATTCACATGGAATTTATTGTTTTATAAAGAACAATTTTACTAATTTTAAAGTAATCCAAAATATAATTAATCATTATGAATACCTAATTAAGAAAAGGACCAAAATAGTTTTTTATAGGAATAAAATATAACTTCGGTTCTAAAAAATGAAGCTTGAGTTTCCTAATTTGAAATAATATTTTAAATGATTTATTTTAGCCTGAAAAAAATATTTTTAATAACATAGTTTTATATATTTTTAAATCATTACTATATCATAATGATTTCATAAAAGTTACATTATTTATAAAAATGATTTTTTCACTATTCTTCTAAAAATTAGACATTTAAGAAAAATCCATAAAAATAAACCTAAGATAATTTTCACATGATAAATTTAGAAATGAATTTACTTTTAAAAAATCAAATTATAAAATTTAATAAATTTTACTCCTAAATAAAATTATATATAAAAAAATTATTTTTAAACAAAACATTTTATTTTAGCCACAAATAATTAAATTATTACTTAATTTATTTTAACAATTATGTTTTATTTAAATTTATTGTAATTTATTTAATTTTTTATTATAACAAACCATTTTCTTATTTAATTCAGTTTTTTAAGCATCACATGCTATCAAACACATTGAATTTATTCCCAAGGGAAATACATACTAAAATGATGAGTTGTTAAAAAAGTAACAAGTTGAGCATTGTGATACTATTGAGAAGGATATGGATGACCAACTAGTTTTTTATTGACAGAATAATAGTGTAAACAATAGATATTAACTTATAGGTAGTATAGGAATATTATGTAATGATCACACATTCTCGAGATCTTCTTATTACTGCTTAATTTCCCTTGTATTGCCTTTGGAATTATTGTAGGAGTTCTAGGATATGTTCATTCTATATCCCTCATATCATTCATCATTGATAATAATACATTTAAGTGGACAAAGGATCATAAATTTTGAACATTGAGGATGTAATCGCTCAATAACAAGAGTGTTTTGAACCATGTAATCCTCATTCCACAAGCTTTAATTTCTATATATCTCTTACCTATGATTATCATTATAATTATTATACTAATCTTGAAGTAATCTGTAAACTAACTTGAAATGTAGAAAACCAATTTTGGAAAACTGAAAAATTCTAAATTTAAAATTAGTCTTTTCTAATTGATTCATCTTATTTTTGGAACCTATATTACATTTTTTACATATTTATAAAACTTAATGTATATTCTTAATTTTTACATTCTATGAATGATCCTTTAGTTATGAAATTTGAAGAGTACAAGATGATATATAGATATCATAATAAATAACAGGTTGTTTGTGAGAGGTAATAGGAGATTGTGGTGTATATATTACAAATTTTATGAATTAAAAAATCAATATTTTTTTACTAATTCTGTTATTTCTATATTACTCAAATTTAATCGAAGATTTATTGGTTAAATGATCACAAGTAAGAGTGTGAGGACTATACCTAGTTTTTTGAGGAAGAGAGATAGATCTTATCCAATTTTCACTTTGATAAGGTTTCTTGGCTATGGGTGACTGGTATTGGGATAGGATGGGGGATTAGTACTGATTCGTGATAGATGATAATAAGTTATAATGGAACCACATCGATATCATTATAAAACAACTAAAAAAAATTAAAGTGTCCTTATCATCCTTTTCTATTATATAGTATAAGAAGAGACACATATCACAAGGTGAGATCATTTAGAGGTTGACCAGAAAGTAAGAAGAGCAAAAACACGATGACCAACAACAAACTAAAAATATTTTTGAATATATATGGTGGTTGACATGGGGATTATATATAAAGTTACCTATTCCAATACCAACTGATTATGTTTTAGATTCTAATCTCTCCAGATCACCTCAACAATGATATTTATAGAAACTATTTTATAAATAACGAATTTAATACCTTTTTGACACATAATTTATAGTTATTATTTTTTTAAAATTTTCTTAAATTTTTTCTGTTGTGAAAGATAGTTTGTGATAGATTCACACATCATAAATAATATTTTATTTTTTATGGAGAAGGATATCCCATCACCAAAATAAAAAAATCATAATAAATATTAGTGAATTATTTTTTTTTACGATATATTTTCCTTCCCAATAAAATATAATTTTCTTCAATGACTGATAATACATGGCTATTAAGTATCAAGGATTTATTTTTAGTTATGACATACATCACTTATAATACCCCTCTAGATATATTTTAGGATATATCATCACAAAAATTCAGTATTTTGACATGGTTTCATGCAACTATTTATTGGAAATGGATATCCATCATAAATAAGTGATACAGAAAAAAATATTTATTGTGATGGATTGCATCCCTAAAATTAATTAATTTTATTTTTGTGTTTTGTGTTATATGTTTACTTTATGGAACTATTGTAGGAAAAAAATTCATATTTGAAAAATCAAATGAAAAAACCATAGATATAACTTGATTTGGAGACCTTTATGCTTATACTAGTATAATCATAGATTTTTCACTCATCAAGAATCAAAATTTATTTATATTTTTAAGAATTTATTAAATAGATTGTTTAATATGGTTCTAAATCTATGTTGAATTATTCATGAGGATACATTCCAATACACAAACCAACTATGTATGTATATATATCTATATCTATATTTAATTATAGATAATTATGTTTTTTTAAATTTTAAATCTAAAATACCTATTGATAAAATTAATCATTCAAATCAACCAACTACAAATTATTTTTTTATTTCAATTGCAATATATTCTATTTATTGTTTTTTAATATAAATAATTTACCTATTGAAAATGGCTATAACCAACTTGTATGAAAAATGAGATAGGTTTCATTATATGAATCTATATATGAAATGAGTATAACTAAACATAAAAAAAGGGTTAGGCTCATATGGTGTGGGCCTAAATAAAGCTGACCCAAACTTATTCCATTTCTATTCTCATTGAACTAGAAAAATATTTAAATTATTATCATATTCAATTAAAGAATTAATAAATATACATTTTAGCCTTTTGTTTTAAATATTTTTGGATAAATTCAAAAAAAAAATTCATTATCACACACACAAGAGTAGATGTATATTTAACATATTCATTTATATAAATTTTTTATTAATGTTGACAAGTGTGCACACACACTTGTAAAATTTTAATTAACATATAAAGATAATACACATGAAATATGTGGTATATATATATAAATGTTATGTGGATAAAATATATATAAATATTTTTAGCATAATTTATTAATTTTAGTAGCATCACAAATTTTCTTCACTTAGTAAATTTTTTATATTTTAGAAAGGATATTATTTAACCATGGTTAAAATAATAATATAAATCATTACTCAAACAGCACTGAATAAAAACACTAAATGATTTATATAGAATATTATAATATGTAAATATTTTTTATTACCACATAAAATTTATCTATATAATACATTTCTCTCAGCATATCCACATAATTTGTTTTTACCATAATATGTAAGATGATGAAATTTTGATTTTTCACTTATATAATAACCATCACACATCTATTTCAAAAATAAAAAAAATCAACTATTTTAGTCTTAGAAATTAAATTTTGGGTATATATGTTTATTTGATTTTAAAAGTTTTTGCATGCACACATAAGCATGTTGGGAGATGAAGTTTTTTGTAGTTACCTAGAAGTTTGTTCATCAGATTCATGTCACCAAAATTTCAGTCCCCAAAAGATGAAATAGTGAAATGTGTAGATAACTATATCATGTATTCTCCATGGGTAGTATGATTAAAAGAATTTAGAATCTTTAAATGATGTTATGATGGAGCAGTGAAGGTCCTAATTTTTACCAAAACTGAAGGGTCACCGAGTTTTTAATAAAGACAAGGATATCATTTTTATTGATATATGATTTCCATAGAGTAGGTATTATAATATTATCATATCATTCTTAGTATATAAGTAGTATTAAATACTTTTATGTATATTATTTAAGGTGATCAAGAAGATATTAAAAAGGGCAGTAAATATTTTTTAGATTAATTGTAGTTAGAAACCTTGTTCTATAATCTCTTGTATCCTCTAATTATAATTGAAAAGGATTCAATGGTGTTTCTACCTTGTTGTAAGAAATATTTTCTCAAAACATTAAATCTATCATGTTATTTATTTATTTTTTATTTCCATTTAATGTGTTTTTAGTGCTTTGAATATCTAGGATTGTTCCTTTTTTGACCAAGGATGACTTTGTGTGGTGAGTAGGGTGGAAAGTATACCTACTTTAGGTACACTCAGTCATTGTAAGTGAAATTACATAGGTTTAATTTTAGATATGAAGTTACTCTAGTGTGTAAAAATACATTCATATGGAGATCCTCCATTTGATGGTTTTATTAGAATCATGGTTCAAAGTTTCCATTACAAGTGGTATCAAAGCATAAGGTACAAAAAAATTAGGATTCTTCTCTCAGACATTCCTTAATGATATTTTGATTTCATTGGGATTTCACTATATTCAAAAGATATAGAGTCATAAGAAAAACTTTTTTGGGTAGAAAAGTTTTATTTAATGTATTTTGGATTTTGTAGAATGTAGTTGGAAGATTATGTGATTCATAAGTAACTTGATTCTCCACTAACTGGTTTTTGGAGAAGATGGAAAATATGTAATGGGGATATATGGATATAAAGAATTAGAACTGGGGATGATTTCATTGTAAGGTAATTTTCTTTTAACTTTTTTGAAACAAATACAATGATAGAATTAATTTAGGTGTTGGTGGATATATATGATAAAACTACAGAATTTAACAAAGTGTTTAGGATGTGGTGGCTATTTATCCTAAGGTTTTTAGAAGTAACACAATGGAAAATCACTTGAAAAATTTCAATATCCTCCAAGGGAATCTCGAGTTATTGAAGGTAAAGTTCATGGATGATTTTTGGGCACTCCTACTACTTCTATTTATTTTATAGAGTTGAGATGTGATGGGGGATGTGGTAATTTACTCTAATAGAAAGATATATTTGGTATTCAATGTTATCTAGATTTTTGTTCTCAACAAAGAAATTCATCAGAGGTAAGTATAATAATCATCTTTTAATGATTTTAATATTGATACAAAAGTATGATTACTTCAATAAAAGAATTTCTATTGGATGAAAAAACTAAAAGAAAAGTTGAGGGAGAAGTGGGATGGAAAGTTAGATAGTACTGGTCTTATTCATTAGAAGTGTGGAAAAAGTGTACACTTATACAAGGGCTGTATATATTTCAGGGAAAGGCCTAAAAGACTATTTACTTTCAAAATATCAAATTTTGTTATTATAATGGAAGGAGGTATTGAATTATTGTTATGTTCTAATATTCTGTTGGAGTCTTGGTTAGTTGACTTGGCTGAATCATTCCAGTCAATTAAAGAGTAGATATGAATTGAAAATTATATGTATGGAGGTTTTGGAAAATTATATTTGGTGGATATTGTAGATTTGGAGATCAATGGAAAAGAATATGTGAATATATGGAAAAATAATGGTGGATTCTTAAATCTTAAATAAGTTACACCTATCTTATTGTTGTGTAATTATCTTATTTTAGTTGGGAAACTAGATGAGTTAGAGTATAAAAATACATTTGTTAATAGAGTATGGAATGTTACTCAAGGCCCATGTTAGTTGGAAAAGAAAAAAATTATGGGGCACTATATTTGATCAGAATCACTATCAGAATATTATTTGCCAAAATTTAATCATTAGAATATTTAGAGATTTGGAATTTTAAGCTTGTTCATACGAGTGAGAAGAACATGGTGGTTCTAATTAAATAATGAATACTGTAGATTTACCATATGGAAATCATAATATGTAAAATATACATTTTGAAGAAATAAATGAGTGTGAATTTCAATTTATTTGGATTGAATCCCAATTCCTGTGATATAAAACTTGTTTATATTGATGTTTGAGGACATGGCCCTATCATCCCCTCAACGGTTAACTTTAATTTTTAATATTTGTCAATGATACTATGATAAATTTTTGTAATTCCTTTCTAAATAATAATTTTTATATATTCCAGGATTTCATTCAATCGATATCTATAGTGGAAAGGGTGTGTGGTCGAAAATTGATTTTTTTTGACAGTGGTGGCAACTACACCCACTATAAATTTCTGAACATATACGAGAAAATGGGTATAAGGCTTGATAATGTGGTTCCTATAAATCTAAAAAAATATATTCTTTGAAATAATAAATTGAACATTTACAGACAAGTTTAGGAGAATTCAACTAAACTATATAATGTCTAATGAATTTTGGGTGGAAGAAGTCAACACAGTAACAAACCTTTTCAGTTAAAGTTCAACATCAGTGTTTTGCAAATAATTTCCAAAAGATATATGGTCTGGTAAATTTCTATATATGATTGGCCTTAAATTCTTTTTAAGACTGTTATACTTGCATATTAATGCAAAATATACGAGAAACATTTAGTCTTAGAGTAGTTTTTTTATGTGGCATGGTGATGAGAACTATGACTACTAGATATGTAATGAAGATAATAGAAAATTAAATAGAAGTTCAAATATTCACTATAATTAAGGAGATATTTGGAAGGACCAGAACATGGTGGAGAAAGATGTTTAAAGAAAAGAATCAACTATTGAATTCTATGTTGATCTGAGTAAAAGAACTATAAGGGATGAAATTTTAGAGAACTCATGGAATCACTGTAAGTCTATATGTGAGAACATTATAAGATATTATATAGAGCTCAATATATACTAAATCTTGGGTGGGAGTTCCAAAAGTTTAGGTATTTAATGTTAGAGTTGAGGTAAGCTATATTGAATGGTGAACTCAGTTGAGGAGATTAGCTAGAGTTAGAAATCTTTTTCATCGATTTGTGGAATATATGAAATTTATTCTTTTAATGGATGTTTGAGAGATATAGGGAATAGAAGTGCAAACCACAATTAGTGATTCAAAATTATATAATTAAATGATTAATATTTAAATATATTCAGTAAAGTTTAATAGGACTTTGTAGATCACCGAATTACTGTATGAAAAAATGAAGGGGAAAATAAGTTGGCACTATGGGTGAAAAGAGAATATGATAGCAAGAAAAAATATGAATAATGGATGGGGGAAAAGGGATTTAAAAATAATCAAGGTTATAATTTATCAAAAATATTCTCACCTCTAGTTAAACATTCAACTATCTAGATAGAGATAGGGATAATAACCTCAGAAGATATATACCTCAAATAGATTGATGTAAAGATAAAATTCATATTGATTTAGTGGAAGACATCTACATGAGGTATCCAATAGGTTTCAAGAAAGATGAGAACCAAAATTTTTATTTGAAGATGAAGACATGTATTTATGGGATAAAGTAATCACCAAAACAATGGAATCATAAATTTGATTCATTTATTTCAGAAGAAGGGATTTTAAGTTTCAACACATACCATTATTGTTACTAGAAACAAGGAGATGATAAAACATTCGTAATATTGATTTTATATGTGGATGAAAATTTTTTAAGTGGACCATCAGGTGGAAAAATATGAAAGATGAAATTCTTCTTAGCCATAAAATTTAATATGAAATACCTCAGACAAGAAAAGAATATTTTGGGTATGAAGATTGAGAGGGATAGAAGAGTCGAAAATTTGGTTCTATCTCTGAAAGAGTACCTCTAGAATATGATCCAATTGTTTAGGATGATCTAAAGAAAGTTGGTATTGAAGCCTTTGTCTAGAAACATTAATTTATTCAATGTTAAACAACCCAAAATTGATTTTGAATCCAAGAACATAGAGAAATAACTATATGTATCATATGTCTAAAGCATAATGTATGAAATGATTCAAACCTGATCAAACATTACCTATGTAGTGGGAGTTTTAAGTCAATAAAGGTATATTTTGTGAAAATTAAATTGGGACACTATCAAATGAATCATTTTTTATTTTAAAGGAATATAATTGTCATCCAAGTTCTATAGGATAGATGATCTTTTGAATGGATATGTTGATGCTGACTTTTCTATATTTTCAAACACCTAAAAGGGAATAAAAGGATTTTTGTTACCTATAGAAGAAGATCTATCATTGGGTTTTAGGAATTTATAGGTTTTTTACATTAATTACAATGATATTTGAATATGTAAATTCAATAAAATTTTAGAAAGAAATATTTTATTTGATTCTTTTACAGAAGGAAATTATAAAGAGTAAAGAAGGAAGAATTCTTTTATGTGATAAGAATAGTAAAATCCACTTGGCTAAAAATTTTATGGTCTATGAAAGGAAAAATAATGTTGAACTAACATATCCTTTCTTATAGAAATTATTCGAGGGTAAGGTGTTTGATATACAAAAGATAGTTGGAATCTATAATATGATGCACATTTTCACAAAGACCACAATTCCAAAAATTTTGAGGCAGTATCATGCATAGGTGGGACATCAGTAAATGAAAGAAGAAAATGGATAAACACTGCTTGCTGGTGATGATGATGTTTTACTAAGTGATGGAGAGTGTCCAATGTTCCTTGAGAAAGTATTTAAGTGGTATATGTTTGGAATGTGATGTTTTTCAGTTTATAATAAGTTTTTTAAAAGGATTTATGTTATTAATTTTTTTATGATAAGGTGAAGCTATGCGGTTTGTAGACAATGGTAGTGATCCTTCTTCATTGGTAACAATATCATCAAAATTTTTCATTTTCCAATGATGTTATAATGTAGAACTGAAGTTATGAAATTTTAAAAAAAATATAAATGGTTACTGTGTTGGTAATCAAGTTGTGGAAGTTATGTTTAATGATCATTGATTTTAGGGGAGAAGTTATTATATGTTGACTAGATAATGATTTGTACATAAGAAATAAGACACCATTTTATGTCGATGATTTGGTGTGATAAATAAGATAATAATAAGAGTGTTAAATCTTATTTAGATTAGTTATATGTAGTAATATGTTTTTAAACTCTTGTATCCTTCAATACTAATAGATAAGGATAGCGTGGTGTTTCTCCTATGAATATAGGTCACATTTCTTTAAGAATGTTAAATCTATTTCATTCCTTATTACGTTTTGTATATTTTTTGAATTTATTTCTAGTTCCTTTAATTTCTATAAATTTTGTTATGGGATCAAGTTATTATTTTGTGTGGTGAGTAGAGTGTGAAGTCTACCTACTTCCAATATACTCAATCATGGAAATAAAACTTATGGAGGTTTCATTTCCACTACACAAATACTTTTGTGTTTATTGTTAAAGTAAACCAAAGATCCTCCTTCCAGTGGATTTATTGGAGGTAATGTTTAGAGGTTCCCTAACATGACACACACATATATATATATATGTTCACATATAAAAATAAAGAGTAAATAACATAACCATGATTAGGATATAAGAGTGGAGTCAACACCTAATGTGGATGTTTCACTAGACTAGGAACCCAAAATTATTAAATTAGTGGATTCATAATCTTATAGATCTATATACCTGGAGTCCCTTTTCATCACCCTACACTTGATAAAGATGCAAGATAATACTATAGTTTTTCTTAGTATTTCAGTGGGAGATCAGTGAATAGAATAGTTACTATCCAAGATTGTGAATATGGATAATGGGAGATCAATGACTTCTCATAGGCTAATTATCTTTCATACAATATCTCTATGATGTCTTTAGTTATCCATTTTAGGAGATAATCTCGAAGGAATCCATTATAATTTCACTCCAAAAGAAATGTGGGCCTCTTTCTCTTGAGATATATATATATCTCGTAATCTAGGTGGAAGGTCATATTATCCCCTTATGTATTACTACAGGGTAAAAATTACTAATAAATGAATCACATCCATCCCATTTCACTCTTAAGATATCCCAAGACAAAAATGGTAAACAAAAATAGGTCGATGACTATGGTTTGACTCTTTATCAAGTGAGGAATTCCAGACTTGGCAACAGGTACTTCTCATCCCAGAAGACTATGGCTATGAGGTTTTCATCAGCTAGAGTGGTACATCCTCGGGTAAGTAATCTCTCAAAACATTATCTAAGCATATATTATAGTTTTTATGAAGGAAAACATATTTTGATTTCACCCAGGATGTCCTTAGAAACTTGGGATTCACATAGCACCATCTTTGACTTTCCTTGGAATTCCTCTAAAGTTGTTTGTATGTTACACTCTGTAATCAATTATAAATTTTATTAGTCATTAATTTTTTTTATCTATTTTGATATAGGTAATAATATCTATTAGTACTCAATGTGATAAATCTTTGGTAGAATCTTGCATTAAATAAGGAAAAAATCAATTTGATCAGGTAGGGGGATTTACTTCACAGACATCAGGTTCCAGAAATGAGGAACTTCAACCGTTGTTACATGACCTCAAACTATATGATTTTAACCCCATAATCTCCCAAAGGGATGATCCAAGAATATAACATAAGTGAAAACATAAATAATAGAATAATACTTTGAGTTTTATATGGATTTTTTATTTAAATTTTGGTACCTTCATATAAATAGTGTTTGTTTCAGTTTTCCCTTCTATTTTTAGGCTAGGAATTGTAAGAGGAGTTTTTAATGGTTCCCTCAAAACTAATTATATCATATTTAATGTAAAATAATATATATATGTGTGTATTGGGGAAAAATATAAAATATGAAGCAAAAATCATATAAATGTGTGTGTGTATATATATATATATCAAATATTTGATGATATGTATATGAATAGCACATGAGCCTCAGCTGGTTGGTGAGGACTCCGTAGGTGTATCCATGAGACCCGAGATCAAATCTGGGTGGAGGAGTATTTTCCAGGTTACTTTACTATTACTGTAGCAGTAATGTAGCAAGCACTATTTGGTACTATATCAACCAAAACTATTAATCCATTTGGGCCTTGGGCCCACCAGTTTGGGCCTTAGGTCCTGTAAGGCTTTCGACCCACCCAAGTCCTTCAAGACAGTTTATTATCAAGGCCTTTGGGCCACCTTAAGGCCTTAGGGACACCCCAATGCCTTCAGGCCACTTGAATTCAGATGTACCAGTTTGACTACAAGGAACAAAGATTCAGATGAGGATACAAGGCAGGCACATTTACTATAGTAGAGCTAACCATATTTGGAAGAATGAGAGGGTATGACTTTTTCATCAGTACCAGGCTTGTGTAGCTTTGCATAGGATAGCTAGCCGATCAACCCTACGAAGGTGGAGTGCTGATATCATGACATATGTTGGGGAGGATTAGTTCTATGTTGTCTTGTCTGGGTGATTCCCTCTAAGACCTATGAGTCATGTAATTATCTCTAAGACTTCGGGACTTGTAAGGGTTCCATCTTACCCTTTGAAAGGTGAATTATCAAAAAAATGAAGGCCTTTGGTCCATTCTGACCATATATGAATATATCAAATGTTTTGTGTGAAATATGTACATATTGAAAATTTTATTAGATATATATGTTTGTATATCAAATTTTTTGAGATATAAATGTGAATATATAGAAAATTATCTATGATATATATGTGTATATATCAAATTATTTATGATATATATATATATATATATGAACACATTATTAAATAAAACATTCAATTTTGCACAATGATACTAACAAAAAGACATATTCTATGTATATTTAAAATATATAAACAAACATATAATATAATAAATTATTATTTCAACAAATTAGAAGAAAATAAATTAGAATAAAAATGATAAATAACTCATGGAACACTTTCATACCATAAGTCAAGAATAATATTTTTAAAAAATAAAACACAAAAAAATGTATAAGAGAATATTTTATCATACAAAACTTGGTTTGAAAAATTATTTTTAATGAATGTTCTGTAATATATTAAATGTTTTATATCATATTAAAATCAAAATTATAAAACTATATATAGATAACTTAAACCTATTTGACATTATATATATATATATATCTTCCATGTTCACAAAGTAACATAAAAAATTTATGACACAAAAAAATGGATAAAAACATATGAAAGAGAAACATAAAACATTTAAGAAAAATTTAAAATATAGTTTAGAAATATGAAATAATATTTCATACTGAAAACATAACATATAATAATCATTGGGAATATTTAAAAAATAAAATAAAACAGAAACAATGACTATAAAAAATTTTATATGTGTAAAAACATAAAAAAATAAGTAAACAAACATATATCATGACTAAATTGAAAAAAATAGTATTTAAAATATAAGTAGATAACATAGATTATGTTACACATTATGTGTTTTTTGTGAGGAAAAAACTTTATTGACTCACAAAACAAAATTTAAACATCAATCAAGCAAAAAAATATTCATAATACACTAATATACATGAACAATATAAAAAATAATAAAATTCATAAAATAATAAACATATTAAGATCAATATTGAAAAAATAAATTAAATTTATCGCATAGAATATTATTCTTAAAAACAAAAAACATTCCCTCTATTTTGTTATAAATGTTATGTATTTTTGTGATGAATTTGTTTGAGAGTATATATGCTGTTAAATATATTATGCATGTATGTATAATTATATAAATATTCTATATATGTGATTTTATTGATGATTAAAATGTTTTAGGTTAGATGTTTTATGTTTATATATACGTTCTTCACTCTATATGGGTTAAATGTTTTTGGGAACTAAAGTTATTTATACTCTAAATGTTTTATGTGTTCATAATATTTTATAAATAATCAATATATATAATATATAACATAATATTTTATTGATAATAATTTAATAATTTATTTCTTCTATGAAATTTCATATTTACTAGAATTTTTGGAAATTGTCACCAAATTTACATCCATTTTAAATGTTTCTAATTGTTTTATATATTTTTTAATTTAAAATTTTCAAATATCATAAAAAATAATCACTAAATAAGTCAATATAATCACAAAATGAAATTTATAGATGGTTTTAATAATCAACATAGTATAAATTGTAGAACCACCTACAAGACCCTTGAAAGAACACTAAGGAGGGGGGTGAGGTCTTATTAGTGATCAACATTATTTTTATATTTCTATATAAAAAATATTCTCCACCTATTTGAGTATACAGATGTTTACTATCATTACACCCAAACACATACCAACAAAAGGGATCATACTTTTTTTTCAAGGTTCATCTGTTAATATGAGAAGGAGAGTACTTGTTGTAATATACAATCCTCTAAGATCACAATACCCTTTAAAAAAATTATGTGAGTATAACAGATTAGTGTATAACCTTGAAAATTTCATTTTCAGGTATCCTAAATTTGATTTGGTGAATCTCATACCCAAGTGCATCCCACACACAAGTGCATCTTGCAAAAAAGTGCATGCTGTCTTTTATAATGATCAATAATTTGGGTAATAACTGATATATATTTTTCCTAGAGTCTCTTATCAATTTATCTAATGTATTGATTTATTCTTATTCATATTCTTGTATTATTGTATAATATAAAGACACCAATTCAATTAACATGAACAATACTGTATGAAACAACTATTTTATGAATCATAATTATGAATTAGATCCTTCCAAATATATACCTATAACAAATTCTTCTATAACTCTTCCTTTGTGAACTTCACGACTAACTCACTTTATATTATTAAAAATATTATTTCTTGAATTTTATTGTCTTTGTTCACCAAATTTTTCATATATTTTTTTTCTAAACCTTATTCTTCTTCTTTGGTGATTATTTATTCAGTGAACCACATGAATAATAATCCCTAAAATTTATCCTTATTTTTTGGTATTTAACTTGTATTAAAATAATTATAAATATTTGAATATGAATAACCCTAAAGGATCAACATTAAAATCAATTATACTGAACCTCTTTATAACTTCTCATAACTTCATGTTCAAAACCATAAATATCAGAATCTACTTTATTCAAAAATCTTGGAATTATTTTTCTCTATACAAATGATTTCTAGATGTATTTAAATTGTATATAAATATATGCATGCATGAGATATGCATGCATGAAATAGCCATGATAGCATCTCTTACTTCATGGAATTAAATTCTCTTGAATTAATCATCTTCTTCAAAACATTTCTAGAATCATGATAAAAAAATAATGATAATTATTTTAATAATGATCAACTTACTTAGAATCATCATATTTATTTGTATTATTTAAATTATTAAATTATAGGGATCTAATTTTTCAATATGTAGAATATTTTAATTGTCAAAAAGATGTGATTTTTATACATATAAAATTATGGTTATAAAAAATTTTGTATGCACAAATTATGGTTATGCAGTTCTTGAAATGATTCTTACAAAAAATAAGACTTTGAAAATTTTTACTCAATTATATTGGATGATGTTTACATACAATTAATGATGTATAAATTGGGATGGACTAATGATTACACATGATAAAATGATGGTTATGTAGATAATGAATGATTATTTCACAAAAAAAGGATGATGGTTATGTTGATATTAAATTATCATTATGGAGACAAGGATAATGGTTACACAACTCCCACGTCTTAGTCATTTAAGTCAATATTACCTCAAAACTCTTCAAAAAACCGATTACAAACATCTTCAAACACTTTTATGTGTTTTAATGGACATCACATGAAACGAATCATACAAAATAACTTGATTTTGAACATTATTTATTTGTTGAAAAAAATACAACACAACCATTATATCTACTTCAACACTCTCTAAAATCTCATTTATAGATAAAAACTATATTTCCTAGGAACACCTTCAAAATCACAACACAAAAAATTCATATTTGTTCTTCTATAACCCCCTAAAATATTCAAGTACTTCTAAACCCCACTTACTATAAAAAAATAACCCATAAAAAAATATTCCCTAACACACATATACATAATGATTTTGAGAACCACAATAATGTGTTTCAAAATGGTTTAATCATTTAAAATTACAAATAAACCCCCGCTATTCTTTATAGTAAAATAGACACAAAAAAACAAATCTTATATCATTTTAAAAATATACCTTAAAACCTATAAATAAATTATAAATATTTGACCTTATTCTCAATAATATATACCTTATCTTAAAATATAAAATCTCTACCGTATAAATTCAACTATAATATGATTAATCACCATTAATTCCATCATCATCAAATCCTCTATTTCATTTATATCACTATGATCAATCATCACACCCATTAATGGAATCAAAATTGAAGATATACAATTAATAAATAGATTTTAATCAACAACTGCATCCCGACCATATCTACCTTGACCAATAAAAAAGTATTTTTCTCACTCAAAATATTTTTCACCACAAGAAGCTATAAAAATTTCAACACATGAAAACATAATTTTTTTTTATTTCACATGATATTCCCTTTTATATTCATATAGGTATCTATATTAATAATAATCCCTTTTTTCTTAACTTTTAGCTAACTATTTCCTCACAATTTTTCTTCTTCTCATATAATAAGATTACACACACACACATGATCACAACATATATATTTGTTTAAAATAATATATACAGAATATGTTTTTCAAATTTCAAAACTACACCTTTTATAGATATATATTTTTAGTATTGTTCATGAGTAACAATTTTTTGATTAAATATTATAGATTTTAAAAAGGATAATCTTATGAAAGTAAACATGGAACCAGATCAAGATGGTGTAGTAGAACCTAGAGTTTGAATGTGGTAGTAGTATATGTCTCCAGATAATGATGTGAATAATCACATAGGAATAATTCTACTGATACTATTTAAGAATTACCTGATGATTATTAGAGGATATGTAAGTTTTTCTTCATAGAGAAATGTAAGAGTGAAAGTATGTATTCTCAGATGTTTTCACTATTCATCAGAAGGTTCAATTGAGGTGGTGGAACTTACATTATTTCCACGATCAAGTGGAGGGTCAACCACAAATATTAGATGGTGGTGAAACCAGTTGA
This sequence comes from Viscum album, assembly GCA_963277665.1. NCBI lineage: Eukaryota > Viridiplantae > Streptophyta > Magnoliopsida > Santalales > Viscaceae > Viscum > Viscum album. The sequence continues at coordinate 1,343,276,044 of OY728161.1, forward strand.
ACTAGAATATTGTTTTAATGTTCATATATAAAAATATGGGCATGGGTCTTTTGATTGTAACTTTAATTATGTGCACTTAAGTCTTGGTTATATTATTCATTGGATATCTATTGTGATATATTGTTTCCTATTTTATTAAATTTTCTATTTTCTATGAAATATGATTAATTTATAATCCTTGTAAATCCATTTTTTCTTTCATGATTTACTTCAATTTAGTTCTTTTTTGCATTTAGGTTCCCGGTATGAGTGCCTGCTTTTTTAGTAGGTGTATGAATGGGATGATTTTTCTTCCCAGTTCTTGATACACTTATCTATTTATATAAGTTTTAAACCATTTTATATTTTTAAACTATGTTTGAGGTTGGGATTGAAATTTCAATTTTTATAGATTTTTTGGAATCAAATTACTATATCTGACATGACATGTGGTATCAGTGCATAGTTTAGTGTTCTGAAGGGTATATGAGATAATTAATTATAGAAAATTTGAGTTATAAAAATCTTAATATTTTCTAATTCAATGGGATTTTTTTGGTATTGTAAAATGGAATTGGAAGATTTAAAATCGTGCCTTCATAAGTTCAAAGGATTATACATTGGTTTCATGAAGACACATGAGGAGTAATTTCTATTCTATAATGATCCCGATCTTTTTAAAATTGAAAAAATTCAAAATCAATAGACAAATTAGAGTTTTATTGACTTGAAAAGAGTAAATTGGGTGATGTATAGATGATTATCACCTATTATTTATCCTTCTCCACCCATTTTGTGAATACAACTACCAAATTAATGGTTAAGATTTATGACATTTATGATAAAACCTTTATAACAAATAAAGTGTTTTTGATGTGAAGAAAATTTGTTATGATGTTTTTGGAACGAAATTAAATGGATAATCATGTCAATTACTTCAACATGATTTTATTTTAACTTAAATTAGTGAATATGGGGTTCTATGAAGGTGTGTGGGTATTGATTCTTCTTTCATCACTTCTAAAATCCTGGTATGTGATGGTGACTTTTGTACGTAACTCAAGTGGTAAAAATAAATTTTCCTTTTAGGAAATCCATTATTTGATCCTAAATAAGGATATCTATAAAAAGGAAGTTTCATGTTTAAATAGAAGTGATTTAATTATATAATGAATAAGATGCTCTACCTGAATATTTAAGAAAAAGAGAGGAAAATAGAAGAGATATAATCCAAGGTAATTCATATGGTCTTGGTGAATCCACATGATAGTAACTCCAAAAATCAATCTTCCATTTTATAGGAAAACTCCACAGCTAATTTGGAGAATGACACTTTGATTATAAGTGTCATGATTTCAATGGATTCAAAGATCATTAACATTGGATCTTTATTTAATATAACTTTGTAAATATGATTAATATGAAATTATGTGTCTATTATCCTTCACAATCTCTACCTTATAAATGGATAGGTTATTGAGGTTGTTGTAAAATGATATTTGGGCATTAAAATGTAGAATGGATGTCTATTGAATTTATAAGGCGTCTGACGCATACCATATTTAAGGAATAACTTAACTTCTATATCATCTTAATTATGCAAGATTATATAAAATATTTTTGTATGATGTATGGTAAACCACACAATGTTCCATGGTTTTGTACTATGGTGTGAAAGACATAACATTGTACCTAATTGGGGTTCTATAAGGTATCATTCATTCTAGAATAAAAACATCTAGAAGTTCAATGTTGTGGCCTGGATATATTGGTAACATTTGTGAGACTATTTTATGAACCCTGGATTCTAAATGATTATTTAATATTGATCACATAGAGTATGTAACATGTATGGGTTTCATCTAGTGCAAGTAGCGAAAGGTGTTGTTCAACATCTAAGAAAAGAAACAAAGAATTGGAAGTTCAAGTTGGTTCATATAGATGTCTGGGGACCATCACCAGTTTGGTCTCCCGAGGGTTCAAAATACTATAGCACCTTCATAAATGATTTGATAAAGAAATTTTGGGGTTTTTTCCTTAAAAAAAAGCTCGATGTGTCTTATAATTTAATTAGATGGAGATTCATTGAGGAAGATGATCCTGAAAATAAGTAGATAATATATTTGGTTTAATAATGGATGTGAGTATTGAGGAATAGATTTCCTAAAAATATGTTGGATGAGTGGAATTATGATGGATAAGTTTGTGCTCAAAACACTTGATAACAATGTAATTCTACAATAGATGAACCGAATATTTAATGAGATATCCAAGATAATGAGGTTAATGTATAGATTTTAAATGGAGTTTTGTGCTAAGGTGGTTATATATATGGCTAATCTTATTGATAAATGTCTTTCCAAACTAATGGGGAAACAACATATAGAATAAATTTTATAAGGATGAATATTGGTCTTCTCTCACATAAAAGTTTTTGGATATATTGCATATTCCCATGTCAATGCCAGATGTCAGTAAAAGTTGAAAGTATGTCCTAGATATGTCTCTTGGTTCAATATGGTGACAAAAATATTGTTTTAAAGATTTTGGATAAAAATCAATGGAAATTTATCAATGTTTTAAACATCATCTTTAATGAGGATATCTTTTTTAAATGTTGGAATGATGTAGAAGACAATATTTAGAGAAAATAACCAATGGGGAAATCTAATGTTGAGATGATCAAAGGCCATGTGGTTCGATTACTTAGGTTTCACAACAGATAATGTTTTTTCTATAAAACCACAATTTAGAATGTAAGATTTTGCGTATGTTTTGAAAGAATCATTACTCAATGTATCAAAATACTTTCAGAAAAATAAAGCTCATGGTAGGGTTTTAAATGAAGAATGTTATGAAGGAAGGGAACCTCCATATTTGTAGTGGCCTTCCAGGTTTAAAATACTAGTGTAGTTGTAGTATTCCAAAATAAACTTTGTATTCATTATATATTATAGTTAATTTGATAACTTTAGTGAGGGAAAAAGTCTAATTGAATTTTTATAGTGGGAGTTAGAAATAGAAGAATATATTTACCACTTACATGATTCTAATACATGGGAGATAATGAAATTATTCTAAATAAATAAATAACATTATAAAAAGAGGGTTTATCATATTAAGGAGGAATTAAATGGTAGATTATGGTAAAAATAATGACTGCCTATGAAGGTATTTCCATGATAAAATGATATGTACTTTGGAAAAATATTCTCATATATTGTCAAGTATATGAAGATTAACATGGTGATTAAATAATAAATTGAGGCTTCGACCTCAACCTTTGAAAAAAAATCACATTCCTTAAAGAATATTTTGAGGAATAAAAGTACATGGAGGAATTGAATGGTTTCATACTAAAATTGAATGGGGTTCCGGTAAGAAAACTTTGTATGAGATTAAATAGGCACCATGGTAGTGAAATTATAAATTTTATAACTTCATGATGAAATCGGAGTTCATCCTGATAAATGAAGATCATTTCTATTATCAGAATGTGTGTGGTGATCGAATTTCTATCAAAGTTATTCTCTATAATAATGAATTACTCTTAACTATACCTATAATGTAGATGGTAAAAGGGTTGAAGTGTGATTTTACTATATTTTTCCAGATTAAGGATCTTAGTTTATAAAAATATTTTTTGGGGATGTATATCAAAAGAGAGTAGAGTTTCAAAACATCGATCTTATATCGGTTATATTACATCAAGAATGTTTTTGTGTGAATCATAATGAGTGTATAGAAGATTACAATAAATATATTTTTTAGACACTTAAAATATTCAAAAGAGAATATTAATAAATTATCTAATAAGGATAAGTATATGGTGATGGTTCTATATGCATTGGTGGTAGTGATTAAGATGTATTCAATGGTTTGTATCAGTACTGATATCACTGTATTTGTATGTGTGGTTAGTGTTGTATATGTACTCAAATGGGTATATCATACTCCATGTTGTACCCTAATTCATAGACTATGATATTTATAAGATGTATATAACAAAGGATTGAGATTACATTACCTCTAATGTAATATGAAACGGGATTATGATATTAAGTGCATGGACACCAACACATCTTCCAACTGGAATGTGTTCACTTATGAATCAACTAGTCAATTAATTTATGTATGTAAAAACATATTATGATCACTAAAACATTCCATGATCATAAAGCAAAAGAAGCACGAATTTTTGGAAATTCGGGTTGGATTCCATGCAATGAAATCTGGTCCTTGTCCCCCTTCATTGAATGAAAGAGCATATACCAAGGTTACGACTCTTCTATTGGTTGAAGGGTGTGTGATAAAACCATTGAAAAAAATGTATTCCCTCATGGTTATCCATTTAGATTTAATGAATAAGGTTCTAGAACACCATTTTAGTTTATGGGAACCTTGCATAGCATATGAAGATTTAGGTGGCCGGTTTCATCTATGTATAGGAAAGAGTACATGGCTATTGTGTAGTGATCTCCATTAAACATGCTCAACCGAGGCCAATAGAGATGTAACTCATATCACAAAAGGTATTCTTATTTATTTATATTTAATATTCTTCAATTTATATTAATTTGAAGATGATATATCAGAAAAGACAATGGGAGTCTCCCACTATGATTATCATGAGATTATCCCATAAAACCATGTCAGTGGTATCAATGAAAAGATCATATTCAAATAGAAATATTTTTTTACTATTTTTATGAATAAAATTAATATCGTGATATGCAGTAGGTTGTATCATAATGTATGATAATAAATGGTTTTATATCAACCATTGGATCAATATTTCAATCTACCTAACACTACATTATTGGATAACATAATGTTCTAATTATTAGTCATTGGTTATAATTATTGTGTACCATATAACACCATACTATGAAATTCTATGGTTTTTCTCAATGCTGTAAGTTACGATATAGGTGATGTCATAGGTTATGATTGAATTGAATGTTGTGAAAAAATAGATTATTGAATCATAATAGTGAAATAATGTATGTCACCAATTGTGATATGGCCCAACATAAATGTCATCAAAGTGATCTGTTTAAGTTGTGTTGTGCACAACTTGTGAGCATATATCCTATCATTGGATACAATTTGGATCCTATTTATGGATTTTGTTGAAAAAATGTAATATTAATACAGATCTTTTTTAGGGAATCCATATCATATTTAACATGAGTCATACCTTATGATAGGGATACTTGTATGATTCTTATAAGGATTTTCAAAATGTACATACAAATCACTAGCACCTATATAATATTATATAAATAGTTCTTATCTAAGAATTATTGGAAATCCACTTAGGATTAAAACTGGATAGTTTTTAATTAATATCACCTATATAAATCATAAATTATTATTTAATGATAATTTAAATAAAATTTAACATTTATTTATTAAATTATTATAGTTTATAAAATGTTTAGAAAATATATGTTTTTCTTGGAAAAGTATTGACATGAATTGGTCATCCTATTCCTGCACCAAGAAATTTATTAAAAGAAGAAAAGTTATAATACAAGAACGAGGTGTAGAAAGAACATACAAACAATAAATCTAGGAGAGTACAAGATGAAATTTTTAAGAGAAGCAAACCAAAAGCATGAGTTTCCTTAAAAAATATCTAAACCATTCTGGCAATATGTTGTCTTCTCAAGTGAGGATAGTTGTAATCCATTAATGGAGCTGCTAGCAACACCCTGGAAATGTAGAAATACTGATGCAAGGCTTTACTATTGTTTGAAGAACGAGATATTCAATGAGAAAATAAATGGTTAGTCAAGCCAACACATTCACCAAAGATCAATGCATGAAGAAGACTCAAGTTGAAGCAAGAGAAGAAAAAAACATGACCCATTGAACTATCACTGAAATTCAGAAAATTTATTATGTTTTGACCACCCATACAAGATAATATATATTCCCCCATATCCTCCTTCATGAAAGAGCAGGTAGTTGAAACTCTTTGGGAAGGAAAACCTCAAAAGAAGCAGCCCCGAAGGATAATAAAAACAATGGAAAAATAATCAGAGGACATTAGCATAGAAGACACAATGTTGCTTCAGGTATACCAAAAACATTGGTCAGAGGAGACATCATTAAAAATTGTAGTCACTGAGAGATAAATCTTTAGAACATGGATCTACCTCCACTAGAAACATTTCAACAGAATTAAGAAGTGTAAACATCTATAAAAAAAGAGATAACCAAATGAAAACTACTGTATCAAAATAAAAGGGAAATAGATCGATGTTCTTGAACCATCAAAAGCAGGTTGCAACATTAGAGAGATCGTCATCGCAAAAGAGAGAAGTCTGTTCTGAGTAAACAAAATCATAGGTAAAAACACCCCACCATCCAAGAATTTCCAGGTAGAACAAATAACCTTGTGAAGTCCAATGCGGCAACCACCTTGGGTGAAGACCATCAGTTCTATAATAAACAAAAACACAGAAAAACAAGCCCCCCTCATCAGTAGGCAGTAATAATTGAATTAAAATAAGATCAATTCCAAAAAGAGAAATTTGAGGCACCAACAATGGTCCCTGAAACTACAAAAGAATCTTTCTCAACATGGGAAAATAGAGAGACTCATTGCCATGGAATATCTCTAAAATTAAAGTGAGGATTAATTTTATATTCCTATACCAATTTTAGGAAAATTATTTCTCTGATTTGATGTATTTTTCCACAGTTATTTCACCATTCTTGTATCTTTCGAATACTATTGTTCCTTGATCATCTATCCAAGCTTTCGGTTCATCCAAAACCTCCTCAAAATATTATTAATCATCTCTCATAGCTGGGTTAGTGTTTTCATTATCACTATTGTCACTCGAATTATCTTCACTAGAGGATGTACTAGAATTATCAGCAGACAAAATCTGTGGAGAGGTATCTAGAGTCATCTTTCTAGAAGCCTCTAAAGATCTAGTAACCATTGTTATCTCAAGATTAGAGTAATATATACATTTCTAAGTCTTCTTTGGATTTGGAATAATTAATCCATCTGAGTCAATAATCAACTTTTTACATTTTTTGGAACTCGATTTTAAGTAATCATCCTATATTAGACAAGATTGATCACAAACATCATGTGAAGGCTCGCAAAAATCAGAGTGGACACTGTTCTTCTTCTATTGGGAGAAACTATGAGGTTCATTATATTCCTTCTAAACACCCACTAAAGTGGGGGAAATTGTGATAGAATCTAAATCAGTGTTAACTATATTAAAAAAATCCGAAAGTTCATTATTCTCCGAAAAAGGTCTCACTGATTGTCCAAACTATTCATTTCCTCCATCGTAAGAATTAACCTCCAAATGATTCTTATTGACATCAATTTGATCTCGAAGGGGGTCTTTCATCCTAAAAGGTCCACTAGTAACTGTATGACATTCATTTCCTTCTTATATATTTCATTTTTCTTTTTCAATCAATGTTAGTTTATGTGTCAGTGGATGAACTAATCTAGTTTCACAATCAACCTTGGAATGTTCAACCCTATGGATGAAACTGAAATAGGAAGACAAATGCTTATAAATCACTTCATGAAATAACCCATAATTTCCATTTTGTATCCATTTTTAGGATGGGAGCATTCGGGAAACATCAATCCCAGCAAAAATCCAAGAAACAAAGGGCCTTGATAGATTCCTCATTGCAAATTCATGTTTAAGAGGAGTTCCAATAAGACTAGTCATTGGAAACAAAGTAGTTTTCTTAAACAAATAAAAGGGTAAAATGGGGAATCCAAGAAAAACCATATCAATAGGGGATCCATAGAATGATTGTAGTATAGGGTCCATTTGAGAACTTTTATAGAACAACCTCCGAAGACCCATGATCTTCTTTCCCAAATTCTATAATAATAATTTTCAGAAGATAATATAAAAATAACACTAGATGAATTTATTAATCCTATATGGAAGCCCATAAAACCTATAACTTTGAGCGATTTCCTTAAATAAATCAGGGATTGGTGACATTTGATGAATTTCCCAATGAGTTTTAATTATAAGTATGAGGAAATAAGGATTACCTCATTTTATATGAATGATATCGCATGATTCCCTTTATGTCGAGAGAGATTTGACTTGATGCGTTGAACATAATCTATTGCAACATTAACATCGGTATCTTTGGAGGATTTTTTGGTGAAAACATTAGTGAATGTTTGAAGATTAGTATTAGGGCTAGTTTGGCAGGGATGATACAAAAAGAAAAGAAATTATATTGACAAGATAAATTGGGTTCTCATGTTTGGAAAGATAATTTTAAGAGGAGACAAATAATAAGGGGAGAAGTGTAGAGAAATAGATTTCTCTCTTGCTATTGTTTTTAAATCACCCCAAAATTGAGATGATTTGGAGGGAAATGATGGTGGAGGGTTGTTAATATTTTAAAATTCTAATTTTATCCCTATTTTCTACATGTATCATAATATAATATCTTTTCTTTTCATTTAAAAAGATTCACCAAACAAGATGGAGAGAAATCAGAATCATTTCTTTTCTTTTAATAAGTTATTGATCTAAACGCAAGGAGAGAAATCAGAAACATTTCTTTTCTTTTATAAAATATCAAATAATTTCTTTTCTTTTTCTAAAATCTCACCAAACACAATGTTAGGGTTACTTGGTGGATCTCCCAGGAGTGGGCTTAGCATCTATGATGACATCTTCATTTATAAAATATAAGTGTTAGGAATTATAAATAGTATATTATCACATAAAAATTAAACATAAAATGTTCATATTTTTATCTCACGTTAATTAAATAATTAAATAATTAATTAATTTAATCTTTTTAGATACTCAGTTTCTTAATTTTTTTATGAAATTTGAATATTGTGTATGATTTAATTTATATGATAAATTGATTCTTATAAATTTTTGTTCAATGAATTTAATTCTAGGTATAACAACATATAATTTATTTTTCATCTAACATGACTTTAGATTGTAATTAATGTTATTATCTTGAATTTATTTATTAAATATATTTTTTACGTATCAAGTATTATATTTATTATGGAATTAGAATCTTTATTGAGTAATGTATACTATGTAATGGGACTTCAGGTTGAAATTCCCACTATCGTGGAGGTTTATTACCTACTCTAAAAAAAGTGGGGGTCAAATATTTTTTTCACTAGGCTTAATCATATTTTGATTTTTATTTTCATATAATTTTAATTATTTACATAAAAAGATTATGTACCTTATTCATGAGATTCATCTATATGTGTGTAAATATGTTTGGATTATATTTTTGGGTGTGTAATACAAACTATGAGTTGTGTAAATATTTACACATTAATTTAATTTAAATATATTTATTTGGTTGAAAGAATAGAGATTCCAAAATAAGATCATATAAAGAATTCATACATAAAAGAAAATAAATTGGATATAATTTTTTCCTGGTATGTAGTAGTTATGGATTTAATATGAATATGATGTATATTAAATTGGTTAGTCATTTTAGTGAGTTGTGTAAATATTTACACATTAAGGTTTATCTAATCAACTATCCAAGATACATATATGATATTATTGAGATGATTCCCTACCAAAATAACTAGGTGGTGATAGAAATGAAAATAAAGACTCCTCACTAAGTAAATTATGGATATTTTACCACTAAAAGAAATGATATATGGGCTCATCAATTTATTGGGATTAATTTCATTGAAATATCTTGATGAAAAGATATAAATCATGATAGTCACCCATAGATATGTCTTCATTGTATATTATGATTTACATCAAGTTTATCATTTTGTGGTCTCTTATAGGTATGACCTATAAAACTATTCTAGTTTTGTATCTAATGTTTAGAACTGTTTTTAGGGAGAATCATTTTGAACATTTTAATATTATTTTTATAGAAATAAATGTATCAAACTTTTACTTATGGGTATTAGATACTGGTTTTGTATCAAAAATTTTTGCTGACAAACACAGAAACAAGGATATGAGAGAATTGAAAAAGTGTGATGTAGATTAATGTGTAACCAATAAGGAAAGAGTTGATTCATTAGAGGTAAATATTTATGACATAAGACTACTGATTGGATTATTTCTAAAATTATAAATTTTTTATGACTTTCCTACCATAAACGAAAAATTGATTTCTCTATCTTGTTTGGACAAGATGTGATTTTATACACTATTAAGAATAAGATTTCTTCTATATAAATGAATAATTTTTTTCTGTCACTTGAAAAATAGTAAATAGTTTATAAATTTAGGGTATGGATAATATTATCTATAATATTCTAAATAAAAAGGCCAAGGTTGATTCTATCCCCTTTTACCTTTGGAATTTTCATGTTGGACATATAAATGAGAAAATCATTCGAAGAATCAACAAATATGGTTTTTTGAATCATTCTATCATGAACCCATCTACTTTTACCCCACCTAGGATGTAAATAAAGAGATGGAGTGATCCCTAAATCCCACCTCCCACAATCAGTGAGGTGTTTACTACCACCTAGGGTATACAACACACATATGGGAGACATTACTCGTATAGATGATTTAAGCTTAGGAGATAAGAGGAGACTAACCGGTCAACGCCGTGAATATATATATATATATATATATTTACAATAAAATAAATGATTCATAAATATAAAATATAAAATATAAAGAACATAAATGAGGACCAAATCTAAAGAACCAATAAATTTACAATACATATCCAAGATACCCAAATAGTAGTTATAAGATCCAATTAACTATCCATAAAACACATAAAAAAAATATGGTGGGGTGAGAAATTTGGGAGTACTCAACAATATGATCCTTCAAAAAAAATATCAACATCCATGTTAAAAAAAATAAATTGTTTACATGAGTGAAACAATCGAGTAAATAAAATCAAGTAAAGTTATAAACAATAGAAATCAAAACATATGAAAATAATGAGTTCATGTTTTACTTTTTCATTTCCACAACATCATAAACCAATACCGTAAAAAAAAAAAAAAATATAAACATCCATAACCATCACCTCATCAACCATTCTCTGAGCTAAATAATTTTCACCACTAATATTACTTATTAGTAGGGCTGCTGCACCAAAATGTGCTTGAATAAAGATTGAAAAAACCTCCCTATCTAACCAATAATGTTATAATGAATCCACATCAACCATATACTATTATCACACATCTGTATACCACATAATCCAAACCATTTCCATAACCATGACCCCAAGTCTACTTTTCCATCCATAAGTTATTAGTGTAACATAATCACCAAGGAAATCAATATCATTCCCACATTCTGTTTACGTAACCCACATAAAATTAAAATAATGGAATCATACTCATCACAATAGGATATATTGGACATATTTTGCAACATCTTGAGTTTTTTAATTGAAGACACTATGTTCGATAGCTTACATGATATGCCACATCGAACTTAACCAAACAAAAAAAATATTATTATTTGATAACCTATTTGATAAAATTTTGGGAATGAACGGTATTAATTGAATGATGAAAAAATGGTTTATACAAGTTTATAATGAATTTGTTAGTGAATAATTAATTATAAATAAATCTTAAACAATTTTTAAATAAAAGAAACATTTTACTGAAAAACTATTTAAAAACAAATAAGTGAGTTTATAAAGTAATAAAATCAATATGGTTGAGTTTTATTAATGAAATATATATGCAATATATAAAATTTAATGTTTAATATTAATCTTATATGTTTTATAGACATGGAATCAGAATAAATTCAATTTTTCAGATAAAAGAAGTATTTTTCAAAAAATGAATTTTTTCCACCTATTAATGAAGAAACCGTTTTAAATATTTTTTGAAAATTCCATATGTTATATTTTAAAAAAATTCTTATTTTTATGCTTTACATCAAAATTTATTTTGGATAATTTTTCGGTATTTTTCTGATAACTTTCATATTTAAATGAATAGTGAAAAATACAGCATTTTAATTCAAAACTATTTTTTCGTCTAATTTAATAATTTTATTAGAATATATTTTTAATAGATTTTAAAATATATTTAGATTAATTTTTTATCATTTAATCCAATTTTAGACTTTGGAATCGATTTCAAATTAAAACTAGATATAAAAACATTTCAAAATATTGAACGTTTCACTTTATAACCCCTCTTTTTATTTTGATCTATGGAATTAATTTCAAATACAATTATTCCAATTATGGTAATTGAATTAGGTAAAATAGATTAAATATTTGGAAATATAATGTCTAAATTAGGTTGTAGAGTAAATTACATTTTTTGGTATAAAAAATTTACCATGGTAAAAAAAACTATTTATCGCGGTATAGGTAAAAAATGAAACATGTTAAAGTTAAACAGGTAAAGGATTGAAATACCTAAGAAATAAAAAATTTAAAGGTTGGTTAGGTTTGGATTGACCCTAAAAATCCTACATAGCATTAATTTAATCTCTAATTTGTTTAAATTAATTCCATCTCAATGTGGGTAGCATTAAATATAAAATAATCAATAATTTAATCACTTGAACCAAACTATACTCATGTATAAATACCACCCCTCACCTCCCCATTTCGACCCAGAAAGAATTTTAGATCCTAAAATCTCTGAAGAAACCTCTTCTCCTTAATCTACCCATGTCTAAGTGCATTAGGTCTCATCAAAATACCAAATCCAAAGTTCTCAAACGTCTTTCAAGGAGGTTATATTCAAGATAAAAATAAAGATTATACGTGAAGGGTCAGACTCAAGGTAAGGGAATTCTTAACCCAATTTACTTTATTTGGGATAAAATTATACTTCTTTATTATTTCATTTAACTATTATATGAGGAATAAATTTTTAATACCTTATCTGTCACGACCCGACCCTACTCAGGCTCGAGCCGTAACTACCCCAAGCCCGCCTCCATAGGCCAGGGGCTGGCGACTAGCGCCGAAGGCACAACAACTCGGGGAGGCCTTTTCCTAAGTACCTGTACACACACAGATGCAGCAAAGTCAATGAAGAAGTGCAGATTAAAAGAAAAGGCAAGTAAAGAAAAAGGGAAACTGCTATATATAAACCACAAAGTGCATCGACCTCTACAAGTACAAAGAAAACTGAAGGTACACTGAAAAGTAAAGGGGCAAAACACGGGCCCAATCAGAAAAGTGCCACAACCCGGCAACAGGTAAACAAAAGAAAAACAGCTGGAAGGGTCCCCCACCTGGAACCGGACTCTGACCACCGCACGTGGTCCAAGCTCCCAAGATCCTAAGCTCCTCTGACATCACGACCAACCTGTCCATCATCTAAAAGGGCACACCAAGTGAAGGAAAATCCCAAGCATGGGTGAGTATAAAAATACTCAGTAAGATACCCCGAAGGCTCGAGGGAGCAACGAAGGAGGTACCGAAGGGGGAGCAGTAGAGAGAACAAGAAAAGTAAAGGAGTACAACAAGGGGTGCTGTGGAGTAATAGTAGAGAGTCCAGCTCAACCCAACAAGAGAAAGGAGGTAGACTCATCCAGACACATGGACCTGGAAACAGTGAGAATATAAACTTCCTGTCGAGTCTTTTCTACCTATAGCAGGAGAGTAGACTCGTCCAACCACGAGAAGCTAGACACGGAAATCACGTGGTATACCCCGCACGTCTTGGCCTCTCTTGGAAGGAGAGTAGCTAAAACCCAAGGGGTGAGTACTGGAAAAAGGTATATACATATTCATATGCTCAACAAGAATCCTGAAACAAGGCCGTAAGGGGATCTCCATCCCGTAGCTCAGCCCAAGAAAAGAGAGTAGCCAACAGTCCCAGAAGAAAACTCCATCGATGCCCAGCATCCCACACGTCTGCCCCAAACCGCAAGCCAAGGGACTCAATCACCACACTTCGACACTATCCACTTTGGGCATCACTGACTCGCCAACCACATCTCTTCACTTACACGGGAGTGCACACGTTCACACGCCAAGGGTTCTCTGCAAACACGGCGAGAAGAACCACCATCAGGGCGCCTTTCATGCTTCTGCTTTTAATAAGATTACACAAGAGGCTCCACACAACCAAACAGATTACACCGTTGAAATCCTCATGGAAAGACACGTGAGATAGACTACTTACTCACCCGGAATGGTCAACCGGTGAAAAAGGTACTATTCACCGTAACCAAACCCGTGTGGGCCCACCACAAGATCCCGAAACTGAACAAACGAATCACGCCACTATGATCCCCTCGGAAAAACACATGGGATTGAATACTCAACCGCCCAAAATGGATACCCGTTGAAAAATGTATTATTCACCGTATCCGGGTCGGGTGGGACCCACACCACGTCCCCGAAAAAGGTCGTGCGAACTGCACCATCGCTATGCTCTCGAAAAAACCCGTCAAAAGCACTACTCACTTGAGTGGGACGGATGCCGGGAGAAAATGATTCATTCCAGCTTATCGCGCACAAGCGGTACTACGCGGGACCCACATCCTGGTCCCGAAACTCAACGGACGGATCACACCATTGCAATCCTCTCAAAAAAGCACACAAGATGGACTATTCACTTGTCCAAAATGGTCGCCCGGTGATAAAGATGGAAAATCACCGTCGACGCCCAAACGACCCTCGAGGGCCCCGCACCATCGTGCCAAATTAGAGTGGGCGGATTGCACCACTGCAATCCCCTCGGAAAAACATCCAGAAATGACTGCTCGAACGCCCTGAACGGATGTCCGATGACAAATTCATGAAACGCTGTACGCAGCTCAATAGACGGGCCGTGGGGCCCACGCCTCAACTTCGGCCTCAATGCCTGAAACAACCCTGGAAAGCTCCGCCTTAGTGCCAGGGTCCCAACGCCACTGACGACGCTTAAATCAGACGTCAGACGCGTTCGCGCCGTCCAAAACAAGATTCATCCGTAGAACATCAATTAATTTAAAGACGCGTTGCGGCTCCGAGGCCCCTCATTTCGGGAATTAAAAATTCCCCAAACCATCTCAAAAACTTCGTCTCGTTTTAAGGAGCGCATCGCCACTGACAACACGTGAATCCGACACTCGTATTGCGAGTTATGATGTTTTTAACATCATTAGACGAAGGCGGGGGGGGGGGGGGGGGGGGGGGCTAGGCCGGCCCACCCCCTCCAAGCCGGTGGTCCACGGCTGGGTTGCCCGGACCGGCCGGTCCACCGCGGCCCGCGGTTCGCCGCGCGGGCCGCATCGCGTCAACTCAGACCAGCTCGGCCGGTCTGCGTTTGATCCACGAGACCCGCGGGACGCGGGTCTCTGCCGGCTGGACGGGGTCGCGACGACCCCGGGTCTTCGCGCGTGCCGCTGATCGGCGAAGCCGGCCAGTCCAACTCCCCTCGTCCCCCGTGTATGCCGTTGAAGCACGGCCAGCCCACCGCCACCTGCTGAGGAACTGGCTGACCACCCTGAAGCCATCCGCCGACCACCCTGGTCCGCCGCGCCGCCTGAAGCCCGAGCCGCCGCCGCCTGGAGCTACCGGAAACTGCCGGAAAACCCCCAGAACTCCCGAAATTCCCATAATCTTCGCCGGACCGATGCGGACTCCTCGGAACATGGATTTTGATTCTGAAAGAAGCGATTAAAAGAATAAAATGTGTACTACACGACCATGGAATTTTATCGAAGAGAAAACAACGAATAGATGCTAAAATTGGGGTTCAAAGGGGGGTTCGAGACTTAAACCTCAAACAAACACCGCCTACCTCTTGGGCGTTTCCTGGAGCTTCACGGAGGATCTTCCGCCACGCCGACGCCTTGAAGGAGATTCCTCGCCGGAGATGGAGGAGAGGGGAGGGTTGCCGCACCAGGGAGAACCACCAAGAGGGGGGGGGGGAGAGGTGTTTAAAAACAAAACACTTAAACCCCCGCTCGTGGGCCCCGTACCCGAACCCTCAGCAGGGCCGAGGTTAAGCCTCTCCTAGGGTAAAAACCACCTCCCGAGCACAATGGAACCCTCAGAATTTTAATCTGAGACCCAGTTCAAATGTTATTAAACTTGGCGCCCGAGGCCGCCATATTACGAAAACGCCCCTGGGGCCATTTTTCACAGATGAGCCACGCCCGAAAATCTTACACCCATCCTAGGGTAAACGACACGTTCCGGACTCAACAGTGCCATCGGTTTTCCAATCCGAGCCACCGTTTAAGAGATAATTGAGTTCCACCATCAAATGAATAAATTAATTAACTTAATTATCCGTTTAACGTTCCGAAACCGAGCGAGGGGTCCAAACATCCCCCACCGACTATAACGAACCATACTTTACATACATTGTTAATACTTCAAAATTTAAGCATACTTATTACAACATATAACAAAACCACAAAAGGACCGTATAGGTATATTGTCTTTAGAAACTGGGAAACTTAAACAACTGGTTCATAAAGCGTCTACATTATCTCCCATTTATTTCATCATATCTATAGTCCCTTTTGGAATATCTTACTTAATAACCTTCTTCCTGACCTGGGGAAAGAAAACAGACAAAAGGGTGATCTCAAATGCTCAGTAAGGGTAAACAAAATAAATATCAATCACATCATATTCATAAGAACATAACTTTTGAAAATATTAACCTGCAAAAGAGAGCATAATTTCATAACATGGGATAAATCATAGTAGTGAAATGGAATCCCAATAATCATAACATAAAACATGAAACTTTGTGGCATACACACATAATCATAGAGAATCATTTCTTATTAGTCAATACTTATTGCCAAGACTATCTTAGTGGACAAAGTCCATTTCTGAACCGAGTTCACTCCTCATTTCAGTGCTGTTTCACTGAACTGGTATAACCTACCGTTCCAGCCATGTCTATCTCATGAGATATAATATCCTTACCCAATGCATTGGAGGGAGATATAGGTCCCACCCATCTCATAATGATACCATTCTGATGTGCGCCACAAATTCATAAATCATATATCATTGCATAACCCTTGTAATAAAAATGGGATTCTTAAACAACATGACATCATAAAACAATTCATATAAGATAAAAGAATTCATAAAAATAAATCCATCACAACATAATCAAATCAATGTAATAATAGGGAAATAAACATAACCCTATATTATCTTAGATGGAAAATAATTTTGATAAAACACTTGAACTCCATTCTTGAGGAAAATATCCTTTCTACTTCAAATTTTTTTTCCTTTCTTAAAATGTCATACAATTTTAAACTAAAAGAAGTTGATTAAAAATAAACTTGAAAACTTGTAAAGGAAGATTCTTGGAAATAATCTTTTAAAAATCCATTCATGCCGTACATGTTAAAAAAACATTATTCTCTTACTTTAGTCGGAAAAGTCAAAAAGTACCTCGTACGAAAAACGACAAAAGATTCCTTTAATATCATTTACTAAAAACTCACCGAAGGGTAAAATTGGATATAAGCTATTTTAGAAGGATATAAATATTACATATTTAGGAAACATGGATGTGAATGATAAATATTCCCCAGTAAATTATGAAGTATAAACAATCTCGAATAAAAATTGAGATTGTGAGATTTTCCCTTACCTCAGGTCCGATATGCTTCGTAAGTGTCTGAACCTCATGTATAATGATTTAAATAATGTTATTTAATTATTCCAGAATCATACTTATTGTTATTATATCATATATGGTCATATTCTTAGCTTCTTATTAGTAATATTTCATTACTACTTGTTATTCGGGTGTTTATTACTTTTTGTTCTTATGCGTGTTTTGTCGAATAAATTCTTATTCTTCTCTTTAGGTTATAGATAACTCATTTCCAGAATGGTATTAGTGTAATATATATCATATTAATTCATTCAATTCATTTATATAATCATTATGAAATGAAGATCATGTAGAACGAGCCGCATCACATCGTGGAGACGGTATTCCGTACGTACGCACGAGTGATGATATCATTCCTATGATCGTGGAATTGTATTGGAGTATATGTATACTATTTCAGAACCAATATCACTTTATAATAGTCATATATAGTCATTACTTACACCATTATACCCATCCAAGTAAGGTGGTGGTGGAAAATAGATTACACCACGGCGTGGAGACGGTATTCCGTAAGTACGCATGCGCGGTGATTTCTTTTTCCGTAGGATGGATAGATGGTGAAATAGGTTTGTTTCATACTTATAATAACATATCACTATATGAGTGATACTGATTTTATTACTTTATAATGACACAACTAAAGAAGAAGTAGTGGAAGAAGAAATAAAGATGAAAGAATCGGTAATGGACATTACCTCTTCTTTGAAGTGCTTCTTTGAGAACTCATTTTAGGGCACTAAAATAGGTCTTTGAAGATGACCAGAACCTCTAGGATGTTTCTAGGGAAGTGGGGAGGATAAATTGGCAGGGTTTGTCCGAGATTGAAGGCTCAAATTGGTGTGAGGAAGAGGGGGAGGAGGTGCCCTTTTATAAGGGAGGAGAGGGGCACCTTTGGAATAACTAAAAATATTATTTTATTATAAAGTAAAATTCGGTTTCTAATAGCTCCAAATTGATATATTTAGAATCTAAGGTGGGTAGGGGTCTAAATCCTCTCATCCAATAGAATTTAGACAAGTTTAGGTATCAATTTTAACCTTATCATTTAGATTTAACTTTAAGTTAGATAATTTAACTTTTACCGTGTCTTCTTGTTTTCTTACACTATAAGGTTAATAAACTTACTGTATCAAGCCAAACGAACCCCAAGATGTTTATTATTAATATTTATAACCTTATTTTAGTCAATGTGCCTAACCTTAGATTTTTAGTAATAAAATAACAATTAATAATATAATATTTGTTTTAAAAAACTATTTTATGTCAATTTTAACACTATTTAGTAATTGATTTTTGTGAAAATCATAACAGAATGATTAGTTCGAAACAAGTTACTTAAATCAATACTAACATGTCATATTAACCTTGAAAATTAGTGTAATTCATAAAAAGTCTCAAATTACATTTATTTGGGTATTTATAACATCAATTATGTCAATATTTCATTAATAAGATAATTACTGCACCATCATTGTGTCATAAATAAATTAAATTATTTAATGTCTAAAAATTACAAATAAAATACGATTATGTAGGAAATATTGTTTTATTTCTAATTAATATTTATAGTCGAATTTATCTTATGTATAATCCCATATTAAAAATGATTTACTTATTAAACTTTGATTTTAACTATTTTAACCCTTCTTTAAATAAATTAATAATAAATGTCCTAATCTAATGCAAGTGGGCCTAAATGGTCATATTGTATTCCTAAGGTTATTTTTGGTCGAATTACACTTGTCCAATAGAATTAATACATGTGTTAGGGTAATAATAATATCATTTTTACCCTTAATTACCCTATTTACTTTTAACCGTGGTAAAAAAAAGAAAAAAATTACTGTTCACCAAAAAATTATTTTCATCTCATTGAACCACATTTTACTTCGTGACATCAACCGTGTCTCTCGGAATTTCGAAATTCCACTCACAGAAGCGGTAAAATTAAGTTTTATGAAAAATTCAGTTTTTTAACTACCACTTAGTGGTTTCACTATTCATCAAAAATTGAAAGTTTTTAGAAAAATACCAAAATTTCACCCTAGGATAATTTTGATATTCCGAATCCAAAAATGAAGTCCATTTTGAAAAATAAAATTTATAAAATTTCAAAAAGTGGTTATTACTATTCATAATGGCTAGTTTTAATAATATTTTAATAGCATATCACTGTTTAATGAAACTCGGTATTGCGTACGACGCAAGCTATCGAGGAAGGCCGCGGTTGCGTGTAAAGCAAGCCAAGCTAGTGTTGTGTGTAGCGAAAGATTTCTTTGATGATTTATATAACATAAAAACAAAATATTTCGCATAAAATGTCTCGGGTGTTACATTCTACCCCCCTTAAAATGAATTTCGCCCTCGAAATTTGTCACTCTGTAACAAACAGATGAGGATACCTCTCCCTCATCATATCCTCAAGCTCCCATATAGCTTATTCTAATTGGTGGTTCCTCCAAAAAACTTTCCCCAATCGAGTGGTCTTGCTTCGTAGGACTTTTTCTCTATGATCCAGAATCTCTATCGGCTGTTCTTCATAAGAAAGATCTTGCTCCAGCGGTACACCTTCTGAGCTAAGTACATGTGAAGGATCAGGTATGTACTTTCTCAAGAGAGATACATGGATCACATCGTGAAATTGAGAGAGATTCGGTGGAAGCTCCAATCGGTAAGCTACCTTCCCAACACGATCCAGTATTTCGAAAGAACCGATATATCTAGGGCTCAACTTCCCCTTCTTTCCAAATCTCATGACCCTCTTCCAGGGAGATATTCGTAAGAACACTTTATCACCTAATTCAAACTCTAGGTCTTTTCTTCGGTTGTCGGCATAACTTTTCTGTCGAATCTGAGCTTCTCTTATGTGTTGTTGAATAGATATGACCTTTTCTTCCATTTCATCAATGAGATCAGGTCCTAATAGCTTTCTTTCCCCAACTTCATCCCAGCAAGTTGGAGTCCTGCATTTATTTTCATAGAGAGCTTCATAAGGAGCCATCTGAATACTGGAGTGAAAGCTATTATTATAAGAAAATTCCACCAAAGGTAGGTGTTGATCCCAACCACCTTTGAAATCCATAGAGCAAGCTCTCAACATATCTTATAGGGTTTGAATTGTTCTCTCAGACTGACCGTCTGTCTGAGGATTATAAGCAGTGCTGAAACTCAACTCTATATCCAGAGTATGCTGAAGACTTCGCCATAAATTTGAGGTAAATCTAGGATCCCGATCAGATATAATAGAAAGTGGTACTCCAAGAAATCTTACCACTTCCTTTACATATATCCTAGTAGGATGATCCAGAGAGAAATCCTCTCTAATAGCAATGAAGTGTGCAGACTTGGTAAGACGATCAACTATGACCTAGATAACATTATTGCCTTTGGATGTTTTAGGAAGTCCTGTGACAAAGTCCATAGTGATGTTTTCCCATTTCCATTCGAGTATGGGTAATGGTTGTAACATCCCCTTAGACTTCTGTCTCTCAGATTTAACTTGCTGACAAACCAAGCATCGAGAAGCATATTCAGCAACATCTCATTTCATGACTTCCCACCAGAAGTACTCTTTCAGGTCCCTATACATCTTCGTGCTTCCAAGATGAATGGAGAATGAAGAACAATGAGCCTCATCCAGCAGCTCCTTCTTTAATTCTGGGATGGGAGGAACACAAACTCGATTCCTGAACTTTATTATCCCATCACAATCAAGGTTGAATTCAGGAACATTTCTCACCTTCTTTTGTAACTCGACATCTTCTTTCTGTGCCTCCTTAATCTTCACATGTATAGATTGTTGAAAATTCATTTGAGAAAGATAAGATTTTTCCCCTTCCATTATAATTCCATGATCCATCCTTTGTAAATCCATAAATATTGGATCTATTGTGATCCTCATCGTGGATAAACTGGCATGGTCTTGTCGACTTAATGCATCTGCCACCTTGTTTGCTTTCCTAGGGTGGTAATGGATTTAGCAGTCATAATCCATAATCACCTCCAACCATCTTCTTTGACGCATATTCAGCTCCTTTTGTGTGAAAATATACTTTAAAATTTTATGATCAGTATAAATGTCACACCTTTCTCCATAAACATAATGCCTCCAAATCTTTAATGAAAAGATTACCGCAGCTAACTCCAAATCATGTGTTGGGGTAATTTTGCTTATGGATTTTCAACTGTCGTGAGGCATAAGATATCACCATATCATTTTGCATAAGATCACACCCCAATCCCTTCTTGGATGCATCACTATAGATCACAAACCTCTCTCCACTACAAGGTAGTGTGAGAACAGGTGCACTGGATAACCTTCTTTTCAACTCATTGAAATTCTCTTCACATTCTTCCGTCCAAACAAACTTAACTCCTTTCCAAGTCAACTTGGTGAGTGGATTAGATAATCGTGAAAAATCTTTCACAAAACGTCGATAATATCCAGCCAAACCAAAAAACTTCGGATCTCAGTTACTGTTGTTGTTCTCAACCATCTTTCGATAACCTCTGTTTTTGCTAGATCCACAGATATCCCCTCTTTTGAGATTATGTGACCCAAAAATGCAACTTTTTGAAGCCAAAATTCACACTTGGTAAATTTGGCATAAAGTTTCTCCTTTCTCAGGGTCTTCAATATAATTCTCAAGTGATCTTCATGTTCTTACTTTCTCTTTGAATAGACAAGAATATCGTCTATAAAGACTACCACAAATTGATCAAGGTAGTCTCTAAAGACTCTATTCATCAGATCCATGAAGATAGCAGCGGCATTAGTAAGACCAAATGGAATCACTATAAATTCATAGTGTCCATACCTTGTACGGAAAGCCGTCTTTGGTATATCTTCCCTTTTGACCCTTAATTTATGATACCCTGAACGAAGATCAATCTTGGAAAAGTATTGAGCTCCACACAGTTTGTCAAATAAGTCATCAATGTGTGGGATAGGATATCTGTTCTTGATAGTGATCTTGTTAAGTTATCGATAATCAATGCAGAGTCTCATTGATCCATATTTCTTCTTAACAAATAGAACAGGTGCTCCCCAAGGTGACGCACTAGGGTGTATGAATCCCTTATCAATATTCTCTTGGAGTTGCTTCTTCAATTCCTGAAACTCAATTGGGGCCATTCTATGAGGTGTCTTTGAAATAGGCAAATCACCCGGTATGAGTTCTATTGAAAACTCAACTTCATGATTTGGTGGAAGACCCGATAATTCCTCCAGAAAGACATCATCAAACTCCCGTACAATGGGCATATTCTTAATTGTGAGTTTCTCACCAACCATTTGACATAAATAACCTTCATTTAGTGGAATCAAGACCCATAAGGTAGAAGGAATTTCCACTAGAAGGTTATGTTCGTCCTTCCATTGATAGACGATCATAGATTGATCTGGAATGTGAAATGTGACTTCTCTTATTTGGCTATTGATATGAGCTCCATATAAAGAAAGCCAATCCATGGCAAGAATCACATCAAATTCCACTATAGGAAGGATCACAAGATTTGCAGGAAGCACTTTCCCACAAACTTCGATCGGAGAATAATTATAAACTTTTGATGCGACTGTTGTGCCATTAAGTGTTGTCACAGCTTACTCAACATCTAATTTTTGAGGTAATACGGTGATACCCTTAGAAAATTATTCAGAAATAAAAGAGTGGGTGGATCCAGAATCAAATAAAACATTTTCTATTTAGAGTGGATGGTAAGTGTACCTTTCACCACATCGTTATCGTACTCCACATCCCTGATAGAAATTGCATGTGACTTTCCTTTGTCTTTAGCCTTAAGAGTTTGTTGACGTCAACCATCATCATCAACCATTGGATTAGGGAATTTATTGGCATAATGTATCATCTCCTTGCACTTGAAACATTGAAGTGTAGTAGGTTCATTCTGTGTATCCCTTCCTTTGTTTGCATCATTAGACATCTTCTTCCCATCATCACGGCATTCAAATGCCCGATGACCTTCCTTTCCACATTTGAAACATTTACTTGTCCCTTTAAGACAACTCCCTCCATGTTTCTTTCCACACTTTGAGCATAAGGGAAAGCTCATCTTCTTTTCAGTGTGCTCTTTAGATTTTCCTTTGAATTCCATTTTCCTCTTCTTATCAAACCCATATGACTGATGGGTTAATCCAATCTCCATCTCGACTTTGAGAGCACATCGAACGATTTCCTCGTAGCTTTTGAAGTCCCTTATGGATAACGCCCTTCGAAGACTTGGTTTTAAGCCACTAAAGAATCGATCTATCTCACTCTCAGGTTGGATAATAATACCAGAAGTGTACCTTGCAGGTATTGTAAAATTTTCTTCATAGGTACCAATAGATTCATCATCCATTTGCTTCAGTTCAAGAAACTCTTTCTCCATATTTTTTTAGAGAATACGAGGGAAGTACTTATTGAAAAATAAGTTCTTGAACTCGTCCCATTCCGTGGACTCAATTTCATCCCTTTGCCTCGAATTCTTAATAAGATTCCACCATTGATCAGCATCACCTTCCAAACGATACACTGCTAGGATGAATTTATCATGCTCAGAACATTGAAGAACTGAAAATATCTTTTCGGTAGTACTAATCCATTGTTCAGAAACTAATGGATCAGTTGACCCGCTGAGAGAAGGTTGACGCTGCCTCATGAAGGATTCAACAGAATGTTGCTCCTTCCTTTGCTCTTTTGGAAGTGCTGCATGATTCAAAGCTTGAGAAAGTTGTGTGAGCATGGCTACAAGATTTTTCATTCCCGCTCCCATAAAATGTGGTTTCTTAGGGGGACAATCATTGAATTTCCCGTCGCATTCCGCATTAACAAGGTTCCTTCGGGTTCCAGCAATTGACTAAAACCAAGAAGAATAGTGTGAGCAACACTAATTATAATAGGAAAACCACATAATCAAGAATAAAATTTCACACTTAAGGTCTTATCCTAGGTTATTCATGGACATTTCTAAAACACTAAGATTGTGTTCTATGCTTAGAATTATCCTTAGGGTTCTTACTAAGGCTTTCAGATCCTAGTTTCCAAAGGTTGACTATACCTTTCCTCTGATACCAACTATAACGACCCATAGTTTACATAAATTGTTAATACTTCAAAATTAAAGCATAATTATTACAACATATAAAAATACCACGAAAGGATTGTATAGGTATAGTGTCCTTAGAAACTTGGAAACATAAAAAACTGGTTCATAAAATGTCTACACTGTCTCCCATTTATTTCATCATATCTATAGTCCCTTTTGGCATATCTTACTTAATAACCTTATTCCTGACCTGGGGAAAGAAAACATACAAAAGGGTGAGCTCAAATGCTCAGTAAGGGTAAACAAAATAAATATCAATCACATCATATTCATAAGAACATAACTTTTGAAAATCTTAACCTGCAAAAGAGAGCATAATTTCATAACATGGGATAAATCATAGTAGTGAAATGGAATCCCAATAATCATAACATAAAACATGAAACTTTGTGGCATACACACATAATCATAGGGAATCATTTCTTATTAGTCAAAACTTATTGCCAAGACTATCTTAGTGGACAAAGTCCATTTCTGAACCGAGTTCACTCCTCGTTTCAGTCCTGTTTCACTAAACCGGTATAACCTACCGTTCCAGCCATGTCTATATCATGAGATATAAAATCTTTACCCAATGCATTGGAGGGAGATATATGTACCACCCATCTCATAATGATACCATTCTTATGTGTGCCACAAATTCATAAATCATACATCATTGCATAACCCATGTAATAAAAACGGGATTCTTAAACAACATGACATCATAAAAAAATTCATATAATATAAAGGAATTCATAAAAATAATTCCACCACAGCATAATAAAATCAATTTAATAATAGGTATATAAACAGAACCCTATATTATCTTAGATGGAAAATAATTTTGATAAAACACTTGAACTCCATTCTTGAGGAAAATATCCTTTCTACTTCAAAAAAATTTTCCTTCCTTAACATGTCATACAATTTTAAACTAAAATAAGTTGATTAAAAATAAACTTGAAAACTTGTAAAGGAAGCTTCTTGGAAATAATGTTTTAAAAATCCATTCATGCCGTATAAGTTAAAAAAACATTATTCTTGTACTTTTGTCAGAAAAGTCAAAAAGTACCTCGTACGAAAAACGAAAAAAGATTCCTTTCATATCTTTTACTAAAAACTCACCGAATGATAAAATTAGATATAAAATTTTGTAGAAGTATATAAATATTACATATTGAGTAAACATGGATGTGGATGATAAATATTCCCCAATAAATTATGAAGTATAAACAATCTCGGATAAACATTAAGATTGCGAGATTTTCCCTTACCTCAGGTCCAATATGCTTCATAAGTGTCCGAACCTCCTGTATAATGATTTAAATAATGTTATTGACTTATTCCGGAATCATAATTATTGTTATGATATCATATATGGTCATATTCTTAGCTTCTTATTAGTAATATTTCATTACTACTTGTTATTCGGGTGTTTATTACTTTTTGTTCTGATGCGTGTTTTGTCGAATAAATTCTTATTCTTATATTTAGGTTATAGATACATCACTTACATAATTGTATTAGTGTAATATATATAATATTTATTCATTCAATTCATTTATATAATCATTATGAAATGAAGATCATGTAGAACGAGTCGTATCACATCGTGGAGACGGTATTCCGTACGTACGCACGAGTGATGATATCGTTCCTATGATCGTGGAATTGTATTGGAGTGTATGTATACTATTTCAGAACCAATATCACTTTATAATAGTCATATATAGTCATTAATTACACCATTATACCCATCCAAGTAAGGTGGTGGTGGAAAATAGATTACACCACGGCTTGGAGACGGTATTCCGTACGTACGCATGCGCGGTGATTTATTTTTCCGTTGGATGGATAGATGGTGAAATAGGGTTGTTTCATACTTATAATAACATATAAGTATATGATTGATACTGATGTTATTACTTCATAATGAAACAACTAAATAAGAATAAGTGGACGAAGAAATAAAGATGAAAGAATCGGTAACAGACATTACCTCTTCTTTGAAGTGCTTCTTTGAGACCTCCTTTTAAGGCACTAAAATTGGTCTTTGAAGAAGACCAGAACCTATAGGATGTTTCTAGGGAAGTGGGGAGGAGAAATTGGTAGGGGTTGGCCGAGCTTTAATACTCAAAGTGGTGCGAGGAAGAGGGGGAGGAGGTTCCCTTTTATAAGGGAGGAGAGGGGCACCTTTGGAATAACTAAAAATATTATTTTATTATAAAGTAAAATTCGGTTTTTAATTGCTCCCTATTGATATATTTCGAAGATAAGGTGGGTAGGGGTTGAAATACTCTCATCCAATAGATGTTAGACAAGTTTAGGTATCAATTCTAACCTTATCATTTAGATTTAACTTTAAGTTAGATAATTTAACTTTTACCGTGTCTTCTTGTTTTCTTACACTATAAGGTCAATAAACTTACTGTATCAAGCCAAACGAACCCCAAGTTGTTTATTATTAATATATATAACCTTATCTATGTCATTTGGCCGAACCTTAGATTTTTAGGAATAAAATAACAATTAATAATATAATATTTGTTTTAAAAAACTATTTTATGTCAATTTTGACACTATTTAGTAATTGATTTTTGTGAAAATAATAACAGAATGATTAGTTCGAACCAAGTTACTTAAATCAATACTAACATGTCATATTAACCTAGAAAATTAGTGTAATTCATAAAAAGTCTCAAATTACATTTATTTGGGTATTTATAACATCGATTATGTCAATATTTCATTAATAAGATAATTACTTCATCATCATTGTGTCATAAATAAATTAAATTATTTAATGTCTAAAAATTACAAATAAAATACCATTATGTAGAAAATCGTTTTAGATTTCAAATGAATATTTATAGTCGAATTTATCTTATGTATAACCCCATATTAAAAATGATTTACTTATTAAACTTTGATTTTAACTATTTTAACCCTTCTTTAAATAAATTAATAATAAATGTCTTAAATCTAATCCAAGTGGGCCTAAATGGTCATATTTTATTCCTAAGGTTGTTTTTGGTCGAATTAAACTTGTCCAATAGAATTAGGACATGTGTTAGGGTAATAATAATATCATTTTTACCCTTAATTACCCTATTTACTTTTAACCGTGGGAAACAAATGTAAAAAGTTACTATTCACCAAAAAATTATTTTCATCTCATTGAACCACATTTTACTTACTGACATCAACCGTGTCTCTCAGATTTTCAAAATTCCACTCACAGAAGCAGTAAAATTAAATTTTATGAAAAATTCAGTTTTTTAACTACCACTTAGTGGTTTCACTATTCATCAAAAATTGAATGTTTTTAGAAAAATACCAAAATTTCACCCTAGCCTAATTTCGATATTCCGAATCCAAAAATGAAGTCCATTTTGAAAAATAAAATTTATAAAATTTAAAAAAGTGGTTATTACTATTCATAACGGCCAATTTTAATAATATTTTAATAGCATATCATTGTTTAGTGAAACTCGGTATTGCGTACGACACAAGCTATCGAGGAAGGCCGCAGTTGCATGTAAAGCAAGCCAAGCTAGTGTTGTGTGTAGTGAAAGATTCCTTTGATGATTTATATAACATAAAACCAAAATATTTCAAATAAAAAGTCTCGGGTGTTACACCGACATACCTTATGTCGTTCATAGGGTGAACAACCCATTCCAGACCCATCCATACACTTGGATCTATGATCCGGATCACCGTTCAGGAGTTATCCCATTCATTTGGCATTTCCAGTGTGAACGCACTGAAAATTTAATTCCGGCCACATTGGGGCTCGGAATCGCACACCGTCTGAAGTAGCTACTCTGGAATATCATCAATAATATTCCAAAGTCTTCCGCAGAAAAAACTGGGTTCATACATCATTTCATGCTTCAAACTTTTTGTCCCAAAAAAGAAAAACTAGGGAGCAACACAGGGTACTAAGCCCACACCCGGCTCTCCCGTACCCAAAAGAATTCTCACACAGCTCTACGCCACCACGCACAGACCAAAGGATTTGATCTGTTCACGCGAGGTCTGCCCTCGCCGATGACGTGCATGGGAGCACGCACACATCTCCCCAGGTGAGTCATGCGGGAGACGCTATGCACCCAGACCAGCTTTTGGGGTTAGGGCAAGGCGATAGGGAACCTCTCCATCCCTTTGCACGGTTTCAAACGGCCCGAAGGCTCTCGGGGGTTGCTCACCTCCCCGACCGAACCCTTACGTCGCACTCCGCAACTGGAATCACCACCCGAACCTGGAACAAGGCCCGGTGATTCCCTCCTTCAGAATATTCATATGGTGGAACACCCAAAGATATCTGGTCACACAAGATTCCAGAGTCGATGTCTCACAGCCAAGGCCCTCTTACACGCTCGAAAGTGAATGAGTCAACACCATCGACTAAAAGAAAAGGTCCCAAACCTTTTATCATACCAACACAGGGTTACACTGATGCCCCGCGCCACCCTGGTAACACCTCAAGCAAGGAGCAGGGAGGAAAGCATTCCACACACAGGGTCTAACAATTCTACTGCAAAAATTAGAAGAGTTGTAGAGCGTACCTCTTATCACCTCATTTTGTGCAGGATCATAGACATCCAAAGATCGTGGTTTCTTATGGTCCCATCTGACAGCTCTCGGAGCCTAACGCGGACCGCCTAGTGGTGATGGGAAGATCTCGTAAAGCTGTCCCCCACCACCAGCTCCCCCCGCTCCTCTGCTAGAACCACCTCTCTGGGAACTACTCTGATCAAGGCCCTGCCCCTGCCATGGTGGTGTGCCTGCTGCCTGCCCGAAGCTCTTAGCAACTCGGGTCGGGCAGTCTCGTGGCAAGTGATCTTGCCCGTCACAAGCATAACACTGGCACTCTCTGGGCTGCCCTGGTGCCCTCCGGTGCCACTGTAGTGTACGACTACGGCCCGGGATGCACTCATGGAAGGGAATCCTTGGATGAGGCCCTGCGCCTTTTTACCACAGTGGTATACGACCACGTCTCCCAAAATAGTGGTGGGAAGACCACCTGCATCGAGGTCCATCTTGCCGACGCCCACTATCTGCGGCAGACATCTCAGCTTCGACGTGCCTGTTGGCACCACCAACTCTAGAACATGACAGGAAGCCCTATGTCACCAAGGCCTGCTCTAGACCTCCGACATATGTGGAAATGCCCAAGGGTACTATGACAGAACGAATCTCTCAGCGGAGACCCTCCTCAAACTCCCGCGCTCGGATGTTGTTGTCATGGAGAAAGTCTGGGTAAAAGCGTGCACGGTCTGTGAAACTAGTCGCATACTCGGCAACCGTCATCCCTCCCTACTGAAACTGAAGGGGCTCCTGAATCCGAACGGAGCGCAAGCAAGAGGGGAAAACTCCTCACGAAACAACAACTGAAAGTCACCCCACGAAAGCGACAACTCATCAAGAAACTGAGTCACCAGACTCCACCGACGCCAAGCTGGTCCACGAAAAATGATGGGGGCCAAAACCACCATAAGATCTGCCGGCGTCTGCACAAGCCTGAAAAGGCAAACCACTGTCTCTAGCCACCCCTCTGCTGCCTGAGGGTCTGGCTCACCACTAAACCTCAGTGGTCTCTGCCGCTGGAACTCACAGAGCGCGCTTAACCTATGCTCAAGCCCCGCCTGCTCTACTGAAGCTGCCTGCTACTCAACTGGTGGGGGTGCTGCTACTGGCCCCCCTAAGAAAGGGGCTCGCATGATGGGTCCTAGACTGAGGCATCGTAGCTCACAGGGTCGTTGTCACGCCCCAAAGCTGATATCTTTGCTGGCTGTCTTCGCGGAGACATCCTAAATATTATCAAGGAGTGTTGCGTTCAGATGAGAATGTATGTATATACCAATAACAACAATAGGGAGCTGACTCAAGAAGGATAGTCAAAGACTCAATCCTATGTGATGAACAAACCAATGTTTCCTACAACAAGTGTCTCAGCATGCCAAGTCGAAAAGAGGGTTATCAAGGTCCTGGTGAATGGATACGTCGGCTGCCACACCATCACTAGACTCCCTGTCCTGAGAGCCGCTCTCAAAAACACATTAACACTGTTTCCCAAAATCCCAACCAATTCTTTTTTAGGGATGTCCGCACAACGCCCCAAGGAACGAACCACCTCTGATACCACTTTGTCATGACCCGACCCTACCCGGGCTCGAGCCGCAACTAACCCAAGCCCACCTCCATAGGTGAGGGGCTGGAGACTAGTGCCGAAGGCACAATAACTCAGGGAGGCCTTTGCCTAAGTACCTGCACACGCACACACACAACAAAATCAATGAAAAAGTTCAGAGTAAAATAAAAGACAAGTAAAGAAAAAGGGAAACTGCAATATATAAACCACAAAGTGAATCGACTTCTACAAGTACAAAGAAAGCTGAAGGTACACTGAAAAGTAAAGGGTCAAAACACGCGCCCAATCAGAAAAGTGCCAGAACCCGACAATAGGTAAACAAAAGAAAAATAGCTGGAAGGGTCCCCCACCTGGAACCCGACTCTGACCACCGCACACGGTCCAATCTCCCAAGCTCCTAAGCTCCTCTAACGTCACGACCAACCTGTCTGTCGTCTGCAAGGGCACACCAAGTGTGGGAAAAGCCCAAGCAGGGGTGAGTATAAAAATACTCAGTAGGATACCCCCGAAGGCTCGAGGGAGCAACAAAGGAGGTACCGAAGCGTGAGCATTAGAGCGAACAGGAAAAGTAAAGGAGTAAAACAAGGGGTGCAATGGAGTAATAATAGAGAGTCTAGCTCAAGCCAACAAGAGAATGGAGGTAGACTCGTCCGAACACAAGGAGATTGAAACGGTGAGAAGATGAACTTCCCGTCGAGTCTTCGCTACCTATAACAGGAGATTAGACTCGTCCAACCACGAGAAGCTAGACACGGAAAGAACGTGGCATACCCCGCACGTCTTCACCTCTCCTGGAAGGAGAGTAGCCAAAACCCAAGGAGTGGGTACTAAAAAAAAGTATATACATATTCATATGCTCAACAAGAAGCCCGAAACAGGGTCGTAAGGGGATCTCCATCCCGTAGCTCAGCCTGAGAAAAGAGAGTAGCTAATAGTCCCAGAAGAAAACTCCATCGATGCCCAGCATCCCGCACGTCTGCCCCAAACCGCAAGCCAAGGGGCTCAATCACCACACTTCGACACTATCCGCTTTGGGCGACATTGACTCGCCCACATGGTTTTAGATCGCATCACAAGAACGCGTCTCGGTGGGGAAAGCGCCCCTTGTACTTGAGAGTTCTAGGGAAAGTCAAACGACACCTCATCACTACCCTGCAGTCAAGAGGTCTTCTCAACGTCAAATCCATCACAACACTGACCCATACAACCCAGGGTCCCACTCCGGTAATCACAGAGAAATGCCACATGATACCCTAGTAGAAAGAATTGAGCCTGGAATGCCAACAGGTGTCCCACTGCCCAGCCATGTTGGAGGGTAATTCATAACTAGATATCGGGTGACCCACTGCCCAGACCTGATGGAGGGTAAACCCTAATACATCATCAGGCGACCCACTACCCAGCCCCGCTTGAGGGTAGACCTTAATACATAATTAGGTGACCCACTTCCCAGCCCCGCTGGAGGGTAGACCTTAATATATCATCAGGGAACCCACTGCCCAACCCCGCTAGAGGGTAGACCTTAATACATCATCAGGCGACCCACTGCCCAGCCCCGCTGGAGGGTAGACTTGGAATTAGTCGATAGGCGACCCACTGCCCAGCCTTGTTGGAGGGTAGACCAGGAACTAGACGACGGGCGACCCACTACCCAGCACTGCTGTAGGGTAGACCCTAAGAGGTCGTCGGGTGACCCACTGCCCAGTCTCTACTGGAGGGTAGACCATAAAAGTCAATGAGTAACCCAATGCCCAGGCCCGCAGGAGGGTAAAACATAGAACTGCTCTGGCCATCTCTACTGGAGGGTACAACACTGGCCAACCGAACACGGAGTGGGTATCGCGCAGCCACCCAACTCCAGAACAACTCACCCAAAAGTGGTTCAGTGCCTGTTCCATCACTGGGTGTCAGTAGCCCCGCTACAGGACGATCCATTGAGAATTGAACCAGGTGGAGACCACTCAACCCTGCTATTCAAACAAACGAGCACAGAGGGGCCCTCTACATCGCGAGAGGTCAAAGTACGCAAAGCAGAGCTCGACACACACCTGGGGCCCACATGATGTGTGTACCAAAGTTAACCCCAACCAAGCGCACAGACGTCTCAGGTACAAACCACACATACCTCCAAGCACTCCCATATACTCCCATAGTATACCTCATTTTTAGCCAAAGGGATATCGTGCACACGACACCCAACGTCAATGAGAAGGCCTGACATAACATCTCCAACTTGCCGACTCAACGACTGGGGCATGACCAACCACATCCCTTCACTCACACAGGAGTGCACGCGATCACACGCCAAGGGTTCTCTACAAACACGACGAGAAGAACCACTATGAGGGCGCCTTTCATGCTTCCTCTTTTAATAAGATCACACAAGAGACTCCGCACAACCAAACAGATTGCACCATTGTAATCCTCGCGGAAAGACACGTGAGATAGACTACTTACTCGCCCGGAATGGTCAACCGGTGAAAAAGGTACTATTCACCGTAACCAAACCCGTGTGGGGCCCACCCCAAGATCCCGAAACTGAACAAAAGGATCACGCCACTGTGATCCCCTCGGAAAAATACACGGGATTGAATACTCAACCGCCCAAAATGGATACCCGGTGAAAATGGTATTATTCACCGTATCCGGGTCGGGTGGGACCCCCACCACGTCCCCGAAAAAGGTCGTTAGAACTGTGCCATCGCTATGCTCTCGGAAAAACCCGTCAAAAGAACTACTCTCTTGAGTGGGAAGGATGCCCGGAGAAAAAGATTCATTCCAGGTTACCGGGCACGAGCGTTACTACGTGAGACCCTCATCCCGACCCCGAAACTCAATGGATGGATCGCACCGTTGCGATCCTCTCGAAAAAGCACACAAGATGGACTATTCACTTGTCCAAAACGGTCGCCCGGTGATAAAGATGGAAAATCACCATCGACGCCCAAACGGCCCTCGTGGGCCCCGCACCATCGTGCCGAATTAGAGCGAGCGGATTGCACCATTGCAATCCCCCCTGGAAAAACATCCAGAAACGACTACTCGCACGCCCCGAACGGACGTCCGATGAAAAATTCATGAAACACTATACGCAGCTCAAAAGACGGGTCGTGGGGCCTGTGCCTCAACTTCGGACTCAATGCCTGAAACCACTCTGGAAAGCTCCGCCTCGGTGCTAGGGTCCCAATGCCACTGACGGCGCTTAAATCGGACGTCGGACGCCTACGCGCCGTCCCAAACAAGATTCCTCCGAAGAACATCAATTCACTTAAAGTGGCGTCTTGCCTCAGAGGCCCCTCGTTTCGTGAATTAAAAATTTCTGAAACCATGTCAAAAACTTCGACTCGTTTCAAGGAGCGTGTCGTCACTGATGGCACGTTAATCCGACACTCGGATTGCGAGTTATGATGTTTTTAACATCATAGAACGAAGACGGGGGGGGGGGGGGGGGGGGGTGGGCCGACCCACCCACTCCAAGCCGGCGGTCCACGGCTGGGTTGCCCGGACCGCCCCATACACCGCGGCCCGTGGTTCACCCCATAGGCCGAACCGTGTCAACCCGGACTGGCTCGGCCAGTCTGCGTTTGATCCACGAGACCCACGGGACGCGAGTCTCTGCCTGCTAGCAGTGGTCGCGACGACCCCATGTCTTCGCGCGTGCTCCTGACCGGTGAAGCCGGCCAGCCTGACTCCCCTCTTCGCCCGCGTACGCTGCCGTAGCGTGGCCAGCCCGCCGCTGCCTGCTGAGAAACCAGTCGACGACCCTGATGCCAGCCAGCGACCACCCAGGTCCGCCGCGCCGCCTGAAGCCCGAGCCGCCGCCGCCTGGAGCTGCCGGAAACCTCCGGAAAAGCCCCAGAACTCCCGAAATCCCCGTAATCTTCACCGGACCGCTGCAGCCACCTCACAACTCGGATTTTGATTCTGAAAGAAGCGATGGAAAGAATAAAATGTGTACTACACGACCATCCAATTTTCTCTAAGAGAAAACAAAAATCGATGCTAAAATTGGGGTTCAAAGGGGGGTTCGGGATTTAAAACTCAAACGAACACCGCCTACCTCTTGGGCGTTGCCCGAAGCTTCACCGAGGATCTGCCGCCACACTGTCGCCTTTCCGGAGCTTTCTTGCCGGAGATGGAGGATAGGGGAGGTTTTCCGCGCCAGGGAGATCCACCAAGAGGGGGGGGGGGGAGAAGTGTTTAAAAACAAAACACTCAAACCCCCGCCCGTGGGCCCCATACCCAAACCCTCAGCAGGGTCGAGGTTAAGCCTTCCCTAGGGTAAACACCACCTCCCGATCACAAAAACGCCCTCAGAATTCTAATCCGAGACCCCATTCAAATGTTATTAAACTTAGCGCCCGAGGCTGCCAAATTACGAAAACGCTCTTGGGGCCATTTTTCATAGACGGGCCACGCCTGCAAAACTTACACCCATCCTAGGATAAAAAGCACGTTCCAGACTCAACGGTGCCCTCGATTTTCCAATCCGAGCCACCGTTTAAGAGATGCTTGAGTTTCACCATCGAACGAATAAATTAATTAACTTAATTATCTGTTTAACGTTCCGAAAGTGAGAGAGGTGTCCAAACATCCAGAGCCGACATACCTTATGTCGTTACTAGGGTGAAAACACCATTCCAGACCCATCCGTACACTCGGATCTCTGATCCGGATCACCGTTTTGGAGTTATCTAATTCATTTGGCGTTTCTAGTGTGAACAAATTAAAAATTTAATTCCGGCCACACCGGGGCTCAGAATCGCACACCGTCTGAAGGATCTACTCTGGAATATCATCAAGAATATTCCAAAGTCTTCTGAAGCAAAAAATGGGTTCTTTCGTTATCTTTTATTTATACTTGTTTTATTTGGATTTATAGTGAAAACACATAATCAAACTATTTTATTAAGAGAATGATATTTGTAAGGGACCTTATCTAAATATCCTTTCATTGAGGCATATTTTGATGTTATACACTACTTTATTTTATAATGTCTATAATCATCCCCTTGGACTTTTAATTTGTTTAAAAGTTTATGAAATAAAATCTTTCAATATAAAGAATTTAGCTTTCTTTTAAAAACAAAAAAAAGAATGTTTTTAACTTATATGGTGAAAAATACTTCTCCACCGCCATAACTGTTATTTGATATTTGGATTGCACTAGAGGACTTATTGTTTTTAAAGGAAAAGAAATATATTATTCTTTTTTTTGGGTATTTTGTTTTTGAATTTTTTATTATTATTTCAATGTCTTGAAATGATTTATTGTGATTGGAAATGATATTTTATAATTGAAAAGTTGATAATTGAAATATTTTATGTGTTATGATTATATCATGGTACTTGGAAATTTTACGTATGGTTATGTGATAAACCAAATATGGGTGGTTCTGCGACAAACCAAGTACATATGATTAAATTATAATATCCAATGCATTGGGTATGGAACTCACCCATATGGCTATTCCATTTGTCAGTGTGACAAATATAGAATTCAAACACATGGTTATTCCATTTAGGAATTATTATTTCCCAAGTTACCTTTACATGTTATATGTTATTTATTTGGGTTTTATGGAAATATTTTGATTAAAAAAAATTAATCAATGAGATTATATTTAAAAGAAAGAATTTACTACTTTTTATTGGTGAATAGTATTACATTATGGTAAAGTATTCATGGTTTATATGTTTTTACAAGACTAACCATTTTTATTGTTTTTTGTATCCCTTACTAAGCTTTTTTATGATGATACAATGTTTAAAAATGTTTTTCACGGGCCTTAATACTGGTAAGTACAAAGAATATTCCATGATGAAAGTATTGAAGATGTGTCTTGAAAAGAAATCATGTTATATGTTAAATGGGATTCCATTGGTAAAAAAATGTATAGTGAGTAGAAGTGTCCACTTTTTGATATTTTAGTTGTTATTATGGTCTGATTTTATAAAACTATTAATTGAAAATATTTTGGGAATGTATGAATGTGAATTATGAATTGAATTTACTATGTTATGTATTGAATAATTCTAGGTCATTATATAATTATCAGGAACCTAATTCCATTACCTTATGATGAATGACACCTCCAGGTTTTTTCATCATTATTCCACAACCACCCTATCATTAGGTGCACCACAAGCCACTCCAACAAATTTACTGATCATAACCACCTCAATCCCCTATATACCATGGTGATATTTAACCACCAAGATCCATTGCATCACATAAATATATGTAAAACATCTTACATTTCACTCCAGACACTCTTTTAAATTACAATAGAAAATGACCATATATTGGGAAATTTTTTTACAACAACAAAACATTAATAGAAAAGTCAAAGATAGAGAGGTAAGGGTTCAACACAATGAAAATTTCATATAACCATATTATTTTAATTCCCAATGATTACCAATTTTTAGCCTCATTGAATTTAAATTATTCACTGATCATTCCAAACATTCATTCTATCCATTTTCATCAATTCTCATTATTAATGATTATCATTGTGTTTTCCACAAATCATTAGCAATTTATAAACTATTCATTAACAACCCATTATCATATTAATCAATTTTACCATTTTGTTTTTCTTATTAACAATATAACTAGTTTATCAATATTAAATATGGGAGAAAAACACATCACATCAAGTATAATTGGTAAATTATAATAACAATACCTATGGGTTCCAAATTTCTACTATCCTCAGTTACATTAATAGTTTTGGTTAAAATTCGATTATGGAGGTGTCAAGGATCATCCAAAATAGTAGAAATAAAATATTATAGAAGCTCACATCAATTGATAGAAAGAAAAATTTAGAAAATTTCATCAAATACATAAATCACATGAAACATCCCTTTCCCTTTCAACTTTCTTTAACCAATTATTTATATTAACTCTATTTACTATTTAAATCTTGTTTCCCATATATTTCTCCCATAAATTAACATCACCCATCATGTAATGTCAATTAAATGGAGAAAAAATATGTTTTCCATTAATGGAGAGAGAGGGTCATATAATGTTTTACCAATCATAAATATATCAGAATATGGAATTATAAGTCTACCAATATCCTAATTAGGAGAAGCTTTTAGTAATACATTAAAACCAAAAAATAAGATAAGAGGATTCACATAGGCCTAAAAACTTCTATGTAAAAAATTAAAATGACATCACAAGACCCATAGATATTGAATAGTGAAGTATGGATCACCCATGTTCTAGAGAAAAAGATAAAAATCAAAGGTAAATGGAACTCTATAGTTTTAAAATTAAAATAGAAAATATTAATTATATCTCTTAAATATTACTAAATGACTCATGAAAAATTCCTTTCAATACACATTAATTTGGTTTGATTTTAATTGGTCTAACATGAAACCATTTAATCTTA
This sequence comes from Viscum album, assembly GCA_963277665.1. NCBI lineage: Eukaryota > Viridiplantae > Streptophyta > Magnoliopsida > Santalales > Viscaceae > Viscum > Viscum album. Next base: position 1,343,314,277 of record OY728161.1, read on the forward strand.
TATAATTAGAAAGCAAAATATTTAATTTTATTAGGAAACAATACCTCAAGTTAATTTTTTTTGTATTTAAGTTGATTTTGTTTGTTGACAAAAATCGTTTATAAGGTCAGTTGTAGAGTTCTAGATAGATTTTTTACAAGGTGTGTTGATGAAGATCTACGACATTAGTATGTTTGATATTAAAGAGGTTAATACATATACATGTATAATGTGGCATCATTTCCTAGTGTTTTTTTAAATTTTAGGGGTTTAAAATTCTGAGGATAGATCATGTTTTATGAATTTTGGATTTCTTTGGATACCTTATGAAAATATGAAATTGGTATGGAATTCTAAAAAGTTTGATATTTCTTGAAATTATGGCGTTTTTAGAAAGATTATAGATTTCAAAAATTATATTTCATGAATAATGGATGAGTCACAAAGGAAATATAGTTATTTTCATGATTTTGAGAAGTTTCATGAACAAAAAATTTCTTTTAGGTTTTTTGTAGACATGGAGTTTTTAGAACATGTATGAAGGGTTTCAGGAAATGTTAGTGGTGAGATTGATTGTTTCATGAAGGGGATTAAAAATCTATAAATATGTGGATAAAACACTCTGTTGAAGAGATTAATCCTTAATAGAAATACAAAGGCTATGAATTTTCAAAAGTTTTTCAAGAATCATTTTTCTTGAGAAAATGTTTTCATAAGATCATTAATTTTGTAAAGAACGGATTCTTTATGAAATATATATAATCTTCTTGAATGTTTTGAGTTTCACGAAAGTTGTGAGTTTTTATAAATCATTGAGTTTCACAAAAGTTGTGGGTTTCATGAAAGAATAATATTTTATAAGGTATTGTGAAGTTTTTAAAAATTTGGAAAAAGGGTTTTTCAAAAATGAATATTACATATACAATAGTAAATATGTGATAAATATATATTTATCAAGTGTATGAAGGTGTATCATTCTGATGAACCAAATGGGGTGTAAAAAATACTAATTCAAGTGATAAATAGAAGAATATTCTGGAGGGGAAGTGAACACACTTTAGTTGAGAGAGTAGAGAGATTTCGAATTGTAAATGGTAGTGAACCAGGAGGTATAGTGAGTCCACTCTAAACTTTATTACAACAGTTCAATTTAGGGTATTCTTTTCATAGGAACATTTATTTTGCATGATCCTTAAACATAGCCTAGTGTGAGTTTACTATGTAAAATTTCTATGTCTCAATCATGCTTTCATTTCTTCTCAGACATTGTTAGAGGAAAGGGAGAGAATAGTTTTTTAATAACAAAAAAAATTTGAAGTGCCAATTTTTTTAATCTAATATACCCTAATTCACCCAACCTTATTTTATTTATTTTAATTGGTCTAAAAAATTAAATATTTATAAAATATACTTAAATAACAAAATTTCCATTTAATTTTACCTTTAAAGACATGAAAAAAGAGTTTCAAATTGAAAGAGGGATGGAATATATAAGTTCAGGATATTATACTTTTAAAATGATACCAACATGTGAGAGAGGATATCCATGTATTGGTAAAACAATTTACCCATATACATCATGATGAAATTAATATATTATTGTGAACCATGGAATTAACAACCCTTAAAAAATAGAAGAAGCTACACTTGACCGCCACTATAGCCTCCGCCATAGCATAGCGAGAAGTTGTAATTCCCCAAACCCCATTTAATTATATCTAGTGGGTAATTTATTATATGGTAATTAAAATAAAATGTTGGTCGGAGTGGATAATCAAGAGGGGGGTGAATTGAGTTCCAATTAAAATTTTTGTTTAAAATCCTTTACTAAAATCCCCCAATTTAAAATACTAATTGAATTGTAGTGAATTTGAACTAAAGAAAACTTTCAGTTAGGTTCTTAAAGGATTGATTAATTCCCAGTTAATCTAATCAGAAGATCATATTATCTTTTGAAACTAACATAATGATTTTCAAGTAATGCAAACACTTTCTAATTCAATTATCAGAGTAACTTTGAAAAACAGTTTAAATTTTAAAGCACTTAGCAGTGGAATAAAAAGGTTTTAGATAAAACTAAATAAAGCACACCAGATATAGCCAAGAGGTTCAGTCTCAAGCCAAGACTTAGTCCTCTCAACAATTTATATAGATATGATCCACACCCTGGATCGGGGTTCACAACAGTTTACAACTGTCCAGGTCAAAGACCTCTACCACAGTTCTTCATGGGAAACAAAAACAACAGCTAATACAACTGTCCAGGTCATACACGACCTCTACCACTATCCATAGTGGGAAATAGAAGATATAAGGAGTTTGAATGAGGATTTACAGATCCTCCAGTTAAGGTTCAGGAGACAGTGTATTTGTAAATTAAAACTGATGACACACACTGCTCATAATGTAAAGAATAAATCACTGAGCAAGTTAAAGAGTTTAGAAAGGATCTAGTGATTGCAGTGTAGCTCTGGACTCCTTTGAATTGATCCTAAATGGCTCTGTGTCCTCTTATGGTTTTTGTTTTGAAAACAGAGTGTTTTTTTCCTGACATCCAGGTTCAGAGACAGTGAAAATGTAGTCGATGATGTTCTTCAAAATCCTCGTAAAAGTAAAAAACTCTTCTTGAGTAAGCTTAAGTGTGTATGAGATTTTGTGTCTTCTTGGTCATGCATGTATATCTGTATGAGCTATTCCTGTGTATGTCACTTGTAGATCACTTCTGTGTTTCCCTTGTATGTTGTATATCTCATCTTTTGCAGCAACATGGACTTCTTATATTTATCGCACGAGCTCCGAAAAAAGAAATGATTTCTTTTTGGAGGTACGAGGTACGGTTCTCTGACATCCAAAAACCTTCATTAAATAAATTACAGAGCATTAAAATATACCTAATATGACCGTTGGTTAGATTAAACAAAGATAAAGAAATTAAGGCAGCGTCAGATTCTCTAGAATGGTAGCTTTGGATATCAGTAGCCTTGTGTATCGGTAACCTCTTGTATCGGTAACTTCTTGTGTAACGGTAGCCTTTCTATCGGTAGACTTCATGTCTGTCGGTAGACTTGATCGGTAGCGGTAGACTTAATGTACCAGTGACCTTTTGTGTAATGGTAGCCTTCATGTACCGGTAGCTTCCTTGGTGTATCGGTAGACTTCCTTCGGTAACTTGTCTGTAATGGTAGGCTTGAATAACCATGACTTGTCTATATCGGCGACCTTCACATAACGATAGACATGTTGTACCGGTGGACTTGATGTATCGATGACCTTCACGTATCGGTAGACTTGTTGTACTGGTGGACTTGATGTATCGGTGACCTTCACATAACGGTAGACTTTAAAAATCGGTAGCTTTGTTCTGTAATAGTGACCACTTGTCTGTTTAAGCATTCTATTGGCAGAATGGGTTAAGTTAGAATATATATCCATCCAGTAACCGAATTCTCTAAAGATAATATAAATATTATAATATATGAATATGTGAATGGTGTACAAAAATATTGAAATAAGTAATTAATCATTAATCAATATTGGGATTATCAAACTATAATTGAGCATAATTGGGATGATCAAAATAAGAGTTAAACTAATTCTCCCAGAGGGTTCAACAACTTCCCACTTTTTGATAATCACAACTTATGCCAAAGTATTAAAAAAATTAAAATGGTGGAAGAGGAAAATATTCCTTAAAAAAAACTTTAAAACAAAGTTCTCATTTTTCTCCCCCTTTAAATTTCACCCCCAGTTCCAATTTTTCCATTTTCTCCCCCTTTGTGATTAACAAAAATAAGGGTAGAGTCATAGAAATGTAGAGACAAAAGAGAACAGATTACACAAAAACATAGTAAAGTGGAGAATGTATGATTAAATTTTCATTAAGTCACAAAAGGTACAAACTGATAAAGTTAGTATTACAAAAATACAAGTGAATCCTATCAGAAACATCCAGAATCACTCAAACTTCCTCTTGAACAGGAGTCTTTCCCTTAGGACTAGAAGAGGGTGCTGGTTCAGATTGAGTAGATGGCTTGGGAATAGCTGAAAGAACAACTGAGGGGTCAGCCACTGAAACTGTACCAGATCTGAAATCTATGCTTCTCTGTGTGATCATAGGAGTTAAGCTTCGAATACCCTGAACTGGAGTCAACTGAGGTGTACTCCCAGAGGTAGAGGCCGGAAGGGTAGAAGGTACAATCACTGGTCTGGCATCCACATGCAATAATGGTAGCAACAGGTTCCTAAAATCCATAATAATACTACCTCCTCTCTCCATTGCTGACACAAAATCATCTCGATTTTCAATGAATTTATCCAATGCAGGAGTAAGCTCCCTAAGCTTACTAACTTGTTCTCTGAAAGCTTGAGTCACTGGAGGAAACTTCAAATTCTCCATCAAAATCTTGAAATGATTGTTCATTTGATGCTTGGTATAGAACTTCTCAATGTAAGCATCCACTTTATTCTTAATTGCCTCTTGAGAAGCAGTAGTTGCCCGTAGGTGATCACGAACAAAACTACTAACTTCCCTAGTGGTAGCAAGGATCTGAGTATCTAAGGTACCACTGGTACTAGACTTAGCCAACTCTTCCTAGATAACAGTTCTGATATGGTCAAGGTTCACAGTGGAGCTGGATGAGGGAAGCGGTTTAACTGAGAAAGCTACTGTCTCATTGAAAGATTGTGTCAGATTACTAACCACCTTCTGAACAAGTTCATCTTGACTGTTCAAATGTTCTTTGACTGATTTCTTAAAATCCTCAAATACTTCCACAAACTGCTTGACTACTTCTTTGATATATCTGATATCAGTATTCACTTGGGTTTGAGAGCTGTTCATGGCAGTCAACGAAGTAATAGATTGTCTTAGAGAAACCACAACTCATTTCCAACTCTCAATTTGAGTATGGCATACTTTAACTTCATCCATCATTTCCTTCACTGGACTAGACGCAACATATCCCAGAGATAGCTCCAAGGATTGCACCACACTCCTCATCTCATCAACCAGGCTTTTCTTCAAATCTGCCACTGATTCTCTCAATGCTTCTTTCATTTCAGCCTCTAAGGACTCAAGGTCCTCCTTGGCTGCCAAATTTTCAGCCACAGCAGGTAGGATAACTAACTCCATTTCAGGCTGGTCTTCCTCATCAGAATCTCCATAATTGAGTCCAAGTACCATATATCCTGGATCTGATGTCCAACCTTTAATGTCAACAGTACAAAAAATGAGCCAAGATGCTCCCCCTACCTTAGAGCATTCACCTGAGGAAACTCCTCCAACTGTTCTGCTTGAGGTAATTCTACAACCTCCTCTGCAACTTCAGTAGATGCAACAACCATTTGCTCTAAGGGCTCAAAGAATCTCTCATCAATGGAAGTAGATGCTACTTCTTCTTCTTGATCAGGCTCTATCATGACTATACTATCTATCAGAGGGATCAAACTGAGCTCTTCTTCTTCATTTTCCCCATCATCTGCTTCATTAGCAGCCTCATTTTCTCCATTAACAAAATGACTAGATTCGGTTGCCTCATCCTCTTCAGAGGTGTCCTTAACAACATACTGATATGTTTCTTCTTCTTCTACTTCTGTGGTCTCAGTATCACTATCCTTCAAAACAGTTTCTCTCCTTGGTAGTTCTTTTAGAGGGCTAGCTGCTACATAGGAAATAATTTGGTGCACATGACTAGGAGGTAAATCTGGGTCTCCTCCTTCCTCAACTGATGTCTCTTCCTCCTCAGCTTCAGCTTCATTATCACTGTAGACCGGTTCTGGCTCATCTGGTCCAAGACCAGGATCCCTCACATTTTTTGGTCTAGAAGGATGGTCCACAGGAGTGTACTTTTCATAGATTTTACCTTCATCATTAACCCATGATTTCTTCCAAGGGTTCCAGCTAACTTTCATAAACTTACAAATAGTCATGGTGATGCAAAAATTGTCTGTAACCACAACAGTTTCATCTTGAGGTCCATCTACCTCCTTTTCCTTCAACATAATAGAAATCAACTCAGAAAAGAAAAGTACATTGGACTTAGACTTCGGTCTAGTCATATCCTCAATCTGAATCATTATCAATCTGCACAAATTCACCTTTAATCCATGATTTAATAGATACAACAAATAAATATCCTGAAATCTGAGGGTAGAAAAATCTCCTCTCCTTAGACAAATCACATGCTAAATGAACTTGAAAAGTAGTTTATCCTCCCCTGCCATCTCTGCAGCAATGAACTTTCTAGGAGTTCCATTTGCTGTCAATTCTAACAAGGCATCCTCATAATTGAAAAAGTCACTAGTAGTAGGTATGGATTTTGAATAAAATCCACAATCACCTCTACGAGGAACTCTAAGTTTCTCAGCCCATTCAACAGATGAAAATGAAAACATTTGACCATTCACAAATGAAATCATCCTATTCTCCTCTTCTGATGTTTGAAAACAGACAAAATCATAGAACTCTTTTACCAGTACTGGATAATACAGTCCATTATTGTTCATGAAGCATTCGAGCCATCCTTGTTCTTGTATGGTCTTCAGAATCAAGGACATGCATTCCAATAGCTAGTCTGCACATAACTCCTTTTCCACTACAATTTATCGCTTCGATAAATGTGGATTCACAGGATTCCTTTGAACAACACCTTTACTGCTTCCACTAGCACCAGCATTGGTTACTTTCTTCTTCTTAGCTTGCAGGGCATCACTCCCTTCATCCACTGAGGGTTCGTGGTGATTGAGTGATGTCTAGAGTTAGGTTTAATATCATTTGAGATTCACATATAAAATAAACCTCATATTAAAAACGGTTCGAAGTCTCGTCCTTAATACGAAAATTTAAAACAACGCGAGAGATGTACCGGTGAGGTGTACTTAAATGGTGATGTCTATCCTAATGGAGAGGTTTGTCCTAACGGTGAAGTTTGTCCTAACGGTGAGGTTTCTTCTAACAGTGAGGTTTGTCCTAACGGCGAGGTTTGTCCTAATGGTGAGGTTTGTCCTAACGGTTAGGTTTCTCCTAACATTTATGTTTGTCCTAATGGTGAGGTTTCTCCTAATGGTGAGGTTTATCCTAACGGTGAGGTTTCTCCTGACGATGAGGTTTGTCCTAATGGCGAGGTTTCTCTTAACGATGAGGTTTGTCCTAACGGTGAGGTTTTTCCTAACGGTGAGGTTTGTCCTAACGGTGAGTTTTATCCTAACGGTGAGGCTTATACTAACGGTGAGGTTTATCCTAACGATTTAAGAGTAAATTATCATTCCTAATTCGTGTCTAATGAAAATTAATCTTTCTGAACTTAAAGGCTTATTGAAAATATCAGCTAATTGGAGTTCAGTGCCTATAAATTCAATAGTTATATCACCTCTTTGATAATGATCTCTTAGAAAGTTGTGTCTAACATCAATGTGTTTGGTTCTAGAGTGAGACACAGGGTTCTTAGAGATGTTGATCACACTAGTGTTATCACAGTTAATTGAAACATGTTTAAAATCAAATCCACAGTCCAATAAAGTGTGTTTCATCCACAGAATCTGTGCACAACAACTACCAGTAGCTATATACTCTGCTTCATCAGTAGATAATCCAAATGAGTTATGTTTCTTACTACACCATGATACTAGGGACTTTCCAAGTAAATGACGTGTTCCAAATGTTCTCTTTCTATCTACCATACATCCAGCAAAGTTAGTATCAGAATAACTTATTAAATCAAATGATTGTCCTTTTGGGTAAAACAGTCCCAAATTAGTATTATATTTAAGATATTTGAAAATCCTTTTAACAGAAAGAATGTGTGAATCTTTAGGGTTATCTTGAAATCTAGCATACATACATACACTAAACATAATATCAGGTCAACTAGCAGTAAGATAAAGTAAACTCCCAAACATACCTCTATAATTAGTTTGATCTACTGGTTTCCCAGTTTCATTAATATCTAATTTGTAGGTGGTACTCATAGGTGTATCACTTCCCTTAATACTATCCAAACCAAAATGTTTTAATAAATCCTTAGTATATTTTCTTTGATTTAAAATAATACCATCTTTAGTTTGAAAGATTTGAAATCCAAGAAAGTACTTAAGCTCTCCCATTAAGCTCATTTCAAACTCATTTTGCATAACCTTTGAAAAATCAGTACATAAAGAATTTTTAGAAGATCCAAAAATAATATCATCAACATAGATTTGTACTATTAAAACATCTTTTGAAATTCTTTTTATAAAAAGAGTGGGATCAGAAATTCTTTTGTAATTCCTTTTGAAATAAGAAAACTTGTAAGTCTTTCATACCAAGCTCTTGGAGCTTGTTTTAAACCATATAAAGCTTTAGAATGTTTAAAAACATGATTTTGAAAGTGAGGATTTGAGAAACCAGGTGGTTGTTCTACAAAAACATCTTCAACAATAAATCCATTTAGAAAATCACTTTTCACATCCATTTGATATAACTTGAAATTCAGATGTGATGTAAAGGAAAGTAAGATCCTAATTACCTCTAATCTAGCTATAGGAGCAAAGGTTTCCTCATAGTAAATTCCTTGTTCTTGATTGTAACCTTGTGCAACTAGTCTAAATTTGTTTCTAATGATGTTTCCAGATTCATCATATTTGTTTCTAAACACCCACTTTGTTCCTATGGTTAAAGTGTCCTTAGGTATTTATACTAATTCCCAGACTTTATTTCTTTCAAATTGATTAAGTTATTATTGCATAGCCATTACAAAAAATTCATCATTGATAGCATCATTGATATTTTTAGGTTCTAACTATGAAGGAAAGGCTTGATGTTCAACTTGATTTCTTAGAGAATCTCTAGTATGTGTTCCTCTATCTAGATTACCTACAACAGCATCTAAAGGATAGTTTCTTAAGATCCTAGTTGGTATCGAAAAGGTAGGGCTAGAGATTTCATGTTCATCAACAGTTTGGGAATCAACAGAAGTAGGTTCTGTAAAATTTGCAGAACTGGATGTTTTAACTATAGGTCCACTGTCTTTATCACTAAGGTTCAAAATAAAGAGATCATCTTCAAGATTTTCAAGAGAGTTCTTAGGTTCATGTGGGTCAGTTTCATCAAATTTGATGTGAACAGATTCCTTCACACATTTGGTTCTCTTTTTGAAAACTCTATAGGATTTACTAGAAATAGAGTAACCTAGGAAAATTCCTTCATCACTCTTGGATGCAAACTTGTCAAGATTATCTTTGGTATTAAGAATAAAGGCTTTGTAACCCAAAACTCTGAAGTAGTTAACCTTAGGTTTCCTATGGTTCCACAACTCATAAGGGGTCTTCTTAAGAACAGGTCTGATCAAGAATCTATTGAAAATATAACAAGCTGTATAGACAGTTTCAGCCCAAAAATAAATAGGTAGGTCATACTCATTGACCATGGTTCTGCCAATTTCTTGAAGGGTTCTATTCCTCCTTTCTTGTACACTATTTTGCTGAGGTGTCCGAGGGGCAGAGAAATTGTGACTATATCCATTGTGTGAGAAGTAGGATTCAAACTCATGATTCTCAAACTCACGGCCATGATCACTTATCAAGGTTTTAATCTTAAGTCCACTAAGGTTCTCTACAGACTTGGAATATTTAACAAAGTAAGAACAAGCTTCACTTTTGTGAGCTAGAAAATATACCCAAGTATACCTAGAATAGTCATATACTAAAACATAGGCACAGTGCTTCCCATTTAAACTAGAAACTCTAGAAGGTCCAAACAAACCATGTAAACCAACTTCAGAGGTTGAGAAGTTGACACTTATTTCTTTGATTTGAAATAATCTTTATGTTGGTTTCCCTTTTGATAAGGATTACAAACTTTATCTGTTGGGAATTCAAGTTTTGGTAGGTCTCTAACTAAGTTCTTCCAAGTAAGTTTTCTAAGTGAATGTACATTGCAGTGTCCTAATATTCTGTGTCAAAGACAAGAATCTTTATGCAAAGTATTTAAACAAGTAATATTTTTCATAGCTAAAGAATTTAAATCAACAGCATAGAAATTTTCATTTCTCAAGGCAGAAAATACTAAAGCATTTTTAGAATTAAAAAAATTAAAACAATCATTTTCAAATTTATCATTAAAACCATCATCAAATAATTGAGAACTACTTAGTAAATTATAATTAATTCCATCAACCAATAGAACATTAGAAATTAATACTGAGTCAGTGTTACCAATCTGGCCTAAGCCGATGATTTTCCCTTTAGAATTATCACCAAAGGTGAAAAAACCTCCATCAACTATGACTAAGATTTTAAAGGATGAGAAGTATCCTGACATATGTATTGAACATCCACTGTCCAAGTACCAATTCTTTCTACAGGATCTCTTTAATCAAGCTTCCTACAAAACATATTTACATAGGAAATGATTTTGGTACCCAGATTTTCTTGGGTCCATACAGGTTAGCCAATAAAACTTTAGGTACCCAAACTTGTCTTATGGGTCTCATAAAATTTGTAGAATGAACAGATTTTGAAAGATAAACCTTTTTGGATATGTAACTATGAATATAACTAGTTGAAGCATATGAGCTTCCAAAACTATAACTATCTACATTCTTTCCAGATTTAGGAATGAATCTAGTTTTGGTAATTTTTCTTTGTCCAGGTTGGTATCCTATACCAATAGTATATCTAGGTGCAATATGCTTACCTAGAATTTGAGTAAAAGTATCTTTTCCATTTATAAACTTTTCTAAATCCTTCCTAAGTTGCTCATTTGACAATTTCAGTTTAGTGTTTTCTTTAAGTAACTGAGCATTATTTTCCATTTCTATGTCAAGATCAGATTTATGTTTAATAGTTTAAGCATACTATTTCTTGAAACATTTGTATTTGTCTTTTAGCTCATTACAGGTTTCTTCCAACATATCACAGTATTCAAACTTTTCAGATTTTGAAATATTTTCAGAATCATAATCATCTTTAGAATAATATGTATTTAAATAAGGAGTTTCATATGTTACCTCATAAGTGTTTTTCAAAAAACACATGTTTTCCTTATTTCTGTTTTCAGTCTCCGAAGCTTCAGATTCACTGGAGCTGTCCTCAGAAGCACTCCAAGTAGCCTTCATGGCTTTCTTATACTTGTTGTCCTTATACTCATTCTTCTTCATGTATTTCAGCTTTGGACAATCTGATTTTATATGTCCTTTTCTTTTGCATTCATAGCAGACAACTTCATCAGATTTGTCAGATTTATTTCTGTCCTTTTTCGAGTGTCCCTTGTTGTCATACATACCTTTGTAATTTGATTTTCTGAAAAACTTCTTATTCCTATGAAACTTCTTAAATATTCTGACTATATGTTCCATTTATGCATCACTATCAGATGCACTTTCACTTTCTTCACAGCTTGAGCTATCACTTACAGCTTGAAGTTTCTCCTTATCCTTATTCTTTGAAGTAGATGTCTTTAAGGCAACTGAATTCCTTTTTGGTTCATCTTCTTCCTCTTTGTTTACCTTAAGTTCTTCTTCATACATCATCAACTTACCAATAAGTTCCTTGACTGGTATTTTACTAATATCACAAGATTCTCTGACTGAAAAAAAGTGCTCCTCCATCTTTCAGGTAGGCATCTCAAAATTCTAATGATCTTCTCCTTTGATGAAATGTCCTTTCCCAGTTAGATCATTGTATTGACAATTTTATTAAACATGAGATACATATCAGAAATGGGTTTATCAGGATTCATCTTAAAATTATCATATTTAATAGTATAGGTGTTCAATCTCATTTCCTTAACATTAGTTGTTCCTTCATGATAAACACCCAAAGTATCCCAAATTTCGTATGCAGTTTTACAAGCGGCTATTCTATTAAATTCCACATCTCCTAAAGCACAATGTAGGGCATTCATAGCCTTGAAATTATTATTGTGAGCTGTCTTAGTAGCTTCATTCCAAGTAGATCTAACAGTAGTAGTAATTTTATATTTTGATTCTATGGCAGTCCAAATATCAAAACCCATGCTTTCTAAGTGAATTTTCATCTTAATCTTCCACTGAGCATAGTTGTTTCCATTGAAAAATGGTGGTCTTTTAGTAGAAACACCTTCAAGTCTGTTATCCATTATAACTAGGTTGAAACAAAAAATTTAAGGCGATAAAAATTTAGAAAGAAAAGAAATTTTAAGAACTTTAAAATACAACTAAAATCACAGTTGAAAAACAGAGTACTTCAGAAAATATTTTAATCCTCTAATACCAAATGTTGGTCGAAGTGGACACTCAAGAGGGGGGGGGGTGAATTGAGTTCCAATTAAAATTTCTGTTTAAAATCCTTTACTAAAATCCCCCAATTTAAAATACTAATTGAATTGTAGTGAATTTGAACTAAAGAAAACTTTCAGTTAGGTTCTCAAGGGATTGATTAATTCCCAGTTAATCTAATCAAAATATTAGATAATCTTTTGAAACTAACATAATGATTTGCAAGTAATGTGAACACTTTCTAATTCAATTATCAGAGTAACTTTGAAAAATAGCTTAAATTTTAAAGCACTTAGCAGCGGAATAAAAAGGTTTTAGATAAAACTAAATATAGCATATCAGATATAACCAGGAGGTTCAGTCTCAAGATGAGACTTAGTCCTCTCAATAATTTATATAATCTTGATGCACACCCTGGATCAGGGTTCACAACAGTTTAAAACTGTCCAGGTTAAATACCTCTACCATATTTCTTCGTGGGAAACAAAAACAACAGCAAATACAGCTGTCCAGGTCACACAAGACCTCTACCACTATCCACAATGGGAAATAGAAGATGTAAGGAGTTTGAATGAGGATTTACAGATCCTCCAGTTAAGTTTCAGGAGACAGTGTATGTGTCAATTATAATTGATGACACACACTGCTCGTAATTTAAAGAATAAATCACTGAGCAAGTTAAAGAGTTTAGAAAGGATCTAGTGATTACAGTGTAGCTCTGGACTCATTTGAATTGATCAGAAATGGCGTTGAGTCCTCTTCTGGTTTTTTTATGGAAAACAAAGTGTCGTTTTCTTTGACATCCAGGTTTAGAGACAGCGAAAATGTAGTCGATGATGTTCTTCAAAATCCTCATGAAATTAAAGAACTCTTCTTGAGTAAGATTGAGTGTGTATGAGCTTCTGTGTCTTCTTGGTCATGCATGCATATCTGTATGAGCTATTCTTGTGTATGTCACTTGTAAATCACTTATGTATTTCCCTTGTATGTTGTATATATCATCTTTTTCAGCAACAGGGACTTCTTATATTTATCGCATGAGCTCCGGAAAAATAAATTATTTCTTTTTGCAGGTACGAGGTACAATTCACTTTCATCCAACAACCTTCATTAAATAAATGACAGAGCATTAAAATATACCTAATATGACCTTTGGTTAGATTAAACAAAGATAAATAAATTAAGGCAGTGTCAGATTCTCTGGAACGGTAGCTTTGGATATCAGTAGCCTTGTGTATCGGTAACCTCTTGTATCGGTAACTTCTTGTGTAATGGTAGCCTTTCTATCGGTATACTTCATGTCTAATGGTAGACTTGATTGGTAGCGGTATATGTAATGTACCGATGAACTTTTGTGTAACGGTAGCCTTCATGTACCGGTAGCTTCCTTGGTGTATCGGTAGACTTCCTTCGGTAACTTGTCTGTAATGGTAGGCTTGAATAACCATGACTTGTCTATATCGGCGACCTTCACATAACGATAGACATGTTGTACCGGTGGACTTGATGTATCGATGACCTTCACATAACGGTATACTTTACAAATCAGTAGCTTTATTTTGTAACGGTGACCACTTGTCTGTTTAAGAATTATATTGGCAGAATGGGTTAAGTTAGATATATATCCATCCAGTAACCAAATTCTCTGAAGATAATATAAATATTATAATATATGAATATGTGCATGGTGTAAAGATATACTGAAATAAGTAATTAATCATTAATCAATATCAGGATTATCAAACTATAATTGAGCATAATTGGGATTATCAAAATAGAAGTTCAACTAATTCTCCTAGAGGGTTCAACATAAAATTTGTTACATTCCAATATCAATGTTTAGTATCCCTGAAGAGACTAGATATAAAAATATTACAATACATTTTGAAAAATTACAACATTTGAGTACAAATCATTATTCCCTAGTGTTATCTATAATGTTATTCATATATAGTATTCCACTTTATTATATGGGTAAATTGGAAATAAAATTAAAAATAAATCTAAAATGCTCAGCAAGTGATAATGTACAATGGAAGATAATATGTAATAAGATATTAAATAGGATTATATAAATAATCAACTCCACATATCAAAATCTATGAATGTAAAGGAAATAAATGGGTAATTGACCAAATAACGTTCAAAATTGTAGGAATGCATACTATTGAAAATCATAAAAATACCATTTATTCCTTGTGTTAATACATCATACATAAAGCGCAAGGGTTATCTCATTACCCTCTCTTAGTTTTATAATGATATCTACTAGTGCACTGAGGGGATATGTAATTCTAGACCCCATACATCATATAAAATCTTAATTTCTCTCATCTTAAACCAAATTTCTATAGAATTATTTTCAAGAATGAACAATATAAGAATACATCATCTAATTTACCAATGAGGTATATCTTACAAGATTTTTTTATATAGAATAAAGGATTATATGATCAAGAAAATAGTTTTCCCCAATCAATGAATTAGTAAGGGAAACTCAGTGACTACCCCTGCCAGGAGTAACTCAGTATTACCAATGTTCAAATAAGTACCGTTATCAAGTGAAGAATATGGATTTATAATTTCCATGAAAATTATAAAAATTTATATTTTCTATAGTTTTTAGAAGTATAAAGAATGAATTTGAAAAAGGGAGATACCGAATAAATTAGGGATAAACACCTATATCAATATAATCAAATCCTTTATTATGGTAGGTAAAGAAAATATGAGGTGTGTAGTCATAGGTCCACTCATCATGCACTTAGTGAAGACAGAGTTGATAATAAACTGTATTTTTAGGGTGATCACACCTAGGTGAATCTATTCTATAACCACATTCACTTTCTAGTATCTAGATAGGGATTTGTTTTTAGGAAACCAAACAATTTACACTTAACCAAAATTTATGATTTTTTTACAAATATCAAAAAATTTATCATTATAAAAACTTATATATATATTATAATGAGACGGAATAATGATATATAACTAATAATAATAAATTTATATAAATTATTTGTTATAAATTTTAACATATAATTAAAAAGTAATTTTAAATAATAACACAATTAAGAAAAAATAAGACGTTAGGGTCCCTTACCATGAATGGTAACTTCTTAAATCATGTGATGAAATCCTTAATGAATTGAAAAATCTTTTGAGAGAATATCGAGTGAAATATTGAGAGGAAATTGATGATAAAGGGATATTTATTAGATATTAATTGGATAATTTGTTGGTATTTATAGAAAATGAGAGAGGACTGTTTATTAATTTCTAAACACAGGCCTTGGAAATACAGGTTGTGGAATTTGAAAAATGATTGGATTAACCATGGTTTTTTTTCATGGTATTTTAAAATTTAATGAATGGTTATTATAATTTTTGTGTTTGATAATTTAGGTCTATTATTTTATATTACTTTGGACATGGGAATATAATTTTTCCATAAAATATTCTATTAAAAACCTTAATTTCCATTTTAGAATTTGGAAACTTATTTATAAGTTTCAAGAAACATTTTTATTCATTTAAATAATTTATATTAATAAAATAATATTTTTTTCATGTATTCTATTATATTTATTGTTACATCATTTATACCTCATAATCATACCATAATACATACCGTATTTACATACTGTATTTTACTATTTAATGAAAAAATTGACTATATCAGAATTCAATAAAAAATATACCATTGGATAATTTAAATATTTTGGTTTCAAATTTATTTTTCATTTTATAAAAATAATTTTATTTATATATGAATTTATTTCTTTAAATAAAACACTTATTGTATTTTAAAATGAAATATTTGGAAGTAAAAATTTGCAAACTCTTTCTTCTTGTAAATATTTTTTCTAAGTCATATGCGTGTAATCATAATACTATCCATTAATTAATTTAAATTTATTTAATTATTAATTATATTATTATCAAATGGATTTATGTATTTTACTGGACACTTTTATGAATAACTATACCACCACTTTAAGAAAACTCAAATTTCTGACGGTCAGGTTCCAATGGTCTAATTACAATAATGTAATGGGTCTCCCTCTTCTGAGATTGAAATAGAGGTCTTTGATTTCATAAAAAAAGAGGATTCAAACCCAAATTTATATATATATATATATATGTTTTATTACAACATCCTAAGAACATTCATATCATTCCTATAGCTTTCGTGTGTATTCCTATGTTTATTTTTTCTTGAAAATAGTAATGTTCTTCATATAGTTATTATTTCTTTTCGAGTATAATCTTAAAAAAGTGTAATATTATAGTACTACCCCATATATTTTCTGGTTTCATAGTTCTATTTTTAGTTGTTATTATAAATTTAATTTCACATTTTTTATTTTCTTACTTTTCATTATAATGTATTACATTGTAATAAAACATACTTATCCGTTACAAGAATTTATCGAGTATTACATTATTTTATGCTTATAAAAATTTTATCCCTTAAATTTTAAATCAATAAAAATAATTTATATAAGCATTTATCATTATATCCTCTAGATCACATGTCACATCTTCCAAAATTTTATTCCTTTGAAGAACATTCACAAGCTGAGCTGTTTGATTTCACAATACTTTCTCTCTCTTATCAATAATCTGGATCGACTCTTCATTATTTGAAAATTTATGTTCTAACTAAACTTGACACATAATTAGAGAATAAGAAGGGTTCAAAATATACTTCATTAGAAGTAATATATGGAAGGAATCATGCACTATAAATAGGTTTGGTGAAATGTCAAGAGGGTATTCCATAGTGGATACCCTCTCTAATATTTAGAATCCCAATATACATTGGGATTATAATCCCTTTATTTCTAAATCTCGTGACCCTATTCCATGGAGATATTGTTAGTAAGACAATGGTATCTAAATAGTAATTCATGATCCTTTATTCAATTATCAACATAACTTTTTCTGTCTAATTTAGAATTCTTGGATGTGCTTATCGACAGTCTTAACTTCTCTGATGTCTCTTTCATAAAATCTGGACCTAAAAAATTATTTTCTTCAACTCTATCCCAGCATGTTTGATTTTAAAATATCATTCAATACAACGAGTCATATGGTACAATTTTAATACTATAGTGGTATCTATTATTGTAAGTTAACTTCAAAAGTGATAAATAACGATCCCAACATCCTTGGAAGTAAATAGATAATGATCTTAGAATATCCTCAAATGTTTAGATATTACGTTCAAAATACCCATATGTTTCAGGGTGATATGATATTCTAAGAATAATCTTTCTATTTAAAGTATCCCGGAGACCCCTCCAAAATTTTGATGAAAACTTTGTGTCATGATCATAGACTATAGATGAGGGTGTTATATGAAGTATCACAAATTCATTTATATATATCTGTTTAATCCATTAGAGGGGGAAATATTTTTGAATTATAATTAAATGAAAGTATTTTATAAGAAGATCCACAATTAACAATATTAAATTATTCCCATTTTCTCTCTTAGTATGTGGATTGTTAAAATTCATAGTAATATTATCCCACACCCACTCTTGTATAGGTAAAGGTTTTATAAAACCATTAAGAAGTTTCCTTTTATTTCTTTCCTGTTGGCATACTAAGCATCTTGCAGTATAATCTAAAATCAATTTCTTCATATTTTCCCTCTAGAAATGTTATCAAACACCCTTATACATATTCAACCTTCTAGGTTGTATATAAAAATTTTAATTGTGAGATTCATTCAACAAAATTTCTTTATCACTGGTATTAATGGAACATATAAATGTATACCAATCAATAAAAATCTAGCATCACCAATATAAAAGTCTAGTAATTTTCCATTTGCGCATATACCATGTTATTTTATAAGTCCATTTCATCAAGTTGATATTTATTAACACTCTCTAATAAATCTAGTTGAGTAATTATACATGATAAGAGTGATTTTTTCTCTTCCATTATAACACTACATCCTTACTAAATCATTTAGAATTAGATCATTCTCCACCCTCATCATAGATAATATTCCATGCTATTTTTTAATTAATTCATAAAATTACCTATATGATTTTATAGAGTGATAGTGTATAACACAATAATCATCCTTGAGTTGCACTAACCATATAACTTTCATCATATTAATACATTTGTATGTAAATATATACTAAAAATTAATTTGATTGGTGTATATATCATATCTATCTCTATAGAGATAATGTATCTATATCTTTAGAGAAAGGATCACTACTTAAAACTCCAAATCATGTGTTGGATAGTTCACTTCATGGGGGTTCAACCTTCATGATTCAAAGGACACACAATATTATTTTTCAAAAGAACACATCCAAGACCATTCTTTAAGGTCTCACAATAAATTAAAAACCCTTATTTAATAGATTAAAGATTCAATACAGGTTAATTTTTCAATATCCACTTTAATTACTCCAAGATATCATCACATTACTTTTTCCATTTGAATTTTAATACCCTAAAATCTAAAATGGTTAATATATTAACTAATCAGGCTTTGTATTCAACACACTAATGATAGCACCATTCTAATCCTAAAAATCTATTTATTTTTGTTATTTTATTAGGTTCTATCCTTTCCATGACAACCTTTTTTTTGAATGGTAAATAGATATTCCATCCTTAGATACAATATGTAAAAGAAAATAGACTTATTTAATTTAAAATTCACATTTTATAAATTTCCCATATTGGTAACTTTTACTCATAACCTCAATCAAAAATTGAAAGCGAATTTAATGACTCTAAAAACTATTAGAGTGTATGAGTATATCATTAGTAAATACCACCACAAACATACCATGAAAATCCTTGAATACTCTATTAATTAAGTTCATAAACACTGAAGGTACATTAGTTAACCCAAAAGTTATTTTTATAAACTCAAAATGACCATAACTCATACAAAATGCCTTCTTTGGGATATCATCCTTCATAATTTTAATCTAATGATAGCTAGAAAAAATATCAATATTCGATAAGTATTGATCCCCTTGAATTTAATCAAAGTGGTCATCAATACGAAGGAATGAGTACATCTTATTTATTAAAATTCCCTTGATTTACCTATTATCAATTCCTAACATCATTGAAACATACTTCTATTTTAAAAATAAAATGGGGGATTACCATGGTGAAACACTTGGATAATTGAAACACTTTCCCCACAAGTGTTATAATTAATTATTAAACTCAACCAACTCCACTGGATCCATTCTATAGGGTTTCTTAGATATTTTTTTACATCAATAATAATATTGAGAGATAGATAAACTTATCTTTCAAAGGTAAATCCTAGTTATTCATTAAGAATTTCGTCAGCATACACCTATACAGTGGACACATATTCTATTCTCATAACCAACATACCCATTGTAGATTGAATTTGATTCATATCTTCCCTAAGTATTTCATTATGCTAGGAAAATGAGGGTAGTTCAAGGAAATGTTTAGGTAATGAGACCATCCATCTAAAAAATGAATTCCATACTTTAATCTACATTTTTGTTTTCCTTCTCCCTATAGTAGATTCTTTATTTATTATTCGAGCGCTAATCCATCTCCAATGTTACGTCAAAACCCACCATTGTTATAGTGATTATATTTTCATCTATAAAACAGACATGTATTATAATTTTTATTTCCTAACATGTCTTCATTATAATAAATGTACCACTTAGTGTTCTAATAGATAAATAATTACATAATGCGTTAGGGGTGATAGAATATTCTTTATAAATCTGCATTAACTAAATAAGTGTGTAGATCATAAATCAAATAATTTATTAGATAAATTTGAGTGTATAATGAATGTACATACTATCATATAATTAGGAGATTTAACTTTGAATATTTATATTGTAATAGTATATCCCTAATCTATTGAATTCTTCTTGGATTGATTACCTTGTATATTTGGATATTGATTAGAGTAACACTCATTCTCCCTATAGTTGAAGCATTTCCTATTGGCTACATCTATATTTTCATTATACTGATGATCTTGATAATGTTTCTCTCCATATTTCAAGCATACAATCAATCCCTTTAAGTATAACATGGGGGTGTATTACTATATTTATTAAATATATGGACATCCAATCTTCCCTTATGTTTCTTTACAATTATTCTTCCCACTTAGTGATCAACCATTCCCTTGTTCTCAAGTTTTTCTTTTCAAGTGAATAATTTTGAATTTTTTTTAGCATTGATATCACTTGTTAAAATTTTCTAATATAATGAAAAGGAATGAGATACCAAATGTCTATGAATTATTGTCTTTAAACAATCTAACAAATAATAAATATCAGTTTTCAGATTTTGTAGATAATCTGAAATAAATGTTTCTAATATTTTGAAATAATCCTCACACTCAGCTACCGTTTATTCTTTATTTTGTCATAAATTCAAAATTATTCTTTCAATCTCAATATATTTCTGCCAATAACAAATATTTTTCTAGAAAAAGTACATTAATCTCCTTCCACTCCCCATCTTCTATCACTTATGACTTCTTAGTATTTTGAACCATGGAACACCACAGATCAACATATCCCTTTAAATGATGCATAAACATAATAAATTTTTTACTTCTCAATGCCAACAAATTCCTTAAAAATCTTCTCAAAGGACTTAATTTATTGATCTTACACCATGGTATTAGTGGACCCATTGAACGATGGGGGTTGTTTCTTCATAAAATGATCTAAAGAGGTTGATCCTTGTAGAGGGGAAATAATTTTCTCTATAAGGACAAGTCTATTTTCATTACCTGAGTCAATTTCACTAGGATAAAAACTATTTCTTCCACACCAATATTAACACTATTATCTTGATTATACATAAAATATTCAAATTATCCTCGATTGTGGAATTGATTTCCATTTATTCTAGTAGGCGTCATTATCTCCCAAATCTCATGGATTATTTAGTAATATTGTAAACTAATAATGTATAACATATTATATCTATATCATGTATCCTTAACATATGGTCATATATATCAAAAACCATTCTTGAGTAATAACTAATTTTTTTTCAATGGTAGAACCTTTGTTATTTTTCTATATTCTTCTAAATATAGTTCCTAAGGTTTATATCAATCCTTTATCTAATCCCATCTGGAATTCCCCCAACCCCAGTCACCAAGATTTAGTGGTTTATTTTTTAAATGGTAATCAATTTACAAGATATTTCATTACCAATATCAAGGTTTAATAGTCATAAAGATATAACATATATAATTAATTGATTACATCCTGAAAAATTACAACATCTGAGTACAAATCATTATTACTTAATGTTATCCATAGGTTCGATCATACATAATATCCCACTACCTTACTTGAGGAAATTGGAAAAAAGTAAATGGTGATCGTAAATTCTTAATACAGGAATGTGTACAATCAAAGATGATATGGAATAATCAATAAAATGGGAAAATATGAACAATCGATGACACATAACATAGTCCATGAATATAAAAATAAAATAGATGAGTAAATAATTATATAATGATGCAAATTTTAGAACTACATAATTCCATACATCATAAAGATATGTTTGAGGCCTTATTCCAAGACACTATACATAAAGGGTAAGCATTCTACCATTACCATATCTTAGTTATCTCATTAGAACAAAGAGTAAGTTGAGGGGACATATAATTCTAGGAACCACCCATAATATAAAATTGAAATTCATTCCATAACATTCCTAATAACTAAAGAATAATTTTCAAGAATTAGGAAAATAAGAAGAATTTCCCAATGAGGATTATTTTACAAGATTTTCCATATAGAATAATGGATTATATGATCATGAAAATAGTTTTTCCCATACAATGAAATAATAGTAAAAATTAGGTGAATTTCGTTGTTAGGATTAAATAGGGATTCACAATTCTCAAATTAGTACCCATGTCAATTTAAGAATATGGATTTGTAGCTATCAAGTGAATTATAAAATGAGGGTTTTCTATGAGTTTTTTAAGTCTAAAGAATGTATGCGAAATGGTGAGAGACTATATAAATTATAGATAAATATCCATAGTTTTATAATAAAATCCTTAATTATGGTTGTTAAAGAGAATATGAGTTATTTGAAGCATGTCCCCCTATAGTTTCTATTCAGGTGTGTAGTCTTAGTCCCACTCATCAGGCATCAAGTGAAGATCAAGTTGATACCTAAACAAAATTATTTGGGGTGATTATCCCTAGGTGAATATATGCTATAATTTCATCTAATTTCCAGTATCTAGAAAGACAATACAAAAGATTTAATGACAAACAAATGTGGCCTTAATCAACACTGATAAAGGGAGACCTTTATCAATTCTTAAAAAATGTGCCAGTAATGGGAAACCTTTATCAGCGCTAAAAAAAGTGATGATAAATACAACTATTTATTAGTTATTTTTTAAGTAATGACAATGTATGGCCTTTATGATCCCTTTTATTTAGCATTGATAAAAGTTTTTCTCATGGGACTTTATCCCACATCAAACTAAATGTTTTTCTAGTCAGTGCTTTATAATCCCAAGTGTTCCACCATTATAGCATGCCATGGATTCAGAGGATCGCCACTTGCATACACTATACCACATAGGCCACATGTAACAGCCTACCACCCCAACTACCATATCCAACCCATCTACATTATCTCTTACACAGGTGGGTATATACACAACCTTCTAACCTACCCTCCCTATTTTTTTATATACATCAACCAAAAATAAATAAAAAAATAACCAGTATAAATATATATTTTTTGAAAGAATTAAACGAATAAAAATTAACAAATGATTTAATGTAAACAATATATTAAAAATTAATAATTAAATAAATATTAATAAAAATGAATAAATTATATACATATATAATTTATTTTTTATATGTCTATTTTTTTAATTTTATTCATTTTCAATATTTATTAATAATTAAATTATTATTTCATATATAGAATTATATATTGATATAGACACACACAAACTATTGGTTTATTTTTAATAGATATATATATTAAAATTATTTTAATTTTATTTGTTTGATATGTTTTTTTAAATTTATGCATTTTAATATTTATTTTTATATATTTATTATCATGAAATATGTTTCGAATCAGTAAATTTTATTTATTTTTATATTTATATTCATTATATGGTATTTATTACCTTTTAATATATTTTAATTTTTTTTAATTTTAATATTTTTTATTCATTAATAACCTTGATCATTTTTTTTCATTTTCAATTTTTCATTGTACAACATTTTTGCAATTTTATCCAGTTTAGTATTTATTTATACATTTTTATTCATTAACATTTATTTTTTTAATATGGTTATAATATATATAAATGTATTCATTTATATATATTTATATATGTGTGTGTTTTTGTGTGTTTGTATTCATTTTTATTTTAACATATATTATTTTTTACTTTTTTTTAATAATCTATATAATTAATAATTTTTTTGAGGGAACGATTTTAAGAGGGATTTGCGTGGTGAATCATTAAGAAATATCACATACAAGGGTTTTTTTCGATGTATTTTAATAGATATATTGAAATAGATCTTTTGGCTGGTGGGGATCTCCAAAATCCTTTGATAAAGGTATTGTCAATAGGGGTGCCAGAATCCTCTTCTCATGGATTTGGATGGGGTGATGTGACATGCTTATTTATCTCGAGTGAGGATGGATCTTATGAGAGAATATTTATAAGATGTAACTAGGCACATATTTGTGCTTACCAGGAGTTGATCCTTGATATATTTAATATTTTTGAATTCTTAGTTATTGCATGAATAGTTTTACCATTGGGGGAAGATCCTTGGAAGATTGAAGATATGTACCGCCGAATTTTTGATGTTTGGGGATTCTATAATTGGAAATAAATATCCATTGTATTCAGGTATTTAAAAATATTATTTCTATTGGAGGAAATGAACAAAAATCTAGGAGGATTGAATTAATTTCACTCAATCCAGGCATGCTCTGCATCTAGGATTGGTATCCCCGTTTTAGTCTCTTCTCTAAATGGAATTATTGGATTCATGGTTGGGTTCATATTTATGGTTTGAAAGGGATTTTGTGGAATCTATAGATCCTCTTTGATATTAATTCAGTTATTGGAACTCCCATAAAATTTGATTATACTAATGAGATAGCATGATTTGACTAGTTTGCATGTTTTTTGGTTGAGGTTGACCCTAACTCCATGTACATTGAAAATTTTGTATTTTCCACTCTGAAATTAAGTTTTTATCTAAATATATTATAATATATTACCTTTTCCACTAATTTTTATACTATTTGACTTATTAAGAAGACGTCTCTCAAATATATTTGATACAGTTTCTACAACTTGAAGGGGAATGATTTATTTGGTTATAGTTAGGATGGTTCTTCATATGCTAAGAATATTTTTGGTGAAGATTTTTTTATACCTCACTTTTGGTTTTTTTAAGGGATTTGATGTAGAGGATGCTGCTGGAGTTTCTCAATTGGTTGGGGAGAATAGGTTGAGTGTAATGTCATCAATTGTAGTAGGACCTTCTCATGTTGTATCTGATACACTGGGGAAGGGATAGAAAACATGGGCTGATGTAGTGGAGGAGACTTCTGAAAATGTCCAGTGTTTTGATATAGATATTTCTAATGGTGGAATTCTTACACAAGAATTTTGAGACATTAAATTGTGGGAGGTTAAATTAATTTATTCAAGGGGTTATAAGGTAAAGTGAAAGCATAATGTGAATGATTCACTAAGAGGTAAATCGAGGAAGTAATATTTTGTTGGAAGTATTTCCAAAGGAATTAGTAGAACTAAATCTAACACAAAATATGTTCCATCTAGTTATTCTAATTGAAATTTGACTAATACAGAGGATTTCTTAGTGCAAGGAGATATCTCAACTCAGGTGGGTCTTTCCCCTATAATGGTGCTTAGGAAGGAGGATCATTGTAAAGTTATGTTAGTGGACTATGGTATATCATCCTCTCAAATGAGAATAAAAGTGAGAAATAAAAATTATTTTCCTTTGCTTTACACCAATGGCTACTTGAAGGGGGGATCTCACCCTATGAGAGATAAAGAAGGAGGTTAAGGGGCCTATCATAATATGGAGAGGTCTTGTGCAGTGGATGAAGATGAATGTTCGTAACACTCCTAGGAGAGGGTGAAAGGGCCCATTGTTTCCCATGACACTGTTATGACTCTACCAGACACTGTTAAAAATAATTTTAGCACGCTTGAAATCTTATATAGGTCTAATATTTGGGATGTTTTTTCTTGAGGAATTTGGAAATACTCATGGGATTTTCCATTCTCAAGGGAAATCCTCAAGCTTAGAGACTTCAAAGAAAGGTGAAATTCTGATCCAAAGGTTATATCAGAGGGATCTATTCTAATTGTAGATTAGAATCCTTATCCTTTTGTGGATACCCCCCACCGGATGGTAGTATTGATCCTCATGTAGGGGATGAGACTAGGAAATAACCCGAAACATGAAAAAGGGGGCATCATCCAATTGGTAGGGGTGGTGGTCTATCCCATAAATGAATAATCTTTTCATGTTTCTTGGGAAGCAGTCAGATTTTCCCTTTGTGATATGGTTTCTAAGTGGATTATATTTCCCACCCCCTTGTACTTTTTTTTTTCTATTTTTAATAAATTTAGGGACCATGGGATATAAATCATTGTTGATGCCGTTTTTGTAATTAAACTTATTCATTTTTGTAATATTTTAGCAAGCTATTCTTTTTAATTATTAAATTTCAGTTCTATTTTACATTCATTCATTTATGATCATTTTTTATTATTTATTCACTAATAATTTTACTTAGTTTTTACCTTTATATATAATTTAATTATTTTTTATATTTATTTTGTTAATATTTTTGTAATTTATTCACTTTTAATATTTACTTATACATATTTATTCATTAACAATAAATGTTTTTAATGTTGTTATAATATATATATTTATTATGTTTTCATTTTATTTTTTAATATATTTTCATTTTTAATTTTTTAATGATTTACATAATTTATAAAACTCATTTATTTTTTAAATATTTTGGAATTCTATTTTTTTAATTATAAAAATTACTCATTTATAAAATTCACGCATTTAGGACTTTCTGGTCAATTATAATGTTAATTAATTCTAACATTTTAATTATGTATTCTTTTTTAATATATATTCATATAATAATTTTTAATTTATTTTATGTAGTTTTTATCAGTGATTTCCAAAGATAGATGACAAATATAGGTTTTTTCTTGCTAATATATATCCATTTTAAAATTTTAATAATCTTTTTAATAATAAAAACTATCCAATTTTTAATTTTTTTTAAAGTTTATTCATTTTTAATTATTCAATGACCCTAATTTTTTAAATTTATATATATAATTATTAATAAATAATTATAAAATTATAATAAATATATTTCAATAATAAATATATTTATTATATTTATATATTGATATATATATATAATTATTCCAATATGTATAAATATATAAATATATATAATTATATAAATATATATAATTATATAAATATATATAATTATATAAATATATATAAATATATAAATATATTTATAATTATAAGAATACATTTATAATTGTATAAAAATATTTATAAATATTTTTAAAAATTAATTTATTTTTAATTGTAATTGTCAATATATATCTATAATTATATTTATAAATACATATTTTTATTTATTTTATTATATTTTTAATTGTATAAATAAAAATTTATTAATAATTATATATGTTTGTAACTATTTATAAATAAAATTTATAATTATTTAAATATATTTATAATTATATACATTTATATTTATTTATTGTTATATAAATTTAATTCTATAATTATATTAATTGTATTATTAAAAATTAATTATATAGGTCTTCATTAGTGCTAAAAAGTGTTGATAAAAGAAGTTTTTTTTCACCACTTTTTGTTTTAGTACTAAAATACTCTATTTATTAGTGCTTTTCAGAAATCCTTCTTAAAACCTTTATGATCTTTTAAATAAAACCATAATAAGGTTCCTCATCTATCACATCATTAAAGCTCTCTTGGAACTGAAGCCTTTCTATCCCTTCCCGTCAAACATATCAGATGAATCATCACTTTCAAAATCCATGATATTCGAATTGCGATCCATCATTTAAGAATTTGCATTATTTCCGCATTTTTTGTTCTTCTTTGTTTGTTTTTAATTTTTCTAAAGGGTTTGAAAACCACAATCCATCATTACTACATACTCTCACTCACCTCCACATTTATTTTTCCTCGATCTACCTTTTAATTTCACGATCTTATGTCAACTTTGTGCCATGTCTGGCTTGGAGTTGATTAGCTAGGACACAAAATCCCACAACCATTACTTATACCAGTATTATCATGGATCTGGTCATTTTCTTATTTTCTAGTATTGATCAATGCTTAGGATTTGGTCATCTATTGAATCCTCATGCACTATCCTCTCTTATGTGGTTTCCTTGTATATATTAAATCCAATTCTTTCCCCCACTTAAAATAATTTTTTTTATTTTATATTTTTTAAATTTTTATACAAAATAAATAAAATTTGAATAGATTTATTTTCTTATATTTAGGAATCAAAACACTCTCCTTCCCATTGTATATTATATTCTACCTTCCTTCTGTACAATCCACCATACCCTCCATCCCTGATACACTACTCTATTTGAATGTAATTGATCTTTAATACAGAGTATATATTTCAAAATACAAAAAAATTGATTAGAGAGAGATTAAGCAAAGGATTAAATTCATTTTACTTTAATATGGTACTATATACGTTAACTATTGATATATCCAGAAATAGTTTTACAAAATCCTAATAGAGCATATGTAATAATAATAATGTTTGTAATTATTTAAATCTATCGAATATTTTATATTAATTAAATTTATAGTAGCTAAAATATTTATTGATTACCTCATCATACATTACAAAAAATAGTTTTAAATTCTCAATTTTCCAATTTAAAAAGAGTGTGCCTTTAAATAGAATGATTTTTTTAAAATCATATTGATTATTTTCATAAGAATGTTTCAGATAATTATTAAGTAGGTCAATTCACTTAATTTTTTATTCATAGTGCCCCATTTATATAAATTGTCACTCATAGTAGTTTCTTTCCCCCACTGACCCCATTGAGGATTCCCCCCACTTTTGTTTCAACATTAGTTCTAATTAATATGTTGGTCTTTATTTTTATCATGTTCTTTCTTTTTCGAAACTAGTATTCATTATAACCACCATTGTAAATTTCTAACTCCAATTATACTAGAAATAGACTTGTAATAGATTTGAATACAAATAATTCATTAGAAGAACACAAATCGTGATGTTAAATATTGAAAAGAATAAATGAAATAATAAAAGGAGGAGATTGATGGATTAAAATAATAGGTTTAAATAAAAAAAAATGAAAATAAAAAAAACTATAGATATTTATCAAATTCATACAAAAAATATACGAGTATGAAAGAATCATTGATGTATTGAAATCAATAGTGAAAAAAAGAGTAAGTTGAAAGTAGTTCTAGGGTATGAAGTGAATTTTATAAGAAGAAAAATTGATTTTCAAATAAGAATATCCACTCCTCTAATGAGTGAATATTAATGTTTTATTATGAAAACCCTTTTGAAGAAAAAGTGAGAAACTAAGACAACCATCATTACACCAAAAAAACCATTAAAAAGTATAATTTAAATCAAGGATATAGAATTTGACCCAGCCCAATGATTACACCTAGGTTTCAAGCCTTCACTATCGTATGACCACTCAAATAGTAGTCCCATGCAGAGTTGAACGTGAACAGAACTGATGGAAGAGACATACCCTCTCAAACTACCAAATCCAAATGACATGTAGAAGTGAACGATTCTTGATATGAACCTCATTTGGGCTGATACCTATAGAAATCAGGTTGCAAGAACATCCAAAATCTACCTCCTTTGAACTATAACACCATAAAGAGCTTCTACATTATCAAAACACCACCACTTATTCATTAAAAAAGACACCACTACAACACCATTAGGAGATTCTGCAACATAAAGACATCATAACTGGAAACAATCTCCCGTTGTTCATAATTGAAAATCCTAAAATACCATATTCTAACCGAGAAGGACACCAAGACCGAAATGAAAAATCAACAAACAACAAGCTGTAAATCACTAACTATAGATTGATCAAAGAGAATTACCAATCGTCACACAACACAAAGCAACGAGATCCTCGGAGCAGATTCATCCACAACACTCCAATGAAAAAATGTATAAACAAAAAACACGTGTGAGCAGCAACAAACAAATCCAAACTCAAAAAATAAGGAAAAATTTACACGATCAAGAACCCATCACCATGTCGAATCCCACATGAGTGTTGAAGTACAATGAAAGCACCAGAATCTAGAAGATATATCTCATCGATGCTATCCAAAAACTCATATACCACAATGGACCACCCAACACACTCACTGACGACGAGCTTGCAACCCTCATGCGCGGAAACTGAATATCCTTCACTTATTAAATTAGCATCATGAGAAATGTTAAAAACATCCATATATTATTATATATTGTTTAAACCCCACTCCCTGTTTCCACTCTGAAATTTTTCCAAAGTTAGTTCTCTCTGTTGGTTTCACTGAGGTTGAGTTTTGTTTTTAGGTGATCCTAGATAGTTGGGATTGTAGTCCAATCATTAGTTTTATATGGTGTTTTTTATCCCATTGGGAAACTATATTTAACTTGTGTTGAAGTTTATGTTTTCATCATTTGATAAAATATCATCAACTTGAGAGATTCTAGTGGGAGATATTAGATGGAGACCCGCGGAGCGCTCTTGCAGAACCCGTCGCGCGAGGGAAACCCTAAGCTTGATTCTCGATCATTTGCTGATGTTGTCGCTGGAAAATCAAAAGATGCGCTTCCTGCTCAACCTGATGCGGTGCAATAAATTTATGTTTTCCCTAAATATTTTCGACATTGTGGAAAACCCGCGATTTCATTTTCAGCAAGTGAGGTAAACCTGCTTTCTTCTGATTTAAAATTTGTCTTGGTTGGAAAATTTATGAATCGAAGGCCTTCTTTGAAGTATCTTCGATCATCTCTCAAAGCAACAGGCTTTACGGGAATTCAAATCGGTCTCCTGAACCCCTCACACATTTTTTTTCAGTTTTCATCCGAGGAGGAATACTATAGGCTTTGGATCAAGAGGTCATGGTCCTTTGGAGGTTGTTTATTCAAAATTCTTAAGTGGACTCTAGAGTTTGATGCATATTCTAAATCCCCTATTGTTCCTATCTGGGTTAGCTTCCCAGAGTTACCTCTTCACCTATTTAAGTAGGCATCCCTCTTCCCCATTGCTAATCTTATTGGGAATCCTTTAAAGTTAGATTTTGTAACAAAAATGATTTCAAGACCCTCGATAGCTAGGATTTGTATTGAGTTGGATGTTTCCCAACATTTTCCCTCCAGTATTTGGATTCAAAGTGGAGACCTTGCATTCTCCCAAGAAGTTTTTTATGAAAGATTGCTGGACTACTGCTCCAAATGCTTCAGATTAGGACACAATTCAAACAAATGTGACAAAGCAAATGTTCTTTTTAAAAGTCTTAAACCTGTTTGGACAAAAAAGTATAAAAATAAGCAAGAAAACATGGCTGGACCTTCTAATTATGTCATTAGAAAAGATGATCTGGTTGTTAAGGACAATGAAAAAACCCCTGATTGTGTTACCAAGGAAAGAGATGATGGGGTAAATTTACAATTGAATTCTCAAACACCTCGTGATCCACTCTCAGAATTTTTCAATGAAGTTATTGTTGTCACCAAACAACAAGAACATCTTGATGTAGATAAGAGGGATTACACCCACCTAACCTTGAAGGATGATGAAAAATCTGAGGGTCATATGGTTAACAAAGATGGGATTACAGAGGAATCTCTCCAGGTTGTTGTTGAGAAGATTCCTAAAGTAGGGGAATCTTTTCATCTAAATGATCGAAAAGGCAAAAAAGTCATTATAGACTCAGATGGTTTTATCACTCCACTCCCCAGGAAAACTAGGAAACATAGAGACAACACCAATTATGAATGAACCATCATCACAAGATCAGTTGCGGCCAAAAATCCTGACCCTGAGGTTCCTCCACAGCCAATTCCTATAGAGCCCCTGCCTGAATATCCACAAAACTCAGATGGCTCTGATTCAGACACCTTCTCAAGTGAAGTTGATGAAAATGACCCGACATTTAGAGATGCCTATCAGTATGATTATGATCTGGATTTTCCAAAGAATCTTGACTCCTGGTTCAGGGAAAATTAAACATCTACATTTCGGAAGTATAAAAATTGTGAGATAACCGCTCAGGTTTACCTGGATATCAGAAAGATGATGTTTATCAAAGTTGCTGAGGAATTCAATAAGGATCCAAATTTTGATTTCATGAGTATCCCATGGCAATAATTTTTGGATCTGGTTCAATCTTTGAATGACCTTTTGTCTTATTGACTCTGGTTTGAATTGGATTTATTGCACAACACCATCAAAGAATGTTTCTATGAACTATGATGGTTGATTTTAGGGGTTTTTCTGTTTGTTTGTGATTGCTCCCAGCATGCAGAAATAGTTTTCTGATGGAACAGTGGGTGTTTTTCTGACTGCTGGGCTTGATGATCTCTGTCCTGGTATCTCTTAATTTATGCACTGGTTCTGTTTGAGTGATATACTCTTGTTTGTTGCTTTTGAAGTCTTGTACTGGAAGGTTTTTATTTGGCTATATGCAATCTTCAGCCTTGGGTCCTCCACCTTTTTATGATATCATGAATGATTGATGTTTCTGTTCTGATTTTGGGAAGACACAACATGGCTGCATAGATATTGTACTAGATTTATGTGTGATACTACATTATGTATCTAGATTTTGCTCATCAGTTTGGCTGGTCCTTGTGTTCTCAGTTTGGCATGATTTTTTTATGAATCAGTTTCAAATATCTACTGGATTTCTACTCTATATTGTCGGATGAACTACTTATCTCACTCTGAAACAATTATTCAGTCTTGAACATCTTTTTGATATACTAGAATCTTTACGTGATGGAGTCCTGCACTCATTGTTTTTTCTGGATGGCTTGGTGATCTGTTTGGAGGTTCATCACTGGAATTGTATTAGACTGTGCAGATTATGCCCTCTGTCCAGCTCCAAGTCACTGTTTTGCTCTTCTTTTTCTTCTAGTTGGGCGGGCTGCTGGTTTAGATTGCCTGTGTATCTACGCTGTTTACCTGGATTTGATCCGCTTGGAGGCTCCGTTTATTTCTGGTTGAGGAGTTGCTGCATATACTAGATTCTTCAGGTTCTCTTGCTACAGACTCTGGATTTGATGGTTTATTTGGCTGGAATCCTCTACATCATGGAAGGTGCTACTATTTTCTCTCTTTTCCAACATTTAAGTTTGAGAAATCAAGGATGGCTGTATCTGGATGTCTTCTGCACTCTTATGGAGGATGATGTTGAAGTCTTGGATTGGAGGACAATATTTCCTCGATACTGTCCTGATGTTGGTGTTCCCACTGATAAGAAGCCACAAGTTCATGCTTTTTGGGGAGGAAGGTTCGGTCTATCTAATAGGGGAGATCACTGCTTTTATGGATGGACTTCATATCTGAAGGTCTATCTTTGAGGCAACTGAATGATATTCAAGGGAGCATCATGATGACTCACTAGGATGATGGATGGACCACACAGTCTCTTGGTGATCTTTTATTTTGATGTATTCATCTCTGAGTTGTTTGTTTGTCAGTTTTGTTTTACGGTCTTCAAATCCCTACTGGTGTAAGTGTTTTACACCTCGAGCTTGTACTATCACTCTTTATTTTTTAATAAATTTCATCGGTGACATGGAGTGGGAAACCAATCCATGTCATCAATATTCTAAAAAAAATCTACTTGAGTTGAAAATCACCCTGCCAATGAAAAAACACCTAGAACACCATGCACCATGTGAAGTATTGAATAAATATCAACACCTAAGTCTTGTTGGACCCCCCAACTAGAAAAGTTATATAAACTCTACTAGAATTACTAAATTTGTGTCTTACACAACATCAATGAGAGAACCTGGAGCAAAAACAACATGTATACCTCAAGTGGTTTCTTTTCATGTCACTTGTGTGTAAATTGATAACTTGTCAGGAATCATGACCAATAATATTCAATTTTAGGTTGCCCTTATTATTATTCTCTATAACTTTATCCTTTGATTATGAATATTTTATTTGTATTTATTTATTTATTTTAAAAAATCAATATTTTATGAGCCTAATATGATGGATATAAATTAAAAATGGATTCACTCTAATCGTATGATAAAAGAGTTTGAGGATGGAGTTAATGAGTTATTCAAGATTGAATTAGAGTATGCATATGGCCCTTCTCAAATACTTTTTTGCTATTGATTTTATTGTTGTTAAGAACAATTATTTTGAAAGAGTTAGAGAAACATCTGATTTTTCTGAGAATAGATCACAAATATAAATGTTAGACTAAATAAAGGGAAAACTAAATGTGCACATCTATTACACTACGGAAAAAATGGGTATTTGCGACGGGAATAAATCCCGTCGCAAATAGACCCATGAAAAACTTATTTGCGACGGGGGTATTTACCCGTCGCAAATAAGTAGGCTTTTGCGACGGGATTGCTTTCCCCGTCGCAAAAGAATTGGCGCGCGTTGCGCGCCAAATCGCGGGAAAACTATTTGCGACGGGGGAATATTCCCGTCGCAAATAAACGGCGGCGGTAAAAGGTATTTGCGACGGGAATATTCCCCCGTCGCAAATAGTATGTCGGCAGGTGGTTATTTGCGACGGGTCCCGTCACAAATAACTATTTAACCGTTGACCGTAATAAATGTTGGCTAAGGTATTTGCGATGGGTACCGTCGCAAATAACACTATTTGCGACGGGAAACCCGTCGCAAATGGACCCGTCGCAAATAATCTAACCTATAAATACGCCCATCCATTTTTTTCAAATCATTCTCAAACTCCATCTTCTTCTTCTCTCAAAGTTGTATTTTTAAAGTTCAGTTTTTCTCTAGTTTAATTTTTTTCTCCGAAGTTGATATTAAAGTTTTGAAGAACGATCAGAGCAGATCAATTTTCAAGGTATTTATGTTAATTTTAATTTACTATTTATTTTTAATTTTTTATTAGTTTCAATTATTCTTAATTAGTTGTAATTTATTTATGTTTACATTATTTTGTTACATAATAAATTTAAATTATTAGTATTGTTCATAGTTAATGGTAATTAAGAATAATTAGTAATAATTTTTAATAATTAAGAATAAATATTAATAATTAATAATAAATACCAATAATTAGGAATAATAACATTATTACATTATTAGTATATTTTATTATTAATATTAAAATAATATAATTTTTTATATATATACAATTCTCTTTTCATCTGTGTGTTTGCTGTCTTCACATGTATTATTTGTATGTGGAGATAGAAAACGCAGAGATGAAAGGAGAATTGTATATAAATTAGAAAATTATATTATTTTAATATTAATAATAAAATATACTAATAATGTTATTATTTGTAATTATTGGCAATTATTCCTAATTATTGGTAATTATTCATTTAATTACTAATAATTAGGAACAATTACCAATAATTAGTAATAATTACCAATAATTAGTAATAATTACCAATAATTAGTAATAATTACCAATAATTAGGAATAATTACCAATAATTAGTAATAATTACCAATAATTAGTAATAATTACCAATAATTAGTAATAATTAGTAATAATTAGTAATAATTACCAATAATTCGTAATAATTAACAATAATTAGTAATAATTAACAATACTTCGTAATAATTACCAATAATTACCAATAATTACCAATAATTAGTAATAATTAGTAATAATTAGTAATAATTACCAATAATTAGTAATAATTAGTAATAATTAGTAATAATTAGTAAAAATTAGGAATAATTACCAATAATTAGTAATAATGAGTAATAATTAGTATTAATTACCAATAATTAGTAATAATTACCAATAATTAGTAATAATTACCAATAATTAGTAATAATTAGTAATAATTACCAATAATTAGTAATAATTAGTAATAATTACCAATAATTAGTAATAATTAACAATACTTACCAATAATTACCAATAATTACCAATGATTAGTAATAATTACCAATAATTACCAATAATTGGTAATAATTAATAATAATTACCAATAATTAGTAATAATTGGTGATAATTAATAATAATTACCAATAATTAGTAATAATTATTAATAATTAGTAATAATTAATAATAATTACAAATAATTAGTAATAATTACCAATAATTAGTAACAATTACCAATAATTAGTAATAATTAACAATAATTACCAATAATTAGTAATAATTAGTAATAATTAGTAATAATTAGTAATAATTAGTAATAATTAGTATTAATTACCAATAATTAGTATTAATTACCAATAATTAGTATTAATTACCAATAATTAGTAATAATTACCAATAATTAGTAATAATTAGTAATAATTAGCAATAATTACCAATAATTAGTAATAATTACCAATAATTAGTAATAATTACCAATAATTAGTAATAATTACCAATAATTACCAATAACTAGTTATAATTAGTATTAATTACCAATAATTAGTATTTATTACCAATAATTAGTATTTATTACCAATAATTAGTATTAATTACCAATAATTAGTAATAATTACCAATAATTAGTAATAATTACCAATAATTAGTAATAATTACCAATAATTAGTAATAATTACCAATAATTAGTAATAATTACCAATAATTAGTAATAATTAACAATAATTAGTAATAATTACCAATAATTAGTATTAATTACCAATAATTTGTATTAATTACCAATAATTAGTAATAATTACCAATAATTAGTAATAATTACAAATAATTAACAATAATTAGTAATAATTAGTAATAATTACCAATAATTAGTAATAATTAGTAATAATTACCAATAATTAGTAATAATTAACAATACTTACAAATAATTACCAATAATTACCAATAATTAGTAATAATTACCAATAATTAGTAATAATTATCAATAATTAGTAATAATTACCAATAATTAGTAATAATTACCAATAATTAGTAATAATTACCAATAATTAGTAATAATTACCAATAATTAGTAATAATTACCAATAATTAGTAATAATTACCAATAATTAGTAATAATTACCAATAATTAGTAATAATTACCAATAATTAGTAATAATTACCAATAATTAGTAATAATTACCAATAATTAGTAATAATCACCAATAATTACCAATAATTACCAATATTTACCAATAATTACCAATATTTACCAATATTTACCAATATTTACCAATATTTACCAATAATTAGAAATAATTACCAATAACTAGGAATAATTACCAATAATTTGGAATAATTACCAATAATTTGGAATAATTACCAATATTTATGAATAATAACATTAGTACATTATTTTTATATTTTATTATTAATATTAAAATAATATAATTTTCTATATTATATACAATTCTCTTTTCATCTGTGTGTTTTCTGTCTCCACAGGTAATATTTGCATTCTTTTTCAAAATTATCAACCTACTCGCCAATGGAGAGGTGAAAGTGAATGCAAATATTACATGTGGAGACAGAATGTTAAACACACAGATGAAAGGAGAATTGTATATAATATAAAAAATTATGTTATTTTAATATTAATAATAAAATATAATAATAATGTAATAATGTTATTATTATATAATTAATGTTTATGAAAAAATTATATTAGTATTATTAAAATAATAAAAAATAAATATAATATTAAAATTATCAATATTTGTAACATGTTTTGCTTTATTCTCAATATATTCAATCTTTACTTGAGTGTTTTTTCTAACAAATTATTCAAAACCAGTAATACTTTTATATTTTATAGAGAAATATGGAACAACGAGGTCGTCAAAAATCATTATTAGGTGACCGCATATGGATAAATCAACGTAGAAATCCAAACGGTTCTGGTTTAAATCCAGTATATGTTGAGGGTGTGGAGACTTTTTTATCATTTGCGGCATCAAATCCAGAATTTGTTTCAGAAGGCAAAATAAAATGCCCTTGCAGAAAATGTGCATTGAGAACGTTTGACACGTTTGACAAAGTGGGAGAACATCTCTTGCATTTTGGTTTTCAACTAGATTATGTTTTTTGGTATCAAAACGGTGAACGCAGTTCCAGAGCATGTGATACCAACTTGATTCCGGATCCATCCCGGTTTCAAGATTTAGTTCATGATGTTGCAGGTTCATAAAAAAAAGTCATGATTGTCATGTTATAATGGAGAGAATTCTACCCTTGGATTAAGAGGTATGTTGAATTCTGTGATTTGGGATTCCATAACAGACATGTATCATTTTTTTCGGGAAATTTGGGCGGCTACGGCAGATTATGATGCTCTAGGAAAACTTGAAAAAGATGTTGTTGTAATTATATGTAAACTGGAAAAAATATTTCCGCCGTCTTTCTTCGACTCAATGGAACATTTGATGTAACATTTGCCATATGAAGACAAATATGGAGGTCCGGTACAGTTTCGATGGATGTACCCATTTGAAAGATGCATGCAAAAATTGAAAAGAAAAGTATGTAACAAAGCATCTGTTGAAGGATCTATTGCAAAAGCTTATTTGCAAGAGGAAATATCTTTTTTCTGCTCCCATTATTTTTAATCTGAGTATCCTTCAAAACACAACCGAATGGGACAGAAAGAGAGGAATATTGATGAAATCGACAATCAATTATCTATTTTCAACCAGTCAGAGCTTGGTTTTGGTGGAGTTTATGAATGCTGGCTTTCAGATGATGAACATCAGAGAGCTCATACGTATGTTCTGCTCGACTGTGAAGAAATGACATCAGTTGTACTGTAAGTGTTTATATCACTTATTCTATCATTTATGTTACAGTGAATAACTTTGGTTTTTATAGGTTGTATGATAATCATATCAAGAAACAAATTCCACAAATTACAGCAGCTTCTCTCGAAGAACGTCGACTGAAAAATTTCTCTCAGTGGTTTCAAAAACTGGTAACATAAATTCTTTACCTTTTAACAACTCATTCAATGTATAGTTTACTATATTGATAATTATTTAACAAATTTTCAGGTGTCTCGACATGCTTATTAAATTGACAAATGGCTGTGTGTATTGAGTAACCCACCTT
Organism: Viscum album; assembly: GCA_963277665.1. Taxonomy (NCBI): domain Eukaryota; kingdom Viridiplantae; phylum Streptophyta; class Magnoliopsida; order Santalales; family Viscaceae; genus Viscum; species Viscum album. The sequence continues at coordinate 1,343,352,884 of OY728161.1, forward strand.
CCAAACTTGTTCAAAATTATAATGCATATGTGGTGAATGGATTTCGATTCCACACACATGCATACGGGGAATCGAAAAAAACAATGAACAGTGGAGTTAGCTTGAGAGGATCTCATCATCGAGAAAATGAAGTTGACTTTTATGGCATACTTGATGAAATCATTGAACTATGTTGTCTTGGAAAACATTACATAACCATGTTCAAATGTCGGTGGTTGGATACAGAGAGAGGCGTGCGTGTTCATCCGACTCATGGAATCATCGATATTAAATGTAAAAGTTTTCTCGTAGTAAATGAACCATTCTTATCGGCTCAACAGGCATATCAAGTTTATTATGCAAAGTACTGTGCAACATCAAGAGACTTGACTGATTGGTGGAGTGTAATAAAAATCAAAATTCGAGACAATCAGTTTAGTCAAAGTGAATGTGCTTTCATTGATGTGCAAAGAATTGAAGTTTTTCAAGAGAGTACTCAAAATCAATCTTTTTTACAAAGAGACATGAGTATCGATGACGACACCCCACATTTAAGAGTCGATGATGACGATGATGTTAATGATGTCACATATGAATTTGAAATGGTAAGAGATGAAGCAACTGTAACTCGAATGGATATCGATGATGTTAAGGAGGAATATGAAGATGACATTGACATATATGAAGATGATGATGAAGATGAACACTGATAGCATTCCATGGTATTTATATACAATCATAATATGTATATATGTATATATAATAGTAATTATCAATTATTTACTAACATTAAAATTTTCTGTTTCAGATGGACGATGCCACATTTCGTGAGTTGGCAGATGCTGACCTGACTTTCGATGCGGATGAGTTGCTGACAGATGACCCTCAGCCTGCAGGCGCTCCAGGGAGTACGCGGAGGGGGCGCGGTCTTGCACGATTGATGATTCCTGACCCCATCCCCGAGCGACGTCCACGTCTTGGGTTTGATCCACGCACACGGAGGTGTGATAACCTGTGTGATAACCTGTGGATTTGACTAAGATTTCATTAATCTATTCACATAATAAATGTTTATTATTTTTTCAGTTTTCCACATATAGCAGTCAGACAGGGCAGCGCTATTTTGCGCAACTATTTATCTCAGCCGTGGACCACATGGGAGCAGATTCCCATTGATGTGCAGCAGGCCATGTTCGACCATTGGTTGGTACGTACGTAAATAAATAATTTTTATTTTGAAAATTATTTCATTTCTAACTTGATATTTTGATTTATTTGTAGGGTTTATGGTATCCGATCGAGGATACCATGCGTGACGCCATCCACGAGGCATGGGAGGTGGCCATGCGTGATCGCCTTCGTCAGTTTTTGCACAATTTAAGAAAAGCTGCGATGAAGAAAGCAGGAGTGTCAGATTTTGAGGAGTCATGTAGAGCACACCGACCAGAGTATATTTCATCCCATGTATGGGATGGATTATGTGCGCACTGGTTGAGTGGTGCCTTTCAGAGGAGATCATCAGTGGGGAGGCAGAATCGGGGGTGACATGAGGTGACTCATCGAGCTGGGAGTCATTCTTTCAGTACTCATAGACAACATCTGGTACGTACATTATTTATAAATTTTTTATATAACTATAAATATTAACAGTTTATTTTTTATTCTTATAGGCTGTCGAGCACCCCGATATTACAGAGTACGACGTATATCAGAGGATGTATAGTGATCCTGCTACTGGGGAGCTCAGAGGTGATCTTCAGCATCACATCGTGGTCATTATTATCTGTTTTCAAGTTTAAAAATTAACTGCATATAATATATTCACAATTTTAATTTTAAATTGCAACTATAGGAGTCATATAAGGCCGCAACGTCATAGGCCCGGCCTGAGAGTCAGGCCGAGTCATCAGATCAGACCACTGCCCGTCAGTTTGATGAGGTGGCATGGATGCAGGCCACCCAGTATGCCTTCGAGAAGGGCCGGGTTGTTGGTATCGGCTCTCGACTGACTCCCGGAGATTATTATGGTAGTGCTGCGATGTCGGCGTCCATCTCGAGAGGAGCTCGTGCATCTTCTTCTACTACATAGTATGAGGATCAGTTGCGATCTTAGACTGCACAGATAGAGAGTCTCCAACAGGAGCAGGAGAAGATGCGTCAGCAGCATGAGGAGGAGCGTCGACGCCATCAGCAGTTGTACAAGGAGCAGACGAGTTGGTGGCAGCAGCAGCATCAGGAGCAGATGAAGTACATGCGCCGACTCACTCATGCTTTAGGGATGGAGTTTCCTTCACCACCATCTGCAGATCCCCCACCTCCCCCCCTCCTTCAGATTAGAGTTTGTATTTATGTTATAAAATTTGGGAAATCAATTTTTTTTTCTATTCTTAGTTTTTGTCTCATTATAAAATATTAATAATATTATATTTTTAAATAAAAATATTAATATAAATAATAATATTATTTATATTTTATAATATTAAATTTTATATATATATTAAAATTTTATAATATTATAATTTAATTATATTTTTTTTAATACTTGAATTATTTTAATATTTGAATGTAAAATAATTCTATTATTTTTATATTAATTAAAATAACTTATTAATATTTTTTTTATTTATGAATTATAATTCTAATATTATTATATTAATTAAATCATTTATTAATATTCTATTATTTTTTATTTTTGAATTATAATTCTATTATTATTATATTAATTAAAATAATTTATTAATAATTTATTTTTTTTATTTTTTTTATAGTATTTGCGACGGGATACTATGCCCGTCGCAAATACTAGTATTATTATATACATTAAAATAATTTATTATTAGTTTTTTATTTTTTTTAAAAAATACCTTTTGCGATGGGTCCCATCGCAAATACTGTTTTAAAAGTTTTTTAAAAATATATGGAGTACTATTTGCGATGGGGAGAATAACCGTCGCAACAAAAGGCTTTAGCGATGGGCCCGTCGCAAATAAGTGTTGTTGAGACGCCGTTTTCAGCAACGGGCCATTTGCGACGGGCCCCCGTCGCAAAAAGCCATTTTCGACGGGATCCCGTCGCAAATAACCCATCGCAAATACCTGTTTTTCTAGTAGTGTTATAATGATACTAGAGTTTATGTATCATTGGATATTAATACCAGTGTAAATTATGTTGAAGATAATTTAGAATAAATGAAAATATAAATTCAAAATCACTTCATGATTTTCTAAAGTTGTTTGAGAAGTTAAAAATATGTATTAAGAAACCACGATATACCAGTTATACTTAATGCACAATATTGTAACATATATTGAAGTTATAAAATTTGAAATCTAGCTGTGGATGGGGTGAAATTATTTTTACATAACTACTTATTCTCCTAAATTATATGATACTAGAATTAAATAAACTTCCCTGTGAACCATATGATGCTAAAAAATTTCTACGTTCAATGGATATGATCTCTAAAAAAATAAATTCTTATATAAATGATTTCATATTATTTCACAAGGACTCAAAATCAATCACAAAATTCCCCTAGTGTGGCATTGATCAATAGAATAAATATAAATCAAATCCTTTAAAAAATATATAATAATTTGTATCATGACATTGTTTATACATCTATATGTATGTATGAAAATCTTGAGACAATTGACAAATAATGTAGATAAAATAACTAAATATGGGAAACTACATCATCTAGCCAACTCTCCTCTATAGAAGAAAATTGATTATGATTTTCCTGAATTTGGAAATGAGTTGAGAAAATTTTGTATTGAGTTATCTATATATGCAATAAATATTTTGGTATACAGATTATTACTCATTGTACCTAACCCGTTATATTAGTAAATTGAAACTTCCATCATGGTTATGCATGAATTTCAAATACATTATGTCGTCTATACTTATATTTGGTCCATAATAATCCATTAATTATAGTGAATTCAATTTGTCTCTATTGATTGGATATTTGAAATTTATTTGGGATATAGGTGCTACAACGTATGATTCTCATAGAAGTGAATATTTCACATTGAGGGACATGTTTTCTGGGAAAAGAATTGAATTTCCCATTTATATAAAATTTTCAGGATATACCAATAAAATAAATTTGGGGTGTCCCATTTTTTGACGAATTAATGCACTCAGTTCAGTTGAAGAGTCCCTTAAATAATATGTTTTTTGAACATCAATTTTTTTTACCTTGATGACATAATTACTAATCTTGGAGGACAACAATCAATTGAAATACTGAATGAGGTACAAAATCATCTCATTTAATGGGTGATAAACATTCAATAAATTAAAATATATTGAATCTACTTTCAGTAATCCAGCTTCATAAAACCTTAAAAAACTTGGTTGGAAAAAGTGATCTATTTTCTTTCAGTTACCATACTAGAATTCTTTGCACGCCAGAAATTTTATTGATGTCATGCATTTATAAAAGAGTGTATTTTATAGTGTTAATGTCACATTACTAAATGTTTCTAGAAAAATAAAATATCTAATCAAGATTAGGATGGAATTTTTTTACACGAGGAGAAGGGAAGAGTTATAACTAATGTAGGGTAAAAGGTGGATTTTTTTCTTCAAGCTATTTAGAATATATTTAGATAAGAAAAATTATTCTTTTGTAATTTTATTAATGTTTTAAAAATTCAATTTTGGTATTCATGAAGTATCAATAATTTAATATCAATGACTAATTTTAAGTTATAGGGACTAAAATCACATGTCTGTCATGTTTTTATGGAATATATTATGACTTTAACTTTCTATTGAATTCGGTTTAAAAATGTATGACATACATTAACCAAAATATTTTTCTTTAAAAAATCTATATTTAACAAATTAATAGACATGGTGATGTTTACAATCATGTATAAGTGCTTTATAGTTATATATTTTTGAATTAGATATATTATTCCCACCATCATTTTTTGATATAATAGTCCATTTGATGGTTCAGTTTGTTAGAGAGGTTCAACTATATGGTTCTGTCTATTGTTGATGAATATACCCCATTAAATGGTATGTCAATATTTTAATGGTAATTTAAGAATCTAAGTTATGTAGAAGTTTGTATTGAATAATGTTATATTTTTGAATAAGATATTGAATTCTGTACCGATTATATATCAAATACGGATAACATCGGTCTGCCAACATCTCATTATAGTTGACACCTTATAGGGGGAGGTATTTCTGGAAGAGATGTTTTTATAATTAAAATAATAGTGGAAGAAATATCACCTTTAATTTTTTAATAGTATTAAATATGTTGATCCATATGCTGAAGGACACAAAGAAATTCTTAGACATTTGAATCCTTTAAGGGGTCAAGGATGGATATGAAATACACATAATCAATAGTTTATAGGACAGATCTGAGATATTTTTTAATAAAGAGTTATCTAAATATCCTAATTCAATTGTTTAACAATTTCAATGTCTAGTTAGGGGACCAAATGAAAATGAAATATCTTGTACTAGTTTTGTAGTTAATGGTTACATGTTATATATAATTGAACCTAATGAGTGCTGTATGATGAAAAATAGTTGAGTTACTCTTGTGGTGGAAGTGATGTATATATATGATTCTAAGAATAAAAAACCAATTTATATGAATATGTCATATTTTAGTGTCACTAAAAAAATATATGATTTGGATTATAAAATAGTTCAAGTTTCGATTTTTCATTTCAAATGGGTTGGAAATCAGAGTGTAGTGAAAGTTGATGAAATAATCTTCATGAAGGAAAATTTTAGTACAGAAGGGTTTAAGGATGATATTTTTGTAATAAAATTAAAATGAGTTCAAGTGTTTTATGTCTTATATTCGACAAACAAGAATTGGTTAATTGTCTTGCTGATGACTAAAACAACTTTAGGGTTAGACGAAAATTCAATTAAGGATGAACCTTTCACTGGGAGATCCCAATCATTTTATGGTGGTCCCAATGTAGAAAATATTTTATATGTTATAGGGGAATAAAAATAGAGGATTTCGAATCTTGATATAAGATCCAAATCTCTTCAACCTTTAAATAAAAGAAAGAGAGTTTAGTGGGAAGGTTACTATGTTTTTAATATACTTTGTTTTTCCTCATAATATTATTTATTATCTAATGTATTTATGTAAAATAAATTAAATGTTTAACTAATCATACATATAATGACTTCTACAGATAATTATTTCACCAATCAAGAGGAATAATAGATGATTGATGATGAAACAACTGAATTATTTGGGGTAAAAAATATGTTGATGAAAAGAAACAAAAAATACATAACATCACTATGTTGACTAAAATTATCAAGTCAATAAGAAGGTGTATAAATGTTGACATTGGATAGAATTAACACAGCTAATATGTCCACCCCAACAATTTAAATTTCTTTAGTTATGTTGGGGTTACAATGAGAATGAACGTTACAATTGATATAGATATGTGGCACCATGTATATCCTGTAATGAAAGAAAATCTTTAGGAATATTTTTAGGTAATGTTACGATATAATTTATCTATTTTTTAGAAAAATTATATAATGAAAGGCTGATTTAATTTTCTTTATCCCCGATAAAGTTAATTTATTTTAGATTATTTCCATAAGAAATATATGTTAATGGATACTGGTAAATCCCATAGAGGCTTCCAGATATTTCATACCAAGATTAATATCTGTGATACTGAGGGGAATGTAAATCCCTACCCCCGGCTATGTATAAACGCATTATAAAGTAGTAAATAAAAAATTATTTCATTATCCATCATGATTAGAAATCATCTTAGGTAAATTTTAGTCTAAAATATATTATTTTACATTACTTATTTTATCCAATTTGATTTAAAATTATTAATTTATGAAACAAAAAAAGTGTTTATAAAATAGATAAAGTGCATCAAAACCAATGTACCCATATCGTAAAGCAAGGATGGGGTATACTTCACCAGAGAATAAAATGGTATGCATTTTAGATCCACAATAAAAGTTTTATGCGATATGAAAAAAATATTCCTTTGTTTATAAGCATATTAATGAATCAAAATATGAATCCACTTTCAAACCACGTCATGTGCTATGATAGGGGTCTTGTGTGAATAAAGAGGGTAAACTAGTTGATGAAAACTCACTAGTAGTATGGGAAGAATGTGTAAGTGTGACTTAATAGTAATTAGTTATTCTTTATAATAGTATTTTATAAAAATATCTATTTATGTTCATGTGTTTTTGTATTTAGACATGAATTGATAGTGAACATACCTGAAGAAAAACCACTATTAGTAGCTTTGAAGCACATAGAATAATATGGTTATGTTAGAGGCATATGTTTTGGAGATTCACCTTGAACATATTTTGAGAAGAAAAATATTCAAGAATATACATCTCAGATGATATATGGAATGCATGCACAAATATATGATTTAAAATATATTATATTATTGTCAGGTTTTGAGGACCAATATTTGTGAAAGGGTTAAAGAGAACCAATCTGGGAAAAAATATCGATAGATGAAGAGCCAAATGACCCCACTATATTTGTGGCTAGTCCGTCCTTTCAACCACATACCTTAACTGAGGTAATAAATGTTTTCATGACTCATTCTTCAAATTGTAAATCTATCAACTTCTTAATAATTATATTACAAAAAATATGTAGGGACAAGTTTTATGTTTTTTCTATCTAATAACACCCATGAATGACCTTATTGTTAGTCGTATGATGTGTAATATCCTGAGAGACCTGACACACAACAATGAACTCCTCAAAGATCACATGAGAGTGGGGAATTGAATTATATCAAGAGTCCAGAAAGGGGTTCCTGTTCCACTTGAGGATCTGGATATTACAATGGTCAGTGATGTTACTAGATCTTTTATTGAATTTCTGTATATCTTATAAAGACACATTAGGTATTTCCTTAATTTGTTTTTCAAATGAAATACTAATAAAAGTTAATGAAAATGATATTAAATGAGTTTTGGTATTATATATATATATAAAATGATGGGGAAATAGAATGTTGGATCAAGAAAATATAGTGAAGCGACAAAGAAAACAAAAGGACCTTCTAGGAGTACCTTCTACCTACAAGTTCTACTGTAGTATATATGAACATTACAACTTCATTCATACACTACATTCAAATATTGTAGTGTGTGATATATTCAATATTACTAAGAAATATTTATAAATTTCATTATAGACTAGGTTGTTCTTGAGAGTATAAATGAGATTCTCAAGTTTGATTGGTTGGTAGTATTGACTGTGAATACATACATAAGTTAAAACTTTCTCGATTAATTTATACAAAAAATGATCTACTATGTTCATTAATGTTAATAAATATTCATATTTTTTATCGGTATTTATATTACTACTATATAAAGCTAAATCCCTATAGATCATGATTTGGATTCACTATTCTATGTATAATTTATATGTAAGAAATTTCATTATAAGTAAAAGAAATTGATAAGAAGAAAATAAAATATGTGAGGAATTTGAAAATAAAATAATATATTATAGACTCTTTTTGATGATAAAAATGCATGGATAAAACTATGTAATCTAATCATATATAATATATTTTAATTTATTTCATTAATTTTTGTTTTTGTTTTTTAGGGAGCATTGGATACTAAACACAATAAATTTTGATACCCAAAATATTTATTTTCTAGATCCAATGCATGTATTTCCATCAAACCAACCACACATGATATGTATTTTGAATTTGTAATAAATTGCAATCAACATTTTATAGATAAAATTAAAAATATATTTTCATTTTATGATATAATTAGAATTTTGTTATGATAGGGAAATCTAAAAAATATAGACTAAATTATGGTATAAGGATGGTTATTTAACATAAGAATTATATGGATTTATTTTAATGTAGACATATTAAAATATATATAGAAATATTTAACTATCAAGACATATTTCAAAAGAACTAAATTATTTCAGTAAATGCTTATATAGTTGATAAAGTGGGATAACAATAATGATTTTAGATATTAAAATATCAAATTTATGAAAGTCGTCATATACCATCAGTAGAATAACATTCACAGACTGGCAAATTAAAAAGATTATTAAAATTTCCAAAAAAATATTTATTAATCAATTTTTTCCCAACATTTTCTTTGGACTATGAATATTTATAGTAATCTATGTATTTAAAAGAAGAATTAATTTTTTTAGAGATTATTAGTACTATTATGTGGTGTAACAATGTTTTCCAACATCTATTTTTGGAGATTACCTATTGTGTTTGTGATTTTGTATGAGCTATGACCATAGAGAAACATTTGAGATGTGAATCATCAGTATCATAATGCTTATATATTATTACTGACCTTTTTTCAAGGATAAGTATAGTGGAGGAAAATTATTTGTTTAGAAACAAATGGGGAAAATATATGATGTTATAATTTATACAGACATCATGAAGAGGTGACCTACTACAACTTATTTAGTTAATTTTATAATCATTTTATCTAATTTTTTAGTTAATTTCCTTATCATGTTAAAAAAATAATTATTTTATTAATTATTACATAGGAAATGAATAAATGAATTCATCTACAATTTTTTTCTCCAACAAGAATGATTCACACATGTACTATGATTATGCATTCAACCAAGATGATGAACTCATGATGATTCACTTTTCCTTTTATTCGACAACGCATTCATCATACCAGGATATCAAACATAAGTATTTTTAGATAAACCTAAATTTTGAATAAATTGTATAATGAAATGATTTTTTTGATGTGTACCAATCAACCACACATAAACCCGATACATAGTATCCATATAATGAGTTGAAGATCGTGTTCTTAGTTTAAAATTGACATTTTAGTTCAAAAAAATTGTTATATAATCAAAATTGAGAAAAAAAATTCATATTGTGTTGATACATTAGGAAAATTATTCATAATTAATTTATGATTTGTAGAAATCATTCACACCTCAATGAAATATATGGTGTTCCTAGTATGACTTAAACTGTGTCTTTCTAGTTAAAAAATAAAATTTTTGTTAAAATCATGTGTCAATCCTTGAAAACCTAGAAACAATTATTGTGTTGGATTTATACTTTAGAAAACCAATCCTTATGTCATTTTTGACAACTATAGAACAAACAAAAGCAAATCTAACAGACGGTGTGATCAGTATGACTCAAAGTGTGGATTTTTATATAGAAGTGTCATTTTAGTTTAACACATGTATCACATGGCCAAAACAGGTCAAATGAACTTGAATTGTTTTTAAGATATAGTACAATGATCCATAATTTATTTTTGATGTATAGGAATTCACGAAACATCAATATAATACCTGATATGGTTGGTTTGACTCTAAGTAAGTGTTTTTGGTATAAAGGTGTCTTTTAGTTTAAAACATGCATCAATAGCAAGAATTTAGAAAACATGCTCTGATTTTTTTCAGACTTTAAAAATAAATAAATAATTTATTAGTGATGTGTTGGAATTTACCTTCTAACAATTCGAAGCATGATGTGGAAGGTATGACTTGAAGTTCATGTTTTTAATATAAATGTGCCATTTTAGTTTAAAACACATGTCATATCTCTAAAATTGATCAAACAAGATTATATTGTTTTCAAATATTATAAAAATGATATATAAATAATTCATGATTGTATTAATTGACCACACCTTAATCTGACACATGATGTGGTTGATATGACTTATAGTGCATGTATTTAATAGAAAAAAGTTCTATTTTAGTTTGAGACACATATCAAATAGCCAAAACTGAGAATTATATCTTGGAATATTTTTTTACATTAGGAAAATGATCCATAATCCATTTTTTACATGTAGTAATCAACCACACATAAATAAGACATACAATATGGTTGTTATGACTCGTAGCACATGTTTTCGATAAAAAAGTGTCATTTTAGTTTAAAACATGCATCAAATAGCCAAAACTATGAAAATGAGATGGTATTTTTTCAAAAATTAGTAAAATGATCTATAATTAATTTTTTGTATGTATAAATGAACCTAAAAAAATATGAAACACAATATGTATGATATGGCTCAAAGTGCATGGTTTCAACATAATGGTGTCATTTTAATTTAAAACACACATTAGTATCCAAAACCAAGAAAATGAGCTTGAATTATTTTTAAAAATTTAAGAAATCATTAAATAATTAATTTTTGATATGTAGGAATTTTATTCATGTCAATTTAATACATGATTTGGTTGGTATGTCTTGAAGTCCATGTTTTCAATATAAAAGTGCCATTTTAGTTTAAAGCACATGTCACATCACAAAAACTGAGCAAAAGAAAAATGATTTTATATAAAACGTAGAAGAAATATGTATAATTTATTTATAATGTGTATTAATTTAATCAACATTAATCGGATACATTATGTGTTTGGTATGATTTGAAGTATGTATTTTCAATACAAAAAGTGTTATTTTAGTTTAAAACACACATGAAATCACCAAATCTGAGAAAATAATATTATATTGTTTCAAAAATTTATAAAAACAATCCATAATTCATTTTTTATTTAATCACACTTAAATGCGACAAAAAATATAGTCAATAAGAATCATAGTACACATTTATAATACACAAGTGTCATTTTAGTTTAAAAAATGCATCAAAAAGAAAAAACCAAGAAAATGAGATCTGATTGTTTTCTAAAATAAGAAAAATGATCCCTAATTATTTTTTGACATTTAGAAATTGGGAACACATTAATATGATACATGATATGATTGATTTTACTTAATGTGAATGTTTTCAATATAAAGGTTCCATTTAATGTTAAACCAATGTTTAGTAGGAAAAACCAAGAAACCAAGATAGTTTTATTTTGAAAACTTTATGAAAAAAATCCATAATTAATTTGTGATGTGTATAAATTCACCACACATAAATAAAATAAACGATGTGGTTGGTATGAATTGAAGTTCATGCTTTTGATTTAAAAGTGTAATTTTAGTTTAAAACGCATATCACATCACTAAAACTAAGAAAATGAACTCTGATTATTTTTAAACAATAAGAAAAAGATTTATAATTTATTTTTTCATTATAGGAATCTACCAAACTTCAATTTGACACATTTTGTGGTTAATAATAATATAAGTTCATTTTTTAATATAAAATTCCATTTCATTTTAAAACACACATAAAATAGACAAAAATGAGAAGATAATATTGGACTATAATTAAACATTCGGAAAATGATTCATAATTAATTTTTCAAATGTATTAATTTATAGTTCCTCAATATGACACATGATGTGTTCAGTATGACTCAGAGAATGTTTTCTCAATATAAAATTGTCATTTTAGTTTAAAACACACATCAAATAGACAAAACCAATAAAACAAGATCTAATTGTTTTCAAAATTTAGGAAACTTATCCCTAATTCATTTATGACATGTAATAATTGACCGCACATCAATCCAATATATTATATGACCAATATGAATGAATGTAAATGTTTTCAATAAAAATTTATACCTTTAGTTTAAGACACACATCAATGACCAAAACTATGAAAATAGGATAATATTCTTTTTGAAACCATAGGAAACAATCCATAATTCATTTGTTTTTTGTATGAATTGACCACACATTAATAGGACACATTATGTGGTTGATATGTCTTGAGGTGTGTGATTTTAATAAAAAAAATTCATTTTTGTTTAAAATGTATTTAACATCACCAAAAATGAGGAAAGAGGCTTTTATAGTTTTTATTGTTTTAGAAAATGATCTATAATTCATTTATGACATCTAGGAATTGACTACACATCCATCTGAAAAAATGAAGAGATCAGTTTGAATCTAAGTGCGTGTTTTAATATAAATGTTTCTTTTTATTTTGCAAACACACATCAAATAACCAAAACTGAGAAAATGATTTCATATTATTTTAATAATTTATAGGAAATGTCCATAATTTATTTTTGACTTGAAATAATCAACCACACAACAATCTAACAGAATATGTGGCTAATATGAATGAAAATGTATTTTCAAAATAAAGGTTTTATTTTAGTTTGAAACATATATTGGTAGATAAAACAAGGAAAATGATCTTATATTGATTTTAAAATTTTGTACAATGATCTATACTTTATTTTTGAAGTATAGAAATTGATCGCATTTCAATTAGACACATGATAGGGTTGTTATGACTCAAAGTGCGTGTGTTCAATATATAGGTACCACTTTATTTTGAAACCAAAATCACATAGAAAAAATTAATTAAATAGCCTCATATTTTTTTCAAACCTTATAAAAATAATCAATAATTCATTTTTGATGCATTGGTATTGACTGGACATCAATCTGACAGATGATTTGGTTGGTATGACACCAATATAAAAGTTCTATTTTAGTTTAACACTTGTGTCATATTATGAAATAGAGTAAATTAGATCATATTGTTTTTAAACTTTAAGAAAACAATCAATAATTCATTTTTAACTTGTATGAATTTACCACATGTCAATCCCACACACGATGTGGTTGGTATGACTCGAAGTGCATGTTTTCAATATAAAAGTGCCATTTTAATTTAAAACACACATCAAATACAAAAATATGATTTAAAAATCTCAAATTGTTTTAAAAGTCTAGTAAAATGTTCCATAATCTATTTTTGATGTGTAAGAATTAAAAACCCATCTATTCAATACGTCATGTGACCAATATGACTAAAAATGTGTGTTTTCAATATAAATGTGTCATTTTAGTTTAAAATGAAAACCACTATCTAAAACTGAGAAAGCTAGATTACATTATCTCCACGATTTAGGAAAATAACCCATAATTTATTTTTGATGGGTATAAATTTACCGCACATCAATCTAATATTTATTGTGTTCGGTATGACAAGAAGTATGAATTTTAAATATATACGTGCCATTTTAGTGTAAAACGTGCATCACATAGCCAAAACTAATTAAACATTATTAGATTGTTTTCTCATCATTTTATCTACAATTTATTAATTAACATCCTTATAATTTTTATCTTATACATATTTAGTTAAATTTCATAGAGATTATTCTGGAAGATGAACAAGAAATGGTGTGATAGTTGAAGTATTTTTCTCAAAAAGCAAGTTCCCTTGAATGGGATCAAATCTATAGTGAGAGTTATTTTATCACCATATATGTAAGACAGATCATGAGAACCTAATTTTGAGAATAAAAATAAATGGTGTGACGTGTAAGAATCAATCATAACTCCATCCGATACATGGTGTTCTTTGTTTGACTCAGAGTATATGTTTTATTTCCAAATTTACAATTTTTATTTAATTTATTTTTTTATTGTATCACTAAAAAACGTTCTGTATTCTTACACATGTGCATTATTTTTCTCTATTTGGGTTTTTTATAAGAAACTAATAGCATGATTAGGGATTTGGGGAAAAAGACAAAGGAAAATTATTATTTTTGAATGTTTGTAATGAATTATACTTACTCATGAAATGGTACAAACTAATGTTTGAAATTATATAACATATCTTTTCTTGATTTTTTTTATAAATTTTATTTTGATTAAATTATGTATTTGATCCCTGTATTTACATTTTTAGTGTGCTATAATTTTAATAGAACACTATAGTATTATTTCACTTTATCAGCACCATAAAATAACTGATAAAAGGACCATTTTCAGTGCTGAAATAACATCGATAAATGACCCTCTTTGTTAGTGATATTTTTTGCCTTGATAAAGGAACCCTTTATCAGTACTAAAAAAATACACTAATAAAGAGGGCGATTTATCATCCTTTTTTCTAGCGATGATAAAGGCCTAGATCTTTTGAGTTCACTCAGATTGGAAGTGCTTTTTTTATGCCGTTAAAGTCCTATTATAGTTCTGTTAAATGGATTGTGTGTTGTAGTGAAGAATGTAATTTATAGGTTACCACACACTATACACTTCACCAAAATATAGGATGGTTTTATGTATATGGGAATGTTTGAACATTATAATGTCTTATGAGTATAGTCTAGGGAGAGTTTATGGTGATATCTTAATGATGATAAGGAATTTACATAAAAAATACATAATAAAATTTCACAATGATATGAAAATGAATTGGAAATAATAACACAATTGAGGAAAAAGTAGAGGTTAGGGACCCTTACATTGAATAATAACATCTTAACGCTTCATATGAGAACCTAACAATATCAAAAGCTTCTTGGAGTTACTATTAAGAGATGAAATGGAGATAAAATCTTGGTAAATGGATTTTTATTAGAGAATAATGTGAATATGGGTAAATATTTATAGAAAATGAGGGTGGATTGTTTATTAATTTCTAATCACATTCCTTGAAAAATAGGTTGTTCAAAATGAAAAAATTGGATTTTCCATGATTTTAGATCACAGTTTTTTGAAATTTAATAAATGGGTTTTTGATATATTTGAGTTTGAGAGATAAAATCAATTATTATATATTAATTTTTCCATGGTAAAATAGTATTTCTTTAAAATAGTTTTTTAAAACCATAATTCCCTTTTTGGACATTAGAAATTTATTTATCGGTTTGTCAAATCATTTTAGTTCCATAAAATTAATTATATTAATAAAATATGTTTTTTGGTCATGTATTATCTTATATTTATTATTACATCATTTATACATCATTAATTCTCCATAACATATACTATATATGCTTATTGTGTTTTACTATTCCGTGAAAAATTTAACTGTCTTAATTTTTTTTGAAAAATTCACCCTTGTATAATTTTGATGGGATTGTTTCAAATTTAATTTAATTTTCTAAAAATAATTTTATTTATATAATAATTTTAATATTTAAATAAATCTTTTGTTTTATTTCACAGCAATGTGTGTGGCACTAAAAATTTAGAGACTCTTTCTTTAATTATATATTATTTTTGTTCTTAGTCATATGTGTACTACTATATTAATATTCCTTGATTAATATAAATTTGTTTAATTATTAATTAAATTATTATAAAATGGATTATTTTCATTTTATTAGACACTTTCATCAATAACTGTTGCACTAAAATTACCACAGTTAAATTTTCCAAGGTCAAATTCCAATGGCCAGATACCAATGATCATATTTCAATGATTACATTACACTGGTCATACTACCCTTTATATATATATAATCACATAATTAATTATAACATCGTATGAAAATTTATATAATTCCCTTATCTTCCTTGTGTATTCCCATGTTAATAATTTTCTTCACCAAAACAACGCTACTTATATACTTGTTATTCAATTTCGTGTATGATCATCCAGAGTACATGATTACGTTGCTTCCCCGTATCTCTCCTTTTTTATGGTAATTATTTTAGATATTTTTATAAATTCAATTTCTTAGGTCTTTTTTGTATTTATCTATGTTTCAATGCATTAAATTTAAATAAAACATGCTTATTCATTACTATAATTTCTCAAGTATTGTAATGACCCGAACTTTTGAATAATATTTTGTTTCCTAAAAAAGTATGTTTTACTATTTTACATTCATTAAAACTATAAAAGAATAAATTTAAATGTAACTATCAGTTTTCAACTGTTATGTGATCATTGGTAAATTATGACCAATGATCTATATGACAATTGAAAACAATAATAAATTTAATGTTATAATTATTTTTTATAAATTGATATGACAATGGAAAATTAATTCGAAAAAAAAGAGTTGATGGCCTATACTTGTAGGATTTTACAATATGAGCCCCATTTATTAGATCATCCAAGGTAGATAGTATTTCTAGGATTTTCCCTGGACCAATCCCTGGCCTAGATCCAATAACTTAAGCATGAGCAAAACTGTTTATTGGAGAAGTTCAAGCTCATCAAGATCACGATCCAAACCATGTTCACCGAATGACCCCATAAAATCCCCATAATCCCACACCTTACTCTTAGGGTGTATGATGGTGTAATAAATAGATATGTAATAATACCCTATAATTAAGATTATATTTATTATATTTGTACAAAATAATTAATATACTTTCATTTTATTATTGTTACTTTGAAAATGATTTTAAAGCACAAATAATAATTTTAGTTCATATTCAAATTCAATCAAAAAATATATTTGGATCAATTAATGTATTTTTGAGTTAAAAAATATTTTAATAGAATATTATTGTTAAATTAATTTAATTAAATATAAAATATAATATTATTTTTATGATGTCAAATGTAATTTTTATTCATATTTGAAAACTGTTTTTGTCAAAAAATCGTCAATTTTCAATAAATGTCAGTTTTTATTTTAAAAGTGAAAATTCACATATTTAGAAAATTATTTAGATAAAAAGATTTTTTTAGAATCAATACATTGAAATTATCCAATGGTGATTTTTTTATAATTTAATGAGAGTCGATTTTTTGGGTAAAAATTAAATACCGTATAAATATATAATGTGTTTTATGACATCATAAAAATCCAAAATTTATGTAATAAAATAATATAATAGGTATTTTAGGTTAAATATATGTTTTTTTATTTTAAAATAATTCAAATTTCGGTTTATTTGATTAATTTTATAAACCTTAGTGAATCCTCTAAGACATAATTAATATTTTAAGATTTTAAAATACTCTCCTTCTTTGTGTGACTAACCTTTACACCATCAACATTATAAAATAATTTATACCACCCACATTTTCCAAAAACCATGGTAAACAACCAAGGGATGGTTTGTGGTTTTGAATATTTTATTGTGTAGGGTCCAAAACCAAAATAATAGTGAAATCCCCATCATTTTTTATATAAACCCACCTAAGATCCCATTTATATTCTCTAAATCTCTTTTAATATCAAAAAACCTATTAACCATACTCTATATAGTACTCTCATGGTTCCCCCAAGCTCCCAAGAAGGCTCCCCCAAGCCTTTGGGATCACACATGCAAGTAAGGGATCTCTCTCTCTCTCTCTCTTTTCTTCAGGAACCTCTTTTATCCCATGCCTTTTAATTTCTATTTGATTGATTTAGGATATGTTATTACATACCTCCTTGATATAAATTTTATTTATAAGTTATGGTATCTTAATTTCACTCCCATTAAGACCCTATATGATCCCATAATCCCACCCGTTATTATGATAAGATTCCATAAGGGATCCTCACTTTTCTCTCCTTATTTTAATTCAAGAACCTTGTTTGAAATTTGTCTTTTTAATTTCAGTTGGTTATATTTTAATTATTTTATAATCATTTCCATACTTTAAATTTGATTTTATTTCATTGAGGTATCATTTATCCTCCACCATTTGGTCCATAACCTAAGTAGTTACACTACGGGAAAATGGATAATAGCGACGGGAATTATTCCCGTCGCAAAAATCTTACAGAAAGGATTATTTGCGACGAGAAACTATTCCCGTCGCAAATAAGCTGTTATTTGAGACGAGTTTCTTTTACCCGTCGCAAATGGTTTAGCGGGAAATGCGCGCCAAACCGCGCGAAATTTATTTGCGACGGGGTTTAAACCCCGTCGCAAATAACCGGTGGCGGTTAAAGACTATTTGCGACAAGTTTCTTTTAACCGTCGCAAATTGTTTGGAGCGAAATGCGCGCGAAACCGTGTGAAGTTTATTTGCGACGGGACTGCAGTCCCGTCGCAAATCTTCCGGCGGCAGGGGTTATTTGCGACGGGTCCCGTCGCAAATAACCGTTTTAATGCCGCCCATAATTAAATGTGGCTGGGGTTATTTGCGACGGGAATCCCGTCACAAATAAGCCCGTCACAATTAATCAAACCTATAAATACTGCCAACCGTTACAGTTTTTTTCACTCTGAACTTCTTACGATGATCAGTTGTAAATTTTTTTTTCCGATTTCGAGGAGTCAGTTGGTGGTGTCCTACAACTACAGCGGCTCGATATTGACATCAAGTTTAGGGTTTTTTTCTGAATTTTAATTTAATATTTATTTTATTTATTTATTTTAAATTTTTATAATTTTTTTTGATTCCTAATTAGAAATAATTATGAATAACTATTAATAATTAAAAGTAATTAGAGACAATTAAACACTAATTAATTTAAAATAGTTATCTTTAATTACAATTAATTAGCAGTAATTATGAAAAATTAAAATTAAATTGAATTAATTAATAATAATTAGAAACAATTAACATTAATTACTAATAATTAATAATAATTACCAATAATTATCAATAATAACCAATAATTATCAATAATTAACAATAATTACCAATAAAGAGTAATAATTAGTAATAATTAACAATATTTACTAATATTTACCAATAATTGTCAATAATTGTCAATATTTTTCAATAATTACCAATA
Organism: Viscum album; assembly: GCA_963277665.1. NCBI lineage: Eukaryota > Viridiplantae > Streptophyta > Magnoliopsida > Santalales > Viscaceae > Viscum > Viscum album. The sequence continues at coordinate 1,343,372,241 of OY728161.1, forward strand.
TTTACCAACATTTACCAATAATTGTCAATATTTACTAATAATTAGGAATAATTACCAATAATTCGGAATAATTACCAATTATTAGGAATAATTACCAATAATTAGGAATAATTACCAATACTTAGGAATAATTATCAATAATTAGTAATAATTACCAATAATTACCAATAATTACCAATAATTAGTAATAATTAACAATAATTACCAATAATTAGTAATAATTAACAATAATTAGTAATAATTAACAATAATTAGTAATAATTAGTAATAATTACAAATAATTACCAATAGTTGTCAATATTTACCAATAATTCCCAATACTTGTCATTATTTACCAATAATTAGGAAAATTTACCAATAATTAGAAATAATTACCAATAATTTGGAATAATTTGGAATAATTACGAATAATTAGGAATAATTACCAATAATTTGGAATAATTACCAATAATTAGGAATAATTACCAATAATTAGGAATAATTACCAATAATTAGGAATAATTACAAATAATTAACAATAATTACCAATTACTAATAATAATTACCCATAATTAGGAATAATTACCAATAATTACCAATAATTACTAATAATTAACAATAATTACCAATAATTAGGAATAATTACCCATAATTAGGAATAATTACCAATAATTAGGAATAATTAGATATAATTACTAATAATTATCAATAATTACCAATAATTAGTAATAATTACCAATAATTACCATAAAGTACCAATATTTACCAATAATTACCAATATTTACCAATAATTAGGAATAATTACCAATAATTAGGAATAATTACCAATAATTAAGAATAATAACATTATTACATTATTAGTATATTTTATTATTAATATTAAAATAATAAAATTTTCCATATTATATACAATTCCCCTTTCATCTGTGTGTTTTCTGTCTCCAAATGTAATATTTGCATTCTTTTTCAAAATTATCAACCTACTCACCAATGGAGAGGTGAAAGTGAATGCAAATATTATATGTGGAGACAGAATGTTAAACACATAGATGAAAGGAGAATTGTATATAATATAAAAAATTATATTATTTTAATATTAATAATAAAATATACTAATAATGTAATAATGTTATTATTATATAATTAATATTTATGAAAAAATAATATTAGTATTATTAAAATAATAAAAAATTTATATAATATTAAAATTTTCAATTTTTGTAACAGGTTTTTATTTATTCTTAACATGTCCAATTCTTAAAGGGTCAATTTTTAGGTCTATCCCAATAAAAAGTTTGTGCTAGTCGTGTCTAATGTAAACTCTATAATTATCCTTTCTTGAGTGTTTTTTCTAACAAATTATTCCAAACCTGTAATGCATTTATATTTTATAGAAAAATTTGGAACAACGAGGTCGTCAACAGTCATTATTAGATGACCGGATATGGATAAATCAACGTAGAAATGCAAACTGTTCTAGTTTAAATCCAGTATATATAGAGGGTGTGGAGACTTTTTTATCATTTGCGGCATCAAATCCAGAATTTGTTTCAGAAGGCACAATAAAATGTCCTTGTAGAAAATGTGCATTGAGAACGTTTGACACATTTGACAAAGTGGGGGAACATCTCTTGCGTTTTCGTTTTCAACAAGATTATGTTATTTGGTATCAACACGGTGAACACAGTTCCAGAGTAGGTGATACAAACTTGATTCCAGATCCATCCAAGTTTTAAGATTTAGTACATGATGTTGCAGGTTCATCTATTCAATATACTGAAACTCTGGATGATATAACTTCAAATCCTGAGTTGGCACCGTCTGAATTTTATGAGTTGTTGAGGTCTGCTAAGGATGCATTATATCCTGGATTCACGATGAGCAAATTAGAATCCGTTACCAAATTTATGGCTATCAAATCAGATAAAGGAATGTCAAACACATGTTTTGACCAGATATTTTCTTTTCTTAAACCACTGTTACCCGAAGGAAAGGTTTTGGCTGCAAATTACTATGAGAGTAAGTGGCTGGTTCAAAATTTGGGACTTACTTGTCAGAAGATTCATGCATCTTCAAATGACTGCATTTTATATTCTAGGGAAAATGAGTCGTTGGATAGTTGTCCCTCATGTGGGCAACCGAGATATAAAGAAGGACAACATGGGAAGTCTGGTTTGATTCCTGTAAAACAATTGAGATATTTTCCTCTTACATCCAGACTACAACGTTTATTCATGTCTAAGAATACAGAGACAATGATGTCATGGCATAAAGCGAATATTTCAACCGATAAAAGCTTGAATCATCCAGCCGATGGTGATTCATTGAAACATTTTGATAGAGTGCATCCATCCTTTGCTTTAGAAGCTAGAAATGTTCGACTAGACATTTCCATTAATGGTTTCTGTCCGTTCGGATCTTATGATAGTCAGTATTCATGTTGGCCTGTTTTTTTAATTCCGTACAATTTACCTCCATGGATGTTGATGAAGGAGCCCTATATCTTTTTGACTTTACTAATTCTAGGACATCCGAAGAAGAATATTGATGTTTATTTGAAACCATTTATTGATGAATTATGTTTATTGTGGAGTACTGGTGTCAGTACATATGATGTTGCTACGAAATGGAATTTCATACTGAGAGCAACATTGATGTGGACAATTAGTGACTTCCCGGCTTAGGGGATGTTATCTGGCTGGAGTACACATGGTCAGAAATCATTTCCTTACTGCATGGGAGAGAAAAAATCATTTATGCTCATTTATGGAAAGAAACTTTATTATTTTGACTGTCATCATAGATTTCTTCCAGCTGATCATCCTTTTCGTAGAAACAGATCTCATTTTAGAAAAGGAACAGTTGAAAGGGATGGACCTCCAAAAATACTATCAGGTTCGGAGTTAAAATCAGTTGTATTTTCATTACCTCCCATCAATTTTGGTCCCACAATAAACCAACAGAAAATTTCTGGTTTTGGGAAAGAACACAATTGGATTAAACATAGCATATTTTGGGATTTTCCATATTGGTCTGATTTGTTGGGCTGCCACATGTTGGATTTCATGCATATTGAGAAGAACTATTTTGATAATTTTTTCATACAGTTTTGGATACGCCAAGAAAGAGCAAAGACAATGTAAATGCACATTTAGATCTTGCCCAAATTTGCAGGCGTCCAGAACTGGAACTGTTTGAGAATTTCAGAACAAAAAAGTTACTAAAACCAAAAGCAGCTTATACACTGTCTAAATAAAACCATTTATTATTTTGTCAGTGGATTGCAGATTTGAGACTTCCAGATGGCTGTGCTTCCAATTTGGATAGATGTGTAAAGAATGGTCATATTACTGGATTAAAAAGTCATGACTGTCATGTTATAATGGAAGGAATTCTACCCATTGGATTTAGAGGTCTGTTGAATTCTGTGATTTGGGATTCCATAAAAGACATGTCATATTTTTTCAGGACATTTGTGCGGCTACAACAGATTATTATGCTCTATGAAAACTTGAAGAAGATGTTGTTGTAATTATATGTAAACTAGAAAAAATATTTCCGCCGTCTTTCTTCGACTCAATGAAACATTTGATATTAAATTTTCCATATGAAGCCAAATGTGGAGGTCCAGTACAGTTTCGATGGATGTACCCATTCAAAAGATGCAGGCAAAAATTGAAAAGAAAAGTACATAAAAAAGCATATATTGAAGGATCTATTGCAGAAGCTTATTTGCAATAGGAAATATCTTTTTTCTGCTCCCATTGTTTTGAATATGAGTATCCTTCAAAACACAACTGAATGGGACAGAACGAGAGAAATATTGATGAAATCGACAATCAATTATCTGTTTTCAACCAGCTAGAGCTTGGTTTTGGTGGAGTTCATGAACGCTGGCTTTCGGATGATGAACATCACAGACTCATACGTATGTTCTGATCAACTGTGAAGAGATGACATCAGTTGTACTGTAAGTGTTTATATCACTTATTCTATCATTTTTTGTTATAGTAGATAACTTTGTTTTTTATAGGTTGTAAGATAATCATATCAAGAAACTAATTCCACAAATTACAGCAGCTGCTCTCGAAGAACATCGACAGAAAAATTTCTCTCATTGGTTTCAAAAACTGGTAACATAAATTCTTTATCTTTTACCAACTCCTTCAATGTATAGTTTCCTATATTGATAATTATTTCACAAATTTTCAGGTGTCTCGACATGCTGATAAAATTGACAAATGGCCGTGTATATTGAGTAACCCACCTTCCAGACTTGTTAAAACTTCTAATGCATATGTGGTGAATTGATTTCGATTTCATACACATGCATATGGGGAATAAAAAAAACAATGAACAGTGGAGTTAGCTTGAGAGGATCTCATCATCGAGAAAATGAAGTTGAATTTTATGGAATGCTAGATGAAATCATTGAACTCTGTTATCTTGGACAACATTAAATAACCATGTTCAAATGTCAGTGGTTGGATACAGAGAGTGGGGTGCGTGTTCATCCGACTAATGGAATCATCGATATTAAATGTAAATGTGTTCTCGTAGAAAATGAACCATTCTTATTGGCTCAACAGGCATATCAAGTTTATTATGCAATGTACTGTGCTACGTCAAAAGACTTGACTGATTGGTGGAGTATAATAAAAATAAAAATTTGAGACAATCAGTTTAGTCAAAGTGAATGTGATTTCACTGATGTGCAAGGAATTGAATTTTTTCAAGAGAGTAATCAAAATCAATCTTTTTTACAAAGTCACATGAGTATCAATGATGACACCCCACATTTATGAGTTGGTGATAACGATGATGTTAATGATGTCACATATGAATTTGAAATGGTAAGATATGAAGAAACTGGAACTCGAATGGATATCGATGATGTTGAGGAGGAATATGAAGATGACATTGACATATATGAAGAGGATGATGAAGAAGAACACTGATAGAATTACATGGTAGTTATATATAATCATAACTAATATATATGTATATATAATAGTAATTATCAATTATTTTCTAACAACATTAACATTTTCTATTTCAGATGGATGACGACGCATTTCGTGACTTGGCGGATGCTGACTTGTCTTTCGATGCAGATGAGTTGCTGGCAGATGACCCTCAGCCTGCAGGCGCTTCAGGGAGTACGCGGAGGGGGCGCGGTCTAGCACGATTGATGATTCCTGACCCCGTCCCCGAGTGACGTCCACGTCTTGGGTTTGATCCACACACACGGAGGTGTGATAACCTGTGTGATAACCTGTGGATTTGACTAATATTTCATTAATCTATTCACATAATAAATGTTTATTATTTTTACAGTTTTCCGCATATAGCAGTCGGACAGGGCAGCGCTATTCTGCGCAACTATTTCTCTCAGCCTTGGACCACATGGGAGCAGATTCCCATTGATGTGCAGTAGGCCATGTTCGGCCATTGGTTGGTACATACGTAAATAAATAATTTTTATTTTGAAAATTATTTCATTTCTAACTTGATATTTTGATTTATTTGTAGGGTTTATGGTATCCGATCGAGGATACCATGCGTGGTGCCATCCACGATGCATGGGAGGTGGTCATTCGTGATCACTTTCGTCAGTTTTTGCACAACTTGAGGAGAGAGGCCATGAAGAAAGCAGGATTATCCATTTTTGATGACTCCTGTAGAGCGCACTGACCAAAATACATTTCATCCCACGTATGGGATGGATTATGTGCGCACTGGTTTAGTGATGCCTTTCAGAGAAGATCATCAGTGGGGAGGCAGAATCTAGGGAGACAAGAGGTGACTCATCGAGCTGGGAGTCGTACTTTCAGTACTCATAGAGAGCATCTGGTACGTACATTATTTATAAATATCTTATATAACTATAAATATTAACAGTTTATTTTTTATTCTTATAGGCTACCAAGCACCCCGATATTATGGAGTACAACGTATATCGGAGGATGTATAGTGATCCTGCTACTGGGGAGCTCAGAGGTGATCGTCAGTGTCACATCGTGGTCAGTATTATTTGTTTTCAAGTTTAAAAATTAACTACATATAATATATTCACAATTTTAATTTTAAATTGCAACTACAAGAGTCATATGAGGCCGCAACGTCACAGACCCAGCCTGAGAGTCAGGCCGCGTCATCAGATCAGACCAGTGGCTGTCAGTTTGATGAGGCGGCGTGGATGCAGGCCACCCAGTATGCCTTCGAGAAGGGCCGAGTAGTTTGTATCAGCTCTCGACTGAATCCCGGAGATTATTATGGCAGTGCTGCGATGTCGGCGTCCAGCTCGAGAGGATCTCGTGCATCTTCTTCTGCTACACATTATGGGAATCAGTTGCGATCTCAGACTGCACTGATAGAGAGTCTCCAACAAGAGTAGGAGGAGATGCGTCAGCAGTAGCAGCAACATGAGGAGGAGCGTCGACGCCAGCAAAAGTTGTACGAGGAGCAGATGAGTCGGTGGCAGCAGCAGCAGCAGGAGCAGATGGAGTACATGCTCTCACTCACTCGTGCTTTAGGGATGGAGTTTCCTCCACCAGTATCTGCAGATCCCCCCCTCCCCCCTCCTTTAGATTAGAGTTTGTTTTTATGTTATAAAGTTTGTTAAATCAAAATATGATTTTTTTTCTATTCGTAGTTTCTGTCTCATTATAAAATATAAATTATATTATATTTTGAAATAATAATATTAATATGAATAATAACATTATTTATATTTTATAATATTAAATTATATATATATTAAAATTTTATAATATTATATTTTAATTATATTTTTTTTAATAATTGAATTATTTTAATATTTGAATGTATTATAATTTTATTATTATTATATTAATTAAAATAACTTATTAATATTTATTTTATTTATGAATTATAATTCTAATATTATTATATTATTTAAATTCATTTATTAATATTTTATTATTTTTTATTTTTGAATTATAATTCTATTATTATTATATTAATTAAAATAATTTATTATTTTTATTTGTGAATTATAATTCTATTATTATATTAATTAATATCATTTATTAATATTTTTTTTCTTTTTTTATTTTTGAATTATAATTGAATTATTATAATATTAATTATAATAATTTATTACTATTTTATTATTTTTTATTTTTTTATATTATTTGCGACGGGTACTATGCCTGTCGCAAATAGCATTACTATTATATTAATTAAAATAATTTAGTAATATTTTTTTTAAATTTTTGCGATGGGTTCGTCGCAAATAGTATTTGTGATGGGTCCGTCGCAAATAAGTTTTAAAAAGTTTTTTAAATATAACGACTAATATTTGCGACGTGAAATATTTCTGTCGCAAATACTACCTTTAGCGACGGGCCCGTCGCAAATAATTGTTATTGCAACGCCGTTTTCCACAACGGGCTATTTACGACAGACCCCCGTCACAAAAGCACATTAGCGATTGGATCCCGACGCAAATGGCCCATTGCAAATGTCCTTATTTCTAGTAGTATTACTATGCCGTATTTCCATAAGGGATTTCCCTCTTATCATTTCCATTCAAGAACCTCTTTAATATTATGATTATTAAATTACATTTTTATATGACAGGTTTTGATTTTGAATGACCCCATTATTTTTAAAATTTATGTATAAATTATGTGATATTCCTTTCACTCTCTTTAATATCCACTATAATCCTTTAAGTACACCTGTTATTATACCGAAATTATATAAGGGTTCCTTTCTTTCTCAATTTTTTACAAGTATATTTATATTTGGTATATTATTTTTTTTTCAATTAAAAATGATGGGTTATGTTTTCCCACATCTCCCATACTTCCCTTATTATGTTTTAAGGATTAGATACCCCTTTATCTATCATTTATCCCTCCTGTGTACACTCATCACCATGGAGAAATACCCTAAGGGATTTCTCTCTACTCATTTCCATCACGAATTTATTTTATATTATGCATATAAATTCCATTTCATATGTGGGGATATTATATTACATGATAAAATTACTATCCATTTCATGTATAAATTATTAAATAATCCTTTCACTCTCATCAACCCACGTTACAAATTTCTATTTGATGTCATTATGATGCCGAAATTTCACCACGATTTTTCTATTCAAAAATCATCATGAAGTGAATTACACACCCATTTCTCCATCAAGGGTATTCACATTTATACTCATGTACTTATTTATTGGGGAATTACATGTATGTATCCCACATTCCTTTTTTGTGGAATAAATTATGATGTTTAATGAATCAATGTTGTATGATCTATGTGACACACTTTTACATGAAAATGAAATGATTATGAAGGGTACGCCATGATAACACTCCAATGCATTTGGTAATGTTTAATATCATGATACACCATGTGTAATGAGGGTATACTCATGATAATTAACATCCAATTAGTGTTTACTCATGATAATTCATGTGTAGTGAGCCTTGGATCAGGCTAATATCATTTTGTATGTTGTTTCCGCATTTCCTTGTTATGAATATCATGTTATGTCATGACTTTATATTCATGTTTCTTTTGAACTCCATTGATATGGAAATTGACTAAGATGTATTTTCTTCCTCATGTTATTCCATTTTTATTCTCTTACCAGGATTTATAGCTCACCCTTTTATTATGTATGCCCTCAAATTATCCCGTACAATGCTATGTATAATGGAATGTTATACTCAAGTAAAAGAAGTTTTCAATAAAGATATTTATTTCATGTTTTTAGGTTGTTATGTAATGTTACTAAGAACCAAATACACTATACCTCTAGATCATTTGGGTTTTATTATGTGCAATTTTTTGTAATAAATCCTGTTTAAATAAGAAATAAAGAGGTGGGTTGTTATAGTTGGTATCCGAGGATTGGTTTAGTTATTTTTGGGATTAGGATTAGAAAAATATTGTAAAAGTATTAGGGATAAGACTAAGTATAATAAAATAATCCCTAATTTTGGTGAGTATAGAGTAAGTGGTTTAGCAAGAAAATACATCCCTATTTGGATAGGAACAAGTAGAGGTGAATCTGAAATAGATGTTTCTAGTGGTAAAAACTAAAAACAATACATTGATCAAGACTCAAATGAGAATTGGTGCAAAACAAGAGGCCTTTGTGAACTCTTGGTTCAAAACTCCTGGGGGATATGCTTCGGTAAATTCATAAGATTTGTAAAAACCATTATTAAGGGTACCAAAAAAATGACCCCTAAGAATTTATGTTTGAAAGTAGATCATGGATAACCCAGATTAAAACTTAGGGCATCACAAGTTAGGATATACTATTTATATACAAGTATATCCTTCTTTGGTAAATGTTTTATTTTCTTACATTCTCATTAGCTATGTTTTAAAACCCCATAACTTTATTTTTCTTTTCATAGTAAAAATATGGAAGGAGGAAGATCATGAACAACTATTCTCTCTCTTCTTAAAGAAAAACTTGGAAAAATTATCCCAAAGTCACGCTTAGATGAGTTTGAAACTTTTTAAAATATCTACGTTACATGAAAACAACTTTATGAGGAATCCAATACCTTTATAATTTCATGATTTTTTCAAGAATCAAGTACCATCAATTGGAAAATCTTGCATTATCAACTTTCTAACCATGCTAAGCTTAGGTAGTACCATCATGTTCTTTCCAAATTCTTCTCTTTATTTCAAAATTATGATGAAATAAATGATTTTATAGATGTTACAAAAGAGGGATACTTCTGAGAATCCTATATGTATCAAATTATAGATTTCAGTCTTTTGGGAAATACCAAAAATGATATGCCAAAACCATATTTTGAAATATTTGAAGATGAATCAGTAAGAATTTTTTATAAAAAATAAATTTCAAGAATGTTTTTCAAAATTATATATAAGAAATACCTTTTTAATGACTTATCAGTACTTACATCAAGATAATTTAAGATGATTGATTTGCTTTTGGGTAAAAGAAGCAAGTGATTTTGAAGATATTTTGAGATACCATTGTGACACATGAACCTTTTATACATAAAGTAAATTCTAATAGGATATAATGAAGGCCTAGTTTAAAAGATGATGAAGAAGTACCCTAAATTTTTTCCCCTTATTATAGAAATTGAAATTTCTGGGATGAACTTTATTAAGTGGGAAGAATGTAATGACCCAAACTTTTGAATAATATTTTGGTTTCTAAAAATGTATGTTTTACTGTGTGACATTCATTAAAACTATAAAAGAATAAATTGAAATGTAACAATTAGTTTTTGATCGTTATGTGATCATTTTTAAATTATAACCAATGATCAATATGACTATTGGAAACAATAATAAATTTAATGTTATAAGTATTTTTTATAAATATAAACCAAAATGGAAAATTAATTCAGAAAGAAGGGTCGACAACGTATACTAGTAAATTTGTACTCTATGAAGCCTATTTATCAAAGCTTCCGAGGTAGATAACATTTTTGGGCTTTTACCTAGACCAATGCTTAGCCGAGACCTAACAACTTAAGCATGAGCGAAACTGTTTATGAGAGAAGTTCAAGCTCATCAAGATCATGACCCAAATCATGTTCACCAAACGGCCCCATGAAATCCCCACCATCGCATACCTTACTCTTAAGGAGCATGCTAGTGAAATAAAGAGATATGTAATAAGACCCTATAATTATGATTATGTGCATTATTTTTGTATAAAACAATGAATATGCTTTCATTCTACTATTGTTAATTTTGAAATGATTTTTAAAGTAGAAATATTATTTTTGGTTAATATTAAAATTCAATTAATAAATATATTTTGATAAATTAATGGATTATTTAATTGAATAATATTTTAATAAAATATTATTTTTAAATTAATTTTATTAAATATAAATGATCATTTAATTTTTATGAATTCAAATATAATTATTATTATGTTTTGAAAACTATTTCTGTCAAAACTTGTGAATTTTAAATAAATGTCAGTTTTTATTCTAAAAGTAAAAATTCAAATATTTAGAAAATTATATTACATACAATGAATATTATTTTTGTAATTAGGATGTCAAAATTATCCAATGGTGAATTTTTCATAATTTTCTGAGACATTTGATTTTTTGGGTAAAAATTTAATACCATATAAATATATAATGTGTTTTATGAAATCATAATGACCCAATAGTGATGTAATAAAAAAATAAAATAGTTATATTTAGCCAAATAAATTATTTTCCTATAAAATAATGTAATTTTAGATTTATTTTATAAAGCCTTAGTGAATCTTCCAAGACATATAAAATATTTTAAGATTTTAAAATAATTTCCTTGAAAGTCTGCCTCACCTCCACATAAGAAAGGACAATATTTTATTATATTCAGACATTGGCCTTATAAAATAATTTATACGACTCCAATTTTATATAAACTATAGTAAAAAACCATGGAATTGTTTTTGGTTTTGAATATTTTATTGTGTAGTGTACAAAACCAAAATAATAAGTAAATCTCCATCCTTTCCTATATAAACCCACCCAGGCTCGTATTTCTATTCACTCAAGCAATTTGAAAGCCAAAAAACCTCTTACCCTAATCCCTAGATTCTTCTAAAGGCACCCACAATATCCCAAGATGCCCCATCAATCCTTTGGGATCAGACGTCCATGTAAGGGATCTCCCTCTCCCCCTTTTCTTCAAGCACCTATTTAATGTCATGCCTTTTAATTTCCATTTCCCTGATTTGGGATATGTTCTTACAAACCTCCTTTATATCAATTTGATTTATAAATTATGGTCTCTACAGTTAACTCCCATTAATCACCCCTATGATCCCTTAATCCCACCCATTAATATTCCAAAATTCCATATGGGATCCCCACTTTTCTCCCATTCTTTCAATTCAAGCACCTTTTTTGAAATTAGTCTTTTTAATTTCAATTGGTTACATTTAAGTTATTTTATAATCCATTTCTTAATTTAAATTTGATTTTATTTCAATTATGGATCGGTTATCCTCCCCCATTTGGACACTAACCTAAGCCATTTTATACCGAAATTTCGTAAGGGATTTCTCTATTCTCTATTACATTCAGGTACCTCTTTCATATTATGCTTATTAAAATACATTTTTATCTATTGGGATATGATTTTAAATGAAACCCTTATTTTAAAATTTAGGTATAAATGATCAGAAGTTCTTTTGACTATCTTTAATTCACATTATAATCCATTAAGTACACCCATTACTATGTCGAAATTCAATAAGGGTTCCTTCCTTTCTGATTTTTTTTTCCAAATTTACTTATTTTGTTAAATAATTTTAATTTCAATTAAAAATGATGGGGTATTTTTTTAACCTCCCCCATACTTCCATTATTATGTTTGAATGATTATATACCACTTTATCTCTCATTATGTCCTCCCGTGTACACTTGTTACCATGTAAAATTTAGTAATGGATTTCTCTCTTATCATTTACATTGAAGAATTTATTTTATATTATATATCAAAATTACATTTCATATGTTGGTATATTTTATTCAAAGATCCCATTATTGTCCATTTAATTTATAAATGATGAGATACTCCTTTCTGTCCCATACACCCATTTTATGAATTTCTATTTCATGTCATTATGATGTAGAAATTGCACCATGATTTTCCAGGCCAAAATCATTATGTAATGAATAACATACACATTTTTCTATCTAGGGTATTCACATTTATACTGATGTACTTATTTATTGGTGAATTACATGTATTTATTCCACATTCCTTGTTCATAGAATAAATTATTACCTTTAATGAATCCATGTTGTATGATCTATGTGGCACACTTATACATGAAAATGCAATGATTTTTGAAGGCTGCACCCTCATAGCGCTCAAATGAATAGGGTAATATTTAGTATCATGATACAACATGTCAAATAAGGGTTTAATCATGAGAATTCATATTAAATTAGGGTTTACTCATGCTAATTCATTTGAAATGATCCCTACCTCATGATAATATCATATTGTATGTTGTTTCCACATTTCCATGTTATAAATATTATGCTATATCACGCCTTTAGCACATGAACCTTATCCCAATTGGTGAGGACTCGCTAGGTACATCCAAGAGACGCGAGATCAAATCTAGGTGTAGGAATAGTTCCAGGTTACTGTAGCAGTGATGTAGCAGGCACTGTTCGGTACTATAGCAGCTGGAACTATTCATCCATCTGGGCCTTCAGGCCACCGGTTTGGTCCTCGGGTCCTGCAAGGCTTTTGGGCCACAGAAGGCATTTGGTCCAGTTGTTTCTTAAGGCCTTCAGGCCACCGTAAGGCCTTAGGGCCACCCCATGGCCTTCATCCACATGAATACAGGCCCCAGACACACAATAAAATAGGATCATCCACAGAAGAGGATTCAGAGCAGGTGAACTCACCAGAGCAGAGCCAAATGGATTGTCAGAATGAGTGGGTATGGCTATCCCATCAGTACCGGCCTGTGCTTACAAGGGAAGCCTAGCCAGACGGTTATGCAAAGGTAGAGAGAAACTATCAGGATGTAGATACTGGGGAGGGGCAGTTCCTTGTAGATAGTCTGGTTGAATTCTCTAAGACCTTTGGGTCATGTAATCTCATAATCCTATGGGCCATGTAATCTCTGAGCCTACGAGCCTTGTGAGGGTTCCCCCTAATACCTTGAAAGGGGTTTATCAAATATCAACAAAACTGAAGGCCTTCGGGCTATTCATACTATATCATGCCTTTATGTTATTATTTTATTACATGCTATTGTTATTCCTATTGACTAACATGTATTTTCTTCCTCATGTTATGCGATTTACCCCCTTACTGGGATTTATTTCTCCCCCTTTTCTTATGTATGTCCTCAAAGTATCCCAATAAATGCTAAGTATGAATGAATTATGTGATCATGTAAAACTAATTTTCAATAAAGATGTGTATTTCATGTTTTTAGGTTGTTATGTTATGTTTCTATGACCCAATGACACTAGAAATCTTGATATTCTGAGTTGTATTAAGTGAAATTTTATGTAATAAATCATGTTTAAATAAGAAATAAAGAGCTGGGTTGTTATAAGTATTACTGAAGTCCCTCGTTGTTTTGACCTACCAAACCAAGACCTACCACATGTCCAGCTCTATATTTCCATTTCTTCCTCCATTAAGTGAAACTTGCCATTGAATTCTTCCTTCACTCACCACCGCGTCTATCAAAATAGATAAACCAGGGGTTTTAGTGGTCCCCATTTCACACAGGTGAGATTCACATACAAAAGTATTCCAAAGAAACCAACCAGAATTTTTCACTAACAATGGTGCCACCCAACCCCAAGTGTCCCAACCTTTACATAGAAAGAAGCATGAACTACATAAGGGTACTTCTGTTTACCCATACACGAGATCCTTCTCCAAAATTCCCTATCAAAACAACCTACTTGATCATTTTACTTTATATAACACCACAAATTCCAAACGACCAACTCAAGATACTCAAAGATTAATAAATCCCATAAAAAATAGCCACAAATTTAATGAATATTCAAACAAGATTGAAATTTCCATCACTATTCTCTCTTTTATGTCTTTTTGACCCTCTAAATAGCTAATACACTTTACTCTCCCCATGTAATATGATAAGAAATATTCTTAAAACATATATACCCAAAAAAAGTAAAGTAACAGGCCATAAGGGTATGAACCATTATATAAAATACTTTTCAAATAACTCTCATACCTAAGAATTATACAAAATATAGAATGAAAATATGAGTGGGAATTTTTTTTGGATAACCATGCCTTGATATACCTCTCATAAATCACACTATTTCTAGAACAAAACCATATATAAGACGAATGGAAACTAAATGAATGTGACATAGACACAGAAAACAACACCCTCAAGATGAGATAAGACTCAAATAGAACAAAAATACCACCAATACCCTACCCACAACCGACCACTCACTAAAAACCCATCACCATAACTATGTTTTGAAATGAAATGTTTTTTTTAAGACTATACCTTTTTAAATCTATTTTTTTAAAAGATGACAAAAAATGGTTTTAAAAAGAACAATTTTTCTTTTTAAATCCAAAAACAAAAAATATTTCAAAAAATATCAAAAGGAAAAAAATTGATTATTGGGTTTTCAGTGAAAGGGGATGGACCATACCAAGGAATTACCATATATGATTCTCCTCTAGGTCTTGTGTAACATGCTAAATATTGGGGTAGTTTCATAGATAGTATCCCAAAACATTACAGTAGATATAGAAAATCTCAAAATATAACATAAATATAGAGCCACTCATTCCTGGAGCTCGAAACTATGCTCTATCTATAGAATTTTTCCTCACTCTATACTTTTGTGAACTAAGAATCCAACAAATCAACTTGTTCACTTTAACCTTTCCAGTATCTCAAGAGGGACCCTCACAAGACCCCTCCATCATAGATAAACCCTAACCCATGACCTCTGCTAAGTATCTGATTGATTCCTGAGACACCAATGGAATGTGAATGATGGATCTAAGGATATATGGTCTCATGGAAGAGATGAATTGTTTCACTCATTATTTTCTTTCATGAAAAAAGCATGTAAACCAATTAATTATTTCCATAAAAGAAATCCCAAATTTTTGAACACACTCATCCCATAATTAATGTTCTAAATATCTATATTTTGATCTCACATCTTCTATTGGGAGAATAAATCCTTCTTAAATAACTCAAAAAACACCATCAAGAAAAGATACATCTCAAATGGAATAGAAATACCACCAATACCCTTACTCACAATATACAACTCAAAAACTACCCATCACCTTAAAACTATTTCAAAATTAAATATTTTTCTAAATTACACAATTTTAAATAAAAAAACAAAAAAATCATTCACAATGTTTTATAAAAAATATTTTATCTTTTTAAATCCTAAAAAAATAATTATTTAAAAAAGGATTCGAATAAAAAATAATCCATTTTAAGGGTCTTAGTGAAAGGGGTTGGAACACCCCAAGGAATTACCAAATAAAACACTTCATCAAAGACTGAGTAACATGTTGAATATTGGGGTCATTGTTTAAGAGGTTCCATAAAAAAATTACAACAGAAATAAACCATCTGAAAAAATATTAGAAACCTCTAGTTACTCATCCCTAGATATTGAAACCACACTCAAAATATTGAAGAACACCAGACTCTCTTAATTCACAGACCACGAGTCTCACAACTAAATGAATTCACCTCAAACTTTCCATTATCTTATGAGGGTCCTTATACAAAACCCTACATAATAGATATACCCTTACGCATGAACTACAACCCATATCTTAAAGATTCATCAGAAACCAATGGAATATGAATGAGTGAACACTACATTTATGGTCTCAAGGGAGACGTGAAGAATTGTGATTATTCTTTACCATTAGGAAGAAAGTGTGGAAACTAATAAATGAGATCCACGAAATAGATCCTAGAGTTCCATACACACTCACCCCTTTTAAAATATCCTAAATCCCCTTCATATGATATCATATATACACTTAGGAGAATAAATCATTATTGAATAACTCAAGGAATTACTCCTAAGAAATATCTTCTTAGCTACCACACTTCCTCTCCCATCACCATCGGGTTGATTTTTGAAGCAAACAACTTTCAGATCTACTCAACATTGATCAAATTTCAGTACCAATATAAAGGAAACTATGAATTATTTCAACAAATCATTAGTATCTGGGCTAGAGGTTCTATTAAAGAACTTTTATACCTCTTGATGGTGAAATTTCAGAAAAGATCAATATCATGATTTCTCTTTATTCTCACATTTAACATGTTGATGGAGTTTTGATGGAATAATTTCATCCAACAAAAAAAGTCTAGAATAAACACTAAAAGTCATATTCATTTTAATTTTTTTTTCATTGGTGACATATTACAATGCAACTAATTTCATTTCCAATGAATTCTAAAAACCTAAGGAAATGTGATGTCTCTAATTAGAAATGTTTATAAAAATAGAATTTCTATAATTATATAAGTTTATGAACATCTTGAATTTCTCTGCATTTGTAAATGTCATTAATTTATCTACATATAATTTACTAATATTTTTGGAATATATCTCTAATTTAGTTATTTATTATCCATGTTTATAGGAAACAATGGTGTCTAAGTATTTTTGTTTAAATTTGTTTGTTACCCCACCACCCATAAATTTTTCAATATCACAAAACACCCTACCCTGACTATAACAATATTATAATATCATTAGAATCACAACCCCCATGATGTTATATCCCTCCACAACAAAATGAATACCCCATGATGTCATTACCAATGTTTTCTAAAAACCTAGGTAAACATGATGTCGCTAATTAATGATGTTTGTCAATTTGGAACATCTCCAACTCTCCATTTTTATAAACATCAACTAATTATCTATATTTATAAATTTTATTAATTTATCCACACATCGTTTACTTATATTTTTTAAACATGTCAATAAATGAGTCATTTATTTGCCACGTTTATGGAAAACATGGTTATTTAAGTATAGTTTTTAGATTTTTTTGTCACCCCACCACCCATACCACTTTTTAAATGTCTCACCCCACCCGAAACCCAACCCTAACATGCTTAAACCCTCACCATATGCACAACCCCTGTGATGAAAATTACCTCTAGCCAAAATGAACACCCTGCGATGCCATTACTATTTTTTTAAATCTTATTGAAACGTGATCTCGCTAATTTGTGACATTTATAAATGAATAATATTACCAATTATCCATGTTTTTAATTTTTACTAATATATCTACATTTATAAATTCCATCAAATCATCCACACATTATTTACTTATATTTTTTGAATTATGTCAGTGAATGAGTAATTTATTAGCCACCATTATAGAAAACTTGGCTATTTAAGTATTTTTTTACCCCACTAAATGTTCATTTTTTTAATATCCTACACCACCCACACCTACCCTCACACGTTCATACACTGATGAACATCACAACCGTCATGATGTAAGACCCCACCTTTCATAAAGGAGCACTTTGCAATGTCACCACACCACCCGTACCTTTTTTGAATATCTCGCCCCACTGCTCCCCTAACCCTCACATTATAATATCCTAACTAGATGAAGAACCACCATGATTTCATATGCCACATCACCTAAAGGAACATCCCATTATGTCAGTACCAACATTTTCTGAAAACCTAGGGAAACATAATATCAATAATTAGTGATGTTTATAAATGTGGAACATATCTAATTATCCAGATTGATAAACACCTCTAGTTTAACTATGTTTATAAATTACTATAATTAACACACACTTAATTATCTTATATTTTTGAAATATGTTTTTAAAATTTTCATTTATTAGATATGTTTATAGATAATGCGGATGTCCACGTATTTTTTTTAAATTTTTTGTTACATAATTACCTATACATTTTTTTGATATCCCAACCCACACTACCTTAACCATCTCACTCTCATACCTTCACTAGTTACACCCAACGATGTTAGATCCCACCCCACCCAAAGAAATACCCCATGATTTCATTACCAACATTTTCTAAAAACCTACAGAATTGTGATGTTACTAATTAGTGATATTTATAAATGCATATTATCTTGAATTATCCAAATTTAAAGACATTGTAAATTTATATGTATTTATAAATGTAATTAATTTATCTACACATAATTTACTTATATTTTGGAAATATTTTACTAAATGAGTCATTTAATATCCATGTTTATAGAAACTTGGGTTTCTATGTATTTTTTTAATATTTTTGTTACCCCTCAACCTATGACTTTTTTTTAAATATCCTACCCACCCTACCCCAACCCTCACACACTAATATCTTCACCATATTGACAACCCTCACAATGTTAGATCTCACTTATCTAAAAGGAAGACCCCGCAATATTTTTACCAATATTTTCTAAAAACCTATGGAAACACAATGTTACTATTTGGAGACTTTTATAAACACATAACATTTCCAATTAGTCACATTTTTAAATTTCACTAATTTAGCTTATTTTATAAATTTCATTAATTTATCCAACTAAAATTTCCTTATAATTTTGAAATATATCAGAAAATGAGTCATTTATTACCCATGTTTATAGAAGATGTGGATGTCAGATTAACTTTTTTTAAAAACATTTGTGACCCCACCACTTATACATTGTTTTAAATATTCCACCCCACTCTGCCTGAACCCTCCCACACTCAAACCCTCAGCGGATTTACAACCCTAATGATATCATATTTTTCTTCTCCCAAAGGAACACCCTATGATGTCATTATCAATATTTTCTAAAAATAAAGAGAAAGTTCGTATCACTAGTAAGAGACTTTTATAAATACAGAAAATCAATAATTAGCTATTTTATAAAAGTCTATAACACAAATTATTTTATGATTGTCATTAATTTAGTCACACAAAATTTACTTAAATTTTTTATGTACATTGGTTGATAAGTCATTTAAAACCCACATTTATAGAAAACATGTCCGTCAAAGTATTTCTTTAAAATATTTTGTTACCCCACCACCCTGGCAATTTTGAATATCCCACCCATCCCATCCCAAACATCACCCACTCATACCATCATAATCTATATACCCCCATGATGTTAGATCCAGCCTCTCCTAATGTAACACTCCGCGGTGTCATTAACAACATTTTCTAAAAACCTATGGAAACGTAATGCTGATAATTCGCGAGGTTTATAAACATTGAATTTCTCAAATTTAACCACATTTATAAACATTTCTAATTTAACTATGTTTGTAATTTTATAAATAATTGTTTTTATTACCACACCACCCGTACCCATTTTTAAATACCCCCCTGCCCGCACCTGACCCTCACATGATAATACCCTCATTATCTACACGACCCCATGACATTAGATCCGATCTCTCCCAAAGGAACACCCCATGATGTTATTACCAATGTTTTCTTAAAACCTAGGGAAATGTGATGTCACTAACTAGAGATATTTATAAACACTAAATGATTCCAATTTTCTATATTTATAAATGTAACCAATTTAGCTATGTTTATAATTGTCTAAGTATTATTTTTTAATTTTTTTTTACCACACATCCCATAGCTTTTTTAATATCCTACCACCCATCCCCCACGACCCTCACACATTGCTACCCTCACCAGCTACATGACCCCCATGATGTTAAATCATGCATCCCATAAAGGAACAAAACAGGTGTTTATTATGTAGGATTTATAAAAACCGAGAAAAAAAAAATGATGTCACGAATTAGTGACATTTGTCAATGCTGAATTGTGTCAATTAACCACATTTATAATTGTCGCTAGTTTATATAAGTTTGTAATTTTCTAAGTATTTTTTTTGTTACCACACCAACTATACCTTTTTTTTAAATGTCCCGCCCACCTCCCCCACCCTGAACCCTCAAATGTTCAAACCCTCACCATATTCACAACCCTAGTAATATAAGATCCCAACTCACCTAAAAGAACACCCCACAATAAAATTACAAATGTTTTCTAAATACTAGGGAATCATGGTGTCCCTAAATTAGGTATGTTTACAAACATTTCTAATTTTTCTTAAATTATAATTTTATAAGTATTTTTTTATAATTTATTTGTTACCACATCACCCATACCTTTTTTTAAATATCCCACTCACCCACCTTCTGGCCTGCCCATACCTCCTAACCCACACATGCTCATACCCTAACCACCACTACAACCCCTCTGATTTTATGTCCCTCCTCACCACAAGGAAACCCCCACGATATAATTACTATTGTTTTATAAAAACCTAAGGAAACATAGTGTCCATAAATTATATATGATTACAAACATCACTAATTTATCTGTATTTATTAGTGTCTAAGTATATTTATTTTTGTTACCACACTACTCATACATTTTTTTAAATATCCCACCCACTCCCCCCTCCCCCCTAATCCTCAAAGGCTTATACCATCACCAATTGCACAACACCCACAAAGTAAGATCTTACCTCACGTAAAGGAACACCCCACGAGGTCATTACTAACATTCTATAAAAACCTATGGAAAAAGGTGTCCCTAAATTAGGGACATTTACAAATATTACTAATTTAGAAACATTTATAATTGCATATGTATATTATTTTAATTTTTTTTATTATCACACAACCGGTACACTTTTTTTAAATTCCAAATCCAGCCATCCATTTCACCCCCTAAACCTCAAAAGCTCAGACCCTCAATAGTTTTACAACCCCCACGATTTCATATCCCGACTCACCCAATGGAACACCCCATGATTTAATTACTAATGTCTTCTAAAGTCCTAGGGAAACATGGCATGCCTAAATGAGGAAAGTTTTAAAACATCGCTTATTTAACAACAATTATAGTTTTCAGAGTATTTTTTGATGTTTTTTATATTACCACACCAACCATACCTTTTTTTTAAAATATCCCACCCACCCACCCCTCAACCCTCACACACTCATACCCTCACCAGCTGCAGACCCCCGATGATGTCATATCCAACCTCATTGAAAGAAACACCTCGTGATGTTATTACTAACAATTTCTAAAAACATTTTGAAATAAGGCGTTTCTAAAGTAGGGATGTTTATAAACATCACTAATTTGGTTGTATTTATTATTGTATAAGTAATTTTTAATTTTTATATTACCCTCCCCCACCCTACCCCTAGACCTTTAGTAGCTCAAAAATGCTCAAAATGTCATATCCCACCTTTCACAAAGGAAAACACCCTATGATGTCGAATCCTACATCACCCAAAGAACAACCCATCACCTCATAGATGCGAATATGTAAACTTCCCATGACTAGAAAATAAGACTGTGTGGCCAGGAACAAGAAACTAGAATAACAAATTTTGAAAGATTATTTGTTTAAAAATATGTGTTTCACTATATTTTAAAATAGGTTAATATATTTTAGTATAAATAAAATTGAATATATAAAAATATTATTTTTTATATTAATATATACAAATATATATATCTATATATATTAGTG
Organism: Viscum album; assembly: GCA_963277665.1. Taxonomy (NCBI): domain Eukaryota; kingdom Viridiplantae; phylum Streptophyta; class Magnoliopsida; order Santalales; family Viscaceae; genus Viscum; species Viscum album. The sequence goes on from OY728161.1 coordinate 1,343,394,298, forward strand.
TTATTAAAATTATAAATTTATATATATATATACATATATTATATTTATACATGTGTGTTAATATATTTGTGTGTGTTCAATTATAAATTTTTATATTTATTTAAATATATAATTAAAGTATTAATAAATGTCATATATTTATATATGGATTGAAATAAATGGCCTATAATAATATATTTGTTATTTTATAATTGTATATATGTTCTTAAATATAATCATATATATTATTATATGTTATATATATATTTGATAATATATGTTATTATATATTTATATTTAAATTAAAATATAATTTTTTATTTATATATATTAGTATAAATTAACATATATGTTATTATATGTTATACATATATATAAATGTGTGATCATGTGTCAATATATATTAATATTTAAGTTATATATTAATAGATAAATTAATATAATTTTTATTATATATGTATATTAATATCTAAGTTAGTATAAATATATTTATATATATTAATATCCATTTATTAAATTAGTATTTATTTATTACAATTATGTTTAAATATTATGTTTTTATGATTATATGTATGTATATATGTCTATAACAATTTTATATGAATAAAATTAATTTCTATTATTATATAATACAATTAAATGTGTAATATTATTAATATGCACATATATATATATATTTATATTTATATAAACATGCTTATAAATTTATATAATTATATAAAGATTACTATATATATATGCATGTATGTGTGTGTATTACAATAATAATCATTTGTATAGTTATTATATATTTATTTGTATGTTTATATATTTATTAAAATATTAATATATAATTTTCGAATGTGGGATGACTGCAAGCCCTATCAATAAATGAAGACATATAAATTAATATATATATATATATAAATATAAATAATACACACACAGACATTTATATATATATAAACACACACACACACATATTATTATTAAAAAATATGTAAATGAATTTTTATGTAAATATAAATTTATATAGAAAAAGACATGTAATTATAAGTATTATGTTTTTTACGTATATGTAAACTAAAATAATTATACTTATTAGTGACATTTTAAATATATGTTAGTATAAATTTATATAAATATAAATTTATATATATGGATCCATAGAATTATTATTATTATTTTTTTAATATATTTGTAAATTAAAAGAATTATACTTATATATATAAATAGACATGTTTTGAAAAGAAGTTATAAAAATCATTAAAAAAGAACCTTTTTTTAAAACGTGTCTAAAATTTCCTTGTTTTCTTAAAATTTTTGCTGAATTTAACGTTATCCATATTTAGAAATATTGATAAACAAATGTTGATAATATAGCCACATTCTTTGATAAATTTAGAAAAAATAAACATTTTTTTTGAAAACAAGGATATATTTAAAACTATCCACATTTTTAAACATGGTTAAAAATGTTGCTAAATTATCATTTTTTATAGTTCAAATATAAAAGATGCATCATTTACATGAGAAATAACAAAATAACATAGAAAAAATAACAATTCTTACACTACTCCATCAAACCAACTCGATTCCTAACACTCCACACAACCATAACACTTTTCCTAACCAAGAACAACATCATATCACATTTATAGATCACCCCTATATGTGTTAGAAAATACACTATAAGTATATACATCAAGGAAATACATCCACAAAATCAATATATTTTTCACTTTTGGGGTTGTGACTCACCCACAGATTTAAAATGTGTCATAAAATAACAAATCCTGATAGGGGAGGTGTTTCCCCTATCCATATTCTTGAATCCATACATTACCATCAAAATAAAATTATCATGTAAAACAAGTATATTATTTATTTCTGTAAAAAATATTTCACCCACAGAATAATAGATTTCAGATCTTTTAAATACCAAAATTTCTCTTTAATAACCTCTAGAGTCAGACATAGTTGATTCATTTCCATTTTTATGTGCTTAAACTTTTATTAATATTTACTTAGTCAGTTTAGTGATAGTATTACTATTTAATCATATTAGTAAGAAAATGAGCATAGAGGTTATATAGTGCACATATGGGAGGAATTATCCTTATAAAATATTTAAGGACAAGATATAATGGGATAATCCCCTATCATAATCAATAATTTCCATATGTAAATAGATAATTCTCCTAAATATAATGATTCTTATATTTCAAATTTAGAATATTATGAAAAATAAGAACACTAACTCTAAATCTCTAAGACATATACACACTTTGTAAAATAAATATAAGGAAAACTTCCAAGCTCTAGTGATCTATCAATTAATCACTTTGAAAACTCTGATGGAGTGAGTAGTTTGGGTGTACTCAGTAGGATTTTCCTTTAAAAAAATCAACATACATGTAAAATAAATATCCATGAGTCCACATGAGTGAAACAACCAAGTAATTTAACTCAATTATAATTATACGAAAAGGAATAAAAATAATAACATAATAATTAGTTTTGAAGCATTATTTTACAATTTTATTTCCACAATATCTTCAACTAAAACCATAAAAAACCAAACCAAAACATACTTCCATAACCATAACCTCATTACTTCTATTCCTGGCCCCTGTAATTTCTTTCACCACTCTCCCTTTTCTGTAGGGATGTTGCATCTCAAATAAGTTGTGAACTAACATGAAAAAACCACCCAATACAACTAGGAATGTGATAATGAGTGCACATCAACCATAAAAAATCATAAAACATCCTCATACCACATAATACCAAGAATTTACATATCTATTACCTAAACTCAACTTTTCCAGCCATAAGTTGATAGTTTAATATAAACTTTAAAGAAAATTTCCAAATTCACTTATCTTTCCATTTACTTCCCCCACAAATATAATTATAAATACATCATCATCATAAAAAAATAGGGTATCATGAACATATAGAGAATCAAACTGATTACCTCCCCTTACCATGAATGAAGCTCCCTATGATTCCATTATCATCATTCCATTTCCACCCAATCACTAGGTACACCACATTCCACTCCTTCACTAGGCATGACCATACCCACCATGAGACACTATAGCGCATAGAGGTATATAACCTCTATGAGCCATTAAAGCCCATAAAAACATGTAACAATATCTTCCATTCCTCCACGTCCATGTCTATTAATTCTTGAAACATCATAGAAACCATATAACTAGAATCACATTTCACAAAAATTAAACATCAATGAAAAAGTCAAAGCTCTAGAGGTAGGGGATCCACATAATGAATATTTCATATTACGACATTATTTTCACCCATATTGATTACTAATTTTTTTCCACATTGAATTTAAAATATTCATTCATCATTCATCACATTAATTCTGGTCATTTCAATCCAATTCTATTATTAAAGATTACCATTCATTTTTCCCAAATAATTATAAATTTATCGAATATTCATCAATTACCTATAATTATATTTATTGATGTTTCCATATGGTTTTCTTATTTACCATATAACATGTTCCTCAATATTCATGATTGGTATAATAAAAACATGTCACCTCAAGTGTAATCTAAAAATAATAATAATAACAGATTTGGTTTCTATATTTTCACTATGCTCATTTTACTCTATGATTTTGGGTGATTATTCAATTTTGGATGTGTCAAGTGTGTCGAACTTAGATTTTTGATCATTATAAAATATTGAGAAGATTAATAATTCATATGAGTTAATATTAAAAAAGGTTATTTTCAATAAAATATATTTTCTTTGTATTTTGTATTTTATTTTAAAAGATAAATTTAATATTTTTATATTAAAAATTTAAGTAAATAAAGTCATTTTTTTATTTCTTTACATTAAAATTTACTTAGAATGAATGTTTGAGTGTTTTCGAAAAAGTTCAATTTTTAATTAAAAAATTGAGTTTTTGTGAAAATTATACTTTTTAAGATTTTATAAGTATATAAGATTATCCTATAAAATCAAAAAACCATATAAGTAATAAAATATTTGTTTATATATTGAAAATATTCATTTTAAAATATTATTTGAACTTATAATTCTATGTCTAATATTTTTAAAACAAAATTAGAATTTTACTTTAATTAATAAACTGGTTTCTTGGTTTTCCTCTAATTATGTTTTTAGATGGTGAAATCAAATTTTATATTTACTTGAATGACTAAAATATTTTATTTTTAAATAATTGAATTTATTTCATTAATTTCAGTATTGAAGATAATTGTACATTATATATAAATTTAAATCTTAAAAACATTATTTTTCTAAAAATTATTTTTATGTCATTAAGTTTGTTTATTTTCAAACTATTTTCTCAAACCATTATAAATTTTATATGCTAAAATTATTTTAAAAATTAAATCATATAGTTACAATTAGGTAAAAGTATCCAATATTATTATTTTTTTCATTAATTTTATTTACTATGTTTAAAAATTGATTACCATAGCAAAAGTTAATTTGGGTAAAAGATTAAAAGTAAAAAATAATAGCTTTGAATCACTTTTAATGTTAATAAAAATTAATGATGATATTATTTTTTAACTTTTCTTATCCCAAACTTCCTATTTTTCCAATTCTGAATCTTTGAACATTGAATTTTTTCATGACATTATTGGAGAATTATGAGCATTTCTAAAAGTTACCCTTTTCTCCTCTTATTAAAGGTTAGCACTTTCACCATTAAAAGATGAAATTGACCTTAAATATACTCCAATAAACTCTAAAAGTTTTTATACCTATAACCATATGGAAAAAATAATCCACTCATCACTAATATATAGTATAATGCCTTCAATTTTGAGGGAACATCAAAGGAAAGATCAAGTCTCTGAGACAAGTATTATTTCCTTCTTAATTTTTTCTTCTTAATCATACCAATCCAAATATCTCACAAACATAATAATATAATGAATTAAGTATCATTATTATATTGAGTTTTTGTTATAATAATGTAATAACAATTAGTTATTCATTTCCATCTACTTTGAAAAAAAACATTAGGAATGTATTGCACAAACTACTATCTCCACGAAGCGATGACATTGTTTGTTTTAACTACAACCATTCATGGTTGGTATTAATGATTTCAATGATTAATAAATTTGATATATATATATCAAGTAATTATGGTTCTAAAATTTCAATATAATATCAAGCTTCACCCCTTCTCAAGCACTGTGACACGAGAACACTAAACATGTATACATGAGGACTCTTGCCTTTATGATGAAATGTTTTTCATATTTCATCTAGTTTTGAAAATTTTATATAAAAATATTCAAATATGTTTCAAAATTATAAATAAATAGAAATAATGTCATTGTACTTATATTATAATTATATTATGTCAAAATAAACACCTCCATTAACATACTTTCTAATTAAGTTAAAGAGTGTTCAAGTTATGGTTTATTTAATCGCCTACATGAACAATGCTTTAAAATATAGTTATAAACGACTATATAAACATGAAAAATAATTTTATTATAATTTATTAATAAAATAATGATTATTATATTGTTATGTAAATACAATATTATGTATTGAAGTTATTTTTGAAGTAACACATTCATTCACTAAGATTACTAAAATAAGATGACACCAATTAAATTTTCACAGAAACACGAGGATGATCTATTTAATAAATATATAAAAAATGATAAAAAATGGCCTATGTTAAATTAAATATATATATAAAGGGTTGTTAATAACGTATTTTATAAATTTAATCTATTTATTTAGGAATTTAAGTGCATGAACAAAATGAATCTGGAACAAGTTTAGAGATTTTCCCTTAATTTTTCCTTCGTTGACGCATAGTTCATATTTATACACAATTTATTTTATATGTGGAGTGTATTAAAACTCATTTATATAAAATTTCATGAATTTTATTTTCTTCAGGATATTTTAAATTTAATTCCATGCTCTACCAATTATGGGGTGTTGATTAAATTTTTACCTAGGTCGTAAGGATTTCTTTGTGTCAAATTTAAATTCCTTGAGACATGTTTAAGATATGAACCAGATTTCCTTTTCGATGGTGGGAGTACTTCCATGTTTTCATTTTTTATCATTTTCCTATTTTATTTCCGGATATGAAGTGTCCTATTTAATGTTATACCTCTCATGGGGTTTTTGATTAAAAAGTTAAAAATGTCCTAAGGTGTTTTGGCGACCCAATTATTTTCATTGGGTTATAACCATTTATAGAAGAATATAATTTTAAAATATTTCTAATATATTACCATTTACAATTTTTTATTTTATATTACCTTTTTTTTCTCTATAGAAACTTCTTTTATTTTACAATATAAAATTATTCATTATTTTTTTTCCAAAATAAAAGTACACCATTGGAAAGAATAACTCTCAGTCTTACCAATAGATCTTTTTTCTACATGTTAAAATTTTCCTTCCAAATAATATTATAATCTCATTTTTTAAAGATAACATTGATTATTTTATATAATTTGAATAATTATTTATCCCATTTCAATAGAAAATTTTAATATTAATTTATAAATGTTGATTTTAAATAAGGTCATTTCAAAATATTCAATAGAGTTTTCCATCATTTCCAAGGAAAATGTTTTATCATCCACTCAAAATTTTATTTTGATAAGATTGATGTATTTTTCTTAGATCCATTATTTGAATATAATTTTTAAAAATAAAAGTTTTTAAATTATTTTTACTTGTTATGATGAAAAACCTAAATTTATTTTTCAAATTTATATTATTAAAGACTGTTTAAAATTGAATGTTTCAAAGTATTTTCACTTAATTTTATTCAAAAATTTATATTCTTTTCAGGTCTCCATTATTAATTATTATTTTAAAAGTAAATTATTTTAAAATTTTTCACTTCTATTTTTTTGAAACCATTATGTATTTTGAAGGATATTTGATTTGGAACTCTTTAGATTAATATTTTCAAAATTGTTTTATTGGTCATCATAATTTTTTTTTGAAATTAAATTTTAATTAAAAATTTTAAAATATATTTTTAATTTATTTATTTTTACTTCTATTTACACTCCAAGGGTTTTTATGATGTTATGCTTTTATAACCATCTATATGTTATCATACAATGATTTTATTTGAAAAATTAGATTTTTAATATTCTATTATCTCTTTAGTTCATGTTATCCAATTATTTTGGTTAGTCATGTTTTTAGTTTCAAAATATTTAATTCATGATGTTATTTTGTACCATTTGGATGTTTTATAAAACCTATTTTTTTGGTTTCTTTATATATAGTGAATGGTTTCCATTTGGATGTTAAAGAAACCCATTATTTTTCCATGGGTTCATTAAGACATGATTATTATTGTTTTTATAGAACATGTATGTATGGATGATGATTGGAAGGAACCTATATCACCCACTAATGAATTAGTTTAAGTTTATGTGTCATGATCTCAAAAGGGAACACATAATTATTTATCCTAATCCAAAAGGTATATATGTGTATTTATCCCAAGCCAATGAATTAAATTAGAGGATATATCCCAATACAATGAGGTACGTGGGAGTATTTACCCCAATTTAAAGGGTACATGATTTATCACAAGGAAAAGGGTACATAAGAGGATTTATTCCCAAGACAAAAAGCTATATGGGCGGTTTTATCCCAACCCCAAGGGTGAACTAGAGAATTATCCCATGACCAAGAAGGTATAGAGATTTTTTTGTAATAATTTTTCAATGAATATGGTTTTCCCATATTTCCAATTTGTACATAATATTATGTTAAATTTTCATGATGCTTTTCATTACCATGAAATGCAATGTTTTCTTGATTATGCCTCATTTTTAATGTATTCAAAACATCAATGTGATGATCACAAGTTATATGGTTATTGAAATGTGTTTGAGCCATGTATTTTCTATTCTTCCTTAATGAAGTTTTAATGATCTTATGTTACTCTAAAATGTATTATTATTATCATATAATTTATTTTGATATTTATTATTACATTTATGACTTCCTCATTTTCTACTCCAAGATTATAATTTATTACTATATGAAATGTTTTTCTATTACTATGCATTTCATATCACACCTTTATTATGTTTCCAATACCTAATTTATGAAGATTATTATTTCATGTGATATATCTATAAAATTTTATACATGAGAAAAATTATAGATAAATATTCACAAATGTAGTAAAATTAGATATTTATATAGAAAATTTCTAAGACACTAAACCTATCAGTAGTCTAGTTTTGTGACTAATTGTGAGATGTGAAAGTGAAATCTTATTATCAATATATTATGTATGTATGTTTTAATTGGGTAACTTCAGTTGATATCACATGAATGTTTTAGTTATTTTTAGTGATTAATTTAGTCACTTTTGGATATTTTTTTTGAGAAATTTAGTGAAACACTAAGAAAATATATAAGAGTTAAGTCTCATTATATGATGATATCATGAAATAATGGTAATGTAATGAGTATATAGTTTCCTAATTAATACATCCATATCTATATACTACAGGTGGATGTACGTTCCAGAATAAATGTGCATGGGGGAAATATCCCTGAATTGGGCTTGTTGGGTATTAACTCAAACATCACTTGGTTCATGAAAAAGTGGCCTAACTACAAAGATACTTTCACACTTTGAGGGGATATTATTTAGTTAATAAAATTATATTTTCAATAAATTAATATAGAATTATAATATTAAGGAATTATTTCTTCGAGTATGGGAGAACCCAACCCAAATAAACCTATTTAGGCAAAGAGATATTTAGATTGAAGTAAATGATAATGTGATGGTTTCCAAGTGTAACACATTTTAAGTTTGAGTTTTTAAAAATTTTATTTTGATGTAAATATTTATCACTCATGATTAACTCTTTGAAATTTATAAATGTATAGATAAAGGGAAAACCTAGTTAATAATGGATGTGATTGACACTATATTAATGAGAAACCTAGGGGGATTGAAGCTGGAATTGAAAACATTATGGTCTTACATACCCAACTATCTTGAGTTATGACTAATAACTTGAGTCTTTATAATCATTCTATCTTACCAAATAATATAATTATGGAATTTCACAGAATATTAGTTGTCAAAGACGATGAAGGCTGAAAAGACTGAACTAATTACATGTTAAAATTTAGTAAGAAGAGCCCGAAAGAATGTCTCTAAGGAACATGGAAGTGTTTCAAGTTTAGAATTATTGGCCATAAAAATCATGATTTTTGAGATGGGATGGAGAAAATGATCAATGAAACAAATGTGAAGAATGTAAAAAGCCTCAAATGTCTTGAGTCTAGGTATTATTCAAAATGATTCCCTAACCTAATAATTAACTAAAATAACAAACATTAGTAACCCCCTAAACCAAGGAAAAAAGGAAAATCCCATTCTAACCCTAGTGATGATGTAGGTATTGAAAAGTAAGTTTAAAAGGTATAATCAACCACTACTCTATATTTATGGGTATCCAAATGGAATCTTGTGGTAGCCACCCTAACAGGCCTAGGATGTTTTCTAAGAGAATTAAACAAACCCCTTAATGGTTCTATATTATTTTCTATTATTATTTTATTCTATTATGATTTTTATGGGAATATTATTTGCATGAATCAAATTAATTCTTTATTTAGGTTAATTTAATGTGATTTTGGGTATGTAATAACTCATTTTACATGGATTACACATCAATTTTGAGAATACAGAACTTACAATTCCTATTTCAAATCAAGATTTGATCATATATCCTTACATGAATGACAATAAGACCTATTGGAAAACTCATTCATTTAAAATATAAATGATGCCTAATCTTGAAGGAGGTTAATCTAAAATTATTAGAAAGAAACTAAATATTTGGATATACCTCTAAGGAAGGAATACGTGAGTTTTATAATCTCACATGAATTAGTATGGTTGACTCAAAATTAGAAATTAAATATTGATTCTTATAAATATTATATATACCCTTAACTATATTATTAGTATGTCATAATTTTTAGGAAATAATTTACATAAGTTGTTGAAAGTTTAATGACCTATGATTTTAGAACCATTAAAACACGTATTATATTCTATAACTTGTGTCCCACATTAAACCAACATAAAAATTCCAAAACAAAATAATATAAAATTATGAATAAATTTATAATAAAGAATAATATAGTAAAACATTAAATTTTCATAAGGTATATAATTAATTGGAGTAAATATTAATATGATTATTTTCAATGAAATCCATTTTCATTAAATTATGTATTTTACTTTAAAATATAAATATATAAATTTTGAAATTTAACTTTTATAAAATAAAATTCTTTTTACAATTCCTAATATAATAATATAATCATTATAAATTTTTTATTTTTACTTCTGCAAAGGTTGATTCATAGTAAAAAATACAGTTTTTAAAAAAATTAGACGTTTTATGATTTTATCATCATTTAAGATTATGATAGAAAATTATAAACATTATAAGTAATAAAATATTTAAGTAAGGAAAAACTTTATTCATTTTAAAATATTCTTTGATATTATAATTTAATGTCATATATTTTTTAAAACTAACTTAAAATGTTACTTTAATAAAAAATCCGATTTCAATCATTTCCATTAATTCAGTTCTTAGATTTTGAAATTCAATTTTGGTTTTTTGGAAAGCCTTTACATTTTAGTTTTTTATAATCAATCAATTTATGTCATTAAAATCATCATCCATGATAACTATTTCTTATATATAAATCTAAATCTTAAGAATGTTATTTTACAAAAAAATGTTTTAACTTGATTGTTCGTGTTCATTTTAAATTTACCTTTCTAGAATATTAAAATATTATGTGTTAAAATAATTTTTAAATTTTAAATCATGTGTATTAAATTTTGAAATAGGATCCACTATTAAATTTTTCATTAATTTTAATTACTATGTTTGAAAATTAATTACCAAAGTAATATTAATTTGGGTAAAAGGTTGAGGGTACAAATAAAAAAAACCACTATTAACATATATAAAAATTAATGTATGAGAGGATTTTAGACCTTATTCTATTATAAACCACCAATTTTTACACCTTTGAATCTTTGAAACTTGAATAGTTTCAGGAAAATGTTTAATAATGATGAGATATTCCCAAAGTTCCCCTTTTCATTTCATATAAAAGTTCACCACTTTCACCCTTAAAATTTTCACTTCACCAATTATCTACTCTTTGAAAAATGAAATTTTATTCTAACTATAACCCTATACCTAAAACCTAAGTCCATGGTAACTTATAGTTATCACAATCTCTTTAATTTTAATGGAACTTCCAAGGAAAGATCAATTCTTTAACGTAAGTATTATTCCCCTATGAGGTTATTATCTTTAATATTAGTCATAAAAAATATCTTATAACAATAATAATATTATGAAATAAGAATACTTATTATACTGAGTTGTTGTTATTTTAATTTTACAACCCTTATTTATTCATTTCCATACACTTATAAAAACAAAGGAACATCTTTATTGCTTTTTAAAAACATTCACCTGCACGAAGCTAGATTGTTTATTTTTCTCATTACTGACTTTAGTGGATTGTATTAATTATATAAATAATAAATAAATAAGATATATATAATTTAATTTTTATTATTAAATTGTTATTTAATTTCCACCTTCATCCCATCTCATGTGTTGAGAAACATTAATGATAAACGTGCAGACACAAGGACTCCTACCTTTACGATGAAACATTTTTCATTTTTCATCTAGATTTTCATAAAGTATAAAAAAATAAAAATCTGGATCACCATGATGAAAAATTAAAAATTTTATCATTATACTTCTCATATAAATATATTGTGTCAAAATAAATTCTTCCATAACTATTATCTCTAATCTAGTTAATGCCTGTTCATGTTTTTGTTGATTTAACAACCTACATGAACAATGCTTTGAAATATGATTATGGATGAATATGCATATATGAAAAATAATTTTTATTATATATTAAACAAATAATTATTAATACATGGTTTTTGAAATATTGTGTTAATTTTTTAACTAATTATTAAAGTATCATTTTAATTTGGTAAGATTACCAAAAAAAGATGACATCGATTAAATTTTCATTAAAACGCGAGGAATAAATATATAATAAAAAAATAAATAATGATTAAAAATTTTATATATTTAATTTAATATATAAGTATAAGGATTCTAATAATTTATCTAATAAACTTAATTTGGTTGTTCAAGAACTTAAAATCATACACAAAATAAATCCAGGACAAGGTAAGATATTTCATCTCAATTCCCTTTCATTGAGACATAGTTCGTATTTATGAAAAAATTCTTAGTGAAGTGGTTTTTATACAACCTAATTTATATTAAATTTAATTATTTATATTATATTCATGGTATTTGAATTTTAATTCCATACTCTTCCTTTTATGGGGTTTTTTATTTAATTTTTACCCAGGTCATAAGAGTTTCTTCATCTCAAATTTGAATCCCACGATAAATTTTGTAGTTGTAAACCATATTTTATTATATATGGTGTGAATAATTTATTATTTTAGTTTTTATTTCATGATCATATTATATTTCATGATATTCAATGATATATTAAAAGTTATAACTATCATGGTTTTTTATTCAAATATTAAAAATGTTGTAGGGAGATTTCGTGACTCAATTCTTTTTATTGGGTCATATCTATTCATGCAAGAAAATAATTTTATCTATTTATGAGATCTTACCATTTACTATATTTAATTTTTCATTTTCATTTTTTCTTTTTGGAGATTACATACCTTCATCAATATAAAATTCTTTGATATTTCTTTTCCAAAATAAACATATACCATTGGTATGAATGACTCCCATTTTTACTGATGGATTTGTATTCCATGACAATATTTTATTTCACATCTAGGATCTACTATAATTTTTTAAATATAATATGGATTATTTTATTTGATTTCGATAATTATTCACCAATTTTTTGAATGAAAATTTAATACCATTTTAGGGATTCCTATTTTCAAAAAGGTTATTTCAAAATTTTCAAAAAAATTTCCATCATTTTTGAATAAAATGTTTATTTTACACTCTACAATTTATTTTGATAAAATTTATATGTTCTATATATTACATTATTAAATATTATTTTTTAAAATATTATTTTCCAAATTATTTTCACTTATTTTATTATATTTGTTTTCAAGGTTCCATTATTAAAGATTATTTTTAAAAATAAATATTTTCAAATTTTTTTCTATTCATTTTCATGAATTTTTTACCTTTTTATGTAGAAATTATTAATGAATATTTTCCAAAAATAAAGATTTCTCAAATTATTTTTTTCTTCTCTTTTTTAGAAACCATTATTTATTTCAAAGATATTTTATTTGTAAATATTTATATTAAATTTTTTGAAAACCCATTCTCTTAAAAAGTGATTTTTAAATGTAATTTATATTTAAACGTTTTAATTTTTTTTTAATTTTTTTATTTTAACTTCTATTTACACTATAAGGTTTATCCTTTATAAAGTGATGTTTTGATATGATTTATTTTAGAAAATAAAAGTTTTGATATCTTATGATTTCATTAGTTCGTGTTTTGTTATAATAATGGGTGACCATTTTTTTGATTTCAAATAATTTACTTCATGATTTAATTTTATACCATTTGGGTTTTTTTGTGAAATTAATTTATTTTCATTGTTCTTTATAAAAATTGAATGATTTTCATTCTGATGTTCAAAAAAACCTTCATTTTTCTAGGGGTTCCTTAAGATATTTGTATAATTGTTTTTTTACTGAACCCATATATATAGATGATAATTGGTGGGGTACTATATCTCTTTCAATTAAATTTTTAATGTTTATTTCTCATGATACTAAAAGGGAACAAATGTGGATTTATCCAAATAAAAAATGTTCACAAGATGATTTATCCTAATCTAATGAGGCATACATGAGGATTTATAGAATAACAACTTGGTATATGGGAGTATTCATCCAAATTCAAATGCTAAAAAAGAAGATTTATCCAAGCTCAATGGGTAAACATGATGTTTATCCCCAATACAAAGGGTTAAATAGGAGGTTTTACCCAAATCACAAGGGTAAATGACAAAATTATCTCAAACCTAATAAGTAAAATGGATTTTTTGTATTTTAATTTTCCTATACTTATGGTTGTAACACATTTTCAAGTTGTTCTTAAAATTATGTTAAAATTTTAATATAAATTTCATTTCCATAAAATTCCATATTTTCGTGATAATGACTTATTTTTAAAGTATTCTACACTTTTCTATCATGTTCACATGTTATATGATTATTTATATGATTTTATGCCATGTCTTATCTTTTGTTCTTACTTTATGAATTTTTTGATCTTATGTTTCACTAACATATTTCATGATTATTATATATGGTATTTTGATCCATTATTATGGAATTTATATCTTCTCCATCTCCCCAACCATATTTATTACCTACTACACTATGATAACGTTTTCTTTTACTGAGTGTTTTAGCTAACTCCTTAATTACGATTCTGATCCCTATATAATGAAGATGATTGTTTTATTTTAGATATCTAGAAAAGGATTTAAAGAAGCATAGTTATGGATAAATTTTCACTAATGTAGTAAAATAATATGTTTATGTAGCTAGTGTCCAAGACAATAAACCAATAAATCCTCGAGTTTTTTTTCATTATTTGTGAGATGTAGTAATTAAATAATGGTATTAGAGTATTATTTATGTATGTTTGTATTGATATGATTCATCAAGGTTTAACCACAATATTTTTAATAAAAAATCACAAAAAATACCTCAATTGATAAATTGAAACATATATAAAATATCATGAGAAAAGAAAAATCACATGAAATAACACATTCAATTCCAACTTCCTTTATCCAATTCACCATTTTAACTCTATTTATTCTTTAAATCATATTTCCCACTTATTTCTCACATAAACCAATTGAAATCAGTTGGAAATATAAATTCAATATAGAGGATATTTTTCTTGTGTGTTTGGATAGAGAGTCACATAATTTTTTATCAAGATTAAATATTTCATAATATGGAATGAAAAGTACAGAAATCTAATTATTGAAAGAAAATTTCAAGAATATGTTGAACCCATAAACCAAGGAGAGAGGGATTCACATTGTCCTATGAGCATTCATGGAAATTATTTGGATGATAGAAAAATAAAAAAATAACTGGAATGGTAAAGTATGTATGACCCCTAATAAAACTCAATGGGAATGGAAGTCTCTGGTTTTATAATTAAAGGAAAAATAAAATTTATTATCTATTAGTTACTTCTAAAATTCCCACCAAACATTACATTGGATTCACATTATTTAGATTTTATTTTTATTATCCTCACATGATATAATTTAATTTCTTATAATTTTTTAGTAAAATATTCAATTTTATCTTTCTATAATATATTTAAATCCTTAAATCCCTAATTAATATTTTCATAAAAAAAAAATTGGTGAAATATTTACATTATAGATTATTTTCACTTAAAACTATACCTACATGTGAGAGAGGATCTCTGCATGAGGGTAAACTGATTTATCCTCACATATCAGGATGAACTTCACATGATACTTCAAACCATGCGATTTACTAACATTTTACAATAGAATAAGCTACACATGACTACTTTTATGGAATCTAACATGATGTATGAATAAGTCTCAAAGAACATTAAAATATCAAGGAATTTTTTTTGGAATGAAGAGTAACATCACTCCACCTCCTAATTTTCTCAAAAATTGGTCTCATTGACTAACACCTTGACTCACCAGAACACATATCAAAAAGGATAAACAGGGGAAATTTAGTGGTCCCTTTTCCATGTTTGTGAATTATACATACAAAATAGCTTCAAAACGTCCATACAATCCATTTTATAACCTATTGTTCACTCTAGAACTAAATGATACAAAAATTAAATAGAAATAAGAAGGAACTACTTAAGGGTGGTACTGTTTACACTTTTTATAGTATATACTAAAAATAACCTATGAAAACATCCACTATTATAATTTTACTTACTATGATTCCCTAAACAAAAAATGTAAATCTCAAAATTCTCAATGTATTAACACACCCAACACAAAATTACAACAC
The DNA here is from genome assembly GCA_963277665.1 of Viscum album. NCBI lineage: Eukaryota > Viridiplantae > Streptophyta > Magnoliopsida > Santalales > Viscaceae > Viscum > Viscum album. Next base: position 1,343,410,460 of record OY728161.1, read on the forward strand.
CTAAACTATATATACAAGCAATCTAGAAAAAATGAACATGATGATCTCAACTATGACACAATGACTCTCTAAATGGACAAAACAATTTAATATTCTACTTGAATAATTCCAAACATCTTCTCAAATACACCATCTCTCAAAACACACAAAAAATGGATCTAAATCCTATGTTCCATTACACATTAAATTATAAATCATTTGATGCATGAAAATACTGTTAATTAGGTAATATTTAAAAATAACCTACTTTTTAAAAAGGTGAAAGGGCTATTAGAATATTTGATCTTATACATAGAGATATATGTCAAACAATGAGTACTTAATAATGTTTTGGGTTTAGGTTGTTTATGGTGTTTAATAATGACTTTAGATTGTATGGTTATTTGTTTTTGATGAGTCATGTTTTTATAGTTTGGAAACTTTCAATGAGTTTTCAATAAAATATCAATATTAACTTGGTAATTGTATAAAAATTATATGACCGAATTATAAAGTGAATACATAATACATTAATTCACTGTTGATATGAAATATTTTGGAATTATTTCACAAATCAATTCTATTGGAATAATACATTGGAGTGGTGTGACTAAGAGGAGGAATCATCTCCTATTGTAAAAGGTTAGTGTGAGTGGAAATAGATTATATAGATACATTGTGATATGTGTGGGTGGGGTTAATTGATGTATAATTTTCTCTGTTACTATTTCTTCTTACATTATAAATAAAACCCTGTTTTCAGTTAATATTTAATTCTTAAACTTGCATAATTTATCCCCAGCCTTTAGTGAAAATGTTGAAAATAAATAGAAAAAGGAATAGAGCAATTTTAACAGGGTTCCACAATGATGTTTGAGCATAGTCCTTGCTTTATCTTGATATTTACCTTTTGATATATTTTATACTATACATCAAACCCAAAAATACAATGGATATAGAGTAACCACCATTAACATACAGTTTAAGAACAACCTTTTGATACCATTAAAAAACATAATATTCGTCATACTCAACATCATGCTAGTTAGAATGAGTTATAAAAAATGTAAAAGATCACATGAAGCTCATAGATTATTTAAATACTGATATAGATCCTTCTATTAAGATACCTAGATAAAGATAACTAAATTTTCTCACATTCTTTAAGAAATACAAATAATCATAATGAGAATGAGCTTTTATGTAGCCTCCTACTCTCTGCATGAAAACCATTAGTGGGTTTTCTTATTCTTTTTTTCTTAATAAAGTAATCTTGCGTGAAATTATATTTCCCAATGCACATGACCGTGGCTTCATATTCTTAATCCTCATTTTCTCTTCTCAATGTATTCTATTTCATGTTCATCAATAACAACTTTTATTTCCTCAAGAACACACTTCTTCTATATTCATGACATAATAATTTATCATGTACCTTTTGTACACCTGAATATTTATATAATCAGATGTATCATGTCTTCCAAAAGAAAGTATCATGGGAATAAAACAATTTTGATCTTCCTTGATATTTCTTTTATAGACTTATTAAAAACTATTACATGGGACATCAACACCACATTATCACACAATTATGGAATCTTTTTTATTTTTCATCCTCAATTAGATCTTGGTTTCAAAACCTAATTTGAAAATATTGAGAACAAATATATTTTTGAATGTCCCAATTCCGCAATTGTCTCTTGTTTTTTAGATAACTAGCTCAGTTTGATTTAAAAATTATTTATCTCACTTACGACATGATGGAAACATTTATAGTTCTATATACATTAATGATCAATAAGAATATATATATATAGAAGTTATTCAAAACACTATGCTTTTGTTTGGTTCTTAATCAACCATAAAGTGATTTATTTTAAATTAAAAAAAATGTTTGGTGGAGGGAAAAAAAATTCAAAACACAATGCTAGCATCACTAATTGACTAGATTGTGATTTTATGAACAGAAGAACAATAAAGCATCATACACTTGAAACTTATGTAATATTATTGAAAATAGAATAAATTTATTTCACCTTTATTGATACCAGGTTTTATAGATATACATGTTTTTTCTTCAAGATGAGGGGATCATGAGATTATTAATATTTCATGAATCATATATTAAATATGAAATTTTGATATTTATAAAACTACTCTTACATCGGTCGGTTTAAAATGGTCATAAAATCAAAATTTTGGAAACATAATTTTTAACAAAGGAAAATATTTTGTGAAATTTCTTCTAATATTGTACAGACATCTCAAATTTATTTTAGCATATAGACTTTTCTCTGAAATATTTATTCATAACTCAAATATCATATGATATTACTAATTCCATTTGACATATTAAATTCATAGAAAAATTTATTACACCTATATCAAGTCTATTATGACCATTAAAATGTCTTACATCATATGATAATTAAATTTCCCATTTTTTATAGTTCAACATGTGACTGAAATTTCTTATGTATAATAAAATTACCAAATAAAGGTTCAAGTATTTGATTCCCTATTCAAATCACAGACACATCACAAAATATCCCATCGAAAGATAAATTCCCTTATATATCTCTAAAAGTTCCTACCCATAGACCAATATTAATTTATGGTGACTATAATATCTTATATGAGGCTTGTAAGATAATTTACTTATACTTTTTTTCAACATGTAGTACATGAATTCAAGAGCATCACAAACAGTCATAGAAATTCTTTAAAGCCATTCCATCCACCTTCAACCATCTAAAAAACAATAAAAATATCAGAAACCACATCTTAACAAAATTTAATGATTCTCAACCATGATTGAAAAAAATAAAGACAAAAATGAGACTAAGTGTACTTCAATATCTGTCTTTTATATTTTTTTGGCAACATCAATCAACTCTTCATTCAACCCTTCAGAGTAAAATCAAATCTACATGAGAATGCCCAAAAAATATTGAGAATAATCAAATCACAACCTTCATTATATGAGAAGTATGTTTCAACACACTACTAGATAATGAATTTTCTTTGTGAGAATTCCATCCTTCAATGATAAGAAATTGTCGGTAATGGATTGAATACACTCATCCTCAATACATTAAAAATCCTTCCCCTTTAAAAAATAATTAATATTTTTCCACTCTTATTTCCCCCCTTTGAATATATAATACAAAAAAATATAGGGAGGGGTTTAAAATTAACTTTAAATAAGAGAGGAATGATGGGAATTAATTTTCATCCTCAATTCCTAAAATCCGTCTTTTGTCAAAACTTTAGTAAGAATGTCTATAATTTGTTCCTTAGTACTAATGAAATAAAGTATGAAATCAACATTTTAAAAATTTTATTTGATTAAATTACACCTAAGAACAATATTATTGGATATAGAGTGTCGAACTATATGTTTTGGAAATATATATAAAACTTTGATTTGCATAGAAAATGAATATTGGCTTCTCAAATTCAAATCTCAAATATTCTAACTGAAATTTAATCAAAATAATTTGTGTGCATGCCTGATAGGATACTATATACTTTGATTCAACCATAATAAATTCTACTAATATTTGATTATTTTTTCATGAAACATAATTTTCCCCAAGAAATAATTTTCCACTTAAAATTTACTTCCTATAAACACAATATCTGTCCTAATAATTATTTATAAACCTTTACAGAGTCATATATAGATGAGTTTTGTTTTGTAGGACCAAAGCTAGTTTGTTATTGAAACAAATCATTATTCTTTTATAATAATATATTTTTGGGAAATTATTAAAACCTTATAAATACTTTACAATACCATATACTATGATTCAATCTTTTTAATGAAGAAGTCACTTAGTTTATTTAATGAATGCTTATTCCCCAATATCACCATTTTAGAATGTAGACTTTATATCCATTTAATAGATTTTAGGATTTTAAAGATATTACTATACCAATAATATAAAGGTGGTCTCAATATTACCCGCTATTTTTTTTTTCAAATTCAAATATTTACATATGAGAATAACCCTTGTAAACTAGTCTTCATTTATTTCTTCTCACTTCTATTGTTTGAATCATTTTGTTTCTAAAAACCCAAATGGTGAAAATGAATTTTTTTAGATTTAGTTAAAATCTACCAATTTTGTTTATTTTATATATGATTAGTAACTCGACAAATTTTAATAATACACTGTTCATTATCAACTTCCATTGAAACAGTGTTAGGTTTAACCTGTTAAATAAGTGCAGTTTAGTTCTTTTAACTCACCCTTCTTCGGGTTTGGGTAAGTGCATCCTATTAGATAATAATATTATTAGAGTCAATATGATTGCTTAGCCTTGGATGATTTTCCTATGATTCTTCATCCCTTAATCATTTATTTCTTATTAATTTGACATATTAACATTCCAAACCCTTATTTTATTTCTTCTCAAAGAATTTGTAACCAAAAACATTAAAAATATACCCCAAAAAGCGTCTTCTTCATCATTTTCTTCAAACATTCCACATTTTTTATTATTGAACTTCTTTTAATAAGGGATTATAATGAATTTAAAGTATTTAAAAGTTGACTTATGTTATTCCACATCTCATAGGGAGTTTTATGAGATTTATGTATTAATAATCACCTACTTTTGATGTACAAAATAGTTGAAACAAGTTTTCTCCAAAAGAACATTTGGATGTTTATGCTCATGTAACACGGTTCTTTCCATTTCCACAATGCCTCTATTTCTTCATTTAACCACACCATTTTTTGTGGGATATACGGTCTGATATATTTATGTTTTATCCAGTTTTGATAGATATTTATAAAAATTATTTATTATGTATTCTTTTTCATTGTCTACCTAAAATATTTTATATAAACACAAAGATCATTCTCTTATTGTCTTCTAAATTTTGAAAAAATGAATTTCATTATGGTTTTTTAATTCATAATGAGACCAATTTTCATCATATTTTATTCATCTTTGAATTAAATGAAATAGATATCATAATTTTCCTACTTGTTCCTCATAGGAACACATACATATAAATATATGAGTTCCAATGGACAAGTGGATCATGTGTCCATCATGTTTTACATATTCCAAGTCATCTTCTGCTTGATTTTTTTTTCAAAAACACCTCATCTTTATCTATTGAGTTTGGGAGGGTCTCTAAAAAAATTATTCTTGGAAATTTTGCTCATATTATTTTTCACAAGGTGGATAAATCTCTCATGTCATGGATCATTTTCTTCTTTGGCACTCATGTTACAAGAGTTGGATTGATCACAAATATGAATTGAGTTCCTACTTATTCTTTCACCTATATTAATAATAATTAAATACATGTAATTTCTGGATATATATATGTTTTATTTTTAAAAAATTCATCATTTACCACATCAAATAGTTTTCTCACACTTAACAAGTCATGTTTCAACCCTTACAAAACCATATATCTTTCCACTTGAGTCCTTTTGAATTATTATCAATAGTTCCAAAACCTTTAATCTTTATTGAGCAATTATTTCTGAAATTAACTTCCCCAATTCATGGTTCTCAATTTATTTCAATATTTTAGTATCTTCCATCATATATAAAGAGCACAAAAATCATGTATCATTGGTATTTTTTTATTTCCTAACTTCAAAGACATATTTTACAATATTTAATCCTCTTTTCACTTCTAAATTTTAACTCTTCCACCATTTTCGTGGTAAGAATTATATATTCATATATTTTAACATTTTTTTAAAAAATTTTATATTCTTATATATCTACGAGACACTTATTTTAAACCTTTTAACAAATTTTGAGTTGATATATTTGAAGTGACTTTGTTCATTGATTTATTCCATGGAGAATCAACTCATTTCATCTCCAATTTTCACCCCTTGATTAATTCCTCCTACTAGGTGTAGTAATGTTATACTATAATGGGTAGGCCTTATGGCCATAAATTCTACAACAACAATAAAAACATCAAGATTTAAAGCTCCTATTATAACTATAACCATATTCTTTAAATTTTGTTCCAAAATTCAGTATCTAAAGCCGATATATCTTATGATATTGAATTTTTAGTGGGATTTATTTTATTTTAATTATACTTTATTCTATTTAAGTAGAAGGGTACTTATCATAATATTTTTTTCCCAACCTTGATCATATTTCAAATTGGAACCTTTATGGAAAAGTAAAATATTTTAATCTTTTATTGAAGTTTTAGGTATTTATTTATCCTAAAGTTATGTGTTGGTAGTTCCAATATTATAATAAGTATATTTTTTGAAGTATTATTTAATTATTTTCAACTAATTTTCAGTTCGAAGTATTTTTGATTCCATATCACTAATTTATTCTTCTGTAGATACCAATTTTTTTCAATATCTCTCATGATAATATCATTCATAGAAACATTAAAATTTTATTTAATGAGTTATTCAATGAGATCTGTATATTTCATAAGAAAATATTCATTTTATTCAATATTATCACCATCATCCTTCATTAGAGTTTCAACTTCATTCTTGAGATTTTTGTTTTTCTCAAGACACGCTTTTAACTCTGACCCGAGTAGGTGCTCCATGTATATCCCTTAAACACGTTACACTTTACGGCTTAAGGAGGTTTTTTTATACACATGTATCATGATGTTTGTAACCTTTTGTATGCTATCCATACTTTTATTAGATGTATAATCACTACTATAAAAAACGGGCAAGGGAAGCGCACCCTTATATCAACGCTAAGCAAAACCACTGATAAATGTTTCCCTGTATCATCGCAAAAATTTTAGCGCTGATAAAACCTTAGTCAATTTTTTATAAATTCAGTCACACAGTGCCCTCGTTTTATCGCGACCTAAATCTCTCGTTGTACTGAAGCCCTGCAACTCCGCTCTGCCGCCTGCTGAGTTCTCGTTTCCGGACCTCCACCACCCTCACTTCTCTTTGCCAGACCTCCGCCGCCCTCTCTTCTCGTTGCCGGACCTCCGCCACCCTCACTTCTTGTTTCCAGACCTCCGCTACCCGCAAATTCCTCTTAGGTTTTCTGGACCTCCGCCGCCCGCCACGACCGGCTTCTCATTGTCGGACCTCCACCTCCTGCAATGCCGTCTTCGGTTTTCCGGACCTCCACCACCCGCAACGCCCTCTTTTTTTGCTGGACATCCCTTTAAGACATGTTTTCCAAATATTTTTTTAATATTGTTCTTGTTGTTGGTTGAATAATTGATGGATATCGATTTTGTTATTTCATTTGGATTCATTGGTATGTTTTGGGTGTACCTTTCCTTAGGTTTCAAATTATGCTCTTAGTGGTTCTTCTTGGTTAGTGGTTGTAGTCTCTTATTTGGGTGAAGGGATGTGTTTTTATTATATTTACATCTTATGTCCCACCATTTTATTGAAAATTTAAATGGTTGGGTGAACTATGCTAGGTCTCTAGACATTATTGGGATTTTATCTCTTCTTAGTGATGTAGACGTGTCATTTGGAGATGTATGATGTTCTTGGAGGATATACATTAAGGGTTCTTGGGAATATTGGTTATCTGTTAATTTTAATTTTTTCGTAGTGGTCCTCTATTCGGTGAATCTTCCCATTTGACCCTCTATCCCAAGGTGAAACTCTCTATTTTTCTCTCTTCCCTTGGGCTCCATTTTAGGGGGATTTGGCCGTTTATCTACAAGGAATCTCTACGTAAGAATCTCATATTCTCTTTTATTCTCCTTTCTTGGTCACCACTTTTTTCTCTATTGGGTTATTATTCTATAGAAAGGGTTTTGACCTAGTTTGGCTTTAATCTCATTTATTTGGGTTAAATATTTATGGTTATTTTGTTTAATTGCATATTTGGGGCCTTTCCTTAGTTCAATTGGTGGTTTCATTCTAGTTTTGTGAAGATATCAAGAAATAGGTAGGTTGTTCCATTATTTGACATTGTTTTAGGTGTTTAATATGATTTATTTGGTTTTAAAATGGTTTTATAAATTTTCTGGGTTGTGGGAAACATGTTTCCCAATTTTTTTGTTGTGCGCAAGGGGTTGATAATGATTTGACTATTGTGAATGGTCAGGCCGATGATTTGTCTCCATAATAAGGATATACATAACAACACAAACTAAACATTCATGTTCTAGGGATTGGAGGCTTAAATAGGACATTCATGTCTAAGAGATGTGATCACCAAGAGTACAAGGATACTAGGACCCTAGTAACCCTAATACCTTAGAGATTTTCTATAGTGCTCATACTATTCTAACCATTATCTTGTCACATTTACTATCTCTTTTATTTCAAAGAATGTTTTATTTAAATTATATCTTCCTTTTTCTTAAAAAATATCATGTTAATGCTTATCATAATGTCATTACATGAAATCTATTTTTGTTGTGTCCTACTAGGTTTGCTGTCTCCCACCTTATATACACCCTCAGGTTTATGTATACCTTATTATGTTTTACCCAGTTAAAGGCAGGGTTCCCTTTGTGGTGATGATGGATATATGTGATAGTAGTTCCCCTTTTGGTGACTGTTATTGGTTGTGGAATGGGGATGTTGACCCTCATGTTTCTTGGAGGCTTGGTTGTATTGTTGGTTCCCTTACCTTTTTTTGTTATTTTGGTTTTGGTTGAAATTATTAAATACTTATCCCCTATTGTAGTGTTATCTTTTGGTCTATTATATTGTGAAATTTGGTTATGATATGTTTTTTTTATTATTATGTAATATTTATGGTTTTTTACATGAAAAAACCATTCTGAAAGGTGTTACTCAATTCCAAGGCACTAGTTACAACCCATGGGGACTGGTAATTCCCTTTGGACCTTCCCACAAGTTGGGTCAGGTGTCATGTGGGATGGTAACCTGGCCTAGTTCATTATAAGAAGTCTACACCATAGTATGATTGTCTAAATCCTTTCTGTACCGTGTCCATTGGAGGTTGAAACATGGTATCTTTTTTATAGTCTTAAATTGCATGAGCCCCATTTTATATTCTTTTTTCTCCTACACAACTCTCATTTGAAATCTCGATTCTTTAAGGCTTACAAGAGTCATTTCAACTCCTCCAAACTACCTTCTTCTCAGATAGAAGCTCCAGTGGATGCGTTTGGTTTCTCTCTGATAAGGGGATCTCTCATCGATTGTAAATCCTCTATCTCCTCTTATATCCTCATTATAGAGTGATATATCATCATATTTTTAGTGAATCTAATATTGTTTTGTATGAATCTTGATTATAGGTTGGACTACTTGATCTCTTTATAAGGAATTGGTTCTCTTCTATTGTAAGTCTTGTTTTGTGTACTTGAACCACAAATACTAATATTTGAGATTCAAATAGTATGAAGATCAATAAAGATTGGATAGATGCTAATCGTTTAACAATAGAGTATGAGAATAGAGTGAATGAGTTCATCAAGTTTTCAAAGGATCACACAAAGGATCCTTCTCAAATCCTTTGTCCGTGTTTATGTTTTTGTTATTCTAGACTACTTACACCAGAGGAGTTGTAAGAACATTTGATATGTTACGGAATAGATCAGAGTTATAAATGTTGGAATAAACATGGATAAAAAGTGAATGTAGCTACTGGCTGGGATAAAACTGCGTTTTATGGATCGTCGGATATGAATACAAATAAGGATAATGAAGAAGACCATATGAAGTATTTGATTACAAATGTCAATGATGATGAAGATCGTATTGAGGAAATGATAAAGACAATTCAATATGAACTCCGTGATTGCCAAAAACTGTTTGAGAAGTTAAAGAGTTGTGCAAAGACGCCATTGTATGCTGCTTGCACTAAGTATACAACATTGTCAGATGTACTTAAGTTTTATAAATTGAAAGCAGGCAACAGATGGAGTGATGTTAGTTTTACGGAACTACTTGATCTCTTTTATGACATGCTCCTAGAAGATAATGAGCTCCTAAGCCAGACATATGAAGCTAGACGAATGCTATGCTCAATGGGAATGATTTCTGAAAGAATACATGCATACCCAAAAGACTGAATATTTTTTCTCAAGGAGAATAAATCACTTTCAGAATGCCCAAAGTGTGGTTCTTCTCGATACAATAAAGATAAATCCAATCCTATGAAAGTTGTATGGTACTTTCCAATCATTCCAAGGTTTAGGCGTCTATATATAAGTGAAGAAACTGCAAGACAATTGTCGTGGCATGCAGTTAAAAGAAATAAAGATGGATTATTACATCATCCGTCTGACTCTCCTCAATGGAAGAAAATTGATCATGAGTATCCTGAATTTGGAAAAGAGCTGAGAAACCTTCGTCTTGCATTATCTATAGATGGAGTAAATCCTTTTGGTTTTCAAACCAGTACTCATAGTACAAGTCCTGTTATGTTGGTAAATTATAACTTGCTACCCTGGTTATGCATGAAGAGGAAATTAATCATGTTATCTATGCTTATATCAGGATGAAAACAACCATGTAACGATATTGATGTTTATCTGGATACTTTGATTGAGGATTTGAAGTTATTGTGGGACTCTGGTGTAATGTTGTATGATGGTTATAAAAGTGAATTCTTCACGTTGATAGTAATGTTGTATGGGAAAATAAATGATTTCCCTACTTATGGAAATTTGTTACACAATATCATTAAAGGAACTCAAGGGTGTCCCATGTGCGAAGAAGATACATTATCAATTAGGTTGAAACATTCATCGAAATCTATGTTTCTAGGACATCGTAGATTTCTACCTCGTCGGTATAAGTACCGATCTTGGACGACATCATTCAATGGAAGTTCAGAAAAATGTGCAACACCATCTCCACTAACAGGTGATCAAATGTTTGAGAAATTAAAATATCTGAACACTATTTTTGGTAAACCTTTTTCGAAAAACCTTACGAAAATTGGTTGGAAAAAGAGATCAATTTTTTTGAATTACCATACTAGAATTGTTTGTACGTCAGACATTTTCTTGATGTGATGAATGTGGAAGAAAATTTATGTGACAGTGTTATTAGAACGTTGCTAAATGCCCTTGGAAAAACAAAAGATGGAATTAAGGCAAGGTTGGACATGGTTAGCATGGGAATACGAGAAGAGTTGGCTCCTATAAAGGGTGAAAATCGAATGTTTCATCCTCCAGCTACTTATAATCTTTTTAGGGTGGAGAGATATCAGTTTTTCAACTTCTTAAATGATGTAAATGTTCCAAAGGGGTACTCATCAAATATCAAGAACATTTTTTCAATGAAAGATTTGAAGTTAAAAGGTTTGAAATCACACGATTTTCATGTTTTGATGTAAGATCTAATTCCTATAGCTTTACGTTGCATTTTTCCCAAGAATGTTCATCATACGTTAACCAAATTTTTTTTCTTTTTCAAATCCATATGTAGCCATGTTTTAGACTCTTGGAAATTTCCACCTATGGAAAAAGAAATTTTCATCATATTATGTGAATTAGGAATGTTCTTTCCACCAACATTCTTTGATATGATAGTTTATTTGATGATTCACTTGGTGAGAGATATTATACTTTGTGGTCCTATTCACTATAGACGGATATATCCTATTGAATGGTATATGAAGATTTTGAATGGGTATGTCAAAAATCGAAGTCAGCCAGAGGGTTCCATAGTGGAGCGATATATTGTTAAGGAAGCCATTGAATTTTTTACTGAATACCTATCTGATGTGGAAATCATTGGTCTCCCAAAATCTTGTCACACTAGAAGCATTAAGGGTGAGGGAATTTCTGGAAGAGAAGTTGTGACAATCAGTATTATAGATCGGGAGCAGGCTCATCTTTATGTTTTGCATAACAGTTGGGAGGTTGCTCCTAATATTGAAACTCACAAAGAAATTATTAGGCTGTTGAATCCATCTATGGATGAATAATGGTCATCAGATACACATAATCACAAGTTTATAGGATGGTTTCAGGACCATATTTTTACGAAGTTGGATGAAAATCCGAATTCAATTTCAGAACGATTTCTATGGCTAGCTGCTGGACCAAGTGTGTATGTATTATCTTATAGTGGTAATGTAATTAATGGTTATAGATTCTATACAGATGAACATGATGAAGATAGTACGATGAAAAATAGTGGAGTTACACTAGTGGCTGAAGAAATGCATGTTTCTGGTAGTAAGGAAAGCAATCCAATTTATTCCAATATGTCATACTTTGGCATTATCAAACTAATATGGGAGTTGGATTATACAACATTCAATTTCCGATTTTTAAATGAAAATGGATTGATAACAATAGTGGTGTTAAAATAGATGAATGGGGATTTGTGAAAGTTGATTTTAGTAAAGAAGGGTACAAAGATGAACAATTTATAATGGCATCACAAGCGGTACTAGTTTTTTATGTTCCAGATCCCACAAACTAAAAGTGATCGATTGTTCTGTTATTGTCCAAAACTACAAAAGGTTCCATTGAAAATTCAGTTGAGGATGACACTTTTAGTGGTATGTCGCAATAATTTCGGAGTGGTCTAAATGCATATGATGTTTTTTATGTTATAGGAGACCACAATGAAGGGATTTGGATAGTCGATAGAGGTGTCAAATACATTAAACCTTAGAAAAAAAGAAAGAGAGTTCAGTAAACAGTTATATTTTGTTTGTAATATAGATCTTGTTATCTCATGTTGTTATATTATCATTAATGAATTCATGTCATCTGAATTAACTGTTCAACCACTTTTGCAGATAATGAATTCTGCACATTTTGGTGCTCCTATCTTTGAGGCTGAACAAGTCTCTCAAGCTGCTGCTCTTGCGGCTCATGCTGCTGCTGCTATTGCTCATGCTGTGGCTCCTGTTGCTCCTGCTGCTCTTGCTGCTCCTGCTACAGCTTCTGTTGCTCCTGCTGCTCCAGTTGTTGCGGCTCCTACTACTCTTGCTGCTTCTGCTGCTCTTGCTGCTCCTACTGCGGCTGCTGCTGCTCCTACTGCTGCGGCTCCTGCTGCTCTTAGTGTTGAGGTTCAACAACCATCAGCACATTCAATTGATACCATTCTAGATGAACATATAGATGATGTTGATATCAATGAAATGGCCGGGAATAATGTAATGACGTCACAAAAAACACAGGTGCGTCATAGTTTGACGATGTTAGCCAAAATTCTTAAGGCAAAAAGAAAAGGTATCAAATTTGAAGTCGGATTGAATACACGAGACCAACATGTGAATCCCAACAAGGTTATGTTTAGAAGCTACATTGGAGTTTTCACTCGTCAACGCGTGCCGATTGACATAGATTCATGGCACCATGTTGTGTCCGGGATGAAGGTTGTGATATGGGACGAAATTACGGTTACATTATGAATTTATTTCTTCAATTTACTAGCAAATAAAATAATGAAACAATGTCTTACTCTTTTTAATCTCTTGCAGAGTACATTTATAGTAGATGAATCACATAAGGATTATGTACTAAGGCTTGCAGGAAAGATTCATCGAGGATTTCGCACTATTTTAACAAGATGTCACTGGAAAGATTATAAAGGTAAAATAAACCTGCACCCACCCATTGTCTACGCTCACCTGATATTCCATGAATCATAGGATGCATTTATTGGCCGTCGTGGGGATGAGAAGTTTCAGGTACATTGTGAGTGATAATACATTGTTTGAGGATACCTGTATTCATCACTTTGATTGTCAATATTTCATTTATGAAATAGGAACTTAGTACTGAAAATAAGGAATGTGCATCAAAACCAACATTCCCCAATCATAAAGTAAGTATGGGGTACGCTTCATTAGAAAAGAAAATGGTACGTATTTTAAATTTACAGTAATATTTTTAGGTTCCAGTAAACAACATCATAATTATCCTTTTATGTTTATATGTAGATTGATGAGTCTAAAACAAAATACGCTTACATCCCCCGTCATGTGCTATGGAAGGAGGCACGTGTGATCAAAGAAGGGAAGTTAGTAGATGAGAACACACAGAAAGTGTGGGAAATATGTGTAAGTGTGACACGATGATAAAAAGATTTGTTTAAAATTTATATTACTTATAAATAATTAGTTATTTTCATATATCCGATAGTCACAGGAATTAGCTACTCCTGTAGATGATACAGACCTATTATCGACAGATTTAAAGCAGCCAGAAAAATACGGTCGTGTCAGAGGTGTAGGGTTTGGGGTGACAACCCAAGTATATTTTGAGAAGAAGAAAAAAATGGATGATACAGATGAAAAATTGGAACAAATGAGTGAAAAAATATAAACCCTTGAAGAACGATTGTAATGGCAGGGAGAGTTGCTAGCAACTTTTATGGGTGGGAAGCAAAGGTAAGACACAACTCAGGAACAACCAGCGCATGAACATCCCGCCCCACCCCCCACCAGCTTTGAGGTGAGCCATTCACCTCAAAGAGCTGTCTTAGCCGTGGTAATCAATATTCTAATAATTGTTCCCATGAAATGTGAAGCAGACAAACACTGATAAGTTTTCTATACTGATATTCTACAGGGTGATAATGATTGTGATTTATATCTGTCAACACCCATCTATCACCTTGCAGCGAGGGCCAAAATGTTCAATATCCCAGATGTCACACTTCATAATAGACCACATCTTAAAGATCATCTAAAAGTGATGATTACTGTATCTCATGATCCAAATGCAGAGCTACCTATTCCACTTGATGACGATGATATTCATATGGTCAGAAAGGCTATTGGGACATTGATTTCATGGCCGTCACAACTTGTAAGAGTACATGTGGACACATATGTATTTATTTCCTTTTTTTTCAAGGAAAAACCTAAACAATTAATGAAAAAAGCATATGAACCAATGATTGTTGTTATAGATGGAGAAAGTGAAGGGGGTGACAAACGTCGGCTCAAAACCATCAAAAGGATCGACCAACCGATCCCAAGGAGCTACTGAAAGAACAATAACACCACCCATTCTCTATCCACATTTACTAGTATTAAAGACTCATGTGGATACGAAGCTAAAATATGGTAATATTCATATAGTGGTTTTCAAAGAGAATATATACGGAGAGGAAATTCAAGATTTCTTTACTACTGAAAATGTAAATGAAATCCTTGAAAATGGTTGGCTAGGCGTCATAGTTCTAAATGTATATATGAGGTATGTTTCCATTAATTGATTTTATTAAAGCTTATCTAATGTGAAAATTATGACTAAATGCTTTTTATATTTTTGACAGACGCATTTATGAAAAGCAGTTAAAGGAATTTTTCCATGATCCATGATTTGGACTCGTTAGTACTCATATCACATCAACACACCTAACAAAAATAAATCCATCAAAAAGGGATGCAATAGTGAATGGTTTGCTGAAAAAATTTGAAAGCAAGATTACAGATGACAGACTTTTCCTAATACCAACCATGCGGGGGTAATACTCTATGATTAAAGAATATGAATTATATTTTCACTTATTTTATTACTTATTCATTTTTGTGTTTTTAGGAAACATTGGTTGCTAATTGCGGTGAACTTGGATACTCCAAAGATTTATTTTCTGGATTCAAAGGAAGGATATCCATCAAACCGACCACACATGATGGAGTTTGTGAATCTGTAAGACACTACATCTTACGTTTTAGGTCTAAAAATCAAGTAATATAATTTATATTATCTTTTATTGATGATTCTGTTATGATTGGGAGGTGTATCATTATCATCTAAAAAAAGGAATGAGGACAGGGGCTAAGCATAGGGAGGCGAGCAAGTTCTACGTCTGGAGAAATATCAGGGTATATATAATAAAATTTCACTATCCAAACACGTCTCAGCACAAGTTACTTATTCTACTAATGAATTTTTTTTTGTAGTGTCCAAAACAAAAAAACGATAATGATTTCAGTTATTATGTTTGTAAATTTATGAAAGAGATCATTTTTCATCAGGAAAATAGCATCCCTAAAGAAGTATTTTCAAAAACAACTCTAGTTCGTTTAACTTATTTATTCATTCTTTATTTTTATATTTTACAGTACTACTCTGACTGCTGAAAAGCTTCATACTCACAAGATGATATAGATGTGTTCAGAAATGAGTGGGTCACATACCTGATGGTAGATTGTACACAAATACAATGAAGATCTGACTTGGGTACATGTACAATTGGTGGTCATTTTTGAGAGGGGTTAAGGGGATCAAAAGATGAAAAACTGTTGTATGTAAATGTTATTTAGAAAATTTTAATTGTTATTAAATAAAACATCCTTTCTCCAGTGAGTCATTTTCCCATTTTAAAAGATTATATGCACCATCAACATGCAAGAATGCTGAACCACTCAAAGGGTCTCTCTTTTGTTTAAAATGGACACCATTTTAATTGAAAACAACAAATGACCTATGGAAATATTACCAAACACATTAGGATTGTGTTGATACTTTATGAGAATGATCCACTAGTCCTTTGGGAAGTGTAAGAGTCAACCCTACCACAATCTGAGGCACATTGTGGCTGGTACCACTCAAAGGGTCTCTTTTGTTTAAAATGGACACGATTTTAAGTGAAAACTACAACTGACCTACGGAAATCCGAACAAACACATTCGGATTGTGTTGATCCTTTAGGATAACAATAAAAAAGTCCTTTTTGACGTGTAAGAGTAAACCTTGCCTCAATCTGAGGTACGGTGTGACCGCTATCACTCAAACGGTCTCTCTTTTGTTTAAAATAGACATAATTTTAATTGAAAACAAAAACTGACCAATGAAAATCTGATCAAACGCATTAGGATTGCCTTGATCTTTTATAAAAATGATCCAAGGGTCCTTGGTGATGTGTACGAGTCAACCCCGCCTCAATCCGAGGAACGGTGTGGTCGGTACCACTCAAAGGGTCTCTCTTTTGTTTAAAATGGACACTATTTTAAGTGAAAAAACTAACCTACGGAAATTTTACCAAACACATTAGGATTTCCTTGATATTTTATAAGAATGATCCACGGGTCCTTGGTGATGTGTATGAGTAATCCCCGCCTCAATTAGAGGCACGATGTGGCCGGTACCCCTCAAAGGGTCTGTATTTTGTTTAAAATGGACACGATTTTAACTGAAAAAACAACTGACCTACGGAAATATGACCAAAAGCATTTGGATTGTGTTGATACTTTAGGAGAAATATCCAATGGTCCTTTGTGACAAGTAAGAGTCAACCCCGCCTCAATCCGAATGACGGTGTGGCCGGTACCACTGAAAGGGTCTCTGTTTGGTTTAAATGGACACGATTTTAAGTGAAAACAACAACTGACCTATGGAAATTCAACCAAACGCATTCGGATTATATTGATACTTTAGGAGAGCAATATAATGGTCCTTTGTGACGTGTACAAGTCATATTTGCCTCAATACGAGGAATGGTGTGGCTGCTATCACTCAAAGGGTCTCTCTTTTGTTTAAAATGGACACAATTTTAATTGAAAACGACAACTGACCTATAAAAATCCGACCAAACACAATCGTATTGACTTTATATTTTATAAGAACGATCCATGGGTCCTTGGTGATGTTTAAGTGTCAAAACCGCCTCAATCCGAGGCACAGTGTGGTTGGTACCATTCAAAGGGTCTGTCTTTTGTTTAAAATGGACATGATTTTAAGTGAAAACAACAACTGACCTACGAAAATCCAAACAAACACATTCGGATTTTGTTAATCCTTTTGTAGAATGATCCATGGTTCCTTTGTGACGTGTAAGAGTAATCCCTGTCTCAATCCGAGGCACGGTGTGACAGTCAACACTCAAAGGGTCTCTCTTTTGTTTAAAATGGACACACTTTTAATTGAAAACAACAACTGACCTATGAAATTCTGACCAAACACATTCGGATTTCCATTATATTTTATAAGAACGATTCAATGGCCCTTTTTGACATGTACGAGTCAACCGCGCCTCAATCCGAGTCATAGTGTGTCCGGTACCACTCAAAGGGTCTCTCTTTTGATTAAAATGGACACGATTTTAAGTGAAAACAACAACTGACCAACAGAAATTTGACCAAAAGCATTAAGATTATGTTGATCCTTTAGAATAATGATCCAAGGGTACTTGGTGGTGTGGACGAGTCAACCCCGCCTCAATCTGAGGCACATTATGGCCGGTACCACTCAAAGGGTTTCTCCTTTGTTTAAAATAGACACGATTTTAAGTGAAAACCACAAGAGACCTACGAGAATCCGACCAAACGCATTTGGATTGTGTTGATCTATTTGGAGAAATATCCATGTGTCTTTGGTGACATTTACGAGTTATCCCCTCCTCAATATGAGGCATGGTGTGACCACCAACACTCAAAGGGTCTCTTTTTTTTTTAAAATGGACACAATTTTAATTGAAAACAACAACTGACCTACAAAAATCTAACCAAACACATTTGGATTGTGTTTATCCCTTAGGAGAATGATCCAAGGGTACTTTGTGACGTGTAAGAGTCATCCATACATCAATCCAAGGCATAGTGTGACCGCTATCACTCAAAGGGTCTCTCTTTTGTTTAAAATGGACACAATTTTAATTGAAAACAACAACTGACCTATGAAAATCAGACCAAACACATTTGGATTTCCTTGATATTTTATAAGAACGATCCACAGGTCTTGGTGACATGTATGAGTCAACCCTGCCTCAATTCAAGGCATGGTGTGGCCGGGGGGTGGGGTGGACCACTCAATGGGTCTCTCTTTTGTTTAAAATGGACATGATTTTAAGTTTAAAACAACAAATGACCTATGAAAATCTGACCAAACACATCATGATTTCCTTGATCTTTTATAATAACGATCCATGGGTCCTTGGTGATTGGTACGAGTCAACCCCGCCTTAATATGAGGCATAGTGTGTCCGGTACCACTAAGAGGGTCTCTCTTTTGTTTAAAATAGACACGATTTTAAGTGAAAACAACAACTGACCTACGGATTTCTGACCAAACGCATTCAGATTGTGTTTATCCTTTAGGATAAAAATCCACGGGTCTTTTGTGAAATG
The DNA here is from genome assembly GCA_963277665.1 of Viscum album. Classification (NCBI taxonomy): domain Eukaryota; kingdom Viridiplantae; phylum Streptophyta; class Magnoliopsida; order Santalales; family Viscaceae; genus Viscum; species Viscum album. The sequence goes on from OY728161.1 coordinate 1,343,429,420, forward strand.
TAAGAGTCATCCCAAACTCAATTCGAGGCACGGTGTGACCGATATTACTCAAAGGGTCTCTCTTTTGTTTAAAATGAACACAATTTTAATTGAAAACAACAACTGAACTATGAAATTCCGACCAAACGCATTAGTAATTCCTTGATCTTTTGTAAGAACGATCCAATTTTAATTTTTGATGTTTATGAGTCAACCCCGCCTCAATCTGAGGCACGATGTGACTGGTACCCACTCAAAGGGTCTCTTTTTTGTTTAAAATGGGACATGATTTTAAGAGAAAACAACAACTGATCTACGAAAATTCAACCAAACGCATTTTTATTATATTGATCCTTTAGAAGAACGATTCAAGGGTCCTTGGTGACATGTAAGAGTCAACCTATCCTCAATCCGAAGCATTTTGTGGCCGGTACCACTCAAAGTGTCTCAATTTTGTTTAAAATGGACACGATTTTAAGTGAAAACAACTACTGGCCTACGGAAATATGACTAAACATATTCGTATTGTGTTGATATTATAGGATAAAAATAAATGGTTCTTTGGTGATGTGTAAGAGTCAACCCCGCCTCAATAAGAGGCACAGTGTGGCCGGGGTACCACTCAAAGGGTCTCTCTTTTGTTTAAAATGGACACGATTTTAAGTGAAAACAACAACAGACCTACAGAAATCTGACCAAACGCATTCGGATGGTGTTGACCCTTTAGAAGAATGATCCACGAGTCCTTTTGGATGTGTAAGAGTCAGCACCGCCTCAATCTGTGGCACGGTGTGACCGCTATCACTCAAAGGGTCTCTCTTTTGTTTAAATAGACACTATTTTAATTGAAAACAACAACTGACCGATGAAAATCAGACCAAACGCATTCTGATTTCCTTGATATTTTATAATAACGATCCAAGGTTCCTTGGTGACATGTACAAGTCAAACCTGCCTTAATCTGAGACACGGTGTGGCCGGGGGTACCACTCAAAGGGTCTCTCTTTTGTTTAAAATGGACGCGATTTTAAGTGAAAACAACAACTGACCTATGAAAATTTGACCAAACACATTCGGATTGCCTTGATATTTTATGAAAACACTCCAAGGATACTTGGAGATGTTTATGAGTCATCCTTGCCTCAATCAGAGGCACATTGTGGCCAATACCACTCAAATGGTCTATATTTTGTTTAAAATGGACACGATTATAAGTGAAAAAAAACTAACCTATAGAAATCCAACCAAACACATTACGATTGTGATGATCCTTTAGGAGAACAATCCAAAAATACTTTTATACGTGTAAGAGTCAACCCCGCCTCAATCTGTGGCATGGTGTTGGCCGATACCACTCAAAGGGTCTCTATTTTTTTTAAAATGGACCCGGTTTTAAGTGCCGGTTTTAAGTGAAAACAACAACTGACCTATGGAAATTTGTCCAAACGCATTCCGATTATGTTGATCCTTTAGGAGAAAGATCCACTGGTCCTTTTGGACGTGTAAGAGTCATCCACGCCTCAATCCGAGGAACATTGTGCTGCTATCACTCAAAGGGTCCTCTCTTTTGTTTAAAATGGACACAATTTTAATTGAAAACAACAACTGACCTATGAAAATCCAACCAAACTCATTAGGATTGCCTTTATATTTTATAAGAATGATACAAGGGTCCTTGGTGACATGTAAGAGTCAACCCCGCCTCAATCCGATGCACGGTGTGGCCGGGACCACTCAAAGGGTCTCTCTTTTGTTTAAAATGGACACGATTTTAAGTGAAAACAACAAATGACCTATGGAAATTCAACCAAACGCATTCAGATTGTGTTTATCCTTTAGGATAATGATCCACGGGTACTTTTTGACATGTATGAGTCATAGCCACCTCAATCCGAGGCACAGTGTGACCACCAACACTCAAAGGGTCTCTCTTTTATTTAAAATGGACCCAATTTTAATTGAAAACAACAACTCACCTATGAAATTCTGACCAAACGCATTCGTATTTCCTTGATCTTTTATAATAACGATAAAATGGTCCTTTGTGACATGTACGAGTAAACACCACCTCAATATGAGGCACGGTGTGGCCGATACCACTCAAAGGGTCTCTCTTTTGTTTAAAGTGGACACTATTTTAAGGGAAAACAACAACTGACCACCCCCTGGACCGCCCCCACCCCCTGGATAGCCCCCCTGGTCACTAATCCACCCTCGACCGCCCCCACCCCCTGGATAACAATCCACCCCCTGGACACCCCCACCCCTATGGACACCCCCACCCCCTGTAAAGCCCCCCCGATACCTTGGACACCAGCCCACCCCTTGAAAGCCCCCCCGGACACCAATCCACCCCCTGGACTACCCCCCCCCCCCCTCCGTGGACACCAATCCACCCCTGGAAACCCCCACTCATCTGAACACCCCCACCCCCTGTAAAGCCCCCCGGACACCTTGGACACCAGCCCACCCCCTTGAAAGCCCCCCTGGACACCAATCCACCCCTGGACCGCCCCCACCCCCTGGACACCAATCCACCCCCCGGACACCCCCACCCCTCTGGAAACCCCCACCCCATGTAAAGCCCCCCCCGACACCTTGGACACCAGGCCACCCCCTGGAAAGCCCCCCAGGACACCAATCCACCCCCAGGACCACCCCCACCCCCTGGACACCAATCCACCCCTGGACACCCCCACCCCTCTGGACACCCCCACCCCCTGTAAAGCCCCCTCGACACCTTGGACACCAGACCACCCCTGGAAAGCCCCCCAGACAACCCTATCCCCCCTTTGACAACCACCCCAAACCCTTGAACAGGCCCCCAAAACCCCTGAATTCTGAATTGATTTCCACATGTACTTATTAACTTATGAATTATGTGTTAATGGTGTATGAGTATACTTGTTGTGTGGGTATACTTGGTCTAATTATCTTATGATTTATGAGTTAATTTTTTATGGGTAGACTTGCTTTAATTAGCTTATTGAGATGATGATTTTTTTGCAGGTGTTCGGGTGTGCTGCTGCAGATATTTTCGTAGTAGTAGAGAGGGAATTTATCAACGATTTTTTAGCATGGATAAATCGTGCTTTTATCAGTGCTAAAAAATCTTTGATAAACTACACCTTTATCAGTGCTAAAGAAGTACTGATAAAGGATATGTTTATCAGTTCAAAAAGAGCACTGATAAAACATTCATTTATCAGTCCTCTTTAAGCGCTGATAAAGGGTTGTTTTATCAGTGCTCTTTTATCATTGATAAAGTCTACCTTTATCAGTGCGTGTTTAGCCCTGATAAAGGGTTGTTTTATCAGCGCCACACTTCACAGTGCTTTTTTAGCGCTGTTAAAGCCCGTTTTTAGCACTGTTAATGCCCGTATTTGTAGTAGTGAATGCAGTATATTCATCTTGTTTTTGTCTTATTTTTTTCTTTTATTTTTAGAATATTATTTTTGAACTCACATGATTTTTTAAAACTTTGTTATCAAAAATAATGTCTTTTTATTTGGATTTTCAATTTTATAACTAGCCACATATCAAAGATTATTTTTCTTTTAAAAATTTACAAAAAAATTTATAACACCACAACACTTGAATAACTTAAAGGGTAGTTTAGCCTTGTGTTTCCTTTACATTTACTATTTTTAGAGATATGAAACATGACTCTTTATTTATATTCATGTAAATCATCTACAAGATCAGATTCACTATATGGTTAAAATAGTATTATTTTAGCATTATCATTCCCATGGATTAAAAATCCATATCATCTTTAACATTTTCTTAAAATTTTGTGTCTTTATCATTACGTAGGCAATGAGGATATTATGAAACTCATTATGTTAATCGCACTACCTTTCTTCCAAAGAAAATGTTTTAGGTTTATATTTGTGTTTGCAAATCCTCTTGAGTTTTTTCACAAGAGACACATTATCTAGTTTTTCATCATATCCTATAAAATTAATTACTATTTCATTAATACATATGAAAAAATAATTAATGGATCCATCCTCATCCATATTTAAATCTTCAAAATTTCTTCTTTATATTTTTATCTTTTCTTCTGTGACTTTGAAATTTTCATTATTGCATTTTTATAACTTAATCTATACTTCCTTGAATGTTTATAGACCCATTAACTTGGTAAAAAAATTGCCTTTGAGATATATAAGAATGATATTTCTTTCTCTATCATCAATAACTACCTGATATTTTATTATGGAATTATCCTTCAACAAATACTATGGTAACTATATTTTTCCATACACACCATCAATATAAAATGGGAGGCATAATATTAGAAGGACATTATTTTGAAAATTATAGGAAAAATAAAACTTCTATAAAATAAAAAGATAGTAATAATTTAAAAATTATTACATTTAGGGTATAAAAAAATAATATAATTTATTGTTAAAAATGATTTTTTTTTCAAGAACTATTTTTGATGTATTATTTATTTTATCCAAATAAATGAAATTGATAAATTTATAAAATATAATTATAATAATATGTAATATTCAAATTTTTGAACTAATAAAATAAAATAAAATAAATTAGTAATTAATATGAAATAAAACTAATAACACAAGATGTTTAAAAGTATTAATTTTTCTATAAATGTAGTTTTTATTTATTATTTTATTTTATGTTAAAATATTTGTTTATATATATTTTTTAAATTTTAGTTTGATAAAATTAACTTCACTTTTTATTTCATCATTTTAAAATTTTATCAAGGTGATTTTTTATAATTACTCTAAAATAGTTAATATTTTATTGAATAGTAAAAAATACACTCTTTTACAAATAATGTCACTTTTGTGATGGAATCATTTTATAAAAATAAATTAAAATTTTAAATACTTTTTATCCATAAAATATTTGTTATAGGGATAAATTAAAATACTTAAATATATATTTTTTCAAATTAGAGACCCAATTTTGACATTTTAGAATGTAAGTGTTGTTTTATTATAATAAAATATTTATTTCGGATCCTTTTTTAATTAAGTATTTAAATGATTATATTCAGTTTTGGATAAGTTTTAGTGTCATATAAATCTAAATTTTTATGCATAAACAATACATTTCATCAAAAATAACCATGATTCTCGTGTAAATTAGGTTTTATGCTTAAATGACATTTTTTAAAGAAAATTGTTATTCATTGGGTTTTGCATATTTATATTGAAATTAAATTACAAAACCTCATGAAATTGATCTTTTAGAATGGATTCCATGCTTGGAATAAAAAAACTAAAACTATTTAATAAGTTTCATTTTATTTTTCGTAATCAAATCATGTTACAATTATATATTTTTTTCACCATGAAAAATGTTAAAATGTGTTTAAAAGGGTTAAAACTACATAATATGGTCAGAAATATAAAAACTGTACTTTCTATAATTTCATTATACTGGTGTATTTATACCTATGATATGTTATATATAATTTTTTTCTTGGTATATCGTTATTTTCATAGACATTTAGATTATTTTAATGTAAAGAGTTTTTACAAGGGTGCCACTCCTATCACTTATAAAGGACCCCCTCACCACCTCACTTATCCATACACTTTAAGAAACTTATCTTAAAAAATATATTCTTAAAAAACTCCCCCAAACCATTTTCCATGATCTAGATGATCATGTATCATCAAAATACTAACTTAATAATGCTTAAATTGAGATCTAAAGGAGGATACCCAAGGAAGAGGTAATTGTATTAACCAAGTTCTTTGTTGTTTCTTCCTTCTTAAAACTCTTAGAAACATTCTATAACCAGCTTAAAATAATTAAATATGTATAATTAGTTTACTAAAATTTTATTTAGTTAATGAAACAACTATTATCTACATCTTTTATTATATATATATGTATATATCATATTTACTTATTAAATTTATATTTATAACCATCACATGTAAATGAAAACATTATCTGTGTGTATGTGCATTCTACCGCCTCCATCAACACTATTTTCATTTTCCATAATATCCTAATATAGATTTTTATAAATATAAATTTAGTAAATAAACTTGATATATATAAAATAATAATAATTATTTAATGTAAAATCATCATATACCTTCTTTACCTCCCATCCATTAAAAAATGAAAATGTTATCTTTGTGTACACACAAAGTAACACCTCCCTGAATATCGTATTTTATTATTCATTAACACATTAAATATATAGTTATAAAAATATATTTACTGAAAAATATGATATACAAAACATTATTAATCTTCTATAAAATTTATATTGTAAATATATTTCAACATGTTCTTAATCATTCAACTGTTATAACATGTTCTTATTTTAGCCAATTTTACCACCTAAATGAACATTATTTTTATGTTTATGTCATGAATTATTAAAAAATACCATGTATAGGTAATTTTTTATAATAATAATTAATATATTTAATTTTAATTTTTTGGAGTGGTAATATATATATTAATATATATTAATAAAATCAATTACTTCTACAAAATAGAAACTTATAAAAAATGGAATTTTTAAACTTTATAAGAGAATAATAACTTTAAGGTCAATTAAATATACATGAGACTCAAAAATAATATGAAATAAATATATAAAATAATTATTAACATTATAGGTGTTTTTAAACCATCACCAAGGTGCAAGGACCAAATCCATCAAATCAAAATCTTGCATGTGAAATGAGATAAGTAATACATAGACATTGATTTTAACAAATAATTAATAATAAATAGTTAATAATAAATTATAATAAAATGTTATATTATAGATTTATAGTTGATCTAAATTTATCATATTGTTAATTTAGACTGCATCCTATTGAGTGGAAATCCATGGTAAGGGTTTCTTGTCTCAAACATCCTTCTATGTGACATGTTTCATATAATATTCCCATTATGTTTTTCTGTGTATTCATTCGATATTTTATATATTCTATAATTATTAAGTCTTTATTCTGGGTATTTAATTTTCCATTTAATCTTTTATCTTTTATGATATTTTTATTCAAATATTATAAAATTCATAAAGATTTCATTGTCACAATTTCAATTTCTTGAGACATATTTAATGTTGCACTTTAAGGTTTATTTTATATATGTATAATTTGAACTCCATTAATTTATTTTTACATATTATTTCATTTAATTAATTATTTTTATAGAATCATATCATGTTCATTATTTCAATAGATTTTGAGTCTTGTATTACTAAATTTGAAAGGGTTTTCTCATATGAATTTTCACTTTGTTAAGATATGTTATATATTCCCCAAATCCTATAATTTTTGTGGGTAATAAAATAGAAGATAAATTCATGGAAATAAATGGGGTTTATAATCCTTCTATGGTTCTCTATTTCATGGGGAATTGGAATTTAACAGCCAAAATGTTTTTATTTAAAATTGTTGATTTTAAAGTTTTAATGTATTTCACCTAAACTCCTTTATTTTATATATGTATAATTTTAACTCCATTAATTTATCTTGACATATTATTTCATTTAATTAATTAGTTTTATAGAATCATATCCTATTCATCATTTCAATAGATTTTGAGTCTTGTATTACTAAAGTTGAAAGGGTTTTATCATATCAATTTTCACTTTGTTAAGATATGTTATATATTCACCAAATCCTCTAATTTTTGTGGTTAATAAAATAGAAAATAAATTCATGGAAATAAATGGGTTTTATAATACTTCTATGGTTATCTATTTCATGGGTAATTGGAATTTAACAGCCAAAATGTTTTTATTTAAAATTATTGATTTAAATGTTTTAATGTTTTTCACCTAAACTCCTTCAATTGTTCTCTTTTCAAAAATTTTATGTTTTTCAAATTTACCAATTAATATACTTTTTACATAACCATGTCCTTTATTAAATATTAATATTATTTTACAATTTTACAATTTTTATTATAAAAATTAATCCCTTATTTTCTTCATATTTTTATTTTTTTAAAAGTTACCAAAGCAGGAGGATATTTATTTTTACACTCCAAAATATATTTTTAATGAATATATAAAAGTAATTATTTTATAATTTAACATACTTTATTATTTCTTATACTTCACTAGGTATAATATATATTAAAAAAATCCATCAATACTATATTTATGGTATATGATCATGCTTCAGGGAAGTTTTTATCAAACCCATTTCTCTCCACAGGGTTAATCAACCTATGAATTTATGAATATTTTAAGAGTTTTATGATGAAAAATGAATGATTATAAATGTTTTTTAAAATATAGTACTTGGTAATTATATAACATTATTGGTTATCCAAATATATATATTTCTAATGCATTGGTTAAAGATTTATTCTCTACTGAAAATATGTTGGAATTAGTTATGTAGGTTATTCCATAGTAAAGGTGATTGTGAGTGTGATATTAATTTGATTCACTTAAATTATTTCATGTTATTTATATGGTTTCTTATGGTTTTAAAATAGAAATATTTGGATTTTATAAAATAATAAGTTAATCATATTAACAAAGGGATTTTTTTACCTTCTCAAAGGCAAATATTATGTTTGTGCCATATTCTTATACCTATGTTATTCTCTCATGGATTTTGAATATTGGATCATATTAGAACACTCCAATAATTCTTATATTATGTTATATTAAAGTATTATGATGTGATTTATGATTTATGATCAATAAATTATTAGGATTAATTATCTTATGATACGTACATACAATTTATTTTCATTCTCATTCCCTTACTATAAATTTATTTTCACTTAAAATCCTCTATTGTTATCACTTATGTTTACCCTTAATGAGAATTTGAGGTCACTTTTTTTTTATTTTTTCCCATTGTTATGAAAACAATTTCTATCTATGATTTTTATAGAATGGTTTTATGTGTGAAGTATTTTGTGGGATATGATGAATGATTATTTATATGTAATATGTTTTTTGTGTAGTAGGAAAAGTTTCAATTTCATGAGAGAGATATGGGTTTTTGATTTTACTAATTCTATAAAACAATAAACCAAAAATATCACATGATTGTATGAAATTAGAATCCTTTCTATTAAACTTATAATTACGGGTTGTTTAAGTTGTAGGTCATTATATTTGGTATTAGATAAGTGTTTGGATAACTTTAAAAGTGAGTATGTTATCATTTAGGGACAATTTAAGAGTTATATATATAATCAAGGGTTGATAAGTTTTACAATGACCATATCTTCAAAGTTATAAAAACTATTTTATTAGTTATTATGTGACTACAATATAAGAAGATTAATGATATTTTGGGACATTTTTATTTGGTTTTAGATAGAATACACTATTTAGGGATAAATAACCTTTAGTTTTGTCATGTGATATTATGTTATAATTATTTTGCTATATTTTTAGGAACATATAATAAAGATTATAGATAACCCTATAGATTAAAAAGTGTTTTCATTACTAGGTCATTAAATATATTTTTGAAGAAGTTAAACATATTTTCGGGAACACTATATTACTATTTTGAATGAAAAATAAAGTCTAGTATAAAATTTTATGGTTGATATTATTATAAGATCATAAATTGAGTTAATTTCTAGAATCATATTGTTTTATTTATTTGAGAAAAATATTGGCATGTTTATAAAATTATAAATAAGTGACTTGTTGGTATTAAAAGTTAAATACTTTTTGAGATAAATTTTTTGATGATCTTGAAAAAATATGTGATCAAGTTTTTTTTCTAATTTTTCGATTTTAAATTTATTTAGGAATTTTTGAATATTTTTATGGGTATAATTATTTTTTAATTATTTTGGGTGAATTTTTTATATTTATGTCTTAAATATTCAAGTATTACTTCTGCAAATGATGGTTCATATTTATGGGTTATTTTCATTACTCTTGATAACAATTTGTTTAGTATATGACTTGAAATTAATGTGAAAAATATGTAATGTAATCCATATAATGAAGAAAACAATCATTTAATAGATCTCATAATAATTTAAATGTTTCTTTTTCTTTATCTAGGAATGAAATATTCATCTTGGTCATTAATGTGAAAAATAATCAGGGGTGAAAATTGAATGAAACAAATAATTATAGGATGAAATTACACTTATGAAGTTAAACAAAATAAAGTACGTATTTTTCCCATATTAATTATATTAAAGTATAAGAGAAATATATTATGTGTCATGTATTGAATTTTAATCAAGCATCAATATAAAATCATGTAAAGTCATTCACAGTCGTGAGTCTCATAAGGGAAAATAAAAGGTCTAGGGAATGTTTATTTGATAAGTGACAAGTTATCTAGTCTAAACATAGATATTAAAGTTCCATTATAAAGAAAATGTAATTGATATGGATAAAGAGGTATTTTATTACCACTTATATATATTTATCTTCAATTCCACATTAATTATATTTTTATCTATTTTAAGGTTCCATAATTGTTGATCCTTTGAAATTAATGGTTCTGAAAGTCCTATTACACACATTATTTCATGGACCTACCTAATCACCCATCCACTAGATGCCTTCATTGGCCTGTAAAAAGGATAGGGTTCATTATATATCCCTAAAGAAATGATAAAAGTTCCACTACATCATAAAAAACTTAGTGGGAACTATTTATCCCTTAAAATAAATTAATAACAATAAATTTTTCCTAATGAAATATGCAATTACCCCTATATATGTAAGAGTTCCATGTGTTAGCATAAACAAATATAATGTAAAAGAAATAAAAGACATAACATAAAAGAAAACCCAAAACTCACCTCCTACTCTCTCACACGCAAAACCCCCTTTAATTCAGCATCCATAAATCGACATGCATAAATACCATTCATTAATAAAATGTAAAATAGGAATGGAAAATTTGGTTTATTAAATATGGAAATGAGAAAAATATAAAACATCCCACTAACCTCCATGTAAAAAAAGGTCACCATCTTATCTTGAGATAGTAAAAACTACATTTTTGGGTATATGTTTATCCAAAACATAAAAGTTATATTTAATATAGTCATGGTCATAAAAAATTATAAAAAGTCACCATCCATATTTCCATATCCTTATCCTTTAATGAAAGATAAATTTTCAATCTAGTTTGTAAATAAATGTATATGATTTTTTTTTATAATTTTCAAAAACATTAAGTCACCTCTTTCTGAAATTCATTTTAAGAACCCATTTAAAACATTATTTAAAACTTATCATTTTGAAAAAAACAACTGTTTAAATTAAATGAAATAAATATCTCAATAAAAATCTAGAAGAAAAAATATATATACAAATACATAATAATAATATATTAAATAGCATATAATAAATAGGTAATGTCACAACAAAAAATGATAAATAAAAGTAAAATAGATTAGTAAACCAAAGCTCTATTATAAATTAGGAAATAAAAATTATGAAGTATTATTAAATCTCTAAACATCCTATAAATATTCCTTCTATATAATATATTTGGAACCATCTTTAGGCCTATTGAGGTATTCATATATATATATATAACCACCTATATTCCCTAAACTAGCATCACTGGTAGAACTTTCATATAAACTGATAATACTATAGTGGATCTAGTATGTCTAATTGGGTCTATGTTGTAACCATATATTATCCATTATTAAGATTCCTAAGATACTATGATGATTAATAGGGGGATATGAGGTATACTTACATAAAATATATAAACTACCGAGTAACATAATCCAAAGATATTTTCTTAGCCAATATCCCTACAATCATCCATGTGAATCCCTAATTTAAAAACTCGAAGTCACATATCAACATAAAAAGGAGGGGATTTTATAAGGGTTGATTAATTAATATAAAAACCATATCAAGGTTATAATTGAGGCATAAAATTTAAGACCAGTAATCAATTTGTAATAATTTGTTTCTTTAAATTACAATTCAAAATCTAAAAGAACCATAAAACTATTTTCTCAAAGTTATAAAGGGGAATGATGATATTCTCTTAATATTTTTAAATAAGAAACCAAAATTTAAAACTAAATTTATAATAATAACAATAATAAATAGTTAAGATCTTTATGTAATTTAAAACACTACTTTAAAAACCAATCACACTATAAGATTCTAGTAATCCATTTTGTAAATCAATTTCATAAAATAGAAATATCATTATAAATTTCCAAATACATTATAAAAGTCAATATAAAAATTTTACAAGTAGTTTCTATACATAGATGAGTAAAAATTATATTTAACTATCCTTTTAAAAAACCCTTCAATTTCTATAAAAACCAAGTTGAAATCCAATTTCCTTGAAAATTACATAAACAGTTATAATACTATCATTGGGTAATTTAAGAATGAATTTATACAGAAATAAATTAATTGTTTCAACATTTAAAGTTAAGAAATGGGGAAAACATACCTCAAATCAATGGTGAATGGTCCAATGTTGTGAATACAGAATAAAGAAACCCTAAAAGAGACCAATCACACTATATACACTAATAAATCAACAAAATTAGTCAATATCAACACCTTAGGTTTTGTTAGATACATGCATCAACTAGGAAGAGGATAAATGTCAAAGAGAAAGGATAAAATGGAGGAGAGAAGTCATAAACTTGGACATCATACCACAAATCATGAGTATAGAACCTTATAATCATTATATAGGAAGTGAAATTATATGAGGTGGTATGGATGACATTCCTCCTAGATGTGCACTAAATTTTGTGGAGAAGGTAGAGGGAGGGATTTATTTTTTTTAAAATTAGGAAATATATTTTTTTATAATTTTAAAAACTTTTAATTCTTGGGAGAGTTTTATTATTTGATTGTATGATTAGAAAAATTGTGCCCCTAACACTAGAAAATCTGGGTATACCCTCATGTTTTTGTCACATGAGTAAACAAACCATGTGTCAAGTATGAGACACAGGTCTTAAAAACTATTGGCCTATAAAAGATTTTTCATATGGTTAGTACTAACCGTGTTCCCGACACTATAAATTGAAAATTAAAAAACATTAAAATGGGATTGACCTAAAAATTAATTACAAGACAAAAACTAAATAAAATGAACAAAATTATCTAGAAAAGAGAGATTGGGGGGTGGGGTGGGGGGTAATTCCCTCAACCATAACACTTTATTCCCCTTCAAATTCCTATCAAGAATGTTGATAAAAGAGAAAGAAGTGGTTTAACATTTATATGCACAAATCAATTTTATAAAAAATATGGAACCTACTAACTACCAACATAAAAGGACCTAAAAAATTAATCAATATGAGATGTATTGCTAACAAAATTTGTCTCCTAATGAACTCTAGAAAATATCTTCCATATATCAGACATCTTATTATCACTAAAAAGGATGGTCATAGACAATGTTCCCAACCACATCATGAAATAGAATGATAAAAGTTTAAAATAAATCTACTAAGGGATTAAATGGTGAAAATTATTTCATCTATTCAAGGGATGAGTTGGTCCAGAGAACCAAATACAAAAAGAAGTCACTCAAAAATGCATGATCAACCATTGTTGTCTCCAAAAAATATTTAACATTTTTCTGTGTTATTGATTCTAGGGAAATATCCCATAACTCTTGTAAGCCATGAAAAAGGAAATAACTAGAATGAGTCCATGAAAAATTTCTAAAACCAAATGAAACCATAAATAATAGACACAATGGTTCAAATTTCTCTAAAAGATAGTAGTACTAAGATGGGATTTTTATATCCTCTCCAATTGAGGGTTAACAAGTATTCATGGGATTAGGGAACTAAGTGGTACAAGCTCAATTACAATACAAGAATATAACTGACCAAAACTAGTTATATCTAGATAGTCATGAAATTTCACCAATCATAATCAAAACAACACCCAAAGCCTAGGAATTGGAGGGATCATAAAGAAGAATAATAATCATTACAAATAATTTTCATGAGACAAAATTGACTTCTAGCTGGGGAGGATCAAATGTAATTATCTTCTAGTGGTTTATTAATAATCCCATATAACTAAGATATCATATCCAAAAAAATAACTTGGTATTAAATATCCTAGAATTCCAAACTGAAGGTGAAATGAGAAAAGGTTAGTATATAAAGAGGGAATAATGAAATGGATTTCCTAAACAAGATTTGTGAGACCACCACCTAAATCGGGGCTACTAGGACTCAATTCACTGAATGTAAATAGGGTATATATCTATATACCAAAGTGAAAACAACCATAATATAGAAGAATAAAACCAAATATTCTCAATAGATATATAGTGTTCATCACATTGAAAGTGAAAAAATGGACAAAATATTAAATAATGAGGAATGTAGACCTACCAATCCAAGGATTAATAACTGGAAAAAAACAATTCACATCCTAAGATACATGATTTGAAAAAAAACCTATGTACTGAGACTTTAACAAGAGGCATAGTACAAATAAAAAAAGTTAAAGTCCCATAAAAATTTCCCAAATCAAATCACATATAATAAGTGAAAAACCTATGTCAAATCCACAACTGGAAGAATACATCACTTGAATTGAACAATAAAGAATTTATTTTTAAATCATTCCAAAATGACATACCAAAATTTATCAAAAAACACATAAGACATCATAATATAATTTCATAAACTATTATAAATATTCCCTTTTACCTTTCAAAACATCACACTTTAAATAAAAAATTGGATTTTGGAAATTTATCTTTTAAATAATTCAAGGTATATATATTTTAATTTATAAACCCTCTAAAAAAACACTTATAAAGCACTTGAAAACATTATAAATACCAATCATTGGGAATATATTTTAAAAAAAAATTATTTTTCATTCAAACCACTCCTTGAAATCCATGTTATAAACAACCAAAATTCATTATTTTGATACCAAATTTCCATTTTAAATTTCAAATAAAATTAAATAAAAAATAACAATACACCATCAGAATTTATCATCAATTTATAAATAAATATTTATTCCTAGATAGAAGAATTTATAATCTAAATGAAAAACAGTATTAATGTTATAAGGGGATAGTGGTAATGCACCACTTGACCACACGGGATGATAGGCTGATGCCAACAGAGTTAAAACATCTATAAGTTTTAGAGAACCATGAACATATGTTATATTGGGTCTTTCAGGAAAAATGATCCCACCATAACCTCCAGTTCCACTTCCACTTTCACCATAATACAAACAATTTCTATAAAAAACCAATAAAATATCAATTACATCCCAAATATAATTAATAAATATAATATTAAATCTACAATTATTGAATGTAGGTAGAAATTAAAGACTCACAACCTGACATACCCAAGTAACATGTGACTCAGAGCAGGGAAGATCTATTGATAACCTTTTCATACATACCTCTATGAGTCCTAAAAAATACTATCTCAAATCCACCATTAATACCAAAATAATAAAGGGAGTTTTGAAATCAAGATCCAATTTAAATACTCAATATGATATATTTTTTTATAAACCAACATGGTCATCACTCCACTGGATTCCTAAATCATCCCATGATGAGGTTGGTGAGGTATTCCTGATCCCTATGGGTTAAATAAAATCACTGATGCTTTTAAAATAGCTTATTATGAGTTATTTTACACTTAAATTTTATTAATACCATAGTATTTTACCCAAGAAGATCCATTATGTCCACAATATATATTATAGGTCCATGTGATAGAATGAAATATACTATATAATGAAAAATAAATAAAAAAAGAAAAAAAGGAAAAAGAAAACCCGCAACTCACCTCTAACTCCCTAGTACAAAAAACCTTTAATTAAACATCCATAAATCCACATGAATAAAAATCAATAATTAGGGGAATTTAAAACACAAATTAATGATTTATATAATTCTATATGTAAAAAAATAAAACAAGACATCCCACCAACCTCCATGTGACCATTGTTCACCATACACTCCTAAAATAATACACACTCTATGTGTGATCATAAACTGAGCAAGAAATTGAAACTGAGATATAATATAGTTATTAGCATAAAAATACATAGTAAAACATCAAATGATATACTATATTATTATCTTCAATGAAAAATAAATTTTCAATCTTGTTTGGAAAGACATATATAAGATACGTTTTTTATTGTTTTCCACAAATGAAGACAAACACATCTAATTATCAAAGATAAATTTTAAAAAACATTTAAAATATGATTTGAAACTTCCCATGTTGGAAATAAAAATTTTAAAATATAATAATTCAATTGAGAAATATATATCTAGAAGAAATAATAGGCAAATAAATGTATAATAAAATGTTCCCAAATAGTATATTAGCAAAAGGGCATGTCAAAACATTAGATGATTAATAAAAGTAAAATAGATTATAGAACCAAATTGAATGTTAATAGTAGGATGTACAGAGTTTGTAACTATGGAGAATACTTAAAAAAATTTATGTGACCCTATTCATACTTGGTTAGGAACCATTTCTGGACCTATCGATGTATTCTAATGTCAATAACTAACTCTCTACCCTCAACACACTTGTGGAACTCCTCTATAGCCTTCCAATATGATGGTGGTTCTATTTTTATAATATTGAATATATAGTTTCCATATATCACCCCTTACAAAGATTACTAGGATCCCTTGGAAATAATACTGTATAGGTGATGTATCTTTACAAATAACATATCAACTATTGAACAAGATAAGACAAACACATTTTCTCACCCCAACTCACCACCCATATTCATGTGAAACCTCTCTTTAAAAATAAGAAATTTTATTTTAATATAAAAAGGATGGGATTTAATGAGTGATGATTAATTTATATGAAAACATTTTTAATTTAAAAACTGGGTATTACAATTAATACTAGTAGTAAATTTACAATAAAAACATCATTTTTTAAATTTTATTTCAACACTAAAATGAAGTTTCAAAATATTTTCTCTAATCGAAAAACTATTCTAAAGAAATTATCATAAATTTTCAAGAATAAAAAAAATCCCTTAAAACATAATTTATAAAAATAATTTATACATAAGTACTTATTTTAATTCAAAACATAAATTTATAATCCAAGAAAAACTTAAAATTATAATAATTATTTTTGGGAATCAATTGGAAAGCCAGGAAAATATTTATAAATTTTAAAAGTCATTTTAAATCTCATTCAAAAACTTTAACAAGAATATTGTGTTCATGGTTATGTAAAAATTATATTTAAACTATCCTTTTAAAATTTTAAAATATTGTATTTCTATGGAAAAAAGATAAAATCCAATTTCCTCCAGGGAAATTCCATAGAAACTCATAATATAATCATTTAGAAATTTAAACATAAATTTAGTGATATATAATTAAATGGTTCCAACATTAAATGTTAATACATAGGGAATCCTATCTTGAATCAATGGTAATTTTTACAGATATTCAAATATAGAATTAAAGATACCTAAAATATATAAGGTACACCCTAGACACAAAGAAATCCAAAAAATCAATCAATCTAAATAACATAGGGTTTGGCAATCCATGAACTGTATCAACTGGAAGGAGGAAAAACATAGATAAAGTGTAAAAGAGAGAAGTGGAGTCTAAAAATTGGATATATAACCTTAAATGACAAATTAACCACCTTATAATCACCAAGTAGGTGGATATAACAAAGTAAGAGGTTCTAATTTGGAGTCCTCCAAGTCTTGCATGATGTGTATGGGATAAGGGAGAGGGATGGGCTTGATTTTAGGTAAAAATGGATAAAGAGATTTTTTATAATTTCAAAAAATTATGTTATGAGGAAATTTAATGATTTTTCGACATGCTCGACGAAACCAAGTGCCCCATGTGGGATTGGAACTGGAAACACATAGGATACTCACACTAATTTACAACATAGTTTTAGAAAACCTTTGTAAACCATGTGAAATAGTTCTTAAAAACTATAGGCCTATAAAATATTTACCATATGATTAGTACTAAATGTTTTGTAACCATTTACCCTAAGTTGGAATATTAATATTTAATATTTCAAATTGGTTTAACACAAAACTCATGTCTAAGAACAAAAATCAGTATTTAACCAAAATAATTTAAAAAATAGAGTTTGGGTGTAACCGCTTGAAATTAATTCTGATTGTTTTCAAACCGTTGTTTATTAGGAAATGGTGAAAACTTTCAAGGCTAGAATTTCATTGATGGGCGGGAGAATGTAATACCTCAAGATTTAAATATGTTATTATACTTTAATAAATACCAGGTTAAATAGATTTTTATAATAAAAAAATCAATCTAAAATAGCTTGAGACATATTTGATGAAAATTATTAGGAAAATTAAAATATGAATAAAAATTTTAGTAAATAAGAAGAAAAAAATCAACTAAAACATTCTTAATTTTAGAGGATAAATAAATCAAATGGAAAATTTTAAAAGTGATTTTCTTTCAAGGAACCATTCATGATGTGTTATTTATTTTATCCTAAAAAATTATAATTAGCACCTTTATAATTTGACTGTGATGACATGTAATATTTTAGTGTATGAACCTGTATTTTAATATTCAATTATATAGTAATTTATATGAAATAAGATTATGAAAACTTAATTTATTAAAATAGACATTTTTCTATAAAATCATTTTATTATATGTTTTAGATTCATTTAAAAGATATATTATTGAATTTTATAATTTAATTTTATGAAACATAATTCATTATTAATTCATAATTCCAATATTTATTAAGGGTAAATTTTGGGGATTTTTTTTGAAATGGTATATTAGGGGATCAAAAGTGAAAATACAGTTTTTACAAATACATACACTTTTATGAAATTATCCTGATGTTAGAGTGAAAAAGGATTAAAACATTTTTTATATTAAATATTATATTTTCACTAAAATATAACATTTAAAAAAATTAAGTTGAATATATAAACCCTTGTTTGATATTTTTGAACCTAAGTGATGCTTTTTCAAATTGAAGAATTATTTTTGAATATTTTTTAATTAAATAATTACAAGGTTAAATTACATTTTTGATTGGAATCAAAGTCACATAACATCCCTTTTTTTGTAATTACCCAAAAATGACATTAATTATATGCAAATGTTTTTCTCTAAATTCATTTTGATGCATAAGGGATTTTTCCTGATTTTTTTTGTGTTTTATATATTCATATTATTTTTTTAATAAACATATAAATTTAATCTTTTAAAATGGGGTAATTTATTATAATCACCTAATTCTAATTATGTAATAAGTTCCATGTTATTTCTTGACATAATTTTTTTTACTATGGTATAACTTTTTTAGCATGATAAATGTAAAAATGGATTAAAAGGGTTAAAACTATGTGATAAGGTAAAAAATATTATAAAATATAATCATCAATTTTATTTTATTAGTTTATTTTAAAATATGATTTCTTATATTTTAATTTATATTTTCGTTCTTGCACTTCAACTTGATAAATAAATTTACATTACTTTAAATTTAAGAGTATTTATAAGGGTGACACTCCTCTCACTTATAAAATAACCCCCTTTTCACCTCACTTAAATAACACTATTATCACTTAGCTTAATAAATATCTACTAAAAACACTTTCCAAAACCCTTATACATGATCTACATGGTTGTTTTCTCACTAAATTACATACCTATGAAGGCTTAACGAGATATCCAATGGATGATTCCAAGGAAGAGGTAATTGTATTAACTTGGTTGTTTTGAGTTTAATCCTTCCTAAAACTCTTCCAAATATTCCATTAACTTAATAAAATAATTAAATCTATATCATTAGTCTACTAAAATTTATTATTTTAAATAAACAACTATTATCTACCTCTTTTCTATAAAATGGATAATGAAAATTTCGCATGTGTGTACGTTCCGGCTACCACCCCCTTAAATGATGTATTCCATTTTCATCACCAAATAATATTGGTGATTATAAAGATAAATTTAGTTATTTATATTTATATATATATGGTATAATTATGATTTTTTAAATTTAAATTAGTATTTAGCTTCTTTTCCTCTAGTTTATTAAAAAAACTAAAACACAATTTCTATATTCGAAGGGACTACCTTATCCAAGAATGATGTATTTAATTTTTCATTAATAACTTAAAAATATGGTTTTAAAAATGGATTTAACTCATAAATATTTTATTTATAACATGATTAATAATATGTAAAATTTATATTATCAATATAAAATAACACTTTTTTCCCATTCAGTTGCTACATCATGTTCTTATTTTTTTCTATTTTACCACTTAAATGAACATTTTTACGATATTTATGTCATGAATTATTAATTAATTTTATTTATTATTAATATTATGTAACAATTATGAATTTATGAATTTTTTAATTTTTTTAATGGTAATATATATGTATATTTTTTTAATAAAATTAATTCTTTCTATGAAGTCAACAATTCTAAAAAATTAAATTTTTATTCTTTCCCTGAGAACCGATACTATTATGTCCATGAAATTTCCATGGAACTATATAATCATATAAAATACATATATAATATTTTTATGACCATTTCACTTTTGAATCTCTTTAAAAAATTATAAAATGATTTATTTATAACAAATACCTCTTGATCTATTTTTTAGAAAACTATGTATTGTCTTCATTAATAAGATTATTTTATAAGTTTCCATGGATTTTTTCTATGAAATTTTATTCTCTAAAATTTATAAAGGAATTTGATATATTTTTTTCTAGTGTATATTTGTAATGCATTTATAAAAGTGTTTTCCATCTATGCCCACATCCTTTATTGTTCCTCTTAATAAACTAGGGATAATATCTACTGAAACTACCCATATTCAGTATATAGATGGTATATAATCATGTTCTGGGATTCATTCATGAAATGCACTTAATCACCAATGATTAATGTTTTAATGATATTATGAAATTTTTTAGAGTTTTACGATTGAAGGTACAAGATTCTAAATGCTTGGTTCAAAATATAGTTCTTTGTAATTTTATATAATGATCGGTGATCCCACTATACAACTTTCCAATTCATTGGGTGTTGATTTATTCTCAGTTGAAAATATAATTAAATTAACTGGGTTGGCTATTCCATTACCAGGGAGATTATTAGGGTGATATAAATATGCCCAAAATACTATCTTGTTTTCTATATGATTACTTATGGGATTCAAATGGAAATATTGGTATATCATAAAACAGGTAGTTATTATTTTAAGTAAAGGTATATTTTGACTTTCTCAATGGTAATGGTTTTGTTTGTGTCTTATTATTATGAATATGTAATTTCCTCAAGGTTTATGATTATGGGAACATATTTCTATACACTATTTATTCATTTATTATATTACGAAAAGGATTAAATCGTGATTTATGATTTATGGTCTATGTATTTTTTCAAATTGAAAAAATGTATCACACCCCAAAAGGATAGCTTTGGATGAACTAATAATGCTACCCACCCTATTGAGACATTCCAGGGATGAGGCATAGGCTATACTCAAATCTAAATTATCGTTCACAAATTAATAGTTCCATATGAAAAGGACTTTGGAATGAAATGTGAAGATGTGGTCTGTGGGTACTCCCAAAGCACTATATAATTCCAAAGTAATGTACAAGAAAAAAGAGTGCTTGGTGTAAAAAATGGTTGTGCAACTATCTGGTTTCATTCAAAAGGATATTTAAAACCCATATATTTCATGTTCAGGCCCCATCGACACCCAAAAAATGTTTGTGTAAGCAGAGAACTTTTCACACAAAACCATCATACAAAAACTAAGTTTCATGAGAAAGGAAATGTCAAACGACACATGTGTTATGGAAAATATGTAGTGTAAAATGGCTAGGAAGTGCCCAACCCTGTTTCATTCTGTAGTGAATTGCGAAACATGAATCACTAATTTTAGATATAAATAGAAACGCCAACCGAAAACTTGAGGAGGGATATTTGGAGGATGAAAAGTTCTCTCACACATGGAAACCTCTTTTCCATGACATCCCAGAACACTAGAATACCATAAAACCTTAGAGGTAGAGAAGTTTCGTGATAGACCATCCGTGGGGCCCAAAATTTTCTAGGCCTATGGTTGAGATATATTTATGAAAAACCTCTTAAGGTTTAATGGTTTCATACAAGAGAATATGCTTTGCAAAACCATGATCTATGCGAGAATATTAATATTCAATGCACCCATGGATCTTGAATAAATGTTTTGTACTTGTGTTTGAGCCTATGGATCATGAAAATGATTTTTTTTCAATATAATAAAGTTTTATGCAATAAATTTTTGGTCCCTGGCCCGAATCCCCCGATTCTTAAAGTGAATCTTGTGACTTCACCATACCTGTTTATCCTAAGAAGGGGTACCCTAATTTCTTTTTCTTCTAATACTTAGTTCACTAACATTGGGAATCCTCATTTCCAATCCAAAATAATAGTGTATACACCATTCCCCACCCAGAGGTGCATGTGTAGTTGATGAATAATCCCTAAAGGTGGAATCACCAATGGAAATTACTTCCCTCACTTTGTAGATTCGTTATGATGATTTTTTCTCTCACCATGTCATTTTCCCCCACAGGGTGTAACCTCAATCCACATTTGAGTTTTAAGACATAAAATTTTCTACTTCCATGTCATAGTAATATAACGTTAAAATGCATTAAAACTTCCTCAACGAATGACCTAGAACTATATCTATAACCTCTACAATGAACACAGGATGCACCATGTATGGTCATTAGGGGATTTTACACCCTTCCCCACCATGGGATGAAACAACCACTATGTGAAGTTTCTATGAACATGCCCCACACTATCCTCTACACACCTAGGCAGAAGCTCCACCCCTAGGATGAAAATACTTTCGTAAGAAACCTTCATGCATAATCCCCACACTATCACTCATTGTTTCTCCTTCCATGGAATGAGATTCCATACTGAATGTTGTTAAATTTATGAAACATTCCTATGAAATGAAATTAGAGCACAAAAATGAATGATGTGGGTTTCAATCCATATTTAATGATAGGGTACCATTGACACCTCCCCAGGGTTCTATCCTGACAATATCCAAGTGTGAAATCTTCACCAAGGGGACACATTCAACCACTAAAATGTCTATGTAATAAATTAAAACTTTACCCAAGTAGTATGTATACGATGTTAAATATACACCCAAGCTATCCTAAAAAAACTCTATACCTACGTATAACCTTTCACTGCAGGACATTAAACTTGTGGACAACCTGTCCTCACAAGATGTTAAACATGCATACAACCTATCCTCGCAAGATATTAAAACTATTCCCAACCTATGCATGCAAGATCTTAATCCTATTCCCATTTATCCGCACTGGATATCAAACCAATACCCAACCTATCCCCAAAATATGTTAAACATGTACCGATACGATCCCTACAAGGTGATAAACCTACTCAAATCCTATCCCCTAAGACATTAAACCTACACCCAACCTATCCCTATAATATGTTAAGCCTTTCTAATACCATCTCCACAATACATTAAACTTATGACATGATCTAGAATCTATACCCTATAAAATAAACATTGAATTAATGAGGTAACAATACATGAAATGCTTATGACCCTAAAATCAAATATCTTGTGATCCACACGGTTTTCCTTGGGTTCTATTCCAAAATACCTTACACTTGAGATTCCCTCCAATAAGGGAAGACTTTACAGGTGACCAACCTAACCGACTTCTAGACAGTCCAAACATTTCCAAATTTAATACATCCCCTAAATGAATGATGCTACCCTATTAAGATTGAATAAATGTAATTAATTGATGTCCAGATCAAGATTGAACTGAGAAGTAGTTTCATGAACATGAATTAAATTTATGAGGGAGACCTAGATTATAAGAATATATCTAATGAGGAATACATGGAAGGATGGACCAATATCCCACCATTCTGTTTCAACCATAGAGAAGACATTTTTGATTAATTTGGTGGAAGAAAAATGCCTTTGAAAATGGGAATGTAGGGAAATAGTAGGTGTGTGTGGCATGCCAACCCCAATGAAATCATTAGAAAAAATGGTGAACCTGATGTGGATATGATCTCCTAAACTATTGGGAAAAGTAGCATCAGGGAACCATCAGATTTTAATGTCACCAGATCTCTATATTTAATTTCTGGTCCCACTGAGTGAGTAGTGGGTATAGTATGAAGCTCACCTATGAATTATGGTAGATAGAATTGGGAATCATTAATTTTTTAAATTTTCCGCATGGAATCCTGCTATGCTTCAAGAATAAGGGATGGATTTGGGAAATTGGCAATCTGCATTACTGTATCTGTACTAATGGATGAATACACATGCCTTACAAGACTCAAGATATAGGGAATTAGTAACCTAGAGCTAAAATGATTAAGGGTATGGGAAATGATGGTGTGATGATCCTAAAAAACTACACACACACACTATGATAAACTTATTTGTTTCACCATATGGGAAACCATGCCCCAATATATCCTCATAGATCATCCAGAGTAGGGTGATGGGACCCCTAATTATTCTATATGAGTAGAAAGGGGTTATTACCAGCATTTATTTGGACATATAATACAATTAAGCACAGATTCTTCATAGAAACCACTACCCCTTAGAGATATTGGGGGAAGAACCACCCTTGATCCTAGGTAAACCACTTCAGGAGCCTCGCCCTGGAGATCTATTATAGCTCACTCCACTACACTATAGAGGTATGTGATGTCTGAGACAAGATTATAATGTTTAAATCATGATATATTTCTAAGAGAGCACCCAACATGACTCTTCAGTGTTAGAATCGATTTGTTTTATAGGTTGGCAACATACCTTCTCCATTGACCTCAATCCAGAACAACTAATGTGACAAAAAGGGTAGAACTTAAATATTTCCCAATAAGAGAAATATTATATATCTCAGTGGCCCCTACCACTGTGCGTGTATCCCATCACATCCCTACGATTGGTGAATGGGGATACATCTTCTCCTACATATGATTGATACCCTAACCACCTATTAGGTAGGCCAAGAAGAATCTCCCAGACACCAGTTCCACCAAGATCAATTATAATCAATCTATTGATGAGGAAAATCAATGTGGAGGTTCTCCTATTACTACCTCCAATCATTATGTAGTTCCTCCCTATGTCAAATTCATTCCCTACTTCAAAGAAATATGTAGGAATAAGTGGGTGAACAACCTCCATAGGGGTCATTCCTAGGACATAGTTCCCAACACACATGTGAAAAAACCAAGCGAATATTAACAATCATAGCTTGTAAATGTCTCCTTCTATCATGGGTGGAGCCTTTAAAAGAATCATGTTATCATAGACCTCTTATATTCCAAATATAAGAATGATTCAATGAGGAAAACTCACCCCCACTGCCAGAGTCTAGGATAGAATCCCGAAAATTGAGGGTTACAATCCTGGTAGCTGATGTACACAAGTTCCCTAGACCCCCCATAGGTACCTATAAGTGGAGGAAGTTCTGGTCTCATTCCGAGGACTTAAAATGCTAATTTCTCCATCAATTGATGTTTACCTCCTCTATATGTCCACATAATAAGTTAGTGAGATATCAGGGTCCAGGTTGATTCCCTCGTATAAGAGTAAGCACTCTACTATGGCACAAATGGATGATGCCTCCTTCACACATGAAGAATTTGTAAACATTATATTCTATATGGACATGATATTGACGTTTGATCCACCTCTGAGAGACATCCATACATGTAGTGGATATTTTACTCATGTATTTCCCCTTTTCTAGTGGACCAGTCAAATATAAGTTTAGTGTTGGTGTCAACACCCTTATCATAGCCTACCAAAATTAGGTCTTGGGAAAACCAAGAGTAGGACCATTTCCCTAAACAAGAGGACCCATTGAAGCTTCTAGATGATGAAAAACTATCATTTGTATTATGGAAATATAAATATACATACTTTTCTATCTCATAGTATATCATTGAAGAACATGAAGTATGGTTCTACTAGATTATCTGGGAAGCTTCTCACTACCTCCGGGAAAAGTAGCTAACTTACCTAGGGATCCAAAAGCACCTATACATCATCAAACATTAGTGCAATAAGTTTGAGATAACAGTGCTCTTTGTTAGTCAACATCTTATGTTTTATGGCTACCACTCAAACATCTAGGAAAGCAATTTAAATTTCCTTTACATTCTCTGTTGGGTCATGGAAGAGGAATCTCTATACATCCAAACAAGAGTCTAGGCAAAGTAAATTTCCCTCTATTTCTTCCCTATCCTGAAGTAGAGACAATACAATCAATATGGATAGCCAAATAATTGTGAAATTTCCCCTATGACTACCACCATGGTAGTTTTTTTAGAAATTACATTCTAGAGGATCATAAGATCATGATTTCTAATGTAGGTCATGAGAGGGAAAACCCAACTCAATTGACCATACAATACAAGATATAACCCTCTATAAAAATCTGTAATTGTCAAAATAGAAAGGCGTTGGGCCTCAAGAATCCCCCCTATGAGACATTACTAAATTAACTAATTAAAATGACATGTTAAACCATACAACCCATATAAGGATTTTTACAAAGTAGATTTAGACACTAGGATAGCTATGATGCTTTAGGATCTCGAGGAGTAGAGTTTTGTCACTTTTGAGCTCATTGCCGAGTAGCATCTAGACCCAAACAACCCCATAAGGGACCTCATCTCTCCTATCATGGGGAAACTGTTCCTCCTAAACTGGACTCCCTAATTTGAACTTGGGGGCCCCATGCACCAGGTCAGGATAAAATTTGGAGGTTATGGAAAATGACCTAGATATGAGTCTCCCACCCCACCTGAGTAGTGTGATAATTTTCCTCGAGATGAAGGTCAAGTTGGTACTTAAGTAGATGACACTGTTCACGCATTGGTGTCGATAAAAACACAATAATATGACTTAATAGATGATCTTATAGATCATATATAGGTTCTGGAAATGGGATAAGTTGCAGTACAACCTAGAGGAAAGTTTTACCTAGCCTAGGTGGACTATGTTTGAGCACCCCCAGAGTTTTGTAATCCCAAATTCACCCCATTTAATGGAATGTGTGATGAATTGTATCATTTTTACCTCTTTTCCTCAATATGTTGAAAATTTTTGGACTCTAGAATAGAAGTAGGATTCCAATTTGGATGATTCATCCAGACTCTAGAAGGTCCCTTTTTGGTTTCATACAATTATTTTCTCATCAAGTAAACTTTTAGTTTCAAGGATCTGCATAGATACTTCCTTAATCATTAAGCTCCTCCATGCATAATAGGTGAATCTTCGACCTCTTCTAATGAATAACGAAGCCCGATGACAAAGTGATTATATTATTCTGTTGATGGAATGGACTCACATACTCTATCTACATTCCTTTATCTAAGGAATATCTATTTATAATGTGCATGGATAATGTTCAGAATGAGATGTTCCCTACCCTCATCTCCCTGATCCGCCTAGAGTAATTTTTGGAATTACCTGAAAAGGAACATCATATTGAAGAATAATTTCAATGGAATAAACTAAATTCTTATCTATCCCCCCTTTTATCTCCCAAAAGAAGGTCTATAAAAGTGAAGACAACAACAGTAGTGCATGAAAAGGTTCCCAAGCCAGTAAAAATACTTTCCCCTTTGTTGGATGAGTGTCTCTAAGAGCAGCCTCATCCTTCACAAGACTCCCAAAAATAACCTAAACAATTGAAGCTGTATAGATGATGGAATTTGGACACATCCTCTATAAATTCCAAGATCCTGGGGTTCCTTTCACAGAAAGGATAAAAATTAACTATTCCTTTAGGAATTATCCAGTCCCAATATACTTCATTTATGACCAAGAAAAGGGAATCTAAAATTTTCTAGAGTGTAGGAGACCTCCAGAGTCCCAATACACTATCATACAAATCACTACTGATATAAAAATATCCTTAGACACTCCATCAAAGAATGATTTGTACTAAAATATTAGCTCTATGACTAAGTGGATCATGACTTAGTCAAGTTGTGTGATGTTTCAGTGCTGGGGAAAATTTCTCCTCTAACCCAGAAAATGACTGTGTAGACTCTGATGAGTGGAAATAGGTTCCCATCCATGGAATGTATAAATATAAACACTAGTTGGATCATAGGGGAGTCACTCATTCTCATGGTATTATCTATGCCCACTTGAGTAGGAAAAAACCTCATGTTTTCACGGTGTCTCCTCCAACTTCTATCTCCATATCTACGCCAAAACATTCAAAGTCTCTAGAGAACGAACATCAATGATGTAGTGGAAATCATATTCATACTCCATTGCGAAATTAATCTGGTACTCTTAGCGAATTCCTACCTCTCGAATTGGTAGATTTATCTACGGTTCTCCCAACACTATACTAATACATTGAGGATGAGTGTAATTATGACTCCATGAATTTCATCATGCTAGTGGATCACTTAATAACTCCTGATAGTGAGTATTACCATGATATCCCTTCATCCATATTTTATTGATGTCGTCAAAGAAGAGGTATAAGACACACCAATTGATCGAATGCTCAGGATGTCACTTTAAACTAGGTTCTTCTTGCTACTGAGATTGAGCATCAGTACTTGAATAGATCTTAGTTTGCACCATCAGGTATGCCTCCACACCTAAATTTATTAGTTTCCTATTTATCTCATCCGAGATCGCACCATGACTAGCTATGTCCAGCCATGGTACGACCTTAGTTGATCACTACCCAATCATTGGTGTATCAAATTAGAAATAATTTCCAATAATAGATTATCTTCATTTCTATCTAAGTCCCAGTGGTTCATCCAATGAAGTATGCTATGCCCCGTCCAAAGTGTAACCCTACATTGATAAAATATTCCCCTCTCATAGATTTACGATGTGATAAAGCACCTCACATGAATATTTGTAAAGATTTCAATTCTTTAGGAACTCCACTTTTCAAATAAAATGTGTGAGTCCTTACCAAATTTTTGAAAATCACCCATTTGTTTGTGGCTGAAGCAACTTTCACTAGGGGATACTATATAGAGGAAGCTGAGTAAGAGGAATATCAAGCTGTTATTAAATTTTATAGAGAAGGAAAGATTTTCAACATTTAGCGAAACATATGCACTCTGTATATCATTATCTAGTTTAGTAGTGTGTAAGTCCAATAATTTCTAGTGTATAGTATCTCTTGGATCAAACTCATCCCAAATCAAACACTCTATAATTTGGGATGGACAAAATTAGATCTAACTCCTTCCAACATGACTACTCAGGGGTATGATATGATTGATAAAAAGGAAAATGTAAAAATTTGGATGAAGATTACATTCGGTTATAAGATATCAATTCTTGAATTTAGGGTATTACATAAGATAATTACTACAATTCACTACAGAGAATACCCTAGTCTGATTTGTAGGTAGTGGACCCCTCTTTATACCACAATTGCCTCAAATACTCTATTGATGGCTGAGTAGGGGTAGTAGAGGGTGATGTATCCCCATTTGAATCCTATGAGTCCTAGTTTGTAGATGAAGGGTTCTATAAAAGGTATGGGAATCAGGTTCAAACCTATGGGGTTGAGCACATCAATTTCTTGAATGATTCAATGAACAAACCTACCGATCCATGGGTAGACTGGAAATATAACTTTGTTCTCCAGATTTATCATTTATATCCCAGAACACCAATCCTGGGAGGTAGATTCATTTCCTAGAAGAAAGAGGTGCACTCTTATATTACCACATACTGCTATACTGGGCTGGGTCGACTAATACTATAAGAACCTCCTCCTATAAAGTATCAAGAAGTTCACTCCATGTCCACCATCCCATAATATTCCCGCTTGTTTGGGGGACTAACTCTATGAAGGTTGAATAGTTTCCACTAATTTGATATAAATAGTGATCCTCATAGCAGAAAACTGGCTTAAATTGGATTAGTAGCTTCTTTCACCACAATCTTAGTATAATGGGAACTGCTTAGAAAGGATTTTTTATCCATTAGAGTAGGAACTAGAGCTCCCTCTAGGTCGAATGTACTTGAAGAGTCACTTCTTTACTTTGGTCCTTCTATCTTATATTAATAAGTGGATTTAGAATACACCCATTTGAAATGGGTGTATTTAACACTATCGATTAGTTAATGCTTGTGATCCTTAGAGTTGAGGAATATCCAAGGTAGTCAATGATCACTAAATCCATATTCATAGAAGAGTATTAGTAGTATGTGGCCTTCTTTAAAGAACACCACTATGTATTTTCTTATATATATGATGAGATTCCATGGATAGTTACTGAGGTAACTATTTATCACCTTGGACTCTTAGCGAGTCATCAAAAGGTTAAATTTCACAATTCTATGGTAAAGTATGAAGTTGAAAATGTTGTTAAATAAATGTTTCTTTGGGATCTCTAGTATCCCAGGATATCCAAAACTGTCCTAGTTAGGAAGAAGATTGGCCAGTTCAGGGTCTTTATTGATTTATGGGACCTCAACCACCATTTCTCAAAGGATGATTTTCCACTTCCAATGACATATATATTGATTGATACTACAGATGGGTTACAAGCCCTCTACCTTATGGAAGAATAGTCTAGGTATAATAAGATCCATATGGAAAATAAGGATGATGATTCCACTGACTTCAGGATGCCTTAAAAGGTTTTCTAATATTAGGAGATGCCTTTTGGATTAAAAAAATGCTAGGACCACCAACCATTGAGCCACACACCAAATCTTTCAGCCAATTCTTGGGACATTAGTGAAATTTTATATTGAAGATACGATAGTCAAATCATGAATGTGTCAAAACTATCTCAAGGATCATGAGAAAATGTCCAGCTTCCTTTGATGTTGACACTTGAAGATGAACTTTATGAAGTGTTTATTTGGGGTTATATCTGGGGAATTTATCAAATGTTTCATAATATATAGAGGCATTGATATTGACCCAATTAAAATCAAGGATGCAAATAAAATCCCTCCTCTAAGAAATCACTAGGAGTTTTTAGGGCCTCCAGGGCCACTTATCATTTATACACTAATTTATTGATAATCAGGCTAGAAAGTTGAAGTCCTTATTGAGGCTCCTGGAAATGTCACTATTTACTAGTGGGTGGAAAAGTTATATAATACATTTAAGGAAATAAATCAGTACATAATATATCCTCATATTAGGATGCCACCCATATTTGGAATGCATTTGGTCTTTTATATGATTTATCTAGAATAGTTTATCAATGCCATTGTAGCTCAAAAAAATAATGAGGGCATGGAAAAAAAATTATACTATCTTACCTGGATACTCCCACATACAAGGACCATATACTCCACCACTGAGAAGAGTATCCTCATATTTGTTTTTGTAGTGAAAAAGTTGGGATATTATTAATGCATCATGAGATACCAGTAGTGTCTTGATTAGAACTTATAAATTATATTCATTATCAATCAGTTATAATAGGATGATTGGCACACAACGTAGTGATCCTCTAGAAGTTCGATATCATGGTTTTCTCACTAAAGGAAATCAAAGGCTAGACATTGAAATATTTATTGAATGCACATATATCACTTCAAGATCTACATATGTATTTTGATTTCCCATATGAATTTATTCACTTAATGGATCAGGTTCTACCATATTGGCAGATGAATTTTGATGGTGCCTCCTAGAGCTTGATCGGAAAAAGGATCAATGACCCCAACTCAACATTCTAGGCATGGGGATCATTTTCATCACTCCATCACAAGATATCATACCATAATCATTTTTTTTCAAAAGGATTCACAAAAAATTAGGCATAGTATCAAAACCTTATTACTGTCCTCGAGTTGTCATTTGAGATTGATGTCCCTAGTTCACATGTAAAGGCATACTTTGAGTTATTCATCAACAAGATCAAGGGAGACTATATCATTAGAATGAAAGAGCTAGTTAACCTACTTGAACGTACCATTCAGTTGATGGATCTAATTATTTCATAGATTAATATAACTAAAATTTATCTATCAAATAAAATTCAATTTGATACATTAGTAGGATTGGATGCATCTCTTACAGTACTCGATTAGGATGACATGCTCATTCTTGTGGTACACTAGGGGGCAATATCCCCTACCACATCATATAATAGAAACCAACGATTGAATCATCTGTCTAATATTATTTCTATTCTAGAACAATTTGACCCCCTCCCCACAATCAAGGAAATGTATGATTGGATGACCCCCTTCTTTGGGTATCTTCAATGTGGCATTCTGTTATAATACATAGCTGATAGTGAGAAAATCCACTGAAGTGCATTGTAATTTACCCTCTAGATTAGAAGAAACCATGAGAAAACACTCTATAGTTTTGGGTTAGGTGAAATTTTCCCTGATTCATCCATGGAGAAAAGATAACTCAAGTTATACAAGTGATACATGATTGATCCTGTGGCTCCAATAAAGAAGTTTTGAATCTCTCCCGCCAAATTTGAAGATTGGGATACATTTGGCTCACCCTGTTCTATGAATACATTGAGTTCATAAAGATGTGTCAAGAATTTCATATCCACGAAAACTTAATGAATAAACCATTATAGATTCTCCACACTTCCATGTATTCTTAGTCATTTTCAGTCTAGGTATTCGACGTAGTGGGGCCATACACACTAAAAAAAACTTGATTGTAGTGGTTCATTTTGAACACAATAGAATTATATTCCAAGTGGTAAAAATTTGTTACCCAAAAGGAATTAAAAAACCTATCCCTGATTGAGTTCTTTATATCCCACACTATCCATTGATTTGGATTTCCTCACGTTATTCCCATATACAATGACACTGGCATTTGTGCTACAGACATGAATAAATTGCATTCTAATTAAAACATACGGTCCTACCATACTTTTCACAACAATGTGTAGACATATAGGTAGATTGAGGTGGTAAACAAAACCCTATCTAACATGTTGAAGAAAATGAAAAAAAAAGAGTTATCCTAAAAAACTCCACAATAACCTATGGGCCTATTGGATGATGACATGAAACTCCACCCAAGAGACCCCATACACTCTAGTGTGTGGAAATCAGATAGTTTTACCCATTGAATTTTAGTTTCCATAACTCAGAATGGATTTTTATGACAAGAATATTCCAAAAATAATGGTATAAGTTCATATAAATGAGTTATAATCCAGTGAGGAAAATAGGCTTCTAGGATTTCAAAACTTAGAGAGGCACCAGAACATGATGGAAAGAGTATTCAACAATAAGGTTTTCCTCCAATATTTCCTCCAGAGTGGCATGGTACTAGATCTCAAAACATATATAATTACTAGAAAAGGATACCAAAGATAGATCCAAAATGGTAAAAATTTACATTATCCACAAATATAATCCGATGGAGCATAATCCTTAATCACTATGGATGGAAATTATATCAAACATCCCATCATCAAAAAGTTTCTGAAGAATTAATTCATAAAAAGAATCATGATCTTGGGATGTTGAACTTATACTATTTTCTATTGGTCTGAACTCTACAACCTTAAACTATGAGTCATGTTCTAAGCATACAACCTTAAACTACATACAACTCATTATGGACAAAGAATTGTGACCTTATTTTATTTGCATCCCCCATGGTTTGAGATCTATGAACCTAAACTATTATCAAACCTAAATTGAAACATATAAATTTAAATTACACATCCCAACAACCTCACTTACCAATGTTAAACTAAAACCTTACTCTATGTATTTAACACTAGATGACTCATATGGAAACTGTGGGATGATAAAAAAGTCAAACTTCCTTATCACATGATGTTAAAATATATCCTTACCTCCTATCATAAACATGTCATGCACCATGTTATCCATGTGATTCCTTATTGTATTCTCTTGAGAGTACACCACCCCTCTAATATTGGTATTCCACCACACAATGTATCAGAACTACATGTGGCTTGATTCTTATTCCTATGAGATATAGAGTAATTCTTAAATCTTCTATATATGGGTTGAACCAAAAATTTATTAACATTTGGCCATCTATTCCCACTTAAAATCCAAGAATTATGACCTTAAAACCTATGTAGTTTGTTCAAGGATATTTTTGTGGAACATGGGATTTTATCTCCCACTTTTACATTAGGGTTTACCACTTTTAGGCCATGAAAATCCACTCAAAACAAACATCCCCCAGTATAAGAATCAAAACATTAAATTTGTTTAGAAATTATTTATTCCAGGACTTACAAACTTAAATTATGTGTGAATAGATTTAGGATCACTTTTTGTGGTGTAGAGACCCCATGTAACCCTTCACTCTGGGTTTTAACTCCTTGGAACCACCTGGGCATATTTGAAGTTCCTACCCATGGTCCAAGCTCTTTTAAATTATACTAATATTCCTGGTATAACAGCTATGACCTTTAACTATATGAATCCCCCCTTAATAACCTAGGTTTTATTTAAACCTAGTGTTTTAGTAAGACTACCCCCCATCACTTTCCAAAACATTGTGTTTATTGATTCCCATCCTCATGGGATATGTATTGATGCATAAAACTCGTGTCTCTAGAAGTAGGCACCAATTCCCCTAAAACACACATTATCCATGACACTATCACCCCAAAATCCCCTTATACGCCCCATATGTAGGTATAAGCATCAATCATATTCCTCTACCCATTAGCAGGTTGATATTCCATCATAACCTAACATGAGGAAGAAAATAGTTTGAACCTCAATCCACAAGCTCTACCAACATCCTCAATACAAGATATTAAACTATAGCCTTACCCCATATAAATTAGGGATGACTTATTTCGTAATATGAGAAGATTTAATTTACTCAATCAAGTGGAAAACCCCCTACTTATGTCAGTCTCCTACCATGACACACTTTATAACTATGTGTGGCTTGATTCTCATTCCCATGAAATATGTTGTGATACCCAGATCTTATATCCTAAGTTGAGATCCTTCATAGACTCTATACCAGGGATTTCCTCCCCAAAAATTATAATGTTTGATTGAGTATAGTTTTTCATGTTTTGTGTGGTAGATGGTCTTTTTGGACCATCTTTCATGAAATTTTATAACTATTTCTTTCCACACAAGCCTCCCAAGGACACCCATTCCCCTTAGGTCTATGCTCTAGGACCTTAAACTAGGATATTCTCCTATGATCTGAGCTCTTTGAATTTAAACTAGGAGAAACTATAGTATGATTTATAAGAACATAAACTAAAAAGACCAATTACCATATAAAATGATGTTAAACTCTATATTTACCATGTATGAAACTAGGATCCCACATACAATAAGTATGAGATGGTCAAAAAATCATTAACCCATAAGAATTAGAGATCCCACATATGATAAATATGATATGAACCAAACCATCATCATCAACAAATGACTTTAATGTTTAGCCTTACCCCATATGAAATCTTGATACCTCATTATATTAGATGATACATTATCCTCACTAGATAGGACATCACCCCTCCAACGTCTATCTCCTACGATACCACCTCCTGATACTATGGATGGAATGATTCTTATTCTCACAAGAAACATAGTGATGCCCAAATATCTCATACTTATTCCATCCCTTCCATCAAATCATTTTGGGATATTTTACCTTTGGTTTAGGATTTATTGTTTCCTACCAGCATATTCATGTAGTGTATTTGAGAAAATTTAGAATAAATCCTCAGGAACTCAATATTCCCTCAAGGACACTCCCCTCTTCCACTTATGTGATTCATATTTTATTTTATTTGGTGAATCATCACCCTCTTAATCTGAATAAGGCCCCTAAAAAATGGTTCTCGGATACAATAGATCACCTACCATACTGAGATCACACCTTGAAGTATATTTGTTAATAAATAGAAACCCCTCAATTTCAAACTTGGTAGATAGTCGATTTTTCTTTTATTTTCCCCATCCTAATATGGAATGGGTATAGAATATGTGTTTAGATCATGGTCAATAATTGTTCCCCACTTTTTTATTATTTTATTTTTACTATCATGGTCTTGAAATTCATTACCTTCCTTCATAGGGTTTTTGAACCTCCTTTTCCCAAGTATTGTTCTCCTCTACAAAAAATGAATACTCAATAATGATCCTTATTTCTTGCATATAGCATGGATCACGCGGGACTAGGAGTTGATAAGGGAGTTTTCCTTAATCATGATTTAGTGGAAAAAATGTACCAATTGGTCCAAACTCTATGACTTTAAACTAGGATCATAAGTCTAAGAATAATGACTTTAAACTAACTTCAAGTTATCTTTGGAATGTGTCATATGGAATAAGGACTCCTTATCCCCAAAATTCACATCAGGTCACCTCCCTTCCATTCCATGAACTCTCCTTTGATACGCGCCCCTATAGTCTAGGTACAATGACCTTAAACTATTTTTAAATTTGTCCAAACTCTATGACAATAAATTTGGAGATGAATTAGAAGCATCCTGACATTAAATTTTCTATAAATCACCCTGGGAATGTGTTATTTAGTGTTAGGCCTCCTAGTCTCCTCAATTCACATTGGTTTGCTACTCTACTGTACTATATATGTGCTTTTGGGATGTTCACCTGATAGTCCCAACTATAAGAACTCTGAAACCTAAAACTAGGAGCCCACACTACAAGAAAACTGACGTTTTGCGGTGGTTTTTAAAACCGCCGCGAAACACGTTTTCGGGCCGCCATTTCGCGGTGGTTTTAAGAACCGCCGCGAAAAAACCGCCGCTAAACGGCAAAAAATTTTTTTTCTTTTAATTTTTTTTATTTTTTTTATATTTATTCGAGGATTAGCAGCGGTTTTTTAAAAAACCGCCGCGAAATAGCGGCGGTTTCAGTAAAACCCCCGCGAAATGAAATGAAAACAATAAAAAACACGAGAAACCCCAAATTCACTAAAACGACCATAACTTTTGATCCGGGTGTCCGTTGAAGTGCCACGACCAGTCAAATTGAAGCTCATGAAGAGATCTAGAGGCACATATAATCAAAACTATGAGACGGTCTAAAACCCCATTTGTGCTCTACCACATATCAAATCGAAGCCAACGAAGAGAGCTACACATCAATTCAACACAAGCAGGCTTCCGTCGTGTTTTTATACCCCAAAACCCCTCCGAATGCCTCCAAAACCCCGTTTCCGTCACCGGTGTCCCGTCGAACTTGTCTTCAAACAGACCTAACTTTCGATCCGCGTGTCAGTTCGACCTCCTCAACCTACCAGATCATAGCTCGTTCATGAGCTTCAGTTTGACTAGTCGCGGCACCCACATGCACTCCTCGATCATATGTTATGGCCTTTTTAGTGGGTATCGGGTTTGTTATGTTTTTCAATGCCTCGTTTCTAGCACCCATTCTCCATCAGCTTTTTTTAAATGGTCAGAACATCCGATCCATCTGTCCATTCAGACTCTTTCACCTTTCAGGTTGAAGAGCGTTTCAGGATCTTTGATTTGACAGGCCGCGGATCTAAAACGGACTCCCGGATCATAAGTTATCTTCGTTAATGTGAGTCCAAAGTTTTTG
Source organism: Viscum album (assembly GCA_963277665.1). Taxonomy (NCBI): domain Eukaryota; kingdom Viridiplantae; phylum Streptophyta; class Magnoliopsida; order Santalales; family Viscaceae; genus Viscum; species Viscum album. The sequence continues at coordinate 1,343,467,005 of OY728161.1, forward strand.
TCTCTTTATGACCGTTTTGATGGGTTTTAACGGTAGCTCCATTTATTACTGTTTATTTGGGTTTCCATGACTTGTTATCTTTATCAATGGGTTTTTATGGGTTATTTTGATGATTATGTTGAATTATTAAGGAGTTTTCTAGAGTTGTTACGAGTTTTCATGCGTTCTCATTTTTTCTAATTCCTCATTCTTCATATGCTTCTCCATCCTTTTTCATGCGTTTTCATGATTTTTCATCCCTTATCACGTCTTTTCATACTTTTTCATGTGTTTCCTTTATTATTTATTATTTATTATTTATAATATACTTTAATTTATTTATTATCTATTATTTGTAACTGGTTATTTATTACTTATTATTTATTATTTATTATTTATTATTTATATTTATTTATTAGTTATTATTTATTATTTATTTTTGTTATTTATTATTTATTATTTATATTCATTTATTATTTCTGTTTATTTATTATTTACTATTTATTATTTATATTTATTTATTATTTATTATTTATATTTATTTATTATTTATATTTATTTATTATTTATTATTTATTATTTATTATTTATATTTATTTATTATTTATTATTTATTATTTATTATTTATTATTTAATATTTAATATTCATATTTATTTATTATTTATTATTTATATTTATTTATTATTTATTATTTATTATTTATATTTATTTATGATTTATGATTTATTATTTTCTATTTATTATTTATTATTTATATTTATTTATTATTTATTATTTATTATTTATTATTTGTATTTATTTATTAGTTATTATTTATTATTTATTATTTATAATTTATAATTTATATTTATTTATTATTTATATTTATTTATATTTATTATTTATTATTTATTATTTATATTTATTTATTATTTATATTTATTTATAATTTATAATTTATATTTATTTACTATTTATATTTATTTATTATTTATATTTATTTATTATTTATTATTTATATTTATTTATTATTTATATTTATATTTATTTATTATTTATTATTTTTTATTTTTTATTTGTTATTTTTTATTTATTAATTATATTTAATTATATTTATTTATTATTTATTATTTATTTATTATTTATATTTATTTATTATTTATATTTATTTATTATTTATTATCTATATTTATTTATTATTTATTATTTATATTTATTTATTATTTATTATTTATTATTTATTATTTATTATTTATTATTTATTATTTATTATTTATATTTATTTATTATTTAATATTTAATATTTATATTTATTTATTATTTATTATTTATATTTATTTATTATTTATTATTTATATTTATTAATTATTTATTATTTTCTATTTATTATTTATTATTTATTATTTATATTTATTTATTATTTATTACTTGTTATTTATTATTTATTATTTATTATTTATTAATTATTAATTATTAATTATTATTTATTATTTAGTATTTATTATTTATTATTTATTATTTATTATTTATATTTAGTTATTAGTTATTATTTATTAGTTATTAGTTATTATTTATATTTATTTATTATTTATTATTTATTATTTATATTTATTTATTATTTATTATTTATTATTTATTATTTATATTTATTTATTATTTATTATTTATATTTATTTATTATTTATTATTTATTATTTATTTATTATTTATTATTTATTATTTATATTTATTTATTATTTATTATTTATTATTTATATTTCTTTATTATTTATATTTATCTATTATTTATTATTTTCTATTTATTATTTATTATTTATTTATTATTTATTATTTATTATTTATTATTTATTAGTTATTATTTATTAGTTATTATTTATTATTTATTATTTATTATTTATTATTTATTATTTATTATTTATTATTTATTATTTATTATTTATTATTTATTATTTATTATTTATTAATTATTAATTATTATTTATATTTATTTATTATTTATTATTTATAGTTATTATTCCTTATTTATTATTTATTATTTATTATTTATTATTATTGAGTTTATATCTATTATTTATGTATTATTTGTTTTTTCAATTAATATATATAAGTATATTAAATTCTGTTTATTAACCACATGGGGAGCTTGCTGGAGTGGTAAAGTCTTTGGAAAATATGCAAGAGGTAGGGGTTCAAATCTCACCAAACGCAGAATTTCTTTATATTGCATGGGCATGCATGTGCATGTGCATGAGATGTGCATGCATGGATAAATGAAGTAAATAAAATAATACGAAATAAATAAATAAATAAAATAAATATGAAATAAAATAAATAAATAAATAAATAAATATGAAATAAAAAAAATAAAAAATAAATACAAAATTAAATAAATAAAATAAATAAATAAAATAAAATAATATAAATAAATAAATAAAATAAATAAAATAAAATAAATAAATAAAATAAATAAAATAAATAAAATAAATAAATAAATAAAGTAAATAAATATGAAATAAATATATAAATAAATACAAAAAATAAATATATAAATAAATACGAAAAATATAAATAAATATATAAATAAATATATAAATAAATATATAAATAAATATATAAATAAATATATAAATAAAAATATAAATAAAAATAAAAATAAATATTTAAATAAATATATAAATAAATACGAAATATATAAATAAATATATAAATAAATACGAAAAAAAACCGCCGCTAAATGCCTTTTTTGTCGTAGTGCCAGGTTCAAGCATTATGAATTTCCATGTTGTCGCTGGGATGTTCTATATAATGTGGAATCCTATGATCCTCATTCACATAAGGATAACTACCCCCTATGCCTCACACATCCACTTTGAGACACATAACCCCATGGTATAATAATTATGAACCCGAACTTTTTGGAACATTTTTTAAAACATTAAACCACAAAAGGTAATAGAAAAAAAGTTTATTTTATGTTAAAACCCTATAAAGGAAAAACCGAGCATGACTCACACACCCCCTCCATGTTGCTCCTATAACCTCATAAAAAGGGGATAAAATGGTATATGTAAAAATCCTTTAGGGAACCCCCATAGAACTCAAAATAAATATTGATATTCTCACTAAACCAATTAGTAAAAGAAAAATTTAGGTCCAAATGTTAGCTCCTTATGTCCCATGGGCCCCTCTAGAGAGTACTCCCTTTGTGTTACCTTATTATTCTCCCATCACCATAATTGGTTATGTTTTATTCACGTGGGTCACATATCCTGGTCCCAAGATGATAAAATATTCTACGAACATACAAATCACATAATGTTAAATTGTATGATATACCTTCCTCACAGCATGATGTTAAAATACATGTATAATGTCCCAATCACATGATGTTATGTTGTGGGATACACCATCCTAACCATATGATGTTAAACGACATGTCCATCATCTTCAACACATGAAATTATACAACATTTACATTTTCATCATTGATTGATGTAAAACCAGGAAGAATCTTAGGCCCTTGCATGAGAAATCTTTTCCACTTAAGTTTTAGTCACTTAAAAGATCGTTCATGTTATTCAACCATTGATCATCACCTGAGATGATTCTCACCATAAAAGACAGTTTTGACTTTTTATATACTTATACACCTTCCCAATGTGCTCAAATATGTGGTGGAATACTTTTGAGAGTGTTAAACTCCATTTGAACATTCAATTTTTTTATCCCCATGCATCAAATATCACTTGATTTGGATTCACATTCTCCAACAAGTATAAATGGGCCCCCTCAATAGAAGGATGCCTAACCAAAATGGATAACCTACCATCTCAAGACCACATACTGAAGTCTTTTGATGATATATTGATGTAGGTATTGTGTTTCCAACATGGTCAGTGATTGAACCACATTTTTTCCCATCATCAACAAAACTATAATGGATTCTATGTTTTGAACAATGACAGTAGTTACCCTACATCATTATTCAAACCACTTTGTGTTCCAGATTTTTGTAATCTTAATTCAATATTTTCATTCCCCCTTTTTTTGGGTAGAATTCAACACCCCCTGTGTTACCCCATTTGTGAACTAGAATACATTGAGAATGAAAAGTTACCTGTTTACAGAGTCTCACACTCTAGCCAAAACATTCTAGGTTGGGATATTATGAGTGGTCAATAAAAAAATTTATACCCCTAGAATTTGACCATTTTTAACACTCCCATATATAAATGATCAATAACATGATCGTACCTTGTTTCTCACACCAATCATGACTCACGTGGGGTTAGGGATTGAGTTTTATTTGTCATTTTAATGAGTTTTTCTTTTGGAATTAATGTGTAGAAAATTAAACATGTCCATAAATATGAGATGTATTTAAAAGATAATCTTTAAATGTTTTTAATGTCCATACACACATAGGAGCATATATTTTGTTCCAAGAATAAATGTTTCCTAAGGATTTGAATAAGAAATCAAATACTCCATCCCAGCCAGCCTATGTCATGTGGCATATAAAAATTATTGTGTCTTTATAAGATCTTCCTATTACCCCTTATCCATGGAAAAAAACTCATTGACCCGGATTCACACATGAACCTTCTCATATTTTAACTCATCTATCTATGACACTGCCACTTCTACTCGAGCTTCAACCGTCACCAACTAATCCATTAACTGGATGATGAGATTTTCATGGGTATTAATGATGGTATTGTTATCATTCAGTTAATTTTCCCTTTATTGAATTTATAGATCGGCCACCTTGAATTTTCTGGTGCCATCATATTTATCCTGGTAGAAAAAACACCAAATTCATGACATTATACATGCAATCACTTGGAAAGGTATTCACTGAACAAAACATGGAGGGCATTGTGTCCACCCCAATATTCCCCATGTTTCATAGTTAGAAGTGGAGATATCCTATATGAACCAAAATATGTGGCTCATGTTGAGTCACTAAGGTTTTACTTATGACTTTTCTGTTCCTTCATACATGGGGGAGATTGTTAAGTCATTAAGGTTTCCTTATGACTTTACCATTTCACATGTTTTGAAAATAACAAACACCTTATCTCAAGGCAAATTTCTTTTTTACCCTTATTTTACTTCTTTAAGGAAAATTTCCATTCCCAAGGAAATTTATCCTTACCTTGTTTTCATTATTCAATAAAATACTTCTAAGTGTAAAATTAAGTTTGAGACCAAAAGCTTGGAATCCTATAAATACTTAAATATGAAGCATTCAGTTTTAGAATCCGAATTCTCAGAATTCTGATTATGAATTCCAGTTACAAACTCTTATGAAGTTCTGACTCTGAATTCTAATTACGAATTCTGGATATGAACTTTCCAAGTCCTGATTCCGAATTCTAATTATGAATTCTGGACACGAACTTTCCATGTTCTAACTTTGAATTCTAATTACAAATTCTAGACATGATCTTTCCAAGTTCTGACTCCAAATTCTAAATAAGAATTCTAGTTAAGAACATTTTGAGTTCTGACTCTGAATTTTAATTACGAATTCTGGTTACAAACTTTCTCAGTTATAACTATGAATTTTGATTATGAATTCTGGTTACAAACTTTCTAAGTTCTAAATCTTAATTCTTTTTACAAATTCTGATTATGAATTTTCATTAGGAATTTTGACTCTGAACTTTGTTAGTTCTGGTTCCAAAATATTGTGAATTCACACTCCAAATTTCCCTAAAATTAAGACTCTGGAATTCTATAGAACTCAGGTTCCGAATTTATATAAAATAGACTCCAAATATCCTTGTATTGTAGACTCTGAATTCAATTTTGGTTTGAATCCGAAATTTCATATTTTCTTACATTCCGAATATTTTATTTAATTTTGTAACCATATTTTACTTATACTTTATTTCTTATAAAATGATGTTGTGCATTCAGTTATTTACTAACCGTTGTTTGAGTTACACATGTACAGGTCCCTATGAAATTCAAGGAAGAATATAACCGTTGGAGGAGGGAGCTGACCGTTGAAGCCATGCCTATAAATAAGATCTCATTTGAAAGAGTTCTATACTGTTTGATGACTCTAGAGATTACATGTTGTCGAAGTGATTTCTAGAGAGATACTTTCATTGCTTTGTGCATTCTGAACTTCCTTTTATGTTTTACTTTGTGCGACTCCGAATGTTTCTGAGTACATTCGGAGGATTCTAGGGATAGGAAGACAGAGGTGCCGAATACCTTGATGTTAAGGGCTTCCCTACTGAGGAAGACAAAGGTTCCAACTACCTTGAAGTTGAGGGATTGCGGGGATAGCAAGACAACCTATGAACTTTATATCAAAGGCTTACCTTGGTGTGGGTAAGACATACTTTCTTGAAAGTATAAATCAAGGGATCTTTATCCAAGGTTGTTTGATAACCTTATCTTTGGGTTAAAAGATTTATCTTGTTACTTGTTTTGTTACAAGTTTTCCACTGCATTTGTATTGACTAAGGAAAGTATAACTATCTTATACTTTGTTATACTTGTACTCTTATTTAGTTATATTTTGTATGCTTTAAGGTAGAATATTAATTATTTTAAACTTTCATTAAGTTTCATTTCAGGAATCACTTTTCCGGAATTGCTTTCTTGGAATAACATTTCCTAATTCAAGCAAGTTTTATTGATCTAAGAGTTTTTATGAATTACTTTTTTTAACCTTGTTAAACATAACCATCTTTAAATTTTCAAAGGAATTTTTAAAGTATATAATTTACCGCCTCTTGTATTTTGAGCATCATTAGATACTCCAAATAATACCTCTATTATTTCGATCGTACATTTGGTGTTATAGAATATATCATACTCAGACATACCATCTCAACAATTGGTATCAGAGGAAAGGTTCAATATGAATTAATCTCATGATTAGATTCATTAGAGAATGCTTCTTCTTCTTCTGTTTTTTTTTCAGAATCATATTTTTCGGAATTTTATAGTTCAGATTCATCTTTGCTTAGAGATACTCTGATTTTTTTTCTTTCTTAGGAATATTTTCCTTTTTTAAAATATTTTTCTTTTAACAAGTTTTTGTGGAAATAATTTTATTTAATATGGCAGGAATCAATGTTGGTTCCATAGACAATCTCAATCCCACATGCCAACCTATCTTTGATGAAAATGATTATGAATATTGGAGAGATCGAATGAAGACATTCATTATCAATACTGGTCTCGATTATTTTTTTATTCTTACTGGTGGATACAAGAACCCTAAAATCGAAGTTAGTACATTTACCAATCAAGAAAAGCCTGAATATCAACTAAATTATAAGGTAATAAATACTTTACATTGCTCCATGACCGGAAATATATATAGCCAAATTTGATTTTGTGAAGCCGCAAAAAATATATGGAAGAAACTTGAAGTTACACATTTTGGTACTTCTAAAGTTATAAAGACAAGAAGTGCTATGTTGAGAGCTGAATACCATGGCTTTAACTTTCCTTATAGAGAACCCATATGTAAAGTACAACAAATATTCATGAATATTGTGAATATTTTACAATTAATGGGTGAGAAAGGATTAGATGATGAAGCTCTTGTTGATAAGATCATAGACATCAGGCCCAATGAGTAGGAATCCAAGAGGACTGCTATTGATGATAAGATAAAGGTTACTCAGATTACTCTTGATGAACTCTTTGGAAATCTTCTTCATAATTAATCTAGAATAAAAAGAGATGATGATAATGTAAATAAGGTGAATGGGAATGGATGGGTTGCTTTTATTACTACCTCTAATCATACGAAATGTAAGACTCCTGAGAGAGTTACCAGATCCAAATCTAAGAAAGTTGTTATCCAATATGAATCTAGTGGAAGTGAATCCTCAGAAAATGAATTAGAAAATATTGATTGAAGGACGAACAAGATATCTGGACAGAGGAAATTTAAATCCAGATACAAGAAGAAAGAAATAAAAGATAAGAAAGATTTAGAAGTGACATGCTATGAATACAAGAGAGTTGGACACATAATACCTAATTTTCCTATGCTCAAGATAAAAGAAAGAAAGAAAAGAAAGGAAATGAATTTTGAGGAAAACCGAAAGAAGTATTAAAAGGATAAAGCTAAAAAATTCTTAAAATCTAATGACACATGGAGTGATAGTGGTGGTGACTCATCAAACGAATCCTCAGATTATGAATCTTCTGGACAAAAGAATCTTGGTCTATTAGCTAGACTACCAATTGAGAATCATTGTTTAATGGCTAAGGTACAAAATACTGAATCTATGAACAATGTTTCTTTGAATTCTAATGATAGTTGATATTATAACTATTTTGATGAAGAATCCTCTTCTGATGAAGTTAATACTTTACCTTCCTATTAAGAAGTTTCTAGGTTTACCAAACTTCTTAAGATTGAGAATTCAAAACTCCTGAAAAAATGTGATAAGGAAAAATCCAGGAATACTATTATTACTAAAGAAATATCAGATCCTTCTAAAGATCTTGATTATAAAAATGCTGATTTTGAAAGTATTTCAAAAAAAATTGAGGAAGTAAATTCTGAGAAGAATAAACTTTCTAAAGATCTAGAAAATGTAATTCCTAAGAAAATTGTTTTCGAGCATAGATCTAGTTCAAAATAAAATGTATTTGAAGACTAAGACTTGGTTATAAAAATCAAATCTGAAATATTTTCATTGAGTAAATGTTTGTCAAACTTTACCTTAGGTAAATAAAATTTTGATAAAATGTATTCACAAATCTGAACTCTAAGGAATAATTCTGGTTTTAGTTATACTGGTTCTAAACCAATTTTTAGTAACAATTATTTTGTTCCTCAAAGTGATCCATTATTCACTAAGTGTTAGTATGGTGGAAATTGGGGAAAATTCTCTCTACAAAAAACCCAATCCCTAAGATTTTATAAAGCCTATTTTTCTAAGAAGATGTGGGTGCCTAAAATTTTACTTTATGAGAATTTAGGATCGAAGAATGATTGGATTCCGAAAACCTAACTTTTTATTATTTTCAGAAAAATAGAAAAGGTACCAACAACAATATGGGTACATGGATAATGGATGCTCCCAACATATTACTGGTAACAAAAACTATTTTGAAAAGATTATCAAGAAGAAAGGAGGAAAAGTAACAATCAGAGATAATTCTCAGGGAGAAATTATTGGTATAGGTAACATCATTCTTCTTGGAAAAACCTTTATTTCAAATGTTTTATTTGTGAAGTGTCTTATGCACAACCTCATTATCATAAGACAATTATGTGATGAAGGTTATCTTGTGAATTTTAGGAATGAAAATTGCTTAGTACAAAATTTGAAGGAAGAGTTTTCTCTTTTTTCCCATAGGTAAGATAATGTATACACACTAAACCTAGAAGACCATAGTAGCCAAGATCTACCTTGTCTTTGTACAATGGAGGATCATTCTTGGTTGTGCCATAGAAGGTTAGGTCACTCTATCCTTTGGAACTTAAGAAAACTTTATAATAAAAAGATTAGTTAAGGATCCACTGGAGCTTAGATTTGATTCTTCAAAAGTTTGTGACCCTTGTCAATGTGGAATGAAACATAAATCATGTTTTAAATAAATTGGTGAATTCTGAACCCCTGGTACATTACAGTTGGTGCCTAGGGATCTTTTTGGCCCCACACAAATAGTAGGCATTGGAGGAAAATATTATGTATTTGTTTTAGTTGATGATTACACTAGATTTACATGGGTCTATTTTCTAGCAAATAAGTCTGAAGCTTTTTTTTATTTCAAAAGTTTTAGATCCAATGTTAAAAATGAGAAAAATGTTCCTTTGAAAATTATTCATAGTGATCATGGAGTAGAATTTTAAAATTATGATTTTGATTTTTTTTATAGTAGAAAAGGCATAAATCATAACTTCTCAGCACCCAGAACACCCCAACAAAATGGTGTTGTTTAAAGAAGAAATAGAATTCTTCAAGAGATAATAAGAAACATGTTGAGTGAGTATTCTATAGCCAACCAATTTTGGGCTGAAGCTGTATGTACTTCTTATTACACGATAAATCGAGTTTTGATTAGACCTTTTCTTAATAAAACTCTTTATGAGTTCTGGAATGGTAGAAAACCTAGAATTTTACTACTTCAAGGTTTTTGGTTGAAAGGTATTCATTATAAATACTAAAGATAATCTACATAAATTCACACCAAAATCTTATGAATGAATTTTCTAAGGCCATTCCACAACCTCTAAGGCTTATAGAGTTTTCAACAAAAAAACTTGTACTGTTAAAGAGATAGTACTTGTTAAATTTGAGGAAACTGATCCTTTTGTTTTTAAACAACCTCAATCTACATCTTCAGATGTGTTTTCAAAAACTGATTATCAACCTTTAATAAAAGATCCTTCTGATAAGGAAAATGTTCAAGAAGATACTTCTAAAACATTTTTCCCAAAATATTTCCTACCCTATATTGATGAACATGTTTTAGAAAAATCCAAATAAGTCATTTCAAAAGAATCATCCTAGTGATAGTATCATTGGTAATGTAAATCAACCTGTAAGGACTAGAAGTTCCTTAAGAAATGAAGTAGCACATCTAGCATTACATTCCCAATTAGAACAAAAAATCACTGATGAAGCTTTAGGTGATGATGATTGGATTAAAGCTATGCAAGATGAGCTAAATGAATTTGAAAGAAATAAATTTTGGACCTTGGTTGAAAGACCTAAGGAAACTTCTATTATTGGAGTAAAATGGGTATTAAGAAATAAGTGTGATGAAAATGGAATCATTGTAAGAAATAAAGCTAGATTATTTTCTAAAAGCTATAATCGACATGAAGGAATATACTTTGAAGCAACCTATTCTCCAGTATCCATACCTGAATCTCTTCGTATTTTACTTTCCTTTGTAGCATTTTTCAATTTCAAAATTTTTCAAATGGATGTGAAATTTTCTATCCTTAATGGTTATGTCCAAGAGAAATGTTTTTGATCAAATTCATATTTTTAAAGATACAAAACATCCTAAACATGTTTTTAGACTTACCAAATATTTGTATGGCCTTAAAAAATCCCCTCAAGATTGGTATGATACGCTTATAAGTTTTTTGCTTCAAAATAACTATGTTTAGGGAAATGTAGATCCAACCATTTTTATAAATAAAGATGAAAAAGTGTTTTTATTGTTCAAATTTATGTTGATGAAATTATATTTAGTTCAACTCATCAATCTTTATCTGATTATTTTGCGAATTTAATGAAATATGAGTTTGAAATGAGTATGATGGGTGAGTTAACATTTTTCCCTGGTTTTCAAATCACTAAAAAACTAGAAGGAATCTATATATCCCAACATAAGTATATTAATGATCTTCTTAAAAAACATGGATATGACAACACTAAAAATATAAGTACTCCCATTGGTACCTCAAACACACTTGATCTCGATGAAGCTGGGAAACCAGTAGATCAAACAACTTTTAGAGGTATGATATGAAGTTTGCTTTACTTGACATCTAGTTGTCCATACATAATTTTTTTAGTATGCTTATGTAAAAGATATCAATCCAATCCTAAGGAATCCCATTTAAAGGTAGTGAAAAGAATTTTTCTCTACTTAATGTGAACCATGGATTTAGGACTCTTCTATACTTCTGGAAATGATTTTTTTTTGAGAAGTTTTTTTCGATGTTGAGTTTGGTGGATATTGAATAGATAGAAAGAGTATATCCAGAACATGTCATTTCTTAAGAGATTCATTAGTTTCTTGGTCTTGCAAGAAGAAACACTCAGTAGCACTTTCCACTGCTGAAGCTGAATATGTAGCAGCTGGAAGTTATTGTGCTCAGGTGTTGTGGATGCAACACACACTCACAGACTATGGTATGAGTTTTACCAAAACACAAATATTATGTGATAAAACAAGTTCCATTTCCCTTAGTAAAGATCCAGCACATCACTCTCGTTCCAAACACATATATATTTGGCATCACTTTCTTAAGTATCACACAAAAAAAAAGATATCATTCTTCAATTTATCGAAATGCAAGATCAAATTTATTATATTTTCACAAAATCTTTACCCTCTAATAGATTTGAATATATTAAACAGAATTTAGGAGTGATACCCGTAATGTAATCCTCCTCAATAAATTCCTGTTGAATCAAATATCTTTACACTAATAAACTCCTTTTCATAGGGGGAGTACATTTCACTATAAGTCTTCCATATTTTTCTTAATGATGTTTTTCAAACTTTTCATATTGTAGTTTTTCAGTTTTTTTAATACAAATTTTCGGACCTGAAACTTTTATAATAGAAATTTTTCGACCTGCAATTTTCCTAATTAAGATTCTTGGACTTGAAATTTTCATAATGGAAATTTTTGGACCTGAAATTTTCGTAATGGATATTTTTGGACTTGAAATTTTCGTAGTGCTGTTTTTCGTACTGATGATTTTATTAATGAAGATTTTCGAAATGAAAAATTTTGTAATCAAGATCTGTGAACTCAATTTCTTTTTCATATTCAATTTTTTTTGGAATCCTAAGTCTTTTAAGAAGAATTTTCCACAATACGAATAATTACCCTTAAATCTGAAAGGTATGATTCTTTCATGAGTTTTCATAATAACCTTTTATTTGCTGTTAGGTTACTTTGTTTTTAAAATTTCTCGGATTCAAGTTTCCTAAAATCCGAATGATTTCCATTAAAACATTCAAAAGATCGCATTTTATCAAATTTTCCTTGCGGCTATTATCTCAACCATCAGATAAGATCTAAAGTATTCTTAGCCATTGGATTGAAACGAGAAGATGAACCGTCACTTCCACACCTATAAAAGGGTATCCCCGATTTTTGTCCCACATCGGTTTTCAAAGATTGTGCATGTCGAAGTCCTTCCCCTCTTCAAAATACCATTCCAAACTCTTCAAAAGTTCTCAAGTACGAATGTCTGCAGAAGTCCCTTCTCAAGATATGTCGTCTGTCCACCCAATTTTAGAGTGGAAAATATACAGGGAGAGGTTAGTCCATCCAAAATTCTTCAACAAGTATGACTATATTATCTCCAAGAACATCAAGCTCAATGGATCTAAAAGTGTACCCATTTCAAATACAGGACCTCAGGATGTTATCTATCCGGATTTACTCATAGAATTTTATGAATCAGTTTGTTTTTTCAAGGAAGGTGGTAGAGAAAAATTTTCCTTCAAGAGTTACGGAAAAACATATGCTTTATCTTAAACAAAGGTAGCCATCTTAGTTGGAGTTCCATATGAAGTGGAAGTCGAGTTTTTCTCCCACAAATTTCTGGATGTGAAAGGAAGTTTCATCAATGCATAGGCTATGCAAAGTCTCAAACTCACTGATGTCAAAACTACAAAAGTTTCTCACTTATCTACCAACAAAAGGATCCTAGAATTATGGGTTTAAGGTCTCATCATACCGAGAAAGGGTGACAAGGACAATCTTAATATAAGTGATATGTATATCTTAGATTTTTTGGAAAATCAAATAAAAATCAATCTGATGAAGCGTATTCTCAATACAATTTAGAATATCAAGAATGGAAATTTTAGAGCACAGATTATCATGTATCCTGCCCTACTTTCCAAAATGATAGTTCGGTGTCTTGAATCTTTCCAGATCCCTTGTATTTCTAAGCCGAGGAATTGCAAAGTAATGCTTATCAGCGATGAAACCCTCAAGAGAATGAAGTTTGGTTTCTCCAAAGAGTCAGGTGAATTTTATGATCTACCAAAGAATGAGGCAGAAGCCATTCCAAAAAATGTAGAAAAGGAAGAACTATCCAAGAAGGCTGTAAAGAAAAGGAAATTGAAGGAAGTAGAAGCTGAAGGTGAAGCCCCTAAACCTAAGGAAGCTCAATACTCACCTCAAAAACCAAAGAAACAAAAATCCTATCCAGATGAAGTTGTTTCAAAATAGAGGAAGGATAAGAAGAATCAGAAGGAAGGGGAGACACAGTTTGGCCTTGACCCTACTGAGGACAAGGCATTGAAAGAAAGAGATACTGATGAGCTTGACAAGAAAGCTAAGGAAAAGAAGCTCAAGAAGAAGTTGTCGGAGGCAGAGATTGGGCAATCTCTTTTGAAGGCTACTGAGGAAGAATCTGAGAACATTCCCGTACCGAAAACCTTCATAGTTGAACAGTTTGCTAAGACTCTGGGAAAGAGGTCTATGTCTCTAGAAAAATCCCAAAAAAAGGATGTTGAAAAGGAAGTTGTGAAAGAAGTTTAGGAAGCCCAAATCACTAATGATACAACTGATTTGATAAATCATGTAGAAGACTTTCATGAGTAGGAAAGTGATTCTGAAAAGTTGTTAATCCAGACTTCTCAAGCCAGATCCTCGACACTTGCTACCCTTGGAGTTAATAAGAAGGGTGAAGAAGATGAAGTAAACAAGTTGTCTAAAGAAGAGAGTCATAATCATTACTTTATTTATCCTAAAGAAGTTGAGGATAGAGTTGAGAAGGAAAAGTTTGATGAAGATATGATTATACAGTTGTCTGAAAGTGAGCATGAATCTCTTGATGAAGTAGCCATTCCAAGAATCAGTAATGGAAAACAAATGGTTGTTGGTACCCAAACAAAGGAAATTCTAAGGAAGAAGGAAGCTTTTGTAACTTCTAAGAGAAAGTTGGTTGAGCTATAGGAAGAACCATCACTGAGTAAAGTGTCATATTCAGAATCATCATCTTTGGGACATGATTTTGTCATCCAATCCATGAAGAAGCTAGTTGATACCATTCTGATCATTCCATCAATTGAATCTAGATGCCAGATGCTTCAACATAGCATGAATCGAAATACAGACTCTGCATCCATGTTGATGTAGAGGTGTGTAAAGGTTGAGGCTGAACACAATAATTTCCTGATCAACTATGAAGCCCATAGGAAATCATTCATGAAAATGACCAGCTGGTCGAAGAATATTGTTGAAGATTTTAGAGAGATTGATCAATTCCAAAAATATTTCAAGGATGCTTTTGATACTGATGATTCCAAAACCAAGGATCATACAAATAACTTTGAGGAAATGCCAAATCTTGAGAAGAATTCCCAGATTCAGGATGTCGAAGATCTGAACGGGAAGTTGAATTTTATTGTCCAAAGCTGGAAAACAGAAAGGGATATTTTTATCGAGATTTAAGAAAAGTTAGTAGAGCAAGATGAATTGATGAAGGCTCATGCAGAGGCTATCAAGGCTCAAGAAGACCAGATCAATGAATTAGAAAAGAAAGCAGAGGAAGATTACAAAGTTTTGAAAAAGCTGAAAACCATTGTAAAGAAGCTGATACCCAAGGAAAAAGAACCAAAATAGAACTAATTCCGATCTTTTTTGTATATGTTTTTCCCTGTATAAATTCTCCCAATCATAATGAAATCGTCGTTGCTTATTTTTAGTGGATTTTTGTACTAATATTTCAAGTACCATATCTCTTTTCCATTCCCTAAATTTCTTTTTGAAAATCACAAAGGGGGAGAAGGAAAAATAATTTCAAGTAAAGAAGAAATATCCCTAAGTAAGGGGGAACTTATCAAAGGAGGAGTTCTCATTACAAATATTTCCATACTCAATGAAATTTCTCATTCCGGAAATCTAGAATATGATCCTTAGAGTTACAAAGCCTAAGGGGGGGGGGGGTTAGTCGTATAAGATTTATTTCAAAGTCTATATTTTTTTTCTAAGTCCTTATATTCTTTTTCGTAAGGATATTTTTGCTTTCCAAAAAGGAGGAGATTGTTGAGTCAATAAGGTTTTATTTATGACTTTTCCATTAATTCATACATGGGGGAGATTATTAATTCATTAAGGTTTCTTTATGACTTAAATATTTCTATTATTTTGAAAATCAAAAACAACTTATCTCAAGGAAAATTTCTTTTTACCCTTGTTTTACTTCTTTAATGAAAATTTCCTTCCCCAAAAAGATTTATCCTTACCATGTTTTCATTATTCTATCAAATTTTTCTAAGTGTAAAATTCAGTTTGAGACCAAAACCTTGGAAACCTATAAATACTTTGATATGAAATATTCTGTTTAGAATCCAAATTCTCAGAATTCTAATTATGAATTCTGGTTACGAACTCTTATGACGTTACGACTCCGAATTCTAATTACGAATTCTGGATACAAACATTCCATGTTCTGAATCTGAATTCTAATTACAAATTCTGGACACGAACTTTCCAAGTTCTGACTCTGAATTCTAATTAGGAATTATGGACACGAACTTTCCATGTTCTGACTCCAAATTTAAATTGCGAATTATCGTTACGAACTTTCTGAGTTCTGACTCCAAATTTTAATTACGAATTCTGGTTACGAAATTTCTAATTTTTGACTCTGAATTGTGATTATGAATTCTGGTTACGAACATTCTGAGTTTTGACTCTGAAATCTGATTACGAATTTTAATTATGAATTCTGACTCTGAACCTTTTCAGTTATGGTTCCAAATTCTTTTGAATCCAAACTCCAAATTTCCATGAAATTCAGACATCAGAATTCTATAGAATTCGGGTTCTGAATTCCTATAAAACAGAATCCTAATATCCTTGTATTGTATAATATGAATTTAATTTTGGTTAGACTCTGAACATTCATATTCTCTTACATTCCGAATATTGGATTTTAGTTATGTAACCATATTTTACTTATAATTTATTTATTATAATATGATGTCGTGCATTTAGTTATTGACTAACCGTTGTTTGAGTGACATGTGTAAAGGTCCCTCCGAAATTCAAGGAAGAATATGACCGTTGGAGGAGGGAGTCAACCGTTGAAGCCATGACTATAAATAGGAGCTCATTTGAAAGAGTTATATACTATTGGATGACTCTAGAGATTACATGATGTCGAAGTGATTTTCTAGAGAGGGACTTTCATTGATTTGTGCGTACTGAACTTATTGTTTAGTTTTTCTTTGTGCGACTCTGAATGTTGCTGAGTACATTCGAGGTCTTCTGAGGATATGAAGACAAAGGTGCCGACAACCTTGAAGTTGATAGATTCCTTACTGAGGAAGACAGAGGTTCCAACTACCCTGAAGTTGAGGGCTTGCAGGGATAGCAAGACAGACTCCGATCTTCGTATTGAGGGATTACCTTGGTGTGGGTAAGATAGACTTTCTTGAAAGTATAAATCAAGGGACCTTTATCCAAGGTTGTTGGATACCCTTCTCTTTGGGTTAAAATATTTATCTTGTTACTTGATTTGTTACATGTTTTCTGCTGCATTTGTATAGCGACCCAGCCTTTTCTTACATTACTATGACATCATTTCAAAGATAAAAAACATAATAGTATTACACATAGAGGATCCAAAGGTTTAGTTTCTTAGGAAAACATGGACCATACACAACAAATACACCATCAACCATAAACATTTATTTAATTTCTTCTTCACTAGCTTCTTAGTGGCACTTTATCTCTCCTTAGTACATGTATCCACCTAAGGATATACATAAAAAGGAGTGAGCTAGAAGACTAGTAAGAGGATATATAATAACAATATATCATGGGGCGAGCATAATCATAACATAGGAAAAAGATCATGAACATGAGAGGAGCATAAATAAAAGACTTGAAATGTGGAAATGCATAAAAATGAATCATCATGTCTTACTGGTTAACTACCACACATACATGTGAACCAAGCTAGAATCTTATTAACACATAATTTCACATTTAATCATGATATGCATCTCTTTACCCAATGCATTGGATCTCTATATAATTCTGGGCCCACCCATCACATTTAAACATTCATATTGCGCTATATAATTCCGGGCGCACCCGTCACATCATAACATTATCATTTATTATGCATGCCACAATGAACATATAACATAAATGAACATAACTAACCCATGAAAAGGAATGGTTTTCATCTAATAAGAACACATTCATAAACATTGGGTTCCCAAAATAAATAGGGAACAACATACTTGATACAAGAACCATCAACCTTGAATGAGAGGTAAGAGTTGATTTCTTAAGAGAAGAGTTCTTTAGGAAAACCTTTGGATTGACATAAAATTCATTAGAAAAAATGTATATCCCAGAAAAGGTAATAAAATGATGAAAAAATTATCTTTAAGGAGTGACCATATCAAAAATGGAGTGAAAGAGGTAGAAACCGAAGGATAAAAGTTGGGTTCGAGAATTTTCCCTTACCTGGCACCCAAATGCTTTTTTCTCTTTAATGTCCTGTATAATAAAATTATATTCATTAATTAGAAATATAGAACCATGTGTACATTAATAGGGTTAATTATGGTTTCATTATGTCATATTATGTTCCTTTGGATGACTTATGGTGTTTAAAAACATTGTTCGGGAATGTTCGTTTTTATGGTTTTCTTGGGTGGTTCACTTGTATTCTTAAATTGATGTTTGGGTAGAACATGAGTAAACATACAGAAATGATATTACATGTTATTAGTGATATTACAGGAGCTTGAATTATTTTATAATGAATTATAGTAGATCCATGTGGGTGAATCATTAGATAATAATTAAATGATGATTATTTGGGTTAATTTGAGCAGTTTTTTGGATCACAACGAACTTGTTTTAACTTTTCACTTAGTAATATGGCCATAGATTATTTCCAGAACTTAAAATAGAACATGATACATATAATATTTTCTAGTTCAACCATAAAAATGGTTTCACGACCATATCTGAAGGTAGAAATGGAAGAAGAGAGCATATCATTTTTGAAGGTGATAAATTAACACCTCATGAACAACGTTCTCTTTAATAAAATAAAAATGAAGAGGGAAATGGTGTCGGGTGATATAATATCCCATTAGAATCCTAAAATTACAGTATATGTATAATATTGTAGTTAAAAAACAATTTGGATGAATATAGGTGGGTAGAGATCAAGAAAGGAACTTGAACTTGAAAGGAAATTAAAGGAGGAGAGGGAGGGAAATTACCTATTGAATCCTTCACTCGAGAACCTCCTTAAGGGGCTTAGCTTGGTCTTTTACTGAGACCAGAAGCTCTTGGACGTGGGGGAGGGTCTAGGAGATATTATTGGGGAGATCTTAGACAATGTTTTAAACTTTATAGGTGTTGTTTGGAAAGAGGAGTGGGAGAGATTATTTATACATGAGGAGGGAGGTGGTTTTAGCATAAAATATTAAATAAAATAATATATCAAGAGTTAGACTTGTAATAGTAGTTTTTTGACATACTAAATCATATATTAATATAATATAATTTATTTTAGGCTTTAATACTTCTTTATAATTCGAATTAATTAACTTATTAAAAGGAAAGTGAAAGAAAGAGAAAAAGATACTTTAAGAAATCACCTTTTGACTTTAGGCTTTGGAATGTTCTTTTTAGGTTTGAGAATTGGATTTATTGTATTTTAAGGAACCATTTATGAGATTTAAAATAATTTGGCCGAATATAAAGTTATAGAATGTTTATTTCATCATTACATCATTAATGATGCAATTTAGTATACACCGATATTGCGAAAAACTGTATTTTTTTACTATTCACCCGAAAATTGAAGTATCTCAGGAAAAACCCAAAACTTTACCCATACAATTTTTCAACGTGTAGAATCCAAAAATGAAGTCCATTTTTTAAAAATAATTTTTTAAATATTATTATATCAATATTTAATTAAAATAATAGTTTACTTAAAAAACAGTTTTTAAATGTTAAAAGTGCTTTCAAAAATTATGCAAGGTCTTATAAAATTATCTAAAAAATATGAGACATTGATTCAATAATTTATGAATATATTATATGGAAATAATTAATCTTTTAAATTAAATAATTAATTATAATTAATTATTTATGACTTAGAAAATACCAAAACGTTTACTAAGGTCAAATTGCCACTTTCTAAGATGACTAAATTTTATTTAATTATCTATAGGTAATGTTACTCTTATATTGGATGGTTTACTATTCATAAGTTTCATATTACTATTCATAAGGGTATGTTACTATTCATAAGGGTAGGACAGTATTCACCAAAAATTATTTTTGTTTTATTAGACTCCAAAAATCATCTTGAACACAACCGTGTATGTCAAATTTTCAAAATTCCTAACACAGAAGTGACCAACTTATATTTAATGGTCACTTATCACTTAGTAGTTCATTATGTTGTAATTTCTTGTAAATTTATGACATATTTATAAGAAGGGAATTTTTATTGAAAACTTTGGGTCGTTACATTCTTCCCCCCTTTAGAAATTTCATCCCAAAACTTTCACTTTACACAAATAGGTGAGGGCACTTCTCCTTCATTGCCTCTTTTGGTTCCCAAACACTTTGACAAGATGGTTTATCTTGTTGCGTAGAACCTTATCTATCCGATCTAGAATCTTTACTGGCTGCTCCTCATAAGAGAGATCATCTTCCCGCTGCAGCACATTTGAGTTTAGTACATGTGAGGGGTCTCGTATGTACTTCATTAGTAGTGATACATGAAACACATCATGAACTTGAGCCATATTTGGTGGAAGTCCTAGATGATAGGCCACGACTCCTATGCAGTCAAGGATCTCCAAGGGGCCAATATACCTTGGGTTCAGCTTCCCTTTCTTCCTGAATCACATGACTCTCTTCCATGGAGATATTCAAAGGAAGACATTATCTCCAACGTCGAACTCCAAGTCCCTTCGACGGTTGTTAGCATAGCTCTTTTGCCGACTTTGAGTAGCTTTGATGTGTTTCTGGATGACTTGAACCTTCTCTGTCATTTCATGAACAAGATCAGGTCCAAGTAGCTTCCTTTCTCCAACTTCATTTCAACAGGTTGGAGTTCAACATCGCTTCCCATAAAGAGCTTCATATGGAGCCATCTAAATACTCGATTGGAAGCTATTTTTGTATGAGAACTCAACTAATGGGAGATCCTGATCCCAAACACCTTTGAATTCAAGAGAGAAAGATATTAGAATATATTCAAGCGTCTGAATAGTCCTTTCAGACTGAACATGCCGTGCTGAAATTTAATTCGGCACTCAAAGCCTATTGAAGTCTTCTCCAGAATTTAGATGTGAACCTTGGATCAGAGTTAGAGACTATTGAGAGTGGAACACCGTGTCGTCTCACCACTTCCTTCACATATATCTTTGCAAGTTTTTCAAGTGAGAGGTCTTCCCGAATAGCAATAAAATGGGCAGTCTTGGTGAGTCGATCAACCACAACCCATATCACATTATTTCCCTTTGATGTCTTTAGGAGACCTGTGACAAAGTCCATAGTAACATTTTCCCATTTCCACATGGGTATAGGCAATGGATGCATCATACCCTTGGACCTTTGTCACTGAGATTTAACTTGCTGACATACCAAGCACCTTGATATATATTCCGCAATCTCCTTCTTTAGGTTCTCCCACCAGAAGTGTTCTCGAAGATCACGATACATCTTGGTACTCCCAGGATGGATAGAGAATGTTGAGCTATGTGCATTATCCAATTGATCCTTCTTTATCCCGGGTGATGAAGGTACACAAAGCTGTGTTCCAAACCGATTCACACCATCATTGCCAATATGGAACTCTTGCAGCTTGCCTTTCTTTACTGGATTCACCCTCTTTTGTATCTCTACATCATCCCTTTGTGCTTCCTTAATCTTCTCTTTGATGGATGGTTGCGCAATCATTTGGGTATGGTAGGATGTATCCCCCACCCTTATGATTTCCAAATCCATTCTTTGCATAACCAAGAAGATAGGGTCTTTCTCAATCTGTAACATGGATAGAGCAGCATGTTATTTTCCACTTAGAGAGTCAACTACATTGTTCACCTTTCCAGGTTGATAGTGAATAGAGAAATCGTAATCCTTGACTAGATCTAACCACCTCCTTTGACGCTTTTTGAGGTCCTTTTGTGTGAATATATACATTATGCTCTTGTGGTCGGTGTATATGTCACACTTCTCGCCATAATGGTAGTACCACTAGATTTTCAAGGCAAAAATCACGGCTTCCAGCTCTAGATCATGCGTCAGGTTGTTTTGCTCATGGATCTTCAACTATCATGAGGTGTAGGCTATCACATTATCATTTTGCATGAGTACCCAACCCAAGAATTTCTTTTAAGAATCACTGTATAGCACAAAACTTTCTCCACTTTTTGGTTGTGTGAGTACAGGTGTAGTGATCAACCTTCTCTTTAGCTCCTTGAAGCTTCCCTCACATTCTTCCGTCCAGACATATTTACCCGTTTTCTTGTTAACTTAGTTAGCGGGATTGACAGTCATGAGAAGTTTCTCACAAAACATCGGTAGTACCTAGCTAATCCAATAAAACTACGGATTTCTATGACACTAGAGGGCCTGGGCCATTCCTCAATCAACTTTTCCTTTGAAGGATCCACAGAAAATCCCTCACTTGTGATCACATGTCCCAATAACATGACTTGATTCATCCAAAACTCACACTTGCTGAACTTGGCGTAAAACTTCTCCTTTCTCAATGTTGCCAACACAAGTCTTAGATGTTCTTCATGTTCCTCCTTGATCTTGGAGTATATGAGAATATCATCGATAAAAACTACCACAAATTTGTCGAGGTAATGTCTAAAGACTCTATTCATCAAATCCATGAAGATTTTAGGGGAATTAGTAAGTCCAAATGGAATCACTAAAAAATTATAGTGCCTATACCATGTACGAAAGGCAGTCGCCTGAATATCTTCCTTCTTCACCTTTACCTGATGATATCTAGAACGAAGATCCACCTTTGAGAAGTATTGAGCTCCTATTAACTGGTCGAACAAGTCATCAATCCTTGGGAGAGGATACTTGTTCTTTATGGTGAT
This sequence comes from Viscum album, assembly GCA_963277665.1. Classification (NCBI taxonomy): domain Eukaryota; kingdom Viridiplantae; phylum Streptophyta; class Magnoliopsida; order Santalales; family Viscaceae; genus Viscum; species Viscum album. Next base: position 1,343,489,792 of record OY728161.1, read on the forward strand.
CTTGTTGAGCTCCTGATAATCGATACACAGCCGCATTGTTCCATCCTTCTTCTTCACAAAGAGCACTGGTGCACCCCAAGGTGATGCACTAGGGCGTATGAACCCTTTTTCCAAATGCTCTTGCAGCTGCTTCTTCATCTCCTCCAGTTCGATAGGATCCATCCTATAGGGGCACTTCGAGATAGGAGTAACTTCGTGTATGAGTTTAATTAAAAACTCTACCTCATGATCTGGGGGAATTCTGGGTAACTCTTTGAGAAATACATCGCCATATTCCCTCAAGATGGGAATTTTCTAAAGGTTGGAACTTTCTTTTGACTCAACCATTTGGGTGAGGTATGCTTCTTCATAGGGAATCAACACCCATACCATTGAAGGATTTTTTCAAAGGATATTCCTGATCTTACATTCATTTGTAGAGGAAAACGGTATGGTTCTGAATATGAAAAGATATTTCCTTTTCCTGACAGTTGATATGTGCTCTATATAACGAGATCTAGTCCGTTCCCATTATAGCGTCGAATTCCACCAAGGGAAGTATTACGAGATTTTCTGGAAGAATCTTCCCACATACGTCAATAAAAGAAGATTCAAACACTTGTGTTGCAATGATTTCACCACTTAGTGTTTTTATAGATATCTCTAATTCAAGGTTTCATGGATTCAATTCTATAGTTCTAGAAAACTTGTAAGATATAAAGGAATGTGTAAAACCAGAATCAAATAAGACTTTTTCCATTCTTGAGTGAATAGGAAGTGTACCTTGTACGAATTTATTATCATGCTCCTCCTCCACAGTAGTGATGGAATAAGCCTTCCCTTGTTCCTTTGGATTTGCTGGTTGCTGACGTTGATTACCCTTGAGAACTCGAGGTTTAGTGCACTGGTTTGCATAGTGCCCTAGCTCCTTACAGTTGTATCATTGAGCCATGAGTGGTTCTCTCCTTTCATCATCTACTTTCTCTTTCATTTTTTTGTATTTTCTACACTCTTTATCATGGTGTCCTTATTTCCCACACTTGACACATTTCCATGTCCCTTTGCGGCAGTTCCCATGGTGCAACTTCCCACATTTTTGGTATGTGGGTCGTTGAGTTTTCTTCCCAATTTTATCATTAGATCCACCATCTTGAAACTCCATCTCTCATTTCTAATGCCCATAGCCATGGGACCATTCTCCAAACTCAATCTCCACTTTGAGTGCACACCGAAAAAATTCTTCATAACTCTCAAAGTCTCAAATTGCAAGAGCCTTTTGAAGGTGTCGTTTTAATCCACTAAAGAATCTATCAGTTTTTCTATCATTACTGATAACAAAACCCGAAGCATACATTGAGAGCCTTATGAAATTCGCTTCGTAGGTTGTGACAGATTCTCCTTATTTTTTCTTGAGCTTTATGAATTCTCTCTCCATTTTCCTGCGAAGAGTTCTTGGGAAATACATGTTAGAAAACATTATCTTAAAGTCTTCTCATTCCATCTCTTAGATTTCCTCCCTTGGTTTGGTGTTCTTAATCAACGCCCACCATTGATCAGCTTCTGCATCTAGACGATAAACGGCTAGAGTCACCTTCTCCGTCTCAGAACAGTTAAGTACAGAAAAGATCATCTCCATGGAGTTGACCCACTTTTCCACAACTAGTGGATCAGAAGATCCACAAAACGTTGGTGGTCGTTGCCACATAAAACATTCGATAGCCAGTTTCTCCCTCTTTGGTTAAGGAGAAAGTTCCCCATTATTATGGTTATTATTCATAACCTTAGATAATTGGGTAATAATCTCCATGAAGTTTTGAACTCCACCTCACAAATCATTGGGGATGTATTTCAAGAAATCGTTGCATTGGCCCTCACATGATTTGTTGGCCTGATTTCTCCTGGTTCCCACCATTTTCTAAAATAGAAAAGGTTGGAACAAAACATAAGTAAACAAGTCATGAATAACTTATGAATTTAATCAATTATACAGAAAACATAACATATGGGATCCCTAGGTAAATATTCTTGTGTTCATATTTTTACTTAGTCTCATACTAGAGGTTTTCTCTAGTGTTCACTAATTCTAATTCCCAAATTAACTAACCCTTTCCTCTGATACCAACAATAGTGACCCAAAATTTTATTACATTACTATTACATCATTTCAAAGATAAAAAACATAATAGTATTACACATAGAGGATCCAAAGGTTTAGTTTCATGGTAAAACTAGGACCATACCTAACAAATACAACATCAACTATAAACATTTATTTAATTTCTTCTTCACTAGCTTCTTAGTTGCACTTTTCCTCTCCTTAGTACATGTATCCACCTGAGGATATACATCAAAAGGGGTGAGCTAGAATCCAAGTAAGAGGATAGATAAGAACAATATATCATGGAGTGAGCATAATCATAACATAGGCAAAAGATCATGAACATGAGAGGAGCATAATTAAAAGACTTGAAATATGGCAATGCATAAAAACGAATCATCATGTCTTAGTGGTTAACTACCAAACATACTTGTGAACCAAGATAAAATCTTCTTCACACATAATTTTAAATTTAATAATGAGATTAATCACTTTATCCAATGCATTGGTGCTATAAATAATTCTGGGCGCTCTCGTCACATTTAAACATTCATATTGCGCTATATAATTTCAGGCGCACCCGTCACATCATAACATTATCATTTATCAGGCATGCCACAATGAACATATAACATAAATTAACATAACTAACCCATGAAAATGAATGGTTTTCATCTCATAATAACACATTTATAAACATTGGGTTACCAAAAGAAACAGGGAACAATAAACTTGATACAAGAACCATCAACCTTAAATGAGAGGTAAGAGCTGAGTTCTTAAGAGAAGAGTTCTTTCAGAAAATACCTGGATTGACATAAACATCATTATAAAACATGTATATCCCATAAAAGTTAAGACAATGATGAAAAAATGATATTTAAGGAGTGACTATATAAAAAATGTAGTGAAAGAGTTAGAACCCGAAGGATGAATGTTGGGTTCGAGAATTTCCCCTTACCTTGCACCCGAATGCTTCCTTCTCTTTAATGTCCTGTATAATGACATTATATTCATTAATTAGAAATCCAGAACCATGTGTAAATTAATATGGTTCATTGTGGTTTCATTATGTCATATTATGTTCCTTTGGATGACTTATGGATTTTAAAAACATTGTCCGAGGATGTCCGTTTTTATGGTTTTTCTTAGGTGGTTAACTTGTATTTTTAAATTGATGTTTTGGTAGAACATGAGTAAACATCCAAAAATTAAATTACATGTTATTAGTGATAATACAGGAGGTTTAATGATTTTATAATTAATTACATTAGATCCATGTGGGTGAATCATTAGATAAGAATTAAATGATGATTATTTGGGTTAATTTGAGCGGTTTTTTGGACCACAACGAACTTGTTTTAACCTTTCACTTAGTAATATGGCCATAGGTTATTTACAGAACTTAAAATACAACATAATACATATACAATATTATGGTGCAACCATAAAAATGGTTTCATGACCAGATCTGAAGGTATAAATGGAAGAAGAGAGCATGTCGTTTTTGAAGGTGATAAATTAACACCTCATGAACAACGTTCTCTTTAATAACATAAAAAAGAAGAGGGAAAGGGTTTCAGGTGATATAATATCCCATTATAATCATAAAATTACAGTATATGTATAATAATGGAGTTACAATACAATTTGGATGAATATATGTGGGGAGAGATCAAGAAAGGAACTTGAACTTGAAAGGAAATTAAAGGAGAAGAGGGAGGTAAATTACCTCTTGAATCCTTCACTTGAGAACCACCTTAGGGCCTCATCTTGGTCTTTTAATGAGAAAAAAAGCTCTTAGATGTGGGGGAGGGTCTAGGGGAGATTATTGGGTAGAGATTAGACAATTCATGAAGGTTGAGAGGTGTGTTTTGGCAAGAGGAGGGGGAGGGCGTATTTATACATGAGGAGGGAGGTGTTTTTAGTATAAAATATTAAATAAAATAATATATCAAGAGTTAGACTTGTAATAGTAGTTTTTTGACATACTAAATCATATATTAATATAATATAATTCTTTTTAGGCTTTAATTATTCTTTATAATTATAATTCAATAATTTTTTAAAAGGAAAGTGAAAGAAAGAGAAAAAGATACTTTAAGAAATCAGCTTTTGTCTTTAGGCTTTGGAAAGTTATTTTTAGGTTTGAGAATTGGATTTATTGTATTTTAAGGAACCATTTATGAGATTTAATATAATTTGGCCGAATCTAAAGTTCTAGAATGTTTATGTTATCATTACATCATTAATTATGCAATTTAGTATACACCGATTATGCGAAAAACTGTATTTTTTACTCTTATATTGGATGGTTTACTATTCATAAGGGTCATATTACTATTCATAAGGGTATGTTACTATTCATAAGGGCAGGTCACTATTAACCAAAAATTATTTTTGTTTCATTAGACTGCAAAAATCATCCTGAACACAACCGTGTATGTCAAATTTTCAAAATTCCTAACACAGAAGTGACCAAATTATATTCAATGGTCACTTATCACTTAGTAGTTCAGTATGTTGTGATTTTATGTTAATTTATGACATATTTATAAGAATTGAATTTCCATTGAAAAAGTTTTGGTCGTTAAAATTTGTATTTACTGAGGAAAGTATAACTATATTAAAATTCCTTATACTTGTACTTTGATTTAGTTAGATTATATACACTTTAAGGTAGAATCTTCATTATTCTAAAATTTCATTATGTTTCATTTCCGGAATCACTTTTCAGGAATTGATTTCTCAAAATAATATTTCCTGATTCAAGAAAGGTCTATAGATGTAGTGGTTTTGTGAATTACTTTGTTTAACATTGTTAAACATACCCATCTTTAAAGTTACAAAGGAATTTTTAAAGTATACAATTCACCCCCTCTAGTATTTTTAGCATCATTAGATACTACATACAGTATCTCTATTATTTTGATCCTAAATTTGGTATTATAGAGTATATCGTACTCAGAAATACCATCTCAACAACTCTATATTGTGGGAATTAAAAATTAACATGCTTCCATACACCTTATTCTAGATGATACAATTCTCCATAAAAACATTAGACCTTGAATATTCCTATTCCATGTGCGACACTGCTGTATAGTTTGAGACATTCATGAGGAAATTAGAGATAATGTATTCCTATAGGATCATCTTAGTTGTTCTAGTGTTAGTTTGAGAGGATGGTCAACATCCATGGAATCATCATTTGAAGCATCATTTCCACTATCCTCAAACTCCACCTCTTGGAAAATTTCACCCACATCCACGGTAGGATACCCTATAAAGATTAAGGTTGGGTTATATTGAATTATGAACTCCACAAGAGTTGGCACAACTATTTTGGGAGCCACCCTGGGTTCCCCAGATATAGCTATGTGCTTGGAAGACACCCTCTTTAATAGTTTGTTTAATAGATAAATCTTGTTTTTCTGTTTAACTAGTTATTATAGATTGGGTAAACTTGGATAATATAAGTGTGAAAGACTTATAGAGGGAAACATTTTGGGTGAAATTTGGCCCAAAAGTCTCGAGAGGTAATTCCACCACCATAGGATCCTTGATACTGGTTGGGACTTGAACAACTAGCACTTGGTTCCTTAGTGCAAGATGGGTGAGATATGTAAAAGAAAAACACACAAATTAATGAAATACTCTAATTTATCTATGAATGTTTAAATAGATATAGGAAAATTGAGATTCGGTATTATCCTTAGGCATATGGATCACAATGATGTGTCACCCTAGATATTTTGGATTTTCGGTAGTAGGTGACATCATTGGAATGTTGGGGTGGAGTCCCCTATAGATGACCATGAAAAATAAGGGTTCTAAAACAACCCTTCTAACTTCTTTGTCGGATCCTCTACTCATAGAGGCATCGAGAAGAGACTACGATGTATTAACAGTAGTACTTATTGGGGTAATATCATCCCTTACAATTAGGAGGGGGGGACTAGAATAGACAAGTGAGTAATCAGACTAATCATAAATTACTAAAAAATTGATTGATCATGTCATTATCTTCAGGGCTGACCTCACTACTCTCTTTGGAAGTTTCTCAATCAGTAGCTGATCCCCAAAATTCCTCATCAATGGTGTCCTGTGTGTTTAATTTGAGGGATAAGGCCTCTTGGATTGATTATTTGGAACATGGTATCCCCTCTGGATCACCAACAAACATCACATGTACATGGTTAGTGGGAAGTTCTCTTTTCCCACATTGTTATTAAAAAACATACATATCCAACTAGTAGTGAAATATCTCATGGATGTTCACCCCGATGGTGATCCTAGAAATCCCAACCTCTTGAAGCTTGATTCCTTCCAGATTCAGCCTCTTGTATAACTAGTTTTCCATAAAAATCATCCATATTATTCCCCATTCTATCCATATCATGAGAAAGATTGATTTAGTAGTTAGATATCACTGATCCCAAATAATTTTCCTAGGTCATCCTGGGTCATGTTGTCCCCAGTTTTAGAGATCTTCACATAATCCCTCAGAAGCTTCTAAGGGAGGCCCTCCCCTTTAGAAGGAGGGAGTGAAACAAAACCTTAAGATACCCCCATTTTATCCTTTGTTGGGGACATCAAAGTTCTATTTGATCTTTGGGGAACAATTCATATGCTGGTTTGATACCTCCACCCCTCATTTTATGGCATAATTCTCTTAACTTATTGATGCATGATTGTTTATAGATATTATTCTATCTAATTTATATCATTTTTCTGAGAGAGGATGACATTGAAATAAGTGGTATGAAAAACAATGACCGTCTACATGCACTCTATTGTGAACATCCTACAAAAATGATGAAGGATACATTTATGTATTTCCTTGGGGATCCCCATGTAATTTTGATTTGTCGGAAACTATATGAATCTAAATTACCTAGAGAATCGAGACGATTTATAAAGCTCACAATAAGTGTTACCAACTATCCCAATGACCAATAGTATACCTCATAAGGTTTTCAGATACTTCAATTCTAGTAATTAACCCTCCAGATTATCCACTATCTCTCCGAATGGAGTTGAGGATGGATGAACACTGATTTTTACTTCATTTATGATAGTGTATTTTACACCAAATTCATTGATATCCATCGAACTAACCTCATCGATATTGAGGGGTGAGGGAAGAATACCTTTATTTGTGGGGATAATGGAGGGTGGTAAGTATTATCTTCCAAATTGAACTATAATCCACCGATGTAATAACTGTAATTGATTCAAACCAACTTAGGAATGAACATATAGTCATGTGGTCCAAATGGTTGTAGAGTCAGGCCATAATTAATAATCCTAGGTTTACACTATTTCTAGATGCCATTATAACCACAACTAAGTGTCCTAATACAAAGACCACATGTTTATCCCTCACTAGAAGTAGCTAACTGCTGAGGAAGGTGGCTGGAAATGAAGTGTACCAAACCACCAGCTTCCATACCTCCCTAATCTTATATCCATTCTCTTGTTAGTTCCCTTACTCCAAAATAAGCCAGTATAATCCTAGTTTCATTCTCTATTTTTCCACTAGAAATTACTTCGGCCACCCTAGAATCTTTTTAGTTAGAGTCTTTATAAATATACCCAACCATTTTTTTGAATTCAGTGTCCCAATTTAGTGGAGGTCCAACATTATTATTCCCACATCTCCATGATAGAGGTGGAAGGTGTTGGTTTATAGGGATCACTTGATGGGGAGCTCTGGCAGTATATCCTTTTGATGACATACAAGGAATTATGAAATCACTACTACCTTATATAGACTATTGTTGTGTAGTTCATCCCCATACTCCTAAAAAGTGAAACATACCTAGTATTCTCATACCCAATCATCAATAAAGTTTCTCTCGAACCAAAGGTCCCAATATTTATACCTTCCCATGTGGTTTTTCTGGATACCAGTCTAGAAAATGATCACATAACAGGAATAGAAATCCACATTCTCTAGGAGTTATCTGGTGACTATCACTGTTAGTAAACTCAAAGTGTATATAGAGATGACTTGATGCTCCCAAGCTAGGTGACCTAGAGTATTATTGTTCCTTCAAGTGATCTTTTCATGATGAGAAAACAAAAAGTGCAGTGTGCTCACTTCAATCTATAGGATATCCATGTACTCCATCATCTTAAAGTTATAGAGAGGTATAAATTTTATCACTAGATATCCTCTATAATATTCAGTAAATAATCCAAGGAGCACCCTGTTATCATAAACTAATCTTTTTTACATGAGTAATTTCTGGATTCTGTACCATTTCATCCCTCTAGTTCACGGTAGTAGTTTCAATCAAAGCTTGGTCAGTAGGGTTGTCCATTTTTCAATTATCTATGGATCCAATTCTAGGTAATGAAAGTTAGGGGTTTAGTCATGGAAATTCACCACAACGTTCAATTTTAGAGGTGGTCAGATAAAAGTTTGATTGAATTGTAGATACTGGTTCCCAAATAGTAGGAGTTGCATGAAATTCATGACAAAAATATTGGTATTTCACCCAAAGGGGATGAGTTTCATACATGATAAACATCTTAATTAACACGTAAGTAATATTACTATACAAAAAGACCCTCTCCCTATTTATGGTCACATGGAAACTGGTTTAATTGGGTACATAACAAAGTTTCATAACCCAAGATAGGAGCTACATGAACATGTAGAAATCTACCATCCGGTTCAATGTTTCCCTTAGAACCCAACCTTTTGATCCCCCTTCCACTTCTATTTTTAGGGGAGAATTTTTTGTTGTGAAAAAATTGTCTTGTACCACAAAAGTCCTATTTTGGATGACGAAAAATATTAAACCCACCTTTAATGAACATTCTTGGGCCATGGAGAAGGTTGTGAGAAAACCAGAAGTGTTTGACACATAAGAGTAGTTGTGCACAAAAGGACTTTCCTTCCCAAGGTGATGTTGGGTTCTGAGGGAACACCGAAATACTAAAATGATTCCCAAGTAATGTACATGTAAAAATAGTTCTTTTAATGTAACAATTTCACACAACCATCTAGTTTCATGAAAAATGCTTCATCGATCCCAAAGGTTATGCAGTTAATACCCAATAGAACCCATGGCATGTGCGTGCAAGGGGAGAGATTTGCGTGCAAAATTTTCATGAAACAACCAAGTTGAATGAGAATAGTGATGTAAAAATACACATTTTGTGTATTCAATCCCCAATATAAAAGGATTGGGAATCTCAAAACCCTATTCCATTCCACAATGAAGTTGTGTGACATTAATCCTAGATTTTAGCATTAAATAAAACCTTACCCAAACATCTTGAGGTGGGATCTACAGAAGATGAAGTGATACTATTTCTCATTAAAACCTCTCTTCCATGACATTAAACAACACCAGAATATCATGGAACCTAATAGGTAGAGAAAATTCATGACTAAACACCCATGGGACCTCATCTTGTCTTAGCTTTCAGACAAGAGATTCTCAAGAAAACCTTCTTAAGGTAGATCAGGTTCAAGGAATTGTAGAATCCTTAAGACAACCATGATCTAAATGGAAATACAAATTTGTGCACACCCAAGTCTATTAAGTCTAAGTTTTTTACATATGATATTTCCTATGAGTCACACAAATCTTTTTTTCAGGCAATGTAATAAATTTCCCCATAACAAATTTCTAGTCATTGAACCAAAACCGCATAAGATTTAAGTGCATCATGGTACTTAACCCTACTTGTTTCTCTTAATCATAGGTACCTTAATGCCTATTTCTACTTAGAATATGTACCTTTTGGTCGATACTCATTTTTTCTCTCCTCCATGATATTCTAAATTCCATCCTCCATCCATAGGGGAAAGAGAATTAGACATGTAAGATGCAATGATGGAATCATTGAGGGAAACAACATACCTATATCAATAGAGAGTCTTTATAAAGAACCTTAGTATCTTCTTGACATGGCCCCATCAGGGCGTAACCCCCTATCCATGACTAAGATGAAATGAACAAAACATACAAGTTCCAAATACTTGTCTCATGATGTTAAAGTGAAAGAAAAAAACCTTAACAAATGATGTCAAAATGTTGCCTCACCCTATGAAATGAACACATGATGCCCCACATAGGAGCATAATGAGATGAAACTCCCTTCCCCATAATGGGATGAAACACCCACAAAGAGAAGATTCCATATGTAGGCCACATAGTTTCCTCCATCTATCTAGGATGAAACTCAACCCTGTATAGATTTCAAGCATAATCCCCACACCATCCCTCATTGATGATCCTTATGAAACACGATCATCCTTAACAAATGACTTTAAACTTCATGAAATGATCCTATAACATGAATTAATATATGGAAAAAAATTAATTGGGTTTTGATCCCTGTTTAATTATAGGGTATGTAGGGGACCTACACAAGGTTCAATACCAACAATATCCAAGTGATCATATTCACCCTCGGGGACACACTCAACCACCAAGATGTCCCCGAAAGATATTAAAACTTCACCTAACCTATCCCAAAATGATTTTTAACCTATAACCAATCTTTTCCCACAATATGTTTAACCTGTGCCTAACCTATCCATACGATATTTTAAATCCATGGCCAACCTTTCTTCCCAAGACATAAAACCTTTTCTCAGTCTATCCTTGCATGATAATAAAACTACAACCAAAATATCCCCCAATGAAATTAAACCTGTACACATCTTTCCCCACAAGACATTAAAATTCTTCATAAGATATCAACATAAGATTTTAAAACTATACATATCATATTCCAACAAGATGTCAATCCAATGGCCATATCATACCTACAAGAAGTTAAACATGCACCCAACCTATACCCGTAATACATTAAACCTGCATCCAACCATCTCCACAAGATTTTAAACTTGTGACATGATCCAGAATCCCTACACCATACAGTATACATGGGATGCCTAAGGTAAAAAGCTAGAGTATTATTATTCCCTTAGCGTCAAATACCTCATTACAGACATGATATTCCTTGGGTTCCATACCTATGACACCTCAATTGTACTATTCAATCCAAAATAGGAAGATATTATTGGTTCCCAACATAACTAATGTCCAAGAATGCCTAAAATTCCCACTTTTACCACCTCCACTGACCAAAAGTTGCTACACTATTAAGAAAAAATAAATATAATTAACCGATGTCCAACTCAAAATGGAACTAGGAATGAGTTTCAAGAACATGAATCAAATATATGAGGGAGACTCAGAATAAAAGATGATATCCATGTAGGAATCAATGGAAGGAGGAACTGACATACCATCATCCTGTTTCATTTAAGGAGCATAGATCCCCGATTAAAATGTTGGAAGCATCCCTCATTTGTAAAGTGGAGATTCAGAGAAATTGAATGAATGTATTCAATTCTGACGCTAACGAAAGAAACATAATAAGACTTGTTGGGTATAAATATCTTATTAAATTCCTATGAACATTGATTTCATTCTAATACCCATATTCACATCTTATGCTCTCTTATTATCTTATATTGTTATGATTATTTTTCACCCTTATTAATAATTTTATCTCACACATTATTTTGTTTCAATTTCACTAGGCCTGGAAAAATATTATTATACATTATTTTCCTAGTAGGGAATCATGTGTGGAGAATATTGTTAGAGATGATGACAGATTATTAAGAAATAAAATATTATTGGTATAATGGAAAAAATGTTCATTGGATGATAAAGATATGTGTTTTATTTTTTTCTAATTATATAAAGCTCAAAATCTAAAAGGTCATTAGAATTTGAGAAAGTTAAATCCTTAATATTAAACTAAAAATTATGTGTTAGTCAAGTAAAGAGTTATTATACCTCTAAATTCAACATTTCTCTTTTCAATAAAGGTTTCTAGATCTCATTTTTGAATAGTAAAAAAACCATTGATGAATCATGAACATAAAGGAAAAGTGTAAAAAATTTGGAAAGATCTTATTTTATGTCCATGAATATTTTTCATCAAATATTGATACTCCAATGATCTTTATGATGTTAATGTTTTCCATTTTTTTGTGCCAAATTGTTCAATTTTTTTTTCTATATTTCATTGAAGTTTACCCCAAAAAATTAAAAAATATGGGATAAATTAGCGATTTTTGTTAATTCTATGGAGTCTGGAATGGAATTGTTAAATTGATAAAATGTGAGTTTTTATTTTTTTAATTCATTTTTTATCTAATTAAGAGCCATACATTAACTAAATTTAATTTTTTTGTTAAGAATTATTTAATTTTATTGTTTTATTTAATTTAATCTAGACAAGTTAGTGATTAATAAATAGAAATTGGTTTAAACTAAGAATTTAAAATAGTGGAACATCATGTTATAAGTTTAATTTATTTTTGAGATGAATTAGAAAATATTTTTATTTTCAATATCATGATTTAAATTATATATTTAAAATTTTATTTAATTATATTTTTTTATTTTTAAAGGTTTAATTAATTTAAACCTTATATAATAACAATATCCTACAAAAAAATTATATCTGTGAACTACAGGTCGTAGATAAAATTTTAAAATTGTAAAGATTACATAATAAATACTTTTTTTAGGTGCTTTTATGAAAAATATGTATCCCTTACTTCCATATAAAATTATTCGATGAGAATCTCTACTTATGTACTTTTCTTCATTCTTGAATAATCATCCTTATAGTCCCATTGAGACTCCTTTCATTCACCGCATGAATCTTCCATGAGATAAAAAATTCCATCTGTAAAATCATTCTATGAAACTTCTATTATTATATATGAAACATTGAGAATTCATCCGTGAGAATGAAAGCATCCTTCACTACATGCTTCTTTTGTGACCATGATTATATGAGTTATATGATTCTATGCCTCAGTCAACATCAACACAGAAACCCCCATATATCTATGGAAATCTTCTGTTCCATATCCTACAACACTACCATCCCATGTTTAACCATGGTAGTGACTACACATACTCTTCTGCACATCAAATCCACACTCCAGCAGAGTATGATCCACTTGTCCATAGGCTTATACTCCACTATAACCTCACTAACTGAAAACATATTGGATTATTAATCATCAATATCTATTGTATAATAGAATTAATAGTTTCCCAAACCCCTGTCTGTAACAATAATTCTGGAACTCTACCCTCATGAACCCCAATCTGGATAAATTGACCATGATATAACCATCACCAAACTAATGTATTAACTAATGCATCTCTTGTAACCTTTCACACACACCAAAAAATGATACAACCTCAGTCATTTGAACTCGATGAGTGAACCTGAATTAATGATGTCACTGAAATCTAAGACGAGTGAAGCATAGTCTGTACGATGAATACAATCCAAGCATGAATCTTTCCAAATATTAATCGAATGTTGAAATGGATTCATTTTTATACCACTTTCGTGTTTTACCTATGTAGGTGATCAAAATAACGGGGATTTGATTTCTTTTAGAAAAAAATTTCGAGTCCATGGAACTTCACACTCCATTTACATTTTGAAAGTTCACATTGTAAAAATTTACCCATGTTAACTAAAACATACCATGAAAAATGATGCAACACCACAATATAGATCACTGTATTTTATTTGACTATTGAAGATATTTATAAGATTTCATCACATGCACTTGAAAATTTGTATCATAATACTCGCTTGATATTTAATCCATAAAAACCCACTTCCTACCAGCATGGAAAAGGCCAAAGCTCCACCTTATGATTCCATAATATTCGACCACCACATATCAAAAACTCCCAAAAAATTTCATTTACACCACTCCAAGATACATTTTTTTCTACAAATAGAGAGGTATGAATTCAATCAAGATAGATGCCACATACTCAAATCAGTTCTATCGACGATGATCAAAGATTTTGATGACTAAGATTGTGAAGAAAAAAACTCAAGCTTTGAAGAGCCAATAAGATTCCATTAATAATAATTTTCAAGGGAAACTCAAATAATCTTGATGGTTAACATATTTTTGATCTCCGTTCTTTTATCTGTTTTCTAGTATAATCAAAAAATAAGATGGATAAAATAATTTTAGATTGTGATCATATTATTGAATCTTAGATATAAAAATAAAGTTAATATACATGAATGATCATCCAAGTGAGAAAATTAATTAATATTTATAGATAATGTTGAAAGTATAGAGTATTTAAATATCCACTGGTTATCACCCAATATGGTCCAATGTTCAAGATCATGCCAAAATCCATTCAAGAAGGCCCTTCCTAGTTTAAATGAGACTAAGAGTGAGTCAAAACATACATCACAAAAAGTAATAATTTGAGTATTTTTGTGAAATACTCAAAGGGAAATCCTTATTTAGTACTATTATTATCATTTTAGGGATAACTAAACAAGGGGGGGGGGGGGTTTAATAAATGTGGGATCACTTTTTCTCACTATAAAATGTTAACTTTTTTGATTGGGAATGTTAATTACTCTGTAAAAGGATCTATTTTAGACTTCACCTTCATCTAGGAAGCATGGACATAAAATAATAATGCACAATGGACACCAATGATGGTGAGAGAGGTTTTTCTCATTTAAGACTAGTCCTTAGTGTATCGGGGTTATTATCCCACACACACAGATTTATTTTTTATTATCAAATAAATAATGAGCAAGGTGATGGACTTTAACTCATATTCTAGTACCAAATAGATATAATTAATGATTATTCATATAAGCACAAGATGTAGGATTTATACTTCCCCTTATAAAGAGATCATGAATGTAACATGGGTCTACTTCTCTTGTCTCCAATTAATTTGATCAATTTCCTCTGAGTGTAGTAACCAAAATGATGCCTCAACTAAAACAATCAATGGGTTATCATAGATATTAATTAATCAAATAGACTATCTATTATTCTTCTATTGTAGTAACTGTAACACCCCATGCTTTCATGATACGCTCCTCTTTCAATAATGCAATAACATGCATTGTACGCAAATACTAGATTCTAACACATCGCGACCAATCAAAGTAGTCGTTATGAATAGTAATACACACGTTATGAAATTATATAAATTTTATATTTCATAATTTACTTAGTTTTTGTATTCGGAATATTGAAATTATACTAAGTTGAATTTTTTGTAATTTTCTGAGAACTTCCAATTTTTGATGAATAGTAAAAAATACTTAGAATGAAACTTTTTAATGAAAATAATTTGTAGTGATAAATTAAACTATTGATAGGTTTTAAAGTATAATTAGAATATATTTTTACCATTTTATCCAATGGTGGTCATTATAATTAATTTCACTTAGAAATTGGACATAAACAA
Organism: Viscum album; assembly: GCA_963277665.1. Lineage (NCBI taxonomy): Eukaryota > Viridiplantae > Streptophyta > Magnoliopsida > Santalales > Viscaceae > Viscum > Viscum album. Next base: position 1,343,505,194 of record OY728161.1, read on the forward strand.
TTGTCAATCTTTTGATATATATTGTTTCTTAAAAACACGCCATTTGTTGTGATAGCGGGAATTAATTATTAAATTAATTAATTAAACTTATATGTTCTGAATTTTTTAAAATATATATCTTTTTTGAATTAGGAATATCTAATATGTCTTCAGGTGAATTTGTGGTATTTTTCTGAAAAACATCAATTTTTGATGAATAGTGAAATCACTAAGTGGTAGTTAAAAAAACTAATTTTTCATTTAAATGAAACATTACCACCTCTGTGAATTAAATTTCAAAAATCTGACATACATGGTTCTCATTAGTAGGTAAAATTTTGTTCAATGGGATGAAAATAATTTCTCATGAATAGAAACTTTTAAGTTTTATTAATCACGATTAAAGGTAATTAGTGTAATTTAAGGTAAATATAATGTTATAATAATATGAAATTACCTTTAAACATGTCCTAACTTTATTGGATCAGCCACGGATGACCATAAAAATTCATGGGTCAACTTGGGGAACCCATGGAGCCACTTGGGAAAGAAAATGACATTAATAACTTTTTATTTAATGTAAAAATAAAATTGTCACAAACATGTGTTGTTTTACTAAAAAAATTATTACATGGGGTTATAAAAGTTATCTTTTAAACTAAAATTATCCATTGGAAAGATTAAAATATTTCCTACATTATGGTAATTTTTTTTATAATTTTTAGTCATTAAATAATTAAATTTATTTATCACACCATGATGATGCAGCGATTACCTCATTAATGAACTGTTTAAATAAAATGAAAAGATAACGTAAAATTTAAGACATACACTTGTCTAAAGCCTATTTTATGGGTGGATTTATAACCCTTATCACCTTATCCTAGAAATATATCATTGTTGGACCTTTAAAATCCGATAAGCATTTCATAATAATGTAAATTTCAGAACATTCCAAGAGTTCCCCTCCTCTCATCTTAAAAAAGGCCCCCACCACTAACACCTTATTTACACCTTAAAAGCAATTTGGTGCGGCCAAACTCTGCCAAAATACTCTCTTAACTTCCCTATCTTACTCCTAGAAGCCTCACTTTGGGCATACGTCTTCCCAAGGAAGCCTTTGGCTCAAATCAAAAAGATTTACCCGATTTTAAGGCAATGTATTCTCTTATATTCTTTTGTTTTATTTTGTTTCTCCAACCCCTTAAACCCTTTTTATTCATTTATTTTGTAACAAAACCAGTATCTTAAATATAGTAGGATTTTTTATGAGAATTATTTGATTTACACTTACACACACCTTCGTCTAATGGTTAAAGAACAAACTGTTTCTGTGGGTGGCGAATTACTGCCTCACGAAACGGCGATTGTTCAATCTTATTTTAACACCTCTCATGGTGGACATTAAGATTTAACTACATTTATATATGATATATATTATGTTTATGTTTTCCTTCTGCTTATGTATTTTTTATTTATGGAATACCTTTATGTTTTCCATTACGGGTAAACGCGATATCTTTATTTTAGGATGTGCGGACTACCGCCCCCTCAAAGTGATTTGATTCGATTAATGCCATATGTGGGACATATAATTAATGGAGTTAATGATATTATATATGATATTATACTGGAATTAGAATATACCTTTATACCATTATGATTTCATCCATTAAATAAGAAATAGAAATGAAAGTAGCGTTCATGCGTATGTATGACTTACCATCTCCATGAACGGTGCATTTCATTTCTTACCTCTAAATGATATGTAATATTATAAATTCATGTATATACTAGATATATATGTTATATATATATCTAAATCATGAATATAATTCTAGATATAATGGATATTTTACCACATGAAAAACTTATAATTATAAGAAGTTTATTTTTGACTCAAGTACCAAAGATCGACAAAACGACCGTTATTAACATAAATAATTACATAATGTTCATAACATGGTAATAAGTGATATAAAAGGAATAATGAAATTGAAAAATGTTCTTAAGCAAGTAGAAATTAACTCTAGTTTATTATTCAGGATCTTAAAGAACGATCGAGTCAAGTCAGACACAAAGTAAGGGACTTCGTCTCAATCTCCATTCATTGAGGCATATTTTGTTTTATACACAACTTTCTTTTATACAGTGTATAAATCCCTTTGACTTTTACTCAAAAGGAATATTTTTATATGAATCATTTTTACTAAACGAAAAAATGAATTTTTTGTCTTACGTATGCGGTGACAACGACTTCTCCGCCGCCGTGACCATTATTTGAGTTTCGGCTTCCTCTACAAGCCATAACTTTTTTTTAAATTAAAAAAAACCATGTTTAAATTTTATTTTATTTTGGTATTGAAAATGGTTTTGATAATGTTCTTATTATATCAATGTGTTGTATTGATATATTGTGATTGAAATGTGGAAATGTTATGTTTCCTTTATGGATGCTTTATGTGATACGATTATGTTATGGTTTATAATATGTTTAAACCTTTTAATATAAGGAATGAATTGGACTTAATAATTGATGGGTGGAGCTTGATATAGCTCCTTGATGCATCGGTAGGTCTCATGAGACAAAATAGTGTCTTTTCATAGGGTCTTGACAAAATCTTATTTGTAGTCTTGGCACGAGGCCTTGGCTACGTGGTTATGATAGTCTGACATTATGCATTCAATCATTATGAATGTGGTTATTGATATTGCATGTGATTCTTCGACTAGTAGAATATCCATGTGAATAAGTAAATGATATTATTTAATTTTAATTTTTCCATATTATGCTGAAGTTCAAGTTTAAAAGGCTTTTGTTTTAGTTATAGATTTCCTTAAATGTTTGTGTTTATTTATGAATGTTTTTGCTATATTGTTATCCTTATTGAGAATATGAGATCACTCCTTTCTATGTTTTATTTTCCTAGGATGTGAAAAAATATTTTATGACTGGCCTACAGGGATAGTCTGAAGAGGATAAGAGTGTGGACTATGGAGACTATGTTATTGTGATTTTTCACTTTATGATGTAATGTAACATTTATGAATGTATCTAGTGTTTCCAAGGCTACTAAACTAATCGTAATTTCGAGACATGATCTTTTGTGATCATGCCAATGTTACATAATAATGCACCGACTCTAGGTAACTGGGGTCGAGGCGTTACAGTTGGTATCAGAGGCAGTTTAGTATTAATCTTGAAAGCTAGATTTAGATAAACTTTGATTAGAAAACATAGCCCTAATATAGACTTTGAGGGTTAGTATAGAAGAACTTCCTAGAATTTTGGTATTATAGTGATTTTGTGAGTTTTCTGAGAAATAAATCCCTGTCTGGATACGAGCAGGTAGAAGTGGATCCGGCACAGATGTAACTAGGGGTAAAACCAAAAAACACCACTTTGAGCTAGACTCAAACGGGAACTGGTGCACGACAACGGGCCATGCTACACTCTTGGTTACGACAATCCCAGGGGATATGCTTAGGATAATTCTCATTTTCTTTACAAATCATTATGAAGGGTTTATGAGTATATACTTCCTCAAGGAAAACATCTTTATGATTATGGATTATATCTATAAACCATTCAATTTATGTTAAGTATTTTACAAGTTTGTAATTATTCATTGCAATTCATAAACTGACCTAGTTTATGCCATTATATAGAAATGGCACCCAGTAGAAGGAATGTGAACTCCAGCAATATGTATGATCCAAAGAGTAAGAAGGATCATATATTTCATGGTATTAAGCCAACATTTAGAATGGAAATAGTCTCCCATGTATTCTCAATATATGAATAAATAGTATCACGTTTTAATAAGATAAGTAAATAATTATCTGAGTCCAATGGCTTTGAAGGGAAGAAAGATAAGAAAAGGATGGAATAGAGAAAGATGGATAAAGGGAAGAGGGAAAAGAAGAATTTTACAATATGTGATAACTGTGGGAAGAAACACTTTGGAACATGCCTGAAGGTAATGTGAGTGTTTTATAAGTTTGGAGAAAAAGGACACCAAGTGCGTGACTGCAGGGGTAAGAAAAAGTTTTCAAATGTATAATGTTTCATCTGCAAGGAGTGGGGAAACTACGCAAACAAATGTCAAAATCATCAGAGTATGCCCCAAATGATGCTATTGGATAATAATAAAGTTATGATACTACCACAGACGAGGAGGAATAATTAGAGTTCTTGTTTTTTTATTAAAGAATTGTGTCATTTGAGTGTTGTATCAACGATGTACTGGTTATAATAATTATGGAGTATATATGGATTTTACTGCAGTACTATTTCATTAAGGACTTGAGATTGTGTGGAACCATGAAAAGTGACTCAATAGTAGGTTAATTTTTTGGAAAATATATAGTTGAGAGAAAGATAAACCATAATATGGTTCTGATACCGAGATATTGATTTTGGAATAATACAAGATATATTTGGATAAATTATATTGGATATTTTTGACTTCCTTGAAGCTGATTAATGAATTGTATACATTTTTGGATAGAAGGAGTATATCTAGTATTCTATAAGGAATAAGTGATCATGAATGTAATCAATAAGGATTTGTGGTAATTCATGATGTTTTGGTGTTTTAAAAGAATACATGATGAATGTATTCACATGTTATTACACGGGAAAAAGGATCTTCATTATGATTACCTTCCTTATAAAATTTGGACTGTGAGTTTGAACAGAGGTATTTTGGATAAATATAATGTTTGGAATGGATTAAGTTGAACTTTGAATAGTATTATTTAAGGTTAAAACATTTCTTATGATTATTTTTCAAATATTATAATACTATAGTTTTAGGAAAAGGACAACCTGCAGGTCGGGCGATAACCCGTCGCGTTGGACAAAGCTGCAGGAATCAAACCAACAACCATAGTGCGACATGCCATTACTACCTACCACTAGCCTACAGGAAGTCCCTGGTTATTACAAAATAGTTTTCCTAATCTAAATGGTATGCGTTAATATTTGTAACCTTCTACCATTAGGGTAAATATAATATTTTTTAATTCTATTACCTTTTCGAGTGAAAGATAGGTTTGTGGTAAAAATTTATTGAAGAATGAAAGTCTACATGTCAAGTAAGTATATTTCCTTATGTTCTTATAAAATCTAAAAAATAAATTCCTCAACTTTATGAAAGGTAATTTAAAACAAAAATGTTGTTGGTTAACTTTTCCTACTGGGGAATCGAAGACCGTTTAACCAATCACAAGTATGTGATTTTCTTGTTGTTAAATTTCTCCTAATCCTATTTTCTACAACTCTCCATCAAGGCTTGATGGTTTGTTTCTTCTCCATATCCATGTTTTCATATAATCCTAGTATAGGCTATCTTGGGTGACATCTGTACTTATCTTTCTTTCTTTAGAAGTTATATTTTTATTAACCCTATTTTTGATATGGGTTTTCCGCAATGGTATTTTCTATTTTCAACCTTTTATTTTCGAAGAACATTTTCAAATTGCGAGGACACAATTTATTAGATGAGGGTAGAATGTAACACCCCATGCTTTCACGATACGCCCTTCTTTCAATAATGCAATAGCTTATATTGTATGCAAGTACGAGATTCAAACACACTGAGACCAATCAAAGTAGCCATAATGAATAGTAATACACACCTTTTGAAATTATATAAATTTTATATTTCAAAATGGACATCATTTTTTTATTCGGAATATCGAAATTATCCTAAGTTGAATTTTTTGTAATTTTCTAAAAACTTCCAATTTTTGATGAATAGTGAAAAATACTTAAAAACTTTTTTAATCAAAAAAATTTATAGTGACAAATTATAATATTGATAGGATTTAAAGTATAATTAGAATATATTTTTACTATTTTATCCAATGGTGTTCATTATAATTAATTTCACTTAGAAATTGGACATAAACAATTGTCAATCTTTTGACATATATTGTTTCTTAAAAACACGCTATTTGTTGTGACAGCGGGAATTAATTATTAAATTAATTAATTCAACTTATATGTTTTTAATTTTTTAAAATAGATAAAATTTTTGAATTAGGAATATCAAATATATCTTAGGGTGAATTTTTGGTATGTTTCTGAAAAACATCAATTTTTGATGAATAGTGAAACCACTAAGTGGTAGTTAAATAAACTAATTTTTCCTTTAAATGATACTTTAGCATCTATGTGAATTGAATTTCAAAAATATGATATACGTGTTTGTCATTAGTAAGTAAAATGTGGTTCAATGGGATGAAAATAATTTTTGGTGAATAGTGACTTTTAAGTTTTATTAATCACGATTAAAGGTAATTAGTGTAATTTAAGTTAAATATAATGTTATAATAATATGAAATCACATTTACACTTATACTACCATTATTGGCTGAGTTATGAACGACCAAGACAATCCATGGGTCAACTTGGGGACCCCATGGAGCCACTTGGGTATGAAAATGACATTAATAACTTTTTATTTAATGTAAAAATAAAATTATCACAAACATGTGTTGTTTTACTAAAAAAATTATTACATGGGGTTATACAAGTTATCTTTTCAACTATAAACATCCATTGGAAAGATAAAAATATTTCTTAAATCAAGGAATTTTTTTTATAATTTTTAGGCATTAAATAAGTAAATTTATTTATCACACCATGATGATGAAGTGATTACCACATTAATGAACGATTTAAATAAAATGAAAAGATAAGGTAAAATATAAGACTTACACTTGTCTAAAGACTATTGGATGGGTGGATTTAGAACCCTTATCACCTTATCCTAGAAATATATCATTTTTGGTACTTTAAAATCCGAAAATCATTTCATAATAATGCAACATTTCATGACTTTCCAAGAGTTCCCCTCCTCTCCTCTTATAAAAAACCCCACCACTACCTCCTTATTCACACCTTAAAATACATTTGTATCATCCAACCTATACCAAAATACTCTCTCAACTTACCTCTATTACTCTTAGAATCCTCACTTTGGGCAGAAGTCTTTCCAAGGAAACCTTTGGCTCAAATAAAAAAGAGTTACCCGATTTTAAGGTAATGTCTTCTGTTATGTTCTTTTGTTTTATTTTGCTTATCCAACCCCATAAACACTTATTATTGATTTATTTTGAAACAATAACAGCATATTAAATATACTAGGATATGTTTATGAGAATTATTTGATTAAACTTACATACCCCTTCGTCTAATGCTTAAAGAACATACTGTTTCTCGGGGTGGCGAATTACTGCCTCACGAAACGATGATTGTTCAATCTTCTTTTAACACCTCTCATGGTGTCCATTAATATGTAACTATATTTATATATGATATATATTATGGTTATGTTTTCCTTATGCTTCTTTATTTTTAATTTATGTCATACGTTGATGTTTTCCATTATGGGTAAACACGATATCTTCATTTTAGGATGTGCAGACTACCGCCCCCTCAAAGTGATTTGATTCGATTAATGCCATATGTGGGAAGTATAAAGAATGGAGTTAATGATATTATATATGATATTATACTGGAATTATTATATACATTTATACCATTATTATTTCATTTCATTAAATACAAAATAGAAATGAAAGTAGCGTTCATGCGTACATACGGCTTACCGTTCCCATGAACGGTGCATTTCATTTCTTACCTCTAAATGTTATGTAACATTATAAATGCATGTATATGATGGATATATATGATATATATGACATCCAAATGATGAATATAAATTTTCATATAATGGATATTTTACCACATGAACAACTTGTAATTATAAAAATTTTATTTTTGACTCAAATACCAAAGATCGAAAAAACCACCGTTATTAACATAAATAATTACATAATGTTCATAACAAGGTAATAAGTGAAATAAAAGGAATAATGAACTTGAAAAAGGTTCTTATGCAAGTATAAATTAACACTAGTTTATTATTCAGGAGATTAAAGAACGACCGAGTCTAGTCGGACACGAGGTAAGGGACTGCATCTCAATCTCTTTTCATTGAGGCATATTTTGGTTTATACACAACATTATTTTATATGGTGTATAAACCCCTTTGTCTTTTACTTTTTTAATAAATGAAAAAAGGAATGTCTTGTCTTACGTATGCGGCGACAACGACTTCTCCACCACCATGACCATTATTTGAGTTTCAGCTTCCTCTACAAGCCATAAATTTTTTTAAATGAAAAAACAAATACCATATATTACTATTCTTTTATTTTGGTATTGAAAATGGTTTTGATAATGTTTTTATTATATCAATGTGTTGTATTGATATCTTGCGATTGAAATGTGGAAATGTTATGTTTCCTTTATGCATGCTTTATATGATACGATTATGTTATGGTTTATGATATGTTTAAACCTTTTCATATAAGGAATGAATTGGACTTAATAAGTAACAGGAGGAGCCCGCTATAGCTCCTCGATGCATCGATAGGTCTCATGAGACAAACTAGTGTCTTGGCACGAGGCCTTGAAAAAATCTTACTTGTAGTCTTTGCTTGAGGTCTTGGCTACATGGTTATGATAGTCTGGCATTATGCATTCCATCATTATGAAAGTGGTTATTGATATTGAATGTGATTATATGACTAGTAGAATATCCATTTGAATAAGTAAATGGAATTATTTCATTTTATTTTTTTTCCTTATTATACTGAAGTTCAAGTTTAAAAGGCTTTTGTTTTTGTTATATATTTCCTTAAATGTTTATGTTTATTTATGAAAGTTTCCGCTGTATTTTTATCCTTACTGAGCATCTGAGCTCACCCCTTTCTATGCTTTATTTTCCCAGGATGTGAAGAAATATTTTATGACTGACCCACATGGATAGTCTGAAGAGGATAGAAGTGTGGACTATGGATACTATGTTATTGTGGTTTTTTACTTTATGTTGTAATGTAACATTTATGAATGTATATAGTATTTCCAAGGCTACTAAACTAATCGTCCTTTCGAGACTTGATCTTTTGTGATCATGCCAATGTTATGTAATAATGCACCGAATCTGGGTAACTGGGGTCAAGGCGTTACAGTCACAATAAGTTCAATATGAAATGGATGCATTATCATAGTTTTATTTGATACATTATATCATTTAGTGTATGTGTATCAATATTATTGTTCATAGGACAATCAATATTTATGAAACTCAAATTTCACTACACTTTCATTATTATTTCATGCAATAGTATTATTTCACCACTCATTTCAACTTCTTACTTGAATTCTCAACTAAAGCCTATCAAATAAAAAATGTTACTATTAATATTTTATAAATTTCATAATTTCATATTTTTTTTATGTATACATATGAATAGAATAAAACATTTATAATAATCTTTCACATAAATTAATATTCCTTTTTTAAGTGAAACTCCACTTTTAGTGATCAAAATTAGATACATGGTTTCTCAGTGGATTCAATAAATTTATTAGAATATGAAAATACCTTCACTCACACAATGTTATGTACATTGATATTCTATTATAAAAACTCAACTGAGTTTCACATGACTTTTCTTCCCGTGGACAGTACTCTCATGAGATATTTCTTATTCACGTAATAGATGATCATGATACTTATCTCTTTTATGTACTATAAAAATTACATGATTATTTCTCTGTGAAATATATGCATGGATTTTATTTATGAAGCTCAGTGGAAGTATGATACTCAATAACTATCACATGGAATATTTTTTTCATAGGTGACCAAATCATAACATCATTTTATAGTTGATAAAGGGGCTTATGGATGCCCTATTTCAATTTAAGAGAAAAAAGAGCTTTTCAAATTTTCCATCCCCAGATATTGGTCTATATTATTCTTCTTTTATAGTATTTTTTCACTTAATATAAACTGAGAATAATATTATGACAAAAAAAATATACGAGTCACAAAATATATTCAATAATTTTTAATATTTTATTATTTTAAATCTCAACAAGATATAATTTTTATCTTTTTATGATTTCTAGATTCATGTATTCTCTTCTTACATAATCCATATTTCTTATTTAATAATAAAACACCCATGTTCAGGAGACAAAGATCACATTACATGACCTTCATTCATTCTGATATCTTGGATTTTTATCCTTAGAAGTATTGTGTTCTTTTTATAACAGCATGTGTACAAGACTAAGTTTCATGGATGGATTTAGATGATCAAACTTTTAATATTACCTTGTATTTTATTTTTTGAGATTACCATTTTCTATCGCAAGTTTGTTTAGTGCTTGATTTATAAGGAAACTATGAGAAACAATGCTCATTATGCCAAGGAGGAAGATGATGGAGTGGATGATAGATGATAATCATATCAATGAAAATAAAAAAAGTAATCTTGTTGCCATATTTTTTTGAATAATTGTTCACACTCCACCAGAATTCCACATAGAACATTCAATTGTAGATGACCACTTAATACTAAATCTGCTCCATTAGCTAGAAAGATACAAGTAACTAGGTTAGCCTCCGAACCCTCAATAGAACCGAACCATTCCAGCTCTTCCTTCGCCATGCCGTCTCACATATTGGCACCACCACTCCTTTCTATGTGCTTTGTGGGTTCTATGCTTTCCCAATCTATGATGACATAGATTCCCATAATCGATTCATATCCCCGGTTATTGAGCCATAGCTCCCATACATGGTTGAGTTGGCCTGCATGGGTGGATTTGGTTGGTATAGTTTTCTTTCATAAATTTGATTTTATTAATTAGAAAATATCAATTTTAGAATTTCCAACTAAGATAATTCACCAAAATGTCCTCCATTTAAAAAAAATATTCTTATCTTTTAGCATGAAGTTCAACTTCCATTATGTAAATACATATTTTTATGATATTTATCCCCTTATTTATACTTTATACAATCAGAAAAGACCACTGATTGTATCTTAATTCTTTATTGTATTAGATAATGTGTACTTATTTAAACTATTTTTTACATTTATTTGAAAATAATACCAGTTCAACATTCATCAGACTAGTGATTTGCTTCATCCAAAACATAATATGCGATCTTTTAACTTCACTTGGATGGTTGATGATGTTTAATTACACTACATCCAATATTTTATTTAAAAAAATAAAGAGATATTATGTGAATATTCTATGGAAGTACCATAACATATCAAATATTTTTAAATCAACCATTTATCTTTACAAAGTAAGCCTCAAATTGACACACATAGTTTATTGGGAACTTCATTTCAATCTTCAATAAAAATGATTGGGAACATAAATGGAATTCCAATATTTTATTTTTCTTCAAGACATATTTCCATAACAATTGAAAACAAATAAAATAAAAACAAAAATTAAGATCTTAAATCTCACCCTTCGTATTTTATTTCAATATCAACAGAAATTTTCTGGTAAATTTTTTCATTCAATTTTCACAAATGATTTATTTCTTCTCTCCCCAATACTCCTTGAAATGTTTGTTCTATTCTCTCCACCTAATTTTTATCCAATTAAATATACATAAATGAGGATGTTATCATTTCTTTTTTGTGAAATGTTCCTAAAATATTCCACTCTAACTCTATATGGTCTGAACTAGTGTTCAAAACAAGAGGGTCTAATTTAGGGAATAATGATGTACATTCCCAATTCAAAATATGAAACCAATCGATCTACTAGAACTTCCTTAATTCCTTATAGATAATTTTATTGTTTCTACATGGATAATACTTGGTTGATTAAAATTTATACAATGTATGTGTAACTATGTTGATACAACTTTTTTGATAAAAATATTTTAAAGAATATTTCAACATGAGATTCCTTCACTTATCTTAACAGATAGATTATAAACATTCGATTATTATTGGAAGGTTTTGTTCTTAAATTAAGTGCATAAATATCTTCAATAATTTTTTCATCACTTGATTAATTGATTTTTATTATCCCCCTTAAGATCATATTTTCAATATTTAATGAATAAGGATATAAGAGCATGCCAACATAGTTCATCAATGTATTCTAAAACAGGTAAATTCAACATACATCTATTTTTGATGGAATATATAGATCTAGAATCTTATTTGGATACCCCCTATTAGGATGATATCTAGAATCACATTATTAAGATGGATCTTGTAATTTTTTGTTCTTATGGATTCCAATTGATTTTAATATTAATTTCTATGATCTCATCCATGAGGGTGGATTTAAATTTATTGATTATCTGTTATAGCTTGACCAGGTTCATGATGGTTGATCTATGACCTTTTGAAATGAATAATATTAAAGATATAAATAGATTAATTAAATAGGGTGGTATCTTACCTACCAGTTGGAATGAATATTACGACTTTCATATTTTGAAATATAATCTCCCACTCCATTCCCCCTGAGTATGTTAATAAAATTCAACTACCTTTATGTAATGATCAAATATAAATTATATAGGAATATGGTTGACCTAATTTTCACCTAAATGTGAACAAAATGGTTGAGATGATTTTTTAAATCAATTTTTTGTATTATTCATGATTCTACATATTCTAATAAAATCTAATATATCCTTTGGTAGAATGGATATCTCTATTTCTTCTTCAATAACTTTCTGTATAATCATTTTTCTACTCTATCCATTAATGAACATATATAACCTTGTGCTTTCTGAATATTCTTCCAAATTTATTCATGAACTTTATATATGGATACACAATTATATAATATGTGTTTAGGATTATTTTACCTTTAAATTATAACATATCTTTGAACAAAAGGGTTTCCTTGTGGATAAAACCTTGTATGATACCTATAATCTTCACATAAAACATCCATCTACCTTTTTCACTAGCCTTTTATTTTGATTGTTAGGAATTTATTTCCCTCTCCAAACCTGTTAGAAAAATATGAAGAATATATTTTGGTATAATGAAATATTGTTTGGAGTTTCCATATGGCTTCACATTATTTCAATTATTCATAAAAATATTTGGAGATATATAACACTTCTCAAATATTATATTTGACATATGTTGAATCTAATTTTTTATTATAATGTTGTGAAAATATGTATTATAATGAAACTTATTGGGTGTAATATTTTTTTCATTCTTCTTAATATTTTTACAAAAGTATTAATCTTCTTTATTATGTGGTATTATCTTCCCATATTTTCTAGAAATAAGTTTACATGTACATTAGTCAGTTAGGTGACCAAAATGTCTTCAATTATCACTACAATCATTAAGTGCATCAAATCTGTTTGATATAAACTTATTTTTCTTAGGTTTTTATTGTTGCATCTTGAAAATATTACTCCCCCTTTGCATAGGATTTATTTTCATTTTATAATTTTGGGTAATATACCAAAAATACAAACACAAGACTCAAATTTATTACACCACCTGTATTTCCTAAAAAACATTGATTTTTTTTTCATTTCATGCTGTCCAGAAATTCTAGATCACTAACTATAATATTTTTTATAATTTTTTATGAATGGCTGAGGTGATATTGGTGAAATATCAAACATAAAAATTTTTATACACAACTTCTTCATGGTGATAAGATCTTCTTCATTTCTCCTCATCTATATTTGTGTAAAATTTTTATTTTCTTCACTTTTTGTTGAAATAGATTTAAAAAAAATATTTCATTGAGATATGGATAATACCTCATTATTCACAGCTACATGTGAGAGATAATATGTTGATGTAATGATTTTATTACTAAATCATGATGGTCATTTTTTCAATAGAATAATTTATTGAACATTGTGTGCTAGAGAACTCATACATATTTTATTGTGATGTCTCAATATGTGTGTTTTCAAGATTGGAAAATTTGATTTCGAATTCAAAACTTCTCTTATTGAAGGAATTATTTTGATATTTAGTAAAATCCATTATTTCTTTATATTCCTTTCTTATGTTCCTAATAAATATTCATCCATAAAATCTTTTTTTATAAATAGGACTCAATCTCCTATTTTCTCTTTAATTTATTATCCAATTATACAATCTTGACATCAAATTTTTCCATATTTTCTTGCAATCGATGGATGGCCTTTTAATTTTTTTTTATAATCCTCTTATTTATATCATATTGTGTTGAACATCTCTTCTTAAATTTTATAATATCTTTATTTAAGATAATCATACCCTTCTTCAAACAAAACAACTTGTGTGAAGTGATTTTTATATGTAATGAATCTTTTTATTAGGATCTTGTCCATTTCTTTACACACAACCTCAAGAAGAGTGACTTCATTTTTCCAGTATTAAAATATCCCACATTTATTAGAAATAAGATATTTTAATAGATTTTATCCTATCCTTTATTTTATCAATTGAAAAATAAACTAACATGATATCCCTTCCACTAGTACTTTGATCATCTTCAGGGTAGTTTAAATAGTTACCAACCCATACCTTATGATCAATTGAATCCCATGAAACCCCTGAGGTAAAAATGTTGTCCATATCATTGGTTATTGAGACAAAAATTTTTTATTCTCCAAAAATTTATAAATGATATCATTATTTCATGATGGGAGTGAAAATTATTCTTCATCTTTTTACAAGGGGGAAACTTAATCTTCCTCAATTATTTATTCTTTCTGTTTTTCAATTTATCTGATGAGGTATTGTTCTGATCTAAAATAGATAAAACTTCTCAAATTTATCACGCTATTATGAATTTAGACGAGTTATATCAAATATCAAATATGCTTTAAATATGATAATCCAATGATAGGTTCCAATTTTGGTGTTGATACAAATTGTTTAGATCACTTTATGGATAATCACTTTGGGGGGATGAGGAGGTTGAATTAGTGTTGAATAAATTTTCCACACATTATATTTTTATCACTTTTGATTTCCTCTATACATTATTTACTAAATGGATATATTATTGAATTTTCCTTTTACATCTCATGCATACAAAATAAAATAATAAAGCATAATTTATAGAAATATTTTTAATGAGGATCATATCCTTTAAAGAAAAGTACCTTTTATATTATGGTTATTATCCCATGCACGAAAATTTATTTTTTATCAAACAAATCATGAGAAATGTAATCACATTGAACTAATATCCTATAACCTACATAGTAGAAGGAAACATTATTACTTTATTTAAAATATGTAGGATTCTGAAATACCCATTCTAATGTGATAACAAGTGTTATAATATAATTGTTCTCTAGGATCCAATTAATTCGATCAACTTCCTATGAATGAATTAGTCAAATTGATGCTTGATTAAAAAAATCCATGGGACATATCTGATATGAATCAATCAAATAGAATACCTCTTATTGTTATTCTCCTGTTAGTATAATGTCAATATGAAATGGACTCATAATCTCAGAATTCTTCGATACATGAGGTCATCAATTTGAATTTCCTTTCTTTTATAATTATTGGTGTAATAAATATTTATTAAACTCTATAAAATTTAACTTTATGAATTATATCATTCAAGATTAATCTTTAACAACTCAATGAAGATTTCATATTAAATTCTCAATTAAACCCTATAACATAGAAAAAGTTACAATAATTATTTTTTTTCTTCATTATTCCTTATTATATTTATTTTCCATGTGAATAGAATCGAACATTCATAATGTTGTTCCAAAAAAATAAATTTTCAACTATTCAGTGCAACTCATTTAGAGATCTCAATAATATATGTGGGTTTTAAGTGGATTCATGAAATTTATTAGTACAAGACAATACCACCCTTTGTGAAGGTTTATTTGTATGGATCTGTCCTTAAAAATGCTCAAATGAGTTTTGTGATACATTCCTTCGTGAGGCCATTAAGCTTATGATATATTTCTAATTCATGAAATAAATGATCATGGAACTTCCATTAAATATGTACTATAATAGGAACATGATTTTTTCTTCACTCAAGATGTGCGTGGACATTCTTTATGATGATAATTGGGAGTATAATACTAAAGAACTATCTCATGGAACCTTTTTTATGAATGTGACCTACACGGAACACCCAATTATCTTTGATAAATGGGTTTACAAATGCTTTATTTTTTTTGTGAGAAAATGATATATTTTCATGTTTTATAGCACCACATCTCTACCCTAGGTATTCTTATTTTATAGGAATTTTTACCACATATATCTTTATAATAATGTAGTTTCTAAAAAAATAGATTGTTATGAAACTATTTTAATATTATCGTAGATTTCAATATATTAAATCTCTATGTGATACCATTCTTATCTTTTGATTAAGACAAGATTCATTGTATCCATTATCATGGAATCTTGGGCTCTTAATTAATAATAAAACACTCATTTACATGAGATGATGATCACATGAATTAACTTTCATTCATTTAGATATATTCTTTTTTTATCCTCAACAATACCATGTTCTTCATATAATGTCATGCATGCAATAAGGAGTTTCCTAAATAAATACAAATGATCAAGAATGTAATCATCCCTTTAATTTGATTAGTACAGATAACCATTTTTTATCCAAGTTAGATCAATACTTACTGCCTGATTAATTTCTAAGAAACAACTCTTATTAGGATGATAAAGAAGATGATAGAGTAGAGGATAAATGATCGTTGGATCCAAGATGATTAAATAAATAATATTATTTCTATATACTTTTTGGCATAGTAACAATACCTAAAAAACTTGTATCCTAAATGAAACATTCATTTGTTATATGATCACCTAATAAAAAAAATTCACTCACTTATCTATCTAGTAGAAAATATTAGGGTCCACCCCAGAACCCTTTGTAGAACTAAACCATGTTGAATCCCCCACCATTGTTCCAACCCGCATGCTAGAACCACCGATCTATTCTATTTTATTTATGGTTGCTATGTTTGCACCTCCAATGAGACCATAATCATCATCATCATCGAGTAAATGTTTACTAAGAATCCATAGAAAAAGGACAACATGCACTGGGCCTCACAGAGGCCTGAAATAATGAAGGCCAAGGGAATACCCTCTAATCATGTTGACCCCCTCAGGGTTAGGAGACATTTAATTATGAAGGAAAATATGGTCAGCACTGAGAACCTCAAGGAAATAAAGGTGATCTGTAACTTTATTACCATCTCTACATGAGTGCACCACTTTGGTAGTATTACTAAGCATTCCCCTAAACATTATGATTGTATAGGTGATTGACCAAGGGGAGGGACATAGGCCATGGCTGCCCATGGTTGGGATATTTCACATAGATTTGAGCCATATCACCCATATATAGTTGAACTATCACACATGGGTAGCATTGGTTGGCCTAGTTTTTTTCATAAATCCAATTCAATTTCCTAATAAATACAAATATTAGAATATCGAATAATGGACACAATATTTTTTTGATGAAGTTTTTATTTTTTAAGGATTAGTAATTGTAGAATTATTGGATACATGATATAATATATTTTAATTGTATCACTTTTATTATTATTAGTGTAGTCAATATTTATGAAACTAAATCAAACTTCACTTATGATATTATTTCACGAATGAGTAATCCTGCACAAATTAATGAAGCTTCCTTATTGAATTCTAAATTAATCTTTATAATTTAAAAATGTTTTTATTATTATTTTTTATGCTTCATAATTACTTATATGATTTATATATATTTGAAAATAGTATAAAACATTCATACTATGCCTCAATATAAATTAATCTGACACTGTTCAATGAAAATCCTCTTTGAGCTTCCCAATATGATATATGAGTTCTTAGTGGCTTTGCATAAATGATTACAACACGACAATACCTTCCTTCATAAAAGCGATGTATGTGAATCTTTTATTTAAAAAAACATCACTAATTTTCATGGTAATTTACCTCATGAGTCAAGTAATATCAGTATATGATTATTATTTTCACAATAGATGAGTACGATACTTATCCTCTTTACGTACTATAATAATTACATGATTCTTTATTTTCATAAGATGTTTGAATATCATCGTCACAATTAACTATGGGATCATATTACTCAAGAACTAAACTATAGAACCTTTTTCATGAAAGTGAACTATATAGAACACATTTTATCTTTTCAAAAGGGGATTAAAAATTCCATGTTTCCCTTTGAGAGAAAATTATTGTTTTTTGATATTTTTTAGCATCATCTATCAGTATTGTGTATTCGACTTTTTAGTCATTTTTTATTAATTTTATATTGAGAATAATGTTATTCCTAATAAAATTTGTGATTTATAAAATTTTTATTTTGTATTTACAAATATTTTAGTATGTTAAATCTCTATAAAAAGTCATTCTCATATATTTAAGAAGGCGATATTTAGAGATTCCATTACAATGTGGGCTTGGGTACTTATTTCATAGTAAAATTCTTATGTTCATGTGATAAATATCATCTTTCTTAGTATGAATTAATTAATATTTTTTTCATTTTCATACCTTTAAGTATCATGTTCTTTATATAATTCCATGAATGCAAGCTGAAGTTGCATGCATGGCTTCAAGTGATCAAGAATGTCGTCTTACCTTTAATCTGATCATTGGAGATTTATGTCGCCTCTCATGAGCTCGATCAGTGCATGTTTATTTAATAAATAACTAAAATTAACATTTGTTCTATCTAGGAGGATGGTTATGGTGTAGAGGGTCCATTATCATTTGATTTGTGATGATTGAAATGATGATATTATTTCTATATCCTTTTAGTTGAGTAATAGTACTCATACTACTTGTATCCCCCAAAGAACTTTCATTCCTTAGGTGAATGATTAATATGTACATCCAATCCCTTATCTATCAAAATGTGAGTTCCAAGGTCCACTCCAAAACACCCAATGGAACCCACCCATGCCGATTTGTCTTCCATCATTCTATCCTCCATGGTGGAACAAAAACAATGATCTATACACTATACTAACACTATGATACCCCTCCCATACTTACATGGTTTCCCATTCTATAGCTAGTTCTACAGGGTTGAGCCATATCTTCTATATATTTTTTAGCTATACCAAATTAGTGGCTTTGGTTATCCTAGTTTTTTATAAGTCCTATTAAATTAATCAGTAAATAGCAAGTATATATTCTTCTATGAGGATCCTTCTGCAAAATATCCTCTTTGAAAAATATATAAATTCTTATCTTTCAGTAAAGAATTCAAATTACCTTATGCAAATAAATATTATCATTATATTCTCATCTTCCATATACTTCATCCAATTAGGAAACACTGTTGTATGAATCTTTATTCATTATTTATAGAGACAATGTGCACATTTTCAAAATCCAATTTCACTTGTATTTGAACTTAATATAAGTTAAAAAATCATCAGACCTATAATGTGATTTATCTAAAAAATTACATACAACCTTTAAAATTTTCAGGGATGGTTTTTCATACAGTCAACAACAAACTCAAATATTTTTTTCCCAAAAACCTCGATATCCTCTAGGAATATTATATGATATTACAAAAATACATATATGATTCTTAAATTAATATTTCATCTTGAAAAAACATGTCTAAACTTGAAGTACATTTTTTTGTGAACTTCATTTCAATATACACAAATATTTCTTGGAAACACCAATATACTTCCAAAATATTATTCTTTTTAAATAAATACTAACATACTCATCGACAAAAAATAAAATAAAAACACAATATAGGATCTTCAAGTACCTTATTTAAAGTATATAAATAATGTAGTGAATCACATTTATTCTGATTCTTAAATAATGATCATATATCTTGATCATTAGGGCCTTTTTTTTATATTTCTAATTCACTGTGTTGTGTCAGGAAAACTATATAAAAAGGGTTGGGGTGGGTAATAAAATCATGCCTATTCATGGGGATACTATTTTAAAATTTCATTTAATTTTATTTATTTATGTTAATATGTTTAGTTAAATTATAATTTATTCCTCATTTATATTATTGTTTGTGATCTTATTCCATTAAATAGTTGAAATTCAAAAAACTCCATGTTCATGGAGTAATAACTCAAGGGCTAGATCCCTAGGTGAGATTTTTTTGAGTATTCAAAATATTTTTTATTAATTATCACATTTATAATTTCTATCCTTGATGTGACATTGAATGAGTAGGAAATAGATATATAACCGACACCTAATCTACCATTTTTTGCTATATTCTACCATCCATCAATGTTATTTATCTATTTTTTCTTAGTCTATAGTGAATTTTAATGGAGAACTATGGATTGAAAGATGAATAAAAAATGATTTGATATTGGTATGAGGATAGTGGATGCATCAATCAATTATGTTATTTAACCATACATTGTGGAGGAGGTGGGATTGGATATAAAGAGGTATATTTATTCATTATTTTTAGTACCACAATTTAGATAGAATGAGAAAATTAAAGAATGATATTGACTTGATTATTGGATAAAAACACTGAGGGATAATGAAATACCCTTGTAACTAAACCCAAATCCTTCCCCTTTCACAATATTATGGGTGTTTACCATATGGATTCCAATTTAATTTAATAAATGTAAGAAGATCGAACCAATAATCACACATTTATCAATACTATAAATTAAAGAGAACAATAAAAAACACATATAAGTGTTATATATTTAAGTCCCTAGTATCAAATTTATGATAGAGAAACCTATTCACCTATAGGAATGCATTCTAGGTTTTTAAAGTTATGTTTTATAAGAGCCCCATGAGAGACTACTCACCATCGTGACATCATTTCATGGGATTTAGGATGAGTATCTCACTATTTAATCCCAAATGTAGATAGGTTTTTTGTATTTCATTTGATTTTATTTTTTTATATATACCATTCATTTTATTCTGCTATGAAATATAGGATATCCATTTAGCGGAGAATATTCTCAAATAATAGATCTCTAATTCCATACCATCTTCACATCTCTATATGAGCTTGGTGAGGTGATTTTTCAATGGCAATAGTAGGTGAAACCTCTTGTACACACATATTGGTGGGAGGATAGAAGATACTACATGAATAGACACAACTACAATAAATAATACAGTCCCCCACACGATCAAACTAAATTTGATATTATATCCGACAAGTTTCAATGTCATTGTTCTATATTGAGAGACCTATTATTTAAGGAGAAAAAACTTGAAAAAAAACTAAAAGAGTTAAATGAAATGATGGATATAGTATTCTCCACCCTCCATGAACTCATATAGAAAAGGAAATGAAAATAAGAAGTGGAATTAGTTCCTATGGCCTTTTCTCAAGAGGATATTGAATAGTAGGAGGGAGAGTATGAAGAAGAAGAAGATATTACACTATTTATATATAAAAAACAACACCAAAGTGGCCCAACACATTTAAGAATAAATTAAACTTGATTTTAATATGGGAGATATTCTATCCTTTTAATCATTATGTATCAATTTTATTAAATCTCATTAAAATACTTATTCCCCATATATCGTATATTTAGGATCAACACCAATCTTATGGTCCATGGAGGATGAAGATGAAGAAATTTATGGGCCCAAATTTGATGAAAAATTAGAATTTCATTTCATAAGCTTACTATACAAGAATACTTCAAAGAGGTATTTAAAATCACTACAAAAAAATAAGCATTTAATTGTGCTAAAAATGGACTTTATCAACAACTGAAAAGTGATGTCTACTGGAGATAGATTAAAAGCTCTAATTTTTTATCAACGCTAAAAAATATTTGATAAAGGAAAAAAATTCATTAGCACATTTATTAATTACTGATAAAGGGAATATTTATCAGCACTTATAGGAGAACTCATAAAGGATACTTTTGTCATCATTTTTATGATAACAAATAAATGATCCTTTATCAGTGATTATAAAGGCACTAATAAAAGAGAATACTGTAGTGTGATGTAAGAGAACACTTTAACACCAATGTAATGCACTATAACAGTACACCATATCACCAAAACACCATCAAATATCAAATAAAATAAAATAAAATACTGATATATAGTTTAAATTAAATGAAATTTACAACACAAATACAAGAAAAGCACAATGTTATAGTAATTTCAAATATTATTTTATAAGATAACAATTGTTATGATATTTTCAAACAAACAACACCTTATCAAGTAAAAAAATTAACTTATATATGAAAACAATTATTTTGTTAGAAATAATATAATGAATGAAATTAAGAGAAAGTGTTAAATTTAAACTAAAATTTGAGTCATTTGAGGAACAATATGTATCAGATTGAGTTATGGTTGATTCTTACATATAACTCCATTTTTTGTTTTTATTCTATAATTATCCCTATGAAAATTAATTAAATAAGTATAATATGAATCCCTATAGTCGTATCCTTATGGTTGTGTGCTGCAGTGGGGTTTGGGGGTCTTGGTTTCGAGCCTCCCTATGCGCATTTATGAAGGCTTCAATTTTTTATTCACCCTACCTTGACTAATGAAATATAAATAAGTTTAATATAAAAATAACAAGAAAATTAATTAACTAATTGTAGATAGAATGATGAAAAAACAATCTAGGCTTGTTTGTTTGGTTTTGGTGATGTGATGTGTATTTTAAACTAAAATGACACTTATATATTGAAAAGATGCACACAATGTCATATGGGCCATACCAGGCATCAAATTAATATCTGTCTGATTCCTACACATATCAAATTACATATGGTTCATTTTATTAAAGTATAAAAAACAATTCTAATGTTTTCTATTGGTTCTAAGTAGGACACTTTTATTTTTTACAAAAATGTCATTTAAAATTGTAAGGATGAAATATGAATCATACCAACCACATCACGTGTTTGTTTGACATGGTTCTGATTCCTATATATCAAAAATTAATTATTAATATTTTTTTTAAATTATCAAGTCAATATTAGTGCATTTTCTTAGTTTTTAGTGAGTGATACTTTTTGAACTAAAATATTGATTTTTTGACAAATAAAAAAATATTGAGTTATATTGGGAATATCGCATAACATATTGAGGAAAATATGATTACTACACATCCAAAATTCCTTGTGTATCATTTTCCTTAATTATCATTGTAATTTGAATGTGTTTTCTTGATTTTGTGTAGGCCAATCGTCCTTTTTTCAAAATTTAATGTCTATTTTAAATAAAAAGACACATTTTGAGCCGTACTGATCAAACTGTGTGTTTGATTGAGGTGAAGATAATTACTATAAATATAAAATGACTTATAGAACATTTTTATAAATTTTAAAAACAATCCAAATTAGTTTTCTCAGTTTTTAATACGCCACATCACTTTTTTACAGAAATGTCATTTTAAACTAGAAACCCACACTTTGACACATATGGATCACATAATATATCTATTTTTTGTGAGAAAAAATCATATAAGTCATAAATTACTTTTGAATAATTTTTCTAAATTATCAATAAAATATAAGCGTGTTTACTTGGTTTTTAATCTGTGACAGTTTTTGAACTAATATCATGATTTGAAACTGATAATAGAAACATTGATTCATACTAGGAACATCAAGTATTTGATTATGGTGATTCTAATTCCTACATGTCAAAAAAGAATTATGTATTGTTTTCAAAAGGTATTAATAATATCAGAACACAATTTATCATCTTTGAGTAGGTCAGTTTTCCTTTTTACTAAAATTGATGTCAATTTTTCCTAAAAAACACATAGAGTTATTCCAATATTACCGTGTTTTGGATTGAGGATTGGATGATTACTGCTCAACTAAAATTACTTGTGGGTATCTTTACTGAAATATCACAAAATCCCAATGCATTATCTCAATTTTCAGTATATGACATTTATTTTTTTAAAATTATTAAATTTTAATTAGGAAACAAAACATTTATTCATACTAATCTCAACATGTATCAGTTTTATATGAGAGTAATTCAATCACATAAAAATGATCTATGAATCAATTTCCTAAATTATCAAGAAAATATGATCATGTCTTTCTAGTTTTCAGTGTGTCCCACTTTTTGAACTAGAATATCGATTTTCAACTGATAACGGACACTTTGAGTCACGCTGGGCACATTATGTATCATAATATGGTGAGGATGATTCCTACACATCAAACATAAATTATGTATTGTTTTCATAAATTATCAAAACAATCTGAATTTTTTTTCTTGGCTTTGAGTAGCCGAGTTTACATTTTTACAAAAACTGATGTCAATTTTAAATAAAAAGATGCACTTGGAGTCATACCAGTCTCACCTTGTGTTGTATTGAAGTGAGGATGATTCCTATACATCCCAAATTACTTATTAATAGTTTTACTAAATTATCAAAAAAATCTGAATGTGTTTTCTCAGGTTTGAATATTTGAATTTTCTTTTTCAGTAAAATTTTATTTTAAACTATAAACACACACATTGAATCATAATAACCATATAATGTATTGGTTTAACAAAATAAAAATTACTACATTACATGAATGATTTATGAACCAATTTGAAATTTTTTTCAAGAAAATTAGAATGCCTATTATCTATTTTAATGGAGAGGCACTTCTTGAACTAAAATGTTGATTTAAAACAATGAATGTACAATTTGAGTTATACTGAGAAAATCTTGTGTCCAATTGAGGTGTAGATGATTCCCACATGTCACAAATGACTTATGGATAATTTTCAAAAATTATCTAAACACTCCCAATGTGTTTTCATTATTTTTTAGTAAGTACATTTTCCTTTATACTGAAATTAATTTCAATTTTAAATAAAAAAATAACATGGGGTGATAACAATCACACTATCTATCATATTTAGGGGTGGATGATTCCAATTATTCCCAAAGTATTCAAAAAAAAATCCTAACTTCCATTGTGACCATTATTACCATTTCCTTTCTTTGTCAAACTACCAACACTGTATATTGAGTCAATGTTCTTAGAGAAAACACCTTTATCATTTTTTACATCCAGAAGAGTAGAGGAAGCTATTGTGCCCATTATATTACAAGTGTCCACCACAATGTGCACATGATATTACTCTACTATTTTGATTTTCAACAACGAGAAATGTTTTTTCTGCTAA
This sequence comes from Viscum album, assembly GCA_963277665.1. Classification (NCBI taxonomy): domain Eukaryota; kingdom Viridiplantae; phylum Streptophyta; class Magnoliopsida; order Santalales; family Viscaceae; genus Viscum; species Viscum album. Next base: position 1,343,530,220 of record OY728161.1, read on the forward strand.
TATCATCGAATCAATATATAATGTTTGTAGTTCAAAAAATATAGGAAATGTAAATCATGGTAAAATTGGTATAAAGAAACATTTAATCTATTTTTTGGGTTGTTAAAGATTGTTGGAAGAAAAATATGACTTCCTAATCTCTCATGAGAATGAGTTTTTTTGAACAAACCACCCCAACATGAACAAAATAATCCACCAATATAATAATGAAATAATTATATGATAAATAATAAAAATAAATAAATTAAATATAAATATGGAACAATAGGTTAATTTTATAGACACTGATTTTACTATGAAAACATATAGATTACCTATATAGTTGAGAATTATATGGAACCCGGTGGAAATTGATAAATTCCAACACTATAGGGGTGAAACAGTTTTGAGGGAGAAGAAGACTATTGATGTTTTGGTACAAAAAAGCATGAAAGATGGACAAAGCACCCCAAATCGAACACAATAATCTTCCTATAAAAGAAAAAAATTATTATGTGGGTAATAATAAAAAGAAATAAATTAATAATATATATTTAATAATAAATTAATTATATATACATTGATTTTACTCAAAAAACATCATGATTACCACAATTATTGAGAATATGTAACATCATTACTCATCCTGCAAAGTCATTTGAGTGAACATGATAGAAAGTGATAAATGAAACATTGCAAGGGTAAATATGATTTTAAGGAAAGGATTATATGTACTTTTTAGTCTATAAAGTCATGGAATATGGATATAAATCTACCAAATTAAACAAACTTTTCATTACAAACTGATAATTAAATCAATGTTTAATTATATATTTTTTTCGGTAAAATAGAGAATGTATATCGTAACATTACCTTTATATCTTCACAATGGGTATCATTAATTATAGTTTGTTCTTATGAGGTATTGGTAACATCATCATGTGTAGATGAAATTTTATTTATGAATAGTCAAAACATTTAATTTAGGTTATGATAATTTATTAATGAACATATAACATTATGAGGAAAAATATAGTATATTAAAAAACCCTTCTACCTTATCATTGGACTCTCTTAATTTTTTTATTGGTTTTATGAATTTTTTTTCCTATATCAAGAATCAAAATTCCCTCCTTGTTGTACCTAATAATTAAAAATAAAATTTCTACATTGGGACTATAATGATATTCTTATGATCTTGCAATTATTGTTTATTGGGTCTAAGGCATAAAATACTAGTAGGAAATTTTACCAATTATTGTTTATTGGGTCTAATACATACAATAATTTCTTTACTTGTGATTCTGTTAGGAAAATATTTTTTTCCCTTTGCACATTTAAATTCACATTCACAAAGCCAATTTCATCAACCTTCACTACACCTATATTGTTAGTCTATTTGCGATGAAAAAATAGTACATGAAATGTTGTAAAATCAAACTTGTATATCTATTTGATTATATAAAAATATACCAAAATATAATTGTCAAAACACGAAGGTCATTTGACTTTAATCCATGTAACTTAAAATTTTTCATTGAAAAAATATATTTATATTAGATGAATACCCCTTTGGAACATTTACCCTATTAAGGAAAAGTCAAAATTTCAAATTTTCATGTATGGATACAACGTAAGCTATTAGAGTAATTAGAATCTTCCCTCTACCCTTCACTGGTACCAACTCTTTAATTATACCCATGTCAATCAGGTCCATCCTAGACATGATACCATATTTTTTTCTAGGATCATTTAGTAACAAGGCAATAAAACTCTCAAATACATTGTTTTATATATGAATACATTGAGAAAATGTCGGATATACAAACATCTAAAATAAGATAATTAAAATAAAATTTATCTCTTCTTCCAACCTAATTTGATAATGTTTTTCAAAAATGGTTTGCTGAAAAAATTATCAATGTCTTTTACCTTATTGAATAGTTGATCACCAGTTTTTGAAGATCATGTTGTACCTTGTTTGATATTCTCAACAAGTATTATCATCTAGGATCAATATTTTTTTCAATAAGGTAAACACTTATGATGTACTAAAAAGATAGTTTTCCAGTAATGCTTCAGTGGATTGGAGTGTGTGAATTTTTCACAAATAGTACACCCCCGAATTCCTTTAATGCTATAGCATGATAAATTTCTACAAGTGGGGATGTCATTTATCATCCCATAAAACCTTTCCCTCTATGTGAATTCTTAAATTCAATGAGGATCATTTTTTGTAACATCTAAATCCCATGTTAATTTTAGATATTAGAAAAATGGGTCCAAATAGACATTAATATCACCACCAAGTTGTTTTTTTCTAGATATAAGCAAAAACAACATAATGTATTTGTACTTCATGAATTACCATAGAGGCAAGTTATAATTTTCCAACAAGACATTCCATGTACTGTGAGTAAAACTTTTTACAAAAAAATGATTTATTCTATATATAGATAATTTAAGATGAATGTTTCCCGACTAATTTCCAAATTTAGGATACTCATTATAAATTTGATTACACTGAGGAAAATCTTTTGTACGATGTAGGTTCCCATTTTTAATTCCTGTATGTATATTCAATGATAACTGCATCACGGTTACTTAAAATCTATATAGTCTTATAAACCATGTAATGATTGGAAAATACCATACAAATCTCATAGGATTTGATTAATTTTTCTTGTACCGATATGCTCCAAACTTGGGGAATTTTATGATTCGTGGTCATTTCAAAACAATATTCAATCATTTGGATACACATGTATTTTTTAGGGATCATTACCATTCAAAGTATCATTCATTTAGAATCCTATGTTCGACATGGTAATTCATTTTCTTCTAGTATAATATCATTCAGGAGATCATGTAGTTCTATAATGTTGGTGTCACTCTATTTAATAACTACTTTTAGATTATAAAAACATCAGTAAAAATGATAATATTGTGTATTTAGCAGTATCGATATATAGTGGTCTCTTAGAAAAACTATTTAACTTCTCAAAAAACATTAGACAATCACAAAGGTCATATTCAATTTACGTTGTCTTTTATTCCCTACGATATCCATCATCATTTACACCAGTATTCATATCAAATGATCATTGTACTGCATTATTTTTCCAATCACTATGAATGTTTAGTTTTTCCCCATTTTTAGTCCAACATTTATAGCTATGATCTATTATTGGGTGAATCAATTGTTCTTGGAACTCTTTTGGACTAATTTTTATTAAATAACAACAATGTAAACATAGATAAGAATGTTTAAGACCCCTTAATATTGAGATGATCCTAGAAAGAGATCTTCCTGCATATTATATAGTATGTGGCTGTGGAAATTTTTTCCAATTACTCATCTTCAAATTTGATTAATCTCTCAATATACTCTAAAGTTTTAATTGGAATATATTGATGAATTATTGTAAGGTTTAAAGGAATATGGTCCTTCCCTAAAGTAGTATTTTTATTATAAATTTTCATTTCATTTATCATGGACAATAATCTCACATAATCTTTGGCTAGGATATTCCATCATAAAGAAAATAAATTCCACCTTAATAAAAGGTGGAATCTTGAGGATGTAAAAGATCATCCCAATTTTCTCCACCCAATATTCTATCTCTTTAGGACCATTTTCCCTTTAAAATATAAAGACTTACGGAGAATAAAATCTTGATTAGGATCCTTATCTCCATAAAATTTTCAATTAAATAAAAATAAAATGGATATAAAAACTCATGTAATTTTATAAATTTACTGAATGTGAATGGCCCATGTTCCCACTCAAATGAAAAGAAACAAATAATCGACAATTAGAATATTATCACCAACATCACTTAGAAACTAAATATAGGAGGAGGTGTTTTGGATAGATTCTCCTTCTCACCTATTACTCGAGTTCTAATATCCCTATATCCTTTAAAACAAACATCTCCAATAAACATTATGGACTAAAGGGATATGCCGACGGTAAAGAAATAATGATGGTAAAAAAAGTCAAATTGATATCTCCAAACAAGAAAGCAACAATTAAGGAGGAGGAGGAGAAAATAATATACCTTAGATTGAAGCTTTGAATCTCCTTAGAGAAATTAGGGATATTGAAAACCTAGAAAACATTTGAGCCTCCGATTCATTCAACCTTTGAGTCATTTGAGCCTTGAATTTGGGCCTTGAAATTGTTTAAGTCTTGATTCGTGCTTTGATTAAATGAGGAGGAGAGCTTTTAAAGGGTGGATTTTGTGGAAACCTTCAGATATCATAATGAGTTTGCAAATGGTTTGGTAAATTTAATTAGATTAGGACAGTTTTATCAACGCTTCCAAAAAAATCTCAAATAAAGATCCCTTTTATTAGTGGTAAATTAATTAGCATGGATTGATGATGTATTTGTCCACATTTTTTAGTGCTGAAAAATATATATAATTACCACCACTACTTTTTTCGTACTAATAAAGATGGCTTTTATCAGAGCTTTTTTCAACGCTTATTACATAAGCTTTAATAAAGGATTTATAATTATAATAACACATTATAATTTTTAAATATATTTATATAATTATATATATATTTAATATATATAATTATAAATATAGTAAATATATTATTTAGCTAAATATAATTTTTATAATTTTAAAATTAATTTAATATATAATAATTTATTTAGAATTATATAAATAATTTTTAAAAAATATTAATATACCTATATATATTTATATAATTATATATATATTTAATAAATATATATAAATAACTAAATAGAAACTATATTGATTATTAAAATATATTTATTATAATTTTATAATGACTAAAATCTATATAATTAATTATTTATAATTCTATAAATATTTATTATAAAAATAATATTTATTTATTTATAATTATAAATATATTAATGTATAAATATTGTAAGTATACATTTATAAATATATATATTTATTTGTTTTCTCAAATACATTTTCAACATTATTAACGAACACTTAATCTGAAGTGTATGAATGGTAAAAATGAGTGAAATTGAATAATTAATAATGAGTACACTTTAACAAAATTAAAAAGATGGATAAATTTTATTAATTAAATATTGATTGTTAAAAAAATATGCTTATAAATTTAAATAAATATGAATACATACTAAAAATACAAAAACATAGTAAGTAAATATATATAAAATAAATAATAAAAAATGATTGAATTTAAAAAAAAAATAAAAAATAAAAGATAAAAAATAAAACAAAAAAATTAATCAATACCTAACTATAATAAAATTTGAAATAAATATATAAAATTTACCTTTATTAAAGACATCATATATTAAATTTATCATGTTATAAGGAAATTCTAAAATGAATATTAAAATATGAATAAATTACGCAAATATTAGGTGTATGTGTTTCTATATAAGATTTCATTAATTATGTAAATATTTGTGTGTGTTGTACATAAACATGAATTAATTATGTATATGTGAAATCAATATAACACATGTTTGATCAATGTTAAATTGAAAAAATCAAATGATATTTAATTATGTCCATTACTCGATGCAATTAGTTTGTATTTTTAAATTATAATATTTTTTATTTATACACTATTATTCATGAAATATATTACTATTTAATATAAAGCATAAATATTTTGTATTATATAAATCATATTTACATACATTCATATATAGATCTATATATTCAATATATAATATATATTAACATGATCAATAATTAGTTGGTTAATAAAATGTTTAATATTTTTCTCAATTTACTTATTTATATTTTTTATTTGTTTAATTTTAATTTTTCATATATCTATATTTTTAATATATAATATATAATATTATTTATAATGATTATATAGTATAATTAATTTATTCATTTATATCTATAATCACTTAATTATTAATTATTTTAATAAACTTATTTTTATGCTTTGCTTATTTAGTTATTTCATTTTATTTGGACATTTATCTACTCTATAAAAGTTTTGATAATTGATCTCTGTATGGGCGCTAAAAATTAAACTTTGATGAAGGGTACTATTTATTAGTGCTAATAATAAAGTGTGGATAATGGTCATCAATGTTAAAGGCTTGTTTTATAGTAGTGCATGATGAATAATATATAAAATGAGATAAAAGAAAGGGATACCATTTACTATATTCATTTCATTCTAAATTCATATATGTTTAAACATCAATTAATTCACATTTTTTTAAATTACAAACTTGACTACATTTGTGGCCAACCTTGATGATAATGTGGGAGACCCTATGTAATCTACCATAGAAGAGAAATTGTATATGGAAATTAAAAAATTTGATTCTTAGGATGAATAAGAAGAGTTATATAAGTATCAATTTGACAAAGTAATGCAATATTATCTTGAAGGATTAAAAAAAGGATTCCACTTAGGAAGTGGATGATAAAGAATAACAAGATCTGGAACTTGTAGTGAACAAGATACTCCCTTAAATCAAAATTTAACATCAAATTGATAGTCTCATAATAGATAAGTAGATTCTAGATTAATATTTGGGATGGAAAAAAGTTTGAGACGCTACCTATGGGGGGATCCCAATTTGATATCAACTTGTTTTAACTTTATTCATTTTTAATTACTTTTCAACTCTCCCATGTTTGGATATTAAAAATTAGTACTATTAGAGGAGTCACTTGAATAAAAAGGATATATAAAAATTATATCCTAGTAGGACTGTAAGATTTTCATTCTACCCCTACTTCACCAGTCACACCACAATGCTCTGGGGGTGGAAATATTGAAATCTCCTCACTTGAACCAACAAGAATAAATAAAACTAAGAAATAATGGAACGATGTATGTGTGAGGTTTTTAATAATAGAAAACAATTTTTATGATGGACTGGGGTTAATCCATGGGATTTTCCAGCTATGGATAGTAAAAAACCCATCTTGATTGGGATAACCCAAGAGTCTCTTTCTATATCAATTTATTTTTTCATTTTATTAAGTTCAAAAAAATTATATGATTTTTAATTATATTTTATAATAGTTTTATCTAACTGGAAAACAACTAAAGATATTATATCATGATTTCTACAATGCATCTAAGGTAAAATTACGATGATTGAAATGATATTTTTGAAATGAGAATTATAAATTATGGGAATTAAATATTGGAAATGGAACCTAGTAGCTTGGTCTTGTAAAGAAGAAGATGTTCAGAATCCAAATAAAAATAAATTTGATATAATTCCTTTAAAACAAGAATAAAATGGGAATTTGGGATCCCACAATGAATTTCTGAGACATTATTTATTTCATGTGTGTGGGAAAATTCCATTTGTTTTTATTCAGTAAGTTCATTTTCATAGAGATTTTCACGTACATGTTTTGGATTTTTTAATAAAAAATAAAAAATGAAACTAATTTTCATAAATTAATTCATTTAGTTGAGGGGAATATTGAACCCAGATAAATAAGGGGAGATTGACATATAACAATTTCATTTGAATTGTATCTGGGAAGTGGAAACTTGAACATGAGAATAGAAACCTTGGGGAATGTGACATCTGTAACTACTTATTGTTAAAATTTCAATGTCACTTAAATATTATTTATTTCACTCTTGGAACTCAAAAAATAAACTTTAATGGAAGTAATTAAGTAGGTAAAATTCACATAGATGGAATAAAATATTTATTGAATGGATTAATTTTTTTCTTTCCTTAAATTCTGGTATGAGTATCTAAACATAGAAAGGACCATATTTTTGGTCAAATTTTTAATTTTTATGTTCTAATTATTTTATAAGAGTTAAATAGTTCAAGTGTGGGAGAGTGATTTGATATTTTTTTATTTTTTTATGCTATATTTCATTGATAATAAACCCAAAAATTTAATTTTGTTGGATAAATTAGTGTTTTTTTTAAATTCTATTAAATCTATAATAATGTTTTTAAATGAATCAATTTTTATTTTAAATATTTAATTAATTTTGGATCTAATTAATCTATATAAAATAACTTTGTGTAACTTGAATTTAGTTTATAAAATGAATTCAAATATCATTATTCTATTCAATTTGTTTTGGATATGTGAGTGATGAATATCTGTAAATTAGTTTAACTTGATAATTTTAAATATAAGAACATTTATTTCAGGTCATAATATGTTTTGGGTTGAATTTGAAATAATTATGACTCAAAAAATATAGATTTTAATTATTATTTTAAAATGTGGTTTCATTGGAAATTGATGACTGTTTTTAAATGTTTAATCCATTTTAATTTTTAGTTGGAACACAATCCTACACGTAAAAAATATATATTTGAATTTCTTGTTGAAGATAAAAAATTTGAATGGGTATAGATTCCATCAATAATCCTCCAATGAGTTTATTCCATAAAAAAGTATAATCCTCTACTTATACGGGAAGTTATTTCATGCGCATATATTGTTTTTTACCCTTCTTAATCTATGAACAATAATTCTTCTATTCTTTATTAGACTCCTTTCATACACCACATAGATCTCTAGTGAGATAAAAAATCCATATGGAAACTGCTTCTATGAAAGCAACATTCTTCCATGAAACACCCCAAACATTCATCTATGATAAAGAAAATATCCTTCCCCAAAGTCGTCTTCTATTACCCAATATTCCAAGCCAATTACCTCCATGATCCATATGATTTCTTACCTCACTCTTCTTCTATGCACCAATACCCATTCGTCCATGGTTATCTTCTCTTTGATATTATATGCGAACCACACCCCAAGGATAACCATGGAATTGACTGAATAGCTTCTTCCTCACTTAAAATACAAGATCCTATTATTAGGCCACGCCTATCCATAGGGCAATTCTATAATACAACCACACTCACCAAACCATGGTTGGGAATTCACAACCAATTTCAACTACATCATAGAGTTACCAGTACATGAAAACCATATATATAACAACCCACCCCGAACCGAACCCTTGTGAGACTGTATTGTGCCAAATGAACCATGCTATCACTTTTACTGAACTCTTGTATTAAAAACTATATCTCTTGAAATCGTTCAGGTACAAACTCGATCTAGTAAAAAATAGATCATCCATAATTGATGAGTGAAGTAGAATTTAATATTCCGCTTGACGTTGATTTTACTAAGGAATTACCTGGATGAAGATGTTGTGCCAAGTCTGAATATGTCTAAATATCAGCCAAAGATAAAAATAATAAAATTTATTTTCTCCCTACATGTGATCCCTCTATAGTTCGTGAAAATTATGGGTGAAAATTATTTTTACATCACCAGTTGTAATCCTTGGGAACCGTGGAATCCTACTACTTGATGAAATTCAATAATGAAAACATTTTTCTATGACAAAAATAGCTTCATATGATAATTAATATAGAACCAAATTTTTTCTAATAGTCTTATGCTTGATGATCCAAGATCATCATAACCTCTTAGACACTACTCTTGAAAGTTTTATGATCAATACTCACTATAGGTTCAATCCTCATGAATCAACCTCCCACTAGAATGCATAAGATTAAATTCCTGCCTCATTATTCCACATGATTCAGCCACTACACATTAAGGAATCAACCTATCAGTCCATGAGCATGACTCATGAAACATATTAAGATATTAATATCTTGGGATAAATTCAATCAAAAGTAATGCCAACCAAACAAATAAGTTCTATAAATAATGATAATAGAGTTGGAAGAATAATATTATTAAAGAAAAAAATTTGATTTTTTATTAACCAATGTAATGCCATTATTGATATTATTCGATGGAAACTCAAAGAATCTTAAAATTTAATTGTTTTTTTATCAATGGTATTTCTTTGTTTGTTGGTATAAATAATAAATAGGAATGATAAAATAGTTATAGATTTTTATACTCTTTCCAAATATATAATAGATAAATGTTTTTTGTATGAATGATCAATCAAGTGAAAATAAAACTAACCGATCAAGAAAAATGTTAAAAGGAAAGAGCATGAAATGATCCCAGAGTTAGAAACCAATCGAGGCCCAAAATTAAGACTAGGCTAAAATACTTTCAAAAGGGCCTTCTTTATTCCAAGGTGGCAGAGCCCGATTCAGCACTTGCATCACTCAATGGATAAGGGAGAGAGAAAATCATCTCCCATTATTGGTTTTACCATTCTAACTTTTCTTCAACTTTAATTTTCAACTGAATTATTATTTTTAGGGAAATTATTTTTCATTCCTCATTTCTATTGGTGTTAGTGATATTCCATTGTTATTCAATTGGGATCTCCTTAAATCTGTGATAATGGAGTACTAACTCAATTTCTATTTCCCCATAATATATTTATTGGGTATTTCGAATCACATTTCTAAATTTATAATTTTTTTTTCATTCTTTATGTGATAGGGAATGGGGGGGGGGGGGTTGGGGTTAATAGATGATTGTCATATTTTCTCCCCATTTTTTGTCATGTTCTCCCCTTGATCAAAAATTTCTCGCACTATTATCTAGGTATATAGTGAATACAACTTGACAATTATGGACTGCAGTATGAATAACATATGATTAGTGAAGGGTATGGGGATAGTGGAGGCATAAACCAAGTGTGTTTATTACCCTATAACAATGGAGGAGTTGGGAATTGATATACAAAGGTATGTTTCTATGACATTTTTAAACCAAAATTTAGAAAGAAATGGGAAATATAATAATACCAATGAATCGATTGTTTAATAAGAACACAACTAGATAATTAAGTAACTTTGAGATAAAAATGGTATCCAACCCCTTTCACTCTAGATTGGGTGTTTTATGACTCCAATATGTTATAATGTCATAAAATTATGAAAAAAACTAATAAAATATCATCTCTCATTGATTTAAAAATTTATAAAATAATCAAAAAGAAATATAAGTGTTAGATAGAAAAGCTCCTAGGCACAAATAATCGATATCCAACATTGGTAAACCACTAGGTTAATTATAGTTTTTTAAACTTTTGTTTATGAAGGGCCCCATGATAAGAATTTTACCAGCCGTCATTCGACATACTAAGATAATTTGAAAGAGGTAACCTTTTCTATTATGATAGTGGATAATATTACTACATTGGGGCAGGGGGGGGGGGGTTATTTAGTGATGAATTTTAATTTTTATATTTCTTCCGGTAATGTAAATAAACCTCTATGACTGGTTATTATATAGTTCATTCACTCATACACATCAGTCTCATCCTTGCCTAAAAATAAAGAAAATAAAAAGAACAAGGATACTAATTTTTTGAAGTTGGTTAGACATATTTTGAGTTTTTAATTGTTAATATTGTTATTTATTATTTTGGATATATATTTTCTACTTTAATTAAATAAATAACTTACAATGGGAATGAAGGAATTTCCAGTTAGCTACAGTTTCACAGTATCCTCATGCTACCACTACACCATATCCCACTAGAGATACTCAAAATCCCACTAGTTATAACGATTCTAAAAAATGAGAAGATCACTCGATGCTCAAAGATGCTTCAAAAAATTGATGAAGTTCTTTCTCTTAATAAAACTAGATAATGAGAGAAAATTATGACCACTTACTTAAATAAATAAAAATACTGATATTAATAATGAGATCCACTATCATTTCCTACACACTCCATGAAAACTATTTTATGAATTCTATCCATATTGTTATATAAACACTCTAAGATCATGAAGTAGAATATTTTTAGATTCAAAATTATTTGGAATCTTCTTCTCAACCCTCCCTTCCTCTTCTAAATTTCTTCTCCTTTATCTTTTTGAGAAGTAGATTCTCTTTATTTATGAAACTACTATTCCACTATAGAGGAAATATTAATATATCATATATTTATCATACACCTTAATTGTCTTATAATATGATGTAATTGTTTAATCAAAATAATTAATAATTAGAATAAAAACTTATTTATCTTCCTTAATATTTCATTTAAGACTCATTAAAAACTACAACATGGGTCTTATCCCCCATGTTCTAAAATAAATATCAAATCTAACCTTTATTATTCTTTGATTAGAAATAAATTTTTAAATTCAATTTAAAAATATTCAAAAAAATATATTTTTTATGCCAAGAATACCAATTAGTTTTTTTTCTTTAGATAACTCGCTCAACAAGATTATTAATTTTTCGACCTTTTTGTGGTGTGAAGGAATCATTAGTGGCATAAAAAACCAAAATACATGAGAAATAATATATCTCAGTCATTTGAAACACTTACCTTGAATCACTACTTAACTAGAAACTGATTTTTAAAACTAAATAAAAATAAATCATCACCTCATTATAATTTCTTCATTATTCTTCAATATAGAATTACAGTGTTTTACCATTACTGTGATCTTCCTATTTTGTTTTACAGGTTAAATTCTTTACTTCATTTTGAGGGGATAATATATTATCCATATTTCTGGAATACCAATTTAAATATTATTTTTTATCTTTGGGGAATAGATCTTCCATAACTAGGTTTAAAATTTTCATAATAATAATTTTTGGGAAACATAAATTTTCACAATAGAAAATATTTTCCAAGAGTTCCTTAAATATCACATGAGAGGCTCAAAGGGATTACACTGTATAATTTTTTATTTGATAAATTTAAAAACAACTCAAATATCATATATCATTAAAAATGACTAGGAATGAATAAAATTTATGTTAAATTTTATTATACATATTAAAAATATTTAATGACCTTTTAAACGCCTTAAGTTGTTTGATAGTTTGATTTTCCATTTTATCTGGTCAACATCTAGACTAAATTTATTATACAGACCATAATTACAAACATGAGGGTAAAATCTCCCATACCCCTCTTAAATAATCCAATCATCACAAAATTTTATATTTGTAGATCAATTATTTTTTGTGGCTCTAAAATTTCCTACAAATGGATCTATATTATTACGATGTGTGTAGAATAGCATACATGAGTCTTGTAGAACTATTTTTTAAATTATCAATGCGTAATACTAAAATTCATGAGCCTAAACGAATCAAATAACATCTTAAAATTCTTCATTACCACGTTATAATATCTCAAAAAACTACATACATCAACATACATAACTCCAAAAACTCCAATGATTCTCTGCCACGATTGAAAAAATATAAACTAATAATGAATCTATGTTTAATTCAGCATAATTAATGATGAGTTATTGCGACATACATTTTTTTGGAATATTATCTTAAAAAATATATATTCCAACCTAAGCATTTTCTATCTAATGTAGTCGTATGGGCATCATTTTAGATATATTATAAGAAACTTTTTTTTTTCAATTATGAACTTTTGGCATTTTGAATCACACCTATGACATTTGGATTCTAAAAAACCTAACCCTAAGTCAAATAAGAAATTATTTGTTCATTATTCTAAGGATTATAAGGGATATTATTTCTATAGTAATATTGAGAAAAAATTGTTTGTTGCAAGATTTTATATATTTATTGATAATTAATTTATCAGTTAAGTAGTCAGTGGTGTGAATGTTAAACTTAATAATGTACAAGACCAAAAATAAGATGTTTTTTTGTGATATAGAAGTTTATATGGTTTGAAAAAGAGTTATGGAATAATAACCACCTTATATTACATAAAAACCTGTATATTATATTAGGATTCATCATGAGATCAAAAGTATTGAATTTCTAAAGGAAAATGATAATGAAATAACATTTATATAAGATGAAACTACCACCAACCAAGAAGAAATTGTGAGATTTGATTACAAGAAAACTAAAAATTCCAAGAAATCTAAAATGGACTCCATACACACTTAAAAAGATTGAAATTGGGCGAATTAATCAAAATTGGTGACACCCATATGTTGAAAGTGATTTTTTATAAAAAAACTAACATGGATAGAAGAGTGCCTACCTATAGATATCACATCGTGGAAAATGAATTAATTTTATTCCAACAATTTTGTATAAAGAAATTATTTCTCCATTTGTAGTTATGAATTACGTTTAAATATTTATTTCCATAGCAGCTCATTATTATTATAAGTTATATCAAATAGATATCAAAACTAATTTCCTTAATTTTAATTTAGTAAAGGATATGTATATGATATTTTCCAAATATTTGGAAGTTCAAAATGTGTTACTAAGGTTTATAGGTTGTAAATTCTCATTTATGGATTGAAAAAAGATTTTGTGATTTGGGGAATCCATTATGAAGATTTGACCAAATATTTTGGTTTCATAAAAACGTGTATGATTATATTATATACAGGTAGATTAGTGGGAGTGTTGTGATATTTATAATATTTCATGTAGATGACATACTCCTTATAAAAAATGACATCACATCTTTTTCACATTGGAAGTATGTTGTTGGGAACTTTTTTCTCAATGGAAAACAATACATGAAGAATATTACATATGTGTAATGAAGATATATAGATAGATGTAGAGAAGGCCACTTAAACTAAGGTAGAAGTCATATACTGATAAAGAACTATAGTATCTTAGCATGGCAATATCTAATAAGGGGTCTTTAATAGTTTTTGAAGGCATAAATCTTGTGATGATTATAAATCCTTCTAGATAGATATAAGGGATATGAATGATTATTTATAATTATTCCATTGGATCTATCATGTATTCCATGTTGTGTAATTGAAATAATGTCCATTATTCTTCGAGAATAACTAGTATTTACCAATTTAATCATGTTGGGATTCACATGAATTCTATTTATAAAATCCATAAGTAATTAAGAAAATTAAATAGGTGTTATTTGTCTTAGAGGAGAGAATGAAATTATTATAAAGGGTTATAATAATTCTAGTTTCCAATTTAAAAAAGTGGACAGGTGATATCATTTTGGTTTAGTGTTTTGGGTAAATGGTGCAGCTATCAGTTGGAAGAGTTCTAAGAAATCCATTAAAGTAGAATAAAAACTAGAGGTAGATATATCTATGCATTAAATACTAAAATGGAATATATTTGGATCAAGAATTTCATTTTTAAACTTATGGTGGTTCTTATAATTATCGAAGAAATTGATTTGCATGGTGATAATAATGGATAAATTTCTTTGTACAAGAGACCCAAGTCCCACCAATGGTTAAAACACACTTTAAAAATAAAATATAATTTAAAATATCAATTATAAGGGCATGTAAAGATTTTATGTGAAGATATAAAAGAGAATATATCAGATACCTTTAGAAAACCATTATCAGAACAAAAACTTGAGTATTATGTTGGATAACTTGGTGTTAGATGCATGAGATATTGGATGTAATGCTTGAAAAATATTCTCTGGTTTGATAATAAAAGAAATATTTTTTTATCATTGATTCAAGAGTGCTATGTTTATATTACATGAATTTTACAATAATAATATACCATCAAAGTACAACATTAAGTTTTCCATAATTAATGATCATCAAAGAGAATTTTGGGTTGTGATGATATGTTAATATTAACACGATTAAAATCTTTGTATTGATATAAAGAGTTATACATGATATTAAAATGAACCCCCATTAATTGATCTTGGTCTCATACCTAGTATGATAAACTTCATGTTTTGTTGCCTTTGTTATACAAGAATAAATACCTGGCTCATTAGGTGTTATTTGGGTAAATTAATGATCATGTAATTGGTTGGAACTAAAAAATGTTGGGTTTTCCTACTTGTATGAAGAGAAAGATACAATTAGACCCTTGATTGAATTATATTGATAGATTAATGTCCTTATTTAGTTTAGTAACATGTGATGTGCTCAGATATTTATATGAATGAAATGTGATGTATTCATTCAAACTAGTCACTTTATTTCAAATAATCATCAATATATGAGTTTTCTTATACTATATTGACACTCTATAAGTCCAATGGTCACTCAATGACATGGAAAAGTGATTTTATAGGTATGAATATTTCTTAATGATTTATCTTATAGTGGTTATGTTTAAATAGATATTTTTATACTTTCTCTAGATCACACCATACCCCTTTGTATCTTGAGTGTCGCTAATGTTTTTCTAGAGTTCACTCTTTGAATACATCCAGGAAACCATGATTTAATTTTTATTATCAATGATAAAAATTCTTGTTTATTAACAAATTTAGGACATATAATACAGATTAAATTTGGGAAAATATATTTATTACAAAATGAGGATGGTTTTATAAATCCTTTCCATTAATGTTAGGATGGTTTCATAATAAGTTGTATTTTTTTCATAAATACCTTATAAGTTTCTATTTGAAGTGTGATATTTTTGGATATAAACTAAAATAGTTATATCATAATATATAATATAATTTTATTCATATCAAAAATACACATATGATGCATATTGAAAAGGTTGATATTCTATTTCGTATAAAACATCATATGTAATATAATGTCAAGTTTTAGACCACAAAAATATATTCTAAATAGTATATATTCAACTATTTATTGACATATTGATTAATTTATGTATATGAGAACATATTGTGATCATTTTAACCTTAAAAAATTATAAAACTCAATAGAAATTTGCTATGGGATAAACATATTGGCTACAAATTGATAGAAAATAACCCTTATCCTCCATAATTTCATGGAGTATCCTATATTAAGTATACAAGAATCCTACTTGTTAGATGTTGTCTGATGTATCCTTAGGGAAAAATATCTTCACTATTGGTTCTCCTTATGTATTTGATGAGGAAGGTGATAAAAAATTTCAGGAGTTGATGTGATCGTTTTATAACTTATGAGTATTCTAGTGGTAGTTTTATCCCTATGGAGGTAAGAGTTCGACAAATATTGATCAACTATCCTCATAAAACATGATCAATCATGATTGATAATTGGAGTAATCATTTAATTAATGGTATACCTATTTATATTTAATTTTCCCCACTTCAAGATGATTTAAAGATGGTTGATCAGTTAATAAAATGGTTTTCCTCCACTGTGATGATATTGAGATAATCCAATGAAAGTCCATCAGTTATTATATTTATAAAAAATCTAAGAAATGATAAATGGGTGGATATTAACAGTATCCAAGAAATATCTCAAAGGTAAAAAAAATCTTGTACACTATTTCAAAACAAAAGATTGTTTACTAGGATTTTCAAATGAGGAGTTTGGCAGATACACACACTCATGGAGTAGAATTACTAGATTTGTGATTACTTTTAGATGTAATCAGGTAGCTGGGTTTCCATATTATAAATAGATGTTTCATCTTCAACATTGGAAGCTAAGTGTGTTGTAATAATGGAATAAGGGAAGGAGTTAGTTCGGTTGAAGGGTATACTGAGGGAAACTAGAAAACAAAAATGAATTATCACATTGTACTATAACTTATAAATTTTGCTTTAGCTATATAATAACTATAAATTTCACTCCTAGAAAGGGAGAATTAAACTTATGTACCAGTTCTTGGAGAATATCATAGAATATGTAATTATAAAACTATCAAAGTTTTTAGGCAATTAGAATCCAGATGAATTACTATCTAAATTTATAGCTCATAGTGTTATAAAATGTACTTAAATGGGGATTTGATATCTTGGAGAGAATAAGAACTCAAGGAAATGAAAGAAAAGAATAATGAAACTGAAGAATAAAAGTTATAGAATATGGTGTTTAATACCAGGTTGGATTGGTTAAGAAGACTAAAAAACTACTCTCAAGTGGGAGATTATTATTCTTTGTTGAGAAAAGCCATTTTGTTATTAAATTATGTAAATCCAATAAAGTATAATCTTCTATAACTACACAATAAACAATATATAAATGGTTCAGTAAAACCTAAAGTCCATAAGTAGTAGTGCTATATATCTCCAAGTGATAAAGTTTGGAGTGAACACTCAGGTGATAATAAATATGTCAATGACATTTAAGAATAGTATGATGGTTATTAACAACTATAAAAGTTTTTATTCAGATATATAATTAATGACAACGCATTATATTTCTTTATGCTTATAATATTTATCAGAAGGCTTGGTTTAGGTGGTGGTGCTTAGGTAGATTACCATGATAATGTGAAGGGTCATCCATGAAGACTAGATGGAAGTGGTATTGATTCAACTAAAAGAAATTTTTGATGTTCATATTTAAATAAATGGGTTAGGTAATTTTCATATATCTTAAAATATTTTGACTTATGCTTCTAATTGCTTGTGGTTTAGCAGTCCGTTGAAATATGTTATTTCATATTCTGTTGAACTTTTTTTCCCAATGTAATAGGATTAATATTCAAAAATGTAATTATATTGGTTCCTTAATTGTGTGTTTTGATTTTTTTGGTTCCTTATTCCATTTATATTGTCTATTATAAGTTACAAAGTGTTTGAAAAGTGTTCCATAAAGGTTCTTGGGTTGCTATGTTTTAGACACACCTATCAATAATGTTTAGTTTTTAGATCTTATGGTGTACTTGTTCCTTGGTTTAGGTTTGGAATGAAATTATAGCTTGTATATGTTGGTGTTTTTGAATTACTACATTTGGAATATCATATATATCACACACTTATTTAATAATATATGATTATTTCATCAAATAAACTCAAACAATTGAAGAAAAATCCCAAAAATTCCTACCTTGGATTAATATATGAACCAAAAGCCACAAAAATTATAATATAATTGACTCCAAAATCATTATATCCATGGTTATAAGATATTTAATGACATTCTCAATTGTAAATTTTTTTGTCACACCCATAATGAGTGTCATCATTGAATATATCTAATGAATAATTTGATGGATCTCACAATTCCAAATGAATCATCTTAGATCAAAACCTTGGAAATTAAATTTTCTTATTACATATAATATTTTTAATCATGGGTTATAATAATATATTCCTCCTTAGTGAAATACCTAATAATAAATTATTTCACATACAATACCATCATTTCTTTATACAAGATTTCTTATGAGCAACATAACCCTTCACCCTTCCCTCCAGGTCTATTAATTTTTCATGTACTATTTATTATTATATAGTAAAAAATTATATATATATATATATATATATTCATAACACATATCTTTGATAGATATGCCTTTATTTAAAATAAGATTTTTTATTTGTTTTTATTTATCAACATTCAAACTGACACATTATCCCTATACAAATATATATAGATATATATTAATGTCTTACTCTTATAGATTATAATATATATAATCAAATATCAATGAAAATATAAAATCTTTTAGAAATATTATGAAATTAATATATTTTCTCAAAACATAAATACTCCACCATAGGGTCAATCATATTATAATCCAAGAACATCATATTTGTTATCATCAAATCATTTATGTTATGGTTTCTACTAAAATGAATCATCAAAACCATCAATTATGACATTGTTGGATATGTCAAATATGGAACTTGAAATGTCATGAATACTTCATTTTTATCTAATCAAACAAGAATATTGTAATTTCATTATTTTTTACACCAGTTTTATTTTATAACACCCAAATGATTATTCAAACCCAAAATGAAGAGACAAATTATTCATATGATTTTTTTACCTTATTAGATATTTTATATATAATTTGACATGATTTATTCTCTAAATCATCTTTATCAGATTCAAGTAAGGTAAAAAAAATCCAAGCACACAATGATCTACTTAGTTTACTCTAAACTATAGTCTAATCTATATGGAAAGAATGAATCACTTACAGTCTTATAAAAATTATTAATCACACTAATTAAAATAATTTAGTTCTAATCAATCTCAAATTAATAATAAAACCATTTTATCAATTTTATGGTTCATCACTAATCTTATCAATTGGATGTCTATCACTCAAATATCCCTACAGATTTAAAATATGATATAATACACCTTTAAAATGGTTTTTATAGATAAAATACATACAATAATTAATAGATATTATATTATATAGTTGGTAAATTTTTTATCAAGAGCTTTAGATATGTAACACATTTATATACACAAAAAAATATATTTCACTCACTCTCACCGTAACCCTCCCATCATCCCTCAATCCCACCGGTAATGGACTACATTATTATGGTTGATAGAATTTTTAAATGAATCATACTCCAATGGAATAAGAGTTAAGGAAAATTTGAATTTAGGTTTTTTATTGTTATAATATTTATTTAAACATGTTTATAAAGTCAATGTGTTTGTTTTGGATGCAAAGAAGATTTCAGAAAAGTCCTAGAACAAAATTCAATGTTGTGGGTAACTGAAAATCCTTGATCATGCTGCAATGGTAACCAATAAAATCTAGGTAGAAGCATATCAAGAATAAACTAGGAAGAAAACAAAAGGGTGCTGCTATTTTTTCTGCAAAGAACCTAGTGGTAGGCTATCTAGAATCTTATGAGTCACCAGAATCCAGGTGGGCGTCCATTGAGAGCATGGTAAAATTTATTTAATATTTAAATTTTAATAATTAATATTTTTATAAAAATTATAGAGACTCTCATGACCATCCAAATAAACACAGAATAAATCCCAATCTCTCTCATTTCACTTTTTTCTAGGTCCCCATCACCATTTTATTCATGATTTTACTATAGTATTGGCCTCTTAAGAGTATGTCTAACCTCACACAACATTTATTTTTATGTTTCTCTCATTTTTTTCGTAAATAATATTAAATCCCTAAAATTAACTATTTTAGTTGTTTTTTTTAATATTATGTAATTAGTTAAAAATGAAAAAATAGACCTGTGATATTGGATATGATAAATCCTATGATAATGGGGTTGGTGATCCATAAAATATAAAACGATACATTCTGAATTTATATGTTTTGTTAGATTATGTGCTTGAGAATGTGGGATAAAAAGATCTGAATGAAGAATTAGAGGTTTTTGATTCATTATATAAACTAAGTAGTTCCTATTTTTAATATATATAGTTTTTAATATAACACTATGTTCAGTAGCGTGTACAACACCTAACATCGAGCCGAATCGATCCTCAAAATATTATTATTTAAATATGACAATTATAACACAACTATTGAATTGGAGTGTGAGAATATTAATAAAAAATTACGAAATATATTCTAAGTTAAAACTCAATAAAAATTTATTAATTATTTCTTAGGTAATCAACTATCCATTTTAGCAATGTTATTTTATAACTAAAATAAAAGTTTTTATCAAAAAATGATTATTATTTCTTTTTGTGGGGAAAATAATATTATTAATTTTTTACCACTTTTATAAAAATTATTTATAAAAATAACTTCATTTTTAAATTATAATATGAAAAATATCTTATATTTAGTTATAATATTTTTCTAAAAATATTTATTTTCTTGTGAATAGTGAAAATACTACTTTTTATTGAAAACTGTATTTTAATTTCAAGATTTTATAGATTTCCATTTCAATTTCAAATTATTTTAAACATAAAATTAGTTATATTATATTATAAATAATTCAATTATGTTAAAGGAAAAAATTTTAGGATTGGATTTTTTATAGAAACATTATTATAAATGAAAGGAAGTTTTATTTAAAAATAATTTTCATTTTGTTTCAATTTTAAATTAATTTATTCAAATTATTTTAATTTAATATTGAAAAATGGATTACATATTTAGAATTATATGGTATACCTTTTTTAAATATGGATCTTTTAGTTCAGGTTATTATGAATTATATCCATAGTAAATAATTATAACCACGATTACAGAAAATTGGGTAATTAAACATAAAAATAATGTGAAAATAGATTAAATAACTACCCAAAAATTGCATTAATTTCATTGGATGAGTCAATTTCATCCATAATCATCCAATAATTTAAAATATGACCTTTATTTCCATTAGACTATGATTTAAAGATTTATAATACTCAAGTGATAGATAAAGATAAAAATGCAAACTCTTTTTTTTAATATATATCACATCTTATGTTAGGAAAAATAGACCTTATGTTCAGTTATAAATATTCATTTGAAATATAATTTTTTTTATAATTTTAATTTATTTACAAATTTTAGTGGTGAAATAGTTTTTTTAATTTCTTTCTCCACAACACCACAACATTTAATTTATTAACTAATTAATAAAAGAATTGATTTCAACAATAGTAAAAATAATATAATTTGGAAGCATTTTTTTGTTCCATTAATTTTCTTGGTAAATATAAAATTCTAGTTATCTAGGTATGTACTATATTAAAAAAACAATAGTTGTATTTATGTACTTAATGACAAAATAAATGAATAGTGTCAAAAAATAACATTAATGATATTTTACAATACATAATATTTTATCAAATTATTTAAAATTCAAAAAAAATTATATTCATACAAATTAATAAGATATTGACGAAATAATTAAAAATTTTCCATTTTTTTAATAATATTACATTTTATGGTAACATTCTTCACCCTTACATGGTAGAAACATTAATTGTATGAAAATTGTCAAAAGGGTTAATGAGGGATAAAAATAAAATATAATAAATAAAACATGTGAAAGAACTATCCAAATTTTATTTTATGAGATTATTTAGACTCATAAATTTATTATAATATAATTATATAAATTTGGATACATTTTTAGAGAAAAATTACTTATATTAATTTAATACTTTATGAAATTCAAATATTACCCCTCCCCTTACCTATAAAAGGACACCCCTCTCTCAATTATTCAAAAAAAATTCACCCCTAATTATATACCAAAACTTGGTTAATTATTATATAAAAATATTTATATAGGTTTTATAGGTTTTATCCTTTCAAAAAGAACAACCCTAGTTCCCTTAATAGAAGATCTAAGGGATTTATTTCACATAAGAGGTAATTGTATTTACTGAATGTTTAAAATTTATTTTCTCTTTATATTCCTATAAATAGTTGGTTACCATCCTAAAATAATAACTAAAATATCATTAAAATAATAATATGTTAATATGATTATGGTATAACCATTTTGGATCGCTTTTCTACACAATGAAAAGCAAAAATATTTCTCATGCGTATGTTTGACTTATCATCTCCACCAAGGGGTGTAATTTGTTATTTACAAACACGTTAATTTTATGGTTATAAATATGAAAACAATAAATATATATGATTTTTATGACATAATTATTTATATATATATTTAATATGATATACATCTTCTTTCCATCTAATCAATTTTAAAATGACAACATCAATCCTACGTACGTATGAACTAGCGCCTCTACGAAGTGATACGATCTGTTTACCATTTTTTATTTATATGGATGTTAATAAGGATAGATATAATGAGTAATAATTATGTTTATGTAATGAATATAATTATGGAGATTATAGTACCACAATAAAAGTACAAGGATCCGAACATCTATGAAAAAACATGCCTGATAAAATATAGTAGTTAACACCAAAAATAGTGATAATAAAAATAATTTCTAAAAAATTGGTGATAGGATATTATAATTCATTCATATATAATATCATAAATATTAATATTCTTTTATTATAAATTAGTTACATGTTTTAAATCATTATAAAAGATGTTAAATCTTTTTCAACTAAGACGAAATGCAATGCAAAGGATTTTTCTCAATTTCCAATCTATTGGGGCATATTTGGTAATATGAACAGATTTTCTAATATGTAGTGTATATAATACACCTTGGTGTTTCTAAAATGAAAATATATCTATTAATTATGATTAATTATTCAGTTTAAGTAACTCTTTCATGTATAATTTTTAAAAGAAAAATTGATATTATTTTTGTTCTTAATCAGGTTTATTTTTATTTCATCTCCATATTTTTCTAAATTATATTTTCTAAATCCTTTTAATTTAAAAAAATGATTTATAAAGGATATTTTAAGTTATCCTTTACTTTTTAAATGGTATAAAATTATTCTCTCTAATGTTTTTCCTGAATGGATTTATTTTTTTAACTTTCCTTACAAAACATCAGAAGGAATGTTCTTTTAACTTATATGATGTTAATGGACCTTCCCTCTAGTATACAGATTTCACACTCATTTTATCCTTCTAAAATATTTCTAATGTTTTTAATTTTTTTATAATGCTTTTCTCCCAAATTTTCTATTATTCTCTAAAATATATGAATTTATTTCAAAACTTGTATTTCTGATGAATAAAATATCATATTATAATTATTATAAATTTAGTGGTTATTAAAATTTCTAGAAAACATTAATTTATTGTGATCATTAAACATTACATCAACCTTAAATATCTATAATGGATATGATTATTTCAAAAACTATATAACATTTCGATATACTATGTTTCATTTGGAAAGTTATATGATTGACCAGGGAAATATTGACATTTTATATTCATTACTCAATATTGATATTTTGAGATAAGGACTATTGTTTATTAATTAAATTGATCATTCAATATATGAGGAATGCATTATAAATTCAATTATGGAAGGGGACCTAAATTATATAGCCCCTCGATGCATAGATTGATCTCACGAGACAAATCAGGTGTCAAATTAAATAGTTATTTGCCAATAAATTTAAACTGTCTTAGAGAATTGTCTTGATAGTAGATATACCATGATGTCCGAGATCCTAAAATCCAATTGTATGCAATTCCTTCATTTAGTATTCATTTATTATTATCCATGATATTTCTACATTGATATTATCGATGGATTCATTTTGTTCTCATGTTCATGATTAAATGGATTGTGTTGTCAGTTAGTTACCATGACATATTGATTATTCCTTATTTACCGATGATAACTTCCTTTATATATTACCCTTTATAATAATATAAGCTAACACTTTCATTTTTTTCTTCCCCCCAATATATTATGAAGGGATATAATCATTAATATCAATTATAAAATAATTATTCTTATGCAATGTATTTTATTTTTAAAATATAATATTGGAATTATATATATATTTATTTTCCAAATTTTCTAAAATTATTAATCCTTTTTTGTGATATCCCTTTTAAATATGAAAATGTAATAAAATAGAAACCATCAACGAGTTAATAGAGTTTGATTTTTATAGTTTTTATTATAAAAATTTCAATTACAACCTTGGCAAATAGATTTTATATAAACCTAGCTACCATGATAATTAAGACTATGAAATATATTATTTGAAAATTTTTACTATTATAGGAATTCTTATTTTGGATCAACAATAATATTGATTATGATATGAGATAAATAAGTGTGTCATTATTTAGTGATTTATCATAATGGAAGAAATAGAATCAATACCCATGGTCAATGTAATAATTACACCCATTGAGCATGCCAATAGATTTAGTGTTGGGGTTGAGCAGTTGATGGAAATATTAGGGAATATGAACCAAGTTATATATTATAAACATGAAAATAGGAATCAATATAATTTTTTAGGGAATGATACACCTATATTTAATCATTTACTATGATATAAATCACCATATTTTAGTAGAACTACTAATACAGTGTTATATAAGAAATTGAAAAAGTATATTGAAATGAAATTTCTCACATCAGTATACAATGAAAGGAAATATTATATGAAAGTAGTGTATTATGTTTGAGGTGATAATGGTCAATGGTGTTCGTTGTTCTAAAATATTAGGGAGGAATAATAAGTATAACATATGGTGGGGATAGATTTTAATTTATTATTATTTGTTAAAGATTTCCCTCATGAGAAATGAACTATTATGAAGAGGATGTTCCCCTATTTGAGAAAAATAAGAAAATATTTCTTCCAAAATATAATTATACCTTTATGATACTATCCAAGTATGATACTAACTATATTCATAATTCGGATATCAATACTAACCATTTAATTGATGTAATTAAGTGAAAATACCAAGGGAACTGGTTTCTAAAACAATTTTGACATGTTATGAAATATTATTATGTTAGATCAAAATAAAGAAGAAATCTTCTAGATTCTATATATTTAAGGTAAATTAAGAGAACATGAGGTTAGAAGACAACCATGATAAAGGTAAATATCCATATAATATTAGGTAAAAAATTTATTCTAATAATGTAAAAATTGTAGAAATAAACATCCTAGAAAATGATTGAATGGAGTGAGATTTTTTTAAAAGTTGGATAATAATGGTTATTTGGATAATGAATGAAAGGGGAAGAATAAAATCAGTGATTTATTATTCCTGAAAAATATATAATATAGGAATCATTCACCCCAATTACCTAAGAATCAAGGGAATATATCACAAAAGAGGCGAAGGTGGGATGACCATGTTTATGTGATTACTAAATCTAAGGATGAAGATACCAATAATGCATGGGTTGGTAATTTAATAATAGCCTGAAATTTTTCTAATTTTTCATTTTATTATAGATATTCACACCCTTTTATATCTTACATGTTTACTAAGAAAATTTAGTATTTCCCACTCTCCTTAAACATGGAGTTGTCAGTCAATACTCCAAGTGGAAATCTCATTGGAATAAGGCATTGCCAGTCATTTCCCATTCTGAACTAGAAGAATTTCCTATTTTTAGACATTACTACTATATTTTTAAACTATTAATTATGTATATTGGATTTAAAAATATAACGTAATTTTTTTAATGGGAATGAAATTTTGATTGGTAAATAAGATGTCAAATTCCTTTTCTTTAGAGGGGATAATTCATCGTCCAAGTCATGTCTAGATCCACCTTCAGTATATCTTCTAAATGTGATTCTTAATTAGAAAGAGAATACACAATCTATGGTTGAAATATGTGATCTTTGAATTTAGGATATACATATTTTTGGGTAAAACATTGATGTATTTCCTAATTAATTACCTATACATCTACAAGAACATGAAATTTGGTTTTCTATTGATTCAATCCCTGAATTAAGGCCTATATAAATGGAAACTATTGAAATAGTTGAGTAGATGAAAATACTATAGGATCTATTTGAAAAGGGATTAATATTCTATAATGGTTTACCTTAGGTAGTTAGTGTTTTTTATAAGAAAGTTGGATCTATGTGGTCGTGCATTAATTATAGGTAAATCAATACTATTAAAAAAAATAAAAGTATCCTCTAACTCAAAATTATTACTTATTCAATAAAAATAAAAGTGATAAATTTTTTTACATGATTGAACATCATTCCGGGAATCATTAATTATGAGTAAATAAGGAAAATATTATAAAGATTTCATTCCAAAATAGGTACAAACATTATTAATTTATCTTGACTGCATTTGGATTGACTAATTTACCCTCCATTTTTATAGATATAATGAATAGTGTTTTACAAGAATACATAGATATTTGTTTTGTGGTACTAATTGATGATATCTTGAAATAATGTATGTTCTATGAGGATAATGAGATATACTTATAGATCATTCTTGAGACTTGTTGAAAAGTGGAATTAAATGGGACGATTAGAAACTATGAATTTTGGCATCAGAAAGTTTCTTTTCTTATCCATATTATCTCTAAAAATGGAATCTTAGTTGATCTAACAAAGACAAGGGAATTTAAATAACAGACAACACCAACGAACATATATGGAATTACTATAAAATGTAATATTACCATGATTTTTCAAAAATCATGGACCTAGTCCATACTTCTAACCACAATTTTCTAAAACGTTGGCTATATATAAAAATATAGTTAGGGTTTTAAAAAATTGAAGCTATAGATCATTTTTATAGGATATAGGTACAATTCTATAAAATCAAGGAAATAGAGACCACCAATAGAAAAGGTTCTTGTAACCCATGGCTGTATGATTCCCATGAAAGCATGATAATAAAACTTCCCATAGGAGGGGTGTAGGAAAACTTATTTTTATGGTTTGGGGTATATTTTTATTATTTATAAAAGTATATATATATATATGTGTGTATATGAACGGATAATGCTTTGTAGAGTAGTGTCTGAGTGACTAGTTTTCGATATTGGAATTATACGATTAAATCACGATGGTTACATTTTTTTGAAGCATATACCCATGGATTAAAAGGGATATAGCCATGGATGTTCAAAATAGAAATAGAATTATTAGTATGGTTTGAAACCAAAAAATAGTTCTATTTACTAAGTGGACAAGTTATATGGATTTTTTAATAGTTCTAGTTCCATGGTAATATTCCAATTTCTATAGGGAACAATTGTGGCTATAATTCTGTTGCTATAGTAGAAAATAATATCTATATCCCTTAAAACCGTGGCTATATCTCTGGACCTATTTCCACACCAATATGATCCGTGATCAATTGGACTATGGCTGTAAGTTATAGACAAAATGGTTCCTATATTTCCATTTTTTGAATGTGTCTATAGGTGAATTTTTTAATTACATGAGTTTTATAGTTCCATTTGTTTGGAAGGTGACTATTTTGGATTTCCTCAAAATTTTAATTGATTGGATAACCAATTGACCAAAATTATTTGTTTAGGGGTTATTTTTTATGGAAAAATTAATTTTAAAAACTCTTTAAAGATTTAATTAGTAGATTATTCAATTCTATGATTTGGAATCTACCATAATGAAATAATGCATTTGTGAGATATAATGATTCATTGAATAAAGGAATTGGTTGAATCATTTTGTAAAATGAATTTTTTTTCATTCCAATGTATCATGAAAGTAAAAGAATCATGAATAGAATGACCCAAATCCTGATCTTTAGTTTCCAAACACAATATTTTATTAGAATATGTAGAGATACTATCTCCGTTGTTAATGATGTGAGACATAAAAAGAACATAAGTGCCTATAATACATCTTGTCACATAAGGATATCAATATGAGGCAATAATTATGGATTGTCCAAATCAAGAATTATGATTGAACAATAATTTACCACTAATGGTAGGTAAATAAGGTAGTAGTTTCCTTAAGTAGGAAAGATCATGGTGTCTTGATCAAAATTAGCATTGATTGGGATCCTGTGTTGATGAATTTGGTAAATATGTATTTGTGAATTATTAATTAAGTGGAAAATCACTACCTTTAAAAGGGTTTATAAACCATATTAATTAAAAATGAAAAAAAATTATTAACCTGATGATGAGGAATTTAAAATAAAAATTCATGTGGTAAATGATGGAAAATTGGAAAAATATGTATATTAATATGTTGTTCTAAAATTGGGAAAGAGGATTTGTGCACCATATTTACATAATCTGAAAAGGGAATTATAAAATGAATCTGATATATTGAATTTCTTTATTTACCATAGTAGAGGAAATATGTATAGTGATTTGAAATAACATTTCTGGTTGAATAGTATATAGCCGGAAATTTAATATTTTTCTTCAAAAATGTACAGTTTTTCAATATGTTTAGACAAACATATAACATCCTTGATTATTCATGAAACCTATACCTATTACTATGTGGATATAGAATGAAATTACTATGGAATTTATCACTGGATTACCAAGTAATCCTTGAAATAATGATTTAATATGGGATATTTGTGATAATGTTTCTAAATATACACATTTTATTGCCATAGGAGAAGATTTTCCTCATGATAACACTAAAAGACACTATGTTATTGATGTTCAAAGACTTTATGGTTTATTTATTTCAATTCTGTTTTATCATGATCCACGATTTAAATTGAAATTCTAGAAATGTATTTAGAAGCATCTTGTTACTAAGATTCATTTAAGCACACAATACCTCCCTCAAACCGATGGATTGTGTATAATGAGTATTTAAACTTTATAAGACGTGTTTAGTTTATTCTCAGTTGAATTTAAAGGTATGAGGGATTACCATTTACATTTTCTGGAGTTTTCTATTTAGAATAGATTCTATTCAAGTATTCAAATTGAACCGTAAAAAGAATTATATGGAAGAGGTGTAACACACCAATTTTTTGGGAAGAATTTACTGAAAGACAAATTTTGGGTCCATATCTAGTTATGTAGAAAATAGTAAAGTTAAATGCCATCCATACTCATATTAAATTAGTTAAAAGAAATAAAAAGGTTTATGCCAATAACCAAAGGAAAGATTTGAAATGTCAGGGAGGAGATCACATTTTCTTGAATTTAACTTCAAGGGATGGTTATATGAGGTTTTTTAATAAGGGAAAAATGAGCCCTAGGTACATCGAAGCATTTGAAAATTTTGAATGAATTAGAGTAGTGGCCTAATAATTGACAATGCCACTGAGCAACTCTAAAGTGCATGATGTGTTTCATATCTCAATTTTAAGGAAGTATATAAAAAACTAATGCATGTTATCACCTAAGAAGAAATATTATTGGAATTTAATATAACGTACAATGTGGTTATTATATTGATTCTTAACCATATAGATCATGTGTTGATGAATCAGATGACTCAATAGGTAAATGTACTTTTGAGAAATCATACAATAGAGGATTCAAAGTGGGAACATGCTGATGTTATAATGAAGAACCACCCTTTTTTTAGAACATAATATCGAGGAATATTTTTCGGATTAAATTTTTATAAGATGGAAGAATCTAATATCCCATGTTTTTAAAGAACACTATGTTTGATAGAGAATACAAAACGCAACACTAAGCCTAAACGAGCCTCAAAATATTATTATTTAAATATGTCCATTATAACCTAGCCATATAATTGGATGGTAAGAATATGAATGACAAAATAATGAAATATATATGAAGGTAATACTAAATAAAAACTTATTTATAAATTATTAATAAATTAACATTCAATTTTAAGTAAGGTCATTTTATTCTTCAAAGATATCATCCCTTAAAAAAATATTTTTATTTCTTTCTATGAACATATAATATAACTAATTTTGGACACATTTAGAAAATTTATTTTATGAAAGTAGATTTAATTTCAGAATTTTGGTAAGAAAATTATACATGAGTTTTCTTTTATTTTTCTAAAAATATTTATTTTTCGGTGAAGAATGAAAAATTATGCTTTTTAAATAAAATAATTCATTTGATTCCTGTATTTTTGCAAGTTTATTTTTTAAAAAAATTATATCAAAATAAAATTTGTTATAATTCATTATAAATAGTTTAATTAAGTTTGTCAAAATCATTTTTATGAATGAATATTTTATAAAAACATTTATATATATACATACAGATACATACATACATACATATATATATGAAGGCATATTTTGGGGAAAAACTCTTTTTAATTGAGTATTATTTATTTTAAATTATTTTTTACAATTATTGAAATTAAATATAGAAAAATTAATTCCTTAATTGTAATCTTTCGATTCAAAAATTTTAAATAGTTTTTTTTTTAATTTTTGGTCATCATCAATAGCGACCAAAGTAAATATTTGTCACCATACTAAGGGTAAATTAGGTAGTTAAGGTTAAAAGTAATGGGATAAGACATTACAAATTTACCATACACTTGTATTAATTTCATTAGATTAGTATATTTTTTCCATAATCATCCTATATTTTAAAATATGGCCTTTTATTTCTATTAGAGTATTATTTTTCCATTTATAATACTTAGTTGACAGATAATGACAAAAAAGTCAATTCCTTTCTTTTAATATCTATAATATTTTAAGATAGGGATAAATTAAACTGATGTTTCATTATAAATGGATATTTTAATGATTAGTTATTTTTAACATGGTAATTTATTTCTAATTTTTAGTGAATAAATAATAACCTTAAATTATTGTTCAATGCTAATAATGATTTTTAGTTAATAGAAACATTCATGAAATTATATTAAAAACAGTAAAACATATATAATTTAAAATAGTTATTATTCTCCATAAATATTTTTTAAATATATAACATTCTAGTTATGTTTGAAAGGATTATTTTCCAATTATATATCTTTCCTGATGTATTTAAAGTCAAATTAAAATAATAACATAAAAAATGACATTAATGATATTTTATAATAAAAAAATTATTATTAAATGATTTAAAATTCATAAAAATAATAAGTTAGAAAAAATGAATATTTTATGGTTGAAATAATCAACAATGATTTATTTATGGGTAGTTTTTCATTTTATGGTCACATTATTGTCCCTTAAATAATAGAAAACATTAATAGTATGGTAATTGTCAAAAGGTGTAATGGGAGGGGGGGTTAAAACTAATAGATAAGGGTGAAAAGATATTTTTTTTTAAATTTTGTTGGATGAGAGTATTTAGAATCATAATCATATTATCTTATAGTTATACCAATTTGGTAAAAAAAAATAATTCCCACTAAATTAATACTTTTGAATTTCCCAGAATGCTCCTCCCCTCCCATATAAATGGACAACCCCTCTTTCAATTATTCACAACATGTTGATCCATCGTTCTAAACTAAACCTCATAATTTCTCTTTTAGAAATACTTATGTATATATTTTTTAGTTTCTGTTCCTCCTAATATACCAACCCAATATCCCTAAATATAATATCTAAAGGAGCTGTTTTGAATAATAGGTAATAGTCTTTACTGACAGCTTTAAATTTATTTCATCTTTAACATCATCTATACTTATTAAAAATATCATAAAATAATAACTTCAGTCTCATAAAAACACCTATATGGTATTATGATTTTGGTAAAACTATTTTCCATATCTTTTCAATCATATGAAAAGCAAAATCATTGCTCGTACTTATGAATTTTTATCTCCACATATTAGTGTAATTCAATTTTCATCACCACTTCACATGAATGATTATAAATACGGATCTATTGAATATATATTAAATTTAATAAATAAATATTCCTTTGTAATTTTAATTTCTTATATATCTTTTTATCTTCAAATCTATTGTAAAACGATAACGTTGCTCATGAATAGGTGTGGACCACCACATACTCCAACAGATTTGTTTCATTTTTTATTTCAACTTTACAAGGAAAGTAAAAAGGATATATTTAATGAATATATATGATATTTATATCATGATTATAATTATAGATATTATTTAACCATAACAAATCTAAAAGAAAAATAACTTTCGTGATAAAAATGCATGGGAATATCGAGCAGTGAACAACAAAAAATTGAGAATAATGAATGATAGTTGAGAAAAATGTGATAAAATGTTATAACAAGATCATATATGATAATATAAATTTTAATATTATTTTGTTATAAATTAATAACCTGTACAAAACCATTATTCAAGTGTTAATTCAAGATCAACTAATAGGGAACATGAGGTAAGGGATTTCATCTCAATTTTCCATCCATTGAGACATATTTAGTAATATGCACCCATTTACTTTTAGTTGTTGTATATATTTCTATATATATTTATTTAATGTGAATATAGATTTATTCATGATGATTAATGATTCAATTCAAATGAAACATTTAAGAAAAATGTTTAAAAGATAGTCCAATATTATTTCTCTTTATAATTTGGTATTTTTATTCTACATCAAAATATTTAAAAATTGTTTTATGAAAATAATTATAATTTCAAAAAGTGATTTATAAAGGATATTTTCAGTTATAATTGAATTTTTACATGGTATGAAAGGAATATTTCTAAGTTTTTTTCTTTAATTAACCATTTTTATCTTTCTTTAAAAATATTAAATAGGAAAGTTTTTAATATATTTGGTGTTAATTGTCTTTCCTACCACTGTAACCATTTTAAACTCCTTAGATTATTACAAAATATTTAATCTTTCTTACAAATAAAACTATTTTTTGAATGTTTTCTCTCAAATTTTATTTTAGTCTCTAAATATATGTTTTTTGAAGGGAAATTTATTTATAATGAATTGATATTAACATTTTATCTCTAATGAATTTTGCAGTTATTAGATTTCCCTTGATGTATTAAATTTCTTGTGATCATTAATCTTTATATTTATCCATCAAATATCCATCATGAATATGATTATTTCCAAAACCATATATGATTTTTATATATTATATACTAATTTTAAATTTATTTCATGAATTGTGGAAATATTTATATTCCATATTCTTTATTTAATATAGTTTTTTCTTAATAAGAGATATTTTTCATGAATGAAATCGATAATTTAATATATTAAGAATTCATTTGACATGGAGTGATGGGTGGGGTCAAGAATTATATATCTCTTTGATGTATCTATAGTTCTACTGATACAAATCATTTATCCATATGAAATTCATATTTAACCATAGTTTTAAACATTATTGAAGTATGGTCTTAAAGATAGAGATATCCTTATGTGTAATTATATCCATTTACTTTATTTAGAATTCGGAAATTATTATCGATGATATTACTACTTATAAATTTTCAATGTATGCATTTTTTGCGCAATTTATTGATTAAATTTGATCTATTTTTGATCAATTACCTTTCTATATTGATTATTCCTTATTTACTCATGACATCTTCCGCTGTAAATAACCCAAATTAAAAATTTTATCTAACCATTCATTTTTTTCATTACTAAAGATATAAAAATAGTTATTATGATGAATATAAAGGATCATGGAATGAATTTTATGATATATATTTTATATTTATGATGTGATATGGGAATCATGTATGTATCTAATTTCTATGAAATGTAATCTGATCAACCATGTATGGTTAAATCCCTTGTAACCATTCCAATGTAATAAAGTAGAAATCATCTCTAGGATACAGGAGTTGAGGCTGTTACAATTTTTTTAGTGGAATCAAATTTTTTTACTTTATTGGGAAATTTTACTACCTATTGGAAACCACACCACCTAGGGGTACCTAAGATACATATTTTTTGTCAAACCTGAAAGGGTCTTCGAGAATGTATTTCACAAAATGACATGTGATATAATATTTCTAGTGGATTTGAGGTGTATAGTTTTTATAGGACATGTGGTTCTTGTATTGGTGATTTATCATGTGTGGGATTATTATATGTGTCCTATAAATATTCTATATGTTATAGGTTTTTTTATATGATGGTTGATATATGTTATGTAATTTTTTAATCATTGGTTTTCTCAGATATCCTAGTAAATATTTTGGGAAGTGATTTCAAATGACAAAAATGTGCCCTCTATGGTGTCTATATTTTAAGAAGAGGGTCTATACTATAGACTTATGGAGGTACCTATTCATGGTTATTGGAGGTTTTATTTAGTGTTTATTAATGGAGACTTGGGGGGTTTTGTATGTATCAATAAAAGGTTTTTGTAGAGTTTTCTAGCAAGTTGATTTAATTAAGGGAATTGTTTTTTGGCACCATTATATGATGGATTAATGATGTTTTAGTAATTTAGTATCTATAAGAGAGACATAGATAGAATATCGAGATTAATATCGAGGCCTTGAAAATGAATCCTTGCTAAAATTAGTTGGTTTGCTAAGGGGTTTTACCTAAGGGTAGAGTATTGGTTGGATTGGTGATGGATTCAACAAATTTCTTAATGTGAGGTTAGAGATGGGTAATTTACTATGACATGATATCATTTTAAAGTCATTATCCATGATCAGTGATACAAAATAAATACTTGTGTTGTATATTTGGAGGTTTTTGTAAGTTTTCTTAGAGTGACATGAAAAAACTTATAATGAAGTGGAATTTTATATATGGAATTTTCATTTCTAATATATATGTGTTCGTTATTTAGAATTATAGTATAGTATAAAAAAACCACATAATAAAAACCAGTATTGATTTATTTAATTAATTAAGAATAATATATATTTATAAAAAATATAGTCTATTAAATTTAAAAGCTTACAATGGGATAAAAAAACATAAAAAGAATTTGATATTCTGGAATATCATAGTCTCCTATAATTATCATGACTAAGAATAACACGGTGAAAAAAGAAAAAATTAATTATTAATGCAATCAATTTTTTGAAAATTATATATATATAAGCTTAAGAATAATTTATGTGAATGATAAATAAATAAAATATAAGGTATTTATATGAACTATAATACTAATATAATTTCTAGAATAATAACATAACTGCTATAAATAGTAACATAACTATTATAATAGTAACTTTTCTATTAGAATAGTAAAATAACTTGTAAAAAATAACTACATTGAATAAAATAAGTTAATTTCAATGTTAGGCTGTTATAAAATTTCCATTAAAATTGAAAAACTCAAATTAAAGCATATATGAATTCTTAATGAGATGTAGTTAAAAAAATATTTTTTTATATTGAATATGAAAGTTACATAATATTGAAAGTTATTTTGATAAAATTATTTTCATTTTTAATGTAAGAGTGTCTAAATTTTCAAATATTTTTCTTGACTTTCATAATTACATGTAAAACATTAATTTTTTGGTGGATAGTATTTTTTTTGAACACAATGACGTTTTACAATGTAATATAGATGTAATACTGAATTAATTAATCTTAAAATAGTTATCACAAGCCAAAACATTTTTAATAGGACATATAATTCCTTTAAAAATACTAGAATTGATTTCCAAACCTAAAAAGTAATTTCCAATGTCTAAAAAGAAAAATATATTTCTCCATTCATTTTCTATAAACTATTAAATTCAATTTTGGAAAGGTTTAACTGTTATAAAATCATGTAATTTTATTCAAATATGACTCATTATATGAAATTTGTTCAATATTTCATGATTTATGTTCGGAAAAATATTTTATTCAATATTTTTTCATAACACCAACCCCTTAAGTATAAAACCCCGCTCAATATTCTTATAAAATCACATATGAAACATTTATCATTTCCAAAGATTTTCCTAATTTATTTATTTTTATTTTTATAAGCCTTAGTGTTTTATAGATTCCTAAAAATCCAAGTACACAAGGTATAAAAGACATAGAAAATGATCAAACATCAAGAAATTGTTAACAAATTCTTTATTATCCCTTGAAATTTCATCATATATATATTTATTACCATATCCCTATATAAACCAATCCCCTAAAAATAAATCAAGTACTACCATGACATAATTTTAATTTCATTATTATATAGTAAAATAATAATTATTAGTACATAATATATGTATATATTCTCTCCCTCTCTATTTGGAATATCTCGTTAGTGGGTATTTTATCCACTTTTGAGAGTGTTGTCAATTACTTACTTACTAATGCTTTTATAGATTGTTAGAGAAAATATTTATAAAATATAAATACGTACTTTAATTATTTTTTATGATTTCAAAGATAATTTGACTCTTGGATAAATAATAACAAATTAAAACAATGAAATCAAAACACAATTGAAAATTTATAGAAACATACACTCAAACCATTTATTCTTTAATTAAAAGAAAATCATATATACATTAATCATTATAATTAGTCATGACTAAAATATATTAATATAAATTCACAATTATACTTTTGTATTAATGAACACATGTTCTTTATATATTCAGATTAAAGGTGAAATTGTATAATATTACCCAAGGTAAGGGGATTCTATATCGATACATCTCATTAGATTCAATTTCATGAGCTGATATTCTTTTAAATTTTATTCATCTATTATTACTCCAAATTACTTATTTATTTTATCTATTTAACATATATATGGATTTACATTTCCATTTTTTGTAATATAAATGATTTATAACAAATTCAAACCCTGAAATGTTTTATAGGGGGACACTATAGCTTGACTCTTCCATCTATGTTTATCTTCTCTTCATATATATTCTACTTATGATTATTATATAACCCATTATAACATAAATTTTCTTTCCTTTTCATTTATTCTTCTAGGTATATTCTTATTCTTAACTCATTGGGATAAATTCTAAAACACCTTGATGTTTTTTTGGATAATATTTTTTCATGAAAATTATTTTTGATTCCTCTTATCTTTATTCTTCACTTCTCATGAAATTATATTTGTTATAAATCAACATGATGGAAACTTTGTTTACATTTTATAGAGTAATATTTGCACACATTTGTTATATGTGAACTTGATGCTAGCTTTGTTCAGATTCTATGCACACATAGAGTCCAATATGTTTCCAAAGATTGATTATTATGAATGTTCCATTATGCATATAACCTTCTACTTATTTTATATTTATTATGATTATGATCATACAATTAGGATACAATGATGTTGATTATTATTACCCATGTTCTATATTTATTAATGTCTCATGTTCCTTCACTATTATACCATCCCAACTAGATTTTTATCTCACTCATTCATTGATGCATGTAATCATATGGTAGCACATACTAAGGTGGATATGAACTAATTTAGGAGGATTATGGAGAAGGATTTATATATTATTTAAAATTTCTTATCTTTTATACTGTATGATACTAATTTTCTCAAAACACCAATACTTTAAATTTTTGAATAAATATTATTATATTTCTATGCTAAAATGATATAACAATCATGTATGAATGATGCTAGTTAAAATTGTTGGTATCAGAGATATGTTTAAATAATTTTTAAATTATATTTGTAAAGGAAAAACTAGGTTAAGCTTAGGGATATCATAATTTAGTAATTATTTACCCATTTAATCACATGAATATGTTTTTATTCACGATTTAAAGATTTGTGTTATGATCTTGCCTTTTATTCATCGAAAAATGAAGGGAACCTAAATCAATAAAATAAAATGGTTAACGATAAATTTTTTATTTACTCCATTTTTCTGAGAGTATAATTTATTTAGTGTTAAAAACATTTTTTTATTTCATTACTGTTTTTTGAACTTTTCAATCATAGTAATGATACCTAGATGTAGAGACAACTATGAATGCAACAAGCCTAGTGTTATAATCTTCCCATACTAGTGTGAGTGGGAAGATTCATCCTAAAAATCTCATAATAATTTCTTTGGAGGAAGTTGATGATATAGTAGGCATTGATTGTCTCTCATTATATTGATCTCATATAAATGGTTGGGAGAAGTAAATATCTATCCGTATCCCAAATCATTCCATTCTGTTATAAAAATGAGAAAAATTAAGAAATTTCCTTTTGAAAATCATTTATTGCTATGAGAGTTGATACTAAATTAAGAGTCACATATTGATCAAATGTTTTTGGAAAAGGAATAAATAAATATTGAATATATACTAATTTTAACAAAATTTACTGATATATTCCTTGAATAATTTCCAGGTCTTCTTTGAGATCAAGAGGTAGATTTATCAATAGAACTCCTACATGGGGAAAATCCTATATCTAAGATCCCATAAAGGTTATTTATTATGTAATGATAGGAAATAAATAAAAATAAATAAGAGAGTATTTAATAGTGATATATACACTCTAGTTCATCACCATGGGGTAAAATGATGTTCTTTTTCAAGAAGAAGGATGAGCGAATGTGGCTTTTCATTTACTATTCATATCTCAACAATACCACTTTAAAGAACAAGATTCAACTGTTGAGGATTTAATAAATTTTCAATCAACTTAAAATATCTCAATACATATTAAAAGTAGATATATATTCTGGATATCATTAGATGAAGAGGTAGAGAGATGTTATTTAAAATATAATATTTCATACAAGATATAGACACTAGGAGTTCATAGTAATTCCATTTAAACATAAAATTTTACAATTAATTTTTAGAGACTTTATGAATAGATTATTTATGCATTAAAATAATAAATTTATTATGGTATTTATATATGTTATTATTAAATAATTCAACATAATGGAACCATGTGAAGAGAATTTATGTATTTTGATGAATACTTAGTGGTAGGATATGTTCAGAAATTGTAAATTTTCGATGTATCAAGCCTAATTATTTAGTAATTTAATAAAAAGATAACTAATTTCTATATACCATTAATAAACAAAGTATATTAAATAATTAATTATGAATATAAGTGTCCCTGAAACCCATAGTTTACTTAGTTTTCATAGGCACTACCAACACTTTATCAGAATTTTTTCATGGAGGGATAACTTTATTATTTAGTTAAATGGAAATTAGTGAAGAATTTATAGATATAAGAATTTGAATATAGATTTAGTGATCTTAATAAGAGGTTAGTCACTGAACTTGTACTCACAATCCCCTCATGTGAATATGTGATTGTGATAGACAACAATGCTTTATTGAAATCCTTGGGTTTTGTACATATTAAAAATTATAAAGTGACAGACTATGCCTTAAGATAATTTTAGATCCATTAGAAAAATACCCCATGCATAATCTTGAGTTGTAATCCTTAAAGTTTTTGTGAAAATTTCAAATCATTACCTCCATAGAAAAAAGTGTCAAATTTATCCTGATCATAAGATATTAGGGTACATATTTACATAGAAGGAGATGTAAATGAATAAATGAAAATGTTTGAGGTAATTTGATAATTAGTTTTCTTAATATCCTATAAACCTAGAAATTAAACAAGACAATTGATTCTATTAGTTTTAAATAACCTACTATCTTATTACTAATTAGGATTGGGAATGACCCTATCTTCTTGGTTATATAAAGGATGGAATTGGAAGTCTTAAATAAAGGAAAGACATTCTATACTTTCCAACTCATTTCCTAACCTTATATCTAATAGCAAATTAAGGATGCATTGGAGGATGATTTGGATAATTAAACAAAGGTGAGGGAAATAAAGGAAGGAAACATTCATTAATTTAACATCTAAAAGATAGATTTATTTAATTTGGAACTAGAGTTCTTTATCTATCATCAAATGTGATAAATAATGTGATATTAGATGATACACATAGAATATCTTCTCCATTAACCTTGGGAGTACTGTGATATAGCAAGATATTTTAGAGGTCTTGAGGTGGAAAACATGATGAAATAGATTTTCAAGTATACCTCAGTGTAATTAGTATGCCATTAAGCTAAAACATATCATCAAAATTATAAACGGAAGATGATACCATTACCTACACCAATATTTAAATGAGATAACATCACCCTTGATTTTTTCCATTAGCATTTTAAAGACATGTAAATGAAACAATTCCATGTGGGATGTGGTGGATTGACTCACCAAGACTACTCAAATCATCTCTATTCATAATAATATCTCACTTGCCCAGCAATATATTATATACATTTTATTAGTGATGAGGCATCATGGGGAACCACTGTCATTTATATATGATTAAGTTCCATGTTCAACTCAAATAATTATATGAATATATAACATTTCATAAATAATGGGTTGAACTTTAGTTCGATATATCACGTAAGACTAATGGTTAATATAATGGTACAATTTTGATACTCAAAGATGTGTTGGGAGCTTACTATATGGGCTTCAATGGAGGATTTGATTAATATATATACCTGGTTGAGTTATTATGGAAAAATAATTTCCAATAAATTAATCATACTATCTTATATTAATCTCTATATGGAAATTGATATAAAAATTAAATATACTGGAATGATGTTCGTGGAAATAAACTTATTGGACATAATCCCATCTAAAAAATGATAAAGAAAGTTTTAGCCACCTTGCAACACCTTAAATATTCTCTAAGTTGAAAAAAGACTTAATTAAAATCATTTGAGAAACATATAGTTTTAAGGTGAAGATAAAGTGTTCCTTGAAATATAACTTTTTAAGAGGGTCATTGAGAATATAAATAATGAAAATCCCAAACCTATGTATATTCTTGCCTTTGTGATCTCTGATCACACATGTGATTTGGACAATCTATTAGCACTTCCACCAAACCTATATCAAGAGCATGATTTATTCCATGTATCTCTCCAAAGGATGTATAAACCCAATAAATTATATGTAGTCAATTTTGAGGTGGAAAAACTTGAGCATGAACACTATTAAAAGGAGTATATGCTTAGTATTATAGATTATAAAAGAAAATTTTAATTCAACTTGATAACTAACCTTATTAAAAAACATTTCTAAAACATCAAGTATGAAGAGAAAATATGGGAACTAAGGGATAAAATAAAACAATGGTACTAGCCTCTATTATTTGTCTAGGATATGAGTTGAAAATTTTAGGATGAAATTTTGGAATGAGGGATGAACATAATGATCTATAATTTTATACATGGAATTTTCCTTCAAAAATTACTTATGTGTAATATTAAGGAATATGATATAAAATAAAATTGATTCACCATATAATAAAAACCAACACTAATTTATTGCATTAATTAATAACATTTATATAGAGAATAAAAATAATTTATAAAATTGAAATAATTATAATGAAAAAAATAACATGAAAATGATATTCTCGAACATCAAGGTCTGCCAAAATTATCACAGTGATGAACAAACCTTCATAAAAGAAAAAAATCAAAAAAAAAATCAAAATTAACAATTATGAGTATAAAACCTTGAGTTGAATTGATGTTAATGATGAATGAAGGATCTATGAGGTATTTATAAGAAGTATAAAACTAATATGACTATTAGAATAGTAACCCTAAGATTAGGAATAATAATATGGCCATTAAAAGAGTGACATAAACATTATAATATTAAAATTATCTTTTAAAAATACATTTACTAATAAATTAATAAATATAAATTTTATTGAGTTATAAAATAAATATTCATATCTAAGAAATAAAAATATAGTGTAAGTGAATTTTTAATAAGAGGTATTTTATCATATTTTTTAAAACATTAATTTATAAATAAAAAACCAAAATTATATAGTGTAAATTTATTTTATAGCTTGATATTTATTTTTTAAACTATCATATTTAAATTCTAATAGAGTTATTTGTTGTTATATTTTTTAAAACATTAATTTTAGTGTGAATATTAAAAATAATGGTTTTGAAAATAATGATTTATTATGATGTAATATTTATTTAATAAAAAATTCATTAATTTTAAAATGGTAATTAGATAAAAAAATAGATTTAAAATGATAATTAATATCTGAATATACAAAAAAATAAATTTCCAAACATAAAATATAATTTCTAATGTCTAGAAATAATTTTTACATTACAATTTTTATTTCATTTTTATTCTTTCCTTTTTATAAATTAAAATGCACTATTGTAGAAATATTTAAAATTAATAAAATCATATAAATATGATCCATAATTTAAAATATGATTTCTATTAAATGTTTTATTATTGGAATAATATTTTCTTCACAATTTTTACATAAAATTCTCCACTTGTAAAGTATAATTACCCCTCTCACTCCCCTTTAAAGATAACCGCCTTTATAGTCCCCATTGCCCAATATTTTCCTAATTACCTCCTAATAATTTTTATTAGAAGAATACTAAGGTTTTTATGTCACAAAACAAAGATCCTACAATTAATTATGACCTTAGAAAAGAATCAAACATCATTAAAGATGTAAAATTTTCTCCATTGTCATTCCAAAATAAATAAATAAAGTACTATAATTACATAAAATTAATGTTATTATTTTACTGTAAATTCATTAAAATTAATTTATAATAATTTATGTACCCCCCATCTATTTGATGCTTCGTGGTAATGGTTTATTTTACCGAAATATGATGATGTTTTCAATTATTTATATACCAGATCCTATAAGTTCTTTGGAATAAAATATTTATAATTTATAAATATGTATATTCAATTATTCTTATGTTTTTTGAGTTAATTTTAATCGATGGAAAAAATGATTCAAAACTATAAAAAAAAACAAAAATGAGTTAATGCAAAGAAAAATACCATCAATCCATTTCATCTTTATTATATATAATTTCACGTTATTTTCAATTACTAAAATTGGTCATAAATATAATAAATAAATTTAAATCACCCATGTATTCATATTTTAGTGAAGATAAGTATCTTATAAATGTGATGTAAAATTAACCTTACAAAATATGATCTATGTTAGGAATGTTATATCTCAACCTTTCTCTTCAGATCACTAACATTTACAAAAACTCCTTCAAAAGGTTTTTATTTATTTTTTAATCAAAAAATAATGTTCATTTTATGATTTAATTTTTACATGGATTTACATAGACATACATTGTAATCCTAATGATTTATTCAAAAGAAAAATTTTATAGTTCTTTATATGGGGATTGTTGAACCCG
This sequence comes from Viscum album, assembly GCA_963277665.1. Taxonomy (NCBI): domain Eukaryota; kingdom Viridiplantae; phylum Streptophyta; class Magnoliopsida; order Santalales; family Viscaceae; genus Viscum; species Viscum album. The sequence continues at coordinate 1,343,574,135 of OY728161.1, forward strand.
ATTATTCCTTTTGGTGTTATCTTCTCTTCCTATCTATTATTTTTATGATTCTATTAAAAATACTTCTAAATTCCTTTTTCATTTCTTGATATTTTATTTTCTAAGGGTATGGTTGTTCCTAACTTATTTGGATGAATACTATTTCACCATCATAATTTTTTATTAAGGATTTGTCTTGAAAAAACTTTTCAATTCTTTTTAATTTTATTCTTATACTATCCATGAAATATTATCTTTTATTTGTAAATTACAACCTTAATATTACACAATTATTTATTCCCTTCATTTTTTATGGAAGAAAATGTTTTTTCAAAGATATATATCTCTGAAAAGACCATTATGTAACCCATTATTTTTTATAGGTTAGAATCTTGTATATTATTGATGTACTTTTTTTTTCATGATTTTGAGAATGTTATGAATTGATGGGTGGGATATGTATTTTATATCATTCCAATGTGTTGGTTAATGTGATATATATCATGTGATTATGTATTTTATGCATGAAAATTATGGAAGATTTGTTTACACTCTATGGAGTAAACTTTTTACACATAAGTTCTGAATGAATATGAAGCAATATTTTTCCACATTATATGCATGGGAAAAGTACACTTGTATATATTGTTCAATTATGATGAATATTACAACTTTTATGTCTCCTTAAAATGATTTTCTTAAGTGTATGATGGTTATCATATACTTATGATATGATGACGATGATTATAATCAAACATGTACTATGTTGATTCATGCATTCAGATTCATTTCTAAAATCCCTCCAATCACTAATATTTTTTCTCAGCCTTTCTTTAATGTATATCCTCAAGTGATTAAATGTACTAAGAATATTAGGAAATATTTTAGGACTATTATAAACAATGACATAAATAATGTTTTATATTTTATATATATTGATGATATACAAACAAATTTTATCTATGGAAATAAAGCATTAGATTCTATAATGAATTATTTTTAAGATTTTTATCTTAATAATAATTTAATTTTCACATATGAATGATGAATTTTACTATACAAATGATTGGATTAGTTAAACTTGATTTATGAGTTGTGGTTAACATGATGGGTTATAGCTATAAAACCATTGAATATTAAGTGATAATGACAAGTGTAGAAGTATATGTCTATAATGAAGGTTACTTGACTAGTTTGAGTCTTGATACAAAATAACAATGATGGACATAGAACTAGATGATAAATAAGAGTGTAATGTGTATTAGCTATGCTCTATGTATTGTTCTATGGAAACCATATTTTTTTATCTTGACCACAATTTGGGGAAGTGTGCTTTTTAAGTGATTCTATTACTATTAATGTGTGTCGAATCTCAGAGGTAGCTTAGTGGTTATGTCCCATTTCATAGATATATGATTTCATGGATACATATGATTCAATGACTCCCATGATCACCATCTAGAGACCATATATTTTGCATCAAGGATGTAAATGAGTTAGTTCCTCCAATTATCACCCATTGGGGACTCAATAACATGTAATGGGGAAAGATGTGAGGTGATTCCTTCAGTTATAGAGACCTAAGATAAGCATATATAAATCATAAACTGATTTCGTGGTTTAATTACTATATTGAAAAAAAATTCCACAATCCAAGGACTGAGAGGTTTAGTTACTTGGAGGAAAGCTACATTAAAATTTTATTTTACAACACTTACAAACACTTATCCATAACTATTCACCTCTCGACCCTATTTCAGACAAATCTCATGGAATAATCATAATAATAACCATAGGAAAGGAAAAATAAGAAGGGTTGGTTTTATATTATTAGCAAGGGAAATATATCAACTATTCATAATGTTTAGATCTTTAATATGAGGGGAAACATGAGAAATGGTGTAATCTTATATAAAAAGATCATGATATCATTGGTAGAAATCATAAAGGTTGATTGAGAACTTATGATCATTGAATTAGTACATAATACCAAAAACAATTACATCAAAACATGTCTTAGAAACATGTAACAAACATGAAATCAATACACATGATAGTGGAATATATTTAGAACATGGAATATAATAATTTTTTTTAATAGTTTTAAAGTAAGTAAATATTTATAGAAGTATTATTCCAAACATAGGAATTAGAAAATAGTGTGAAAAATTTTATTTATGCCTAACATTTAATTTTGTGAACAAATACATGTATTTATACCTGTTATTTTTTCTAAAATAATGCATGTATATCCATGAATAATTATCTCATGAGTTATAAAAACCATATACAATTCATTGGAGGGGGATATCGTTTACTAGACATCATCATCCATACATATGAGTGGCACTTAAAATCAAATCATTCATTTTATCATGAATTACTTATTGGTAGAAAAATAGGTTTCATAAATTTTTTAAATGGTATCATCCATAAATAGTTGATCATATAATACAAAAAAACATGATCACCCCAAAATATAATATATCCTGATATTTTTGATCCATTAATTTATAAGAAAGTTATCCTTTGAAAAAGAAATAATAAAATGGATTTTTCTAAAAAATCATTTCTTAATATCATCTTAAAAAGACTTGATTTTTGAGTCACATTAAAAAACCTATTTTTTCAAAATAAAGAGCAAATATCATAAAACATTTCATTAAAGACAAGTTATAATAAAATATATATTGAAAATAAATAAATCACATGTAAAAATGTATTATATAAGGGAATTATATATGACCATTAAAAGAAAAATCTTTTAAAACATTTGAAATATATTTATTGAAATCCCCACAACATTAAAAGGATATTTAAACCATAGTTTTAAAACAATGAGTAATATAAGGGACATTAGTTATAAATATAATTTTAGATTCCACTAAGGAATTTTGAATATTTTTTAGAATTAAAAACATGTATATGAAGAAAAAATCAATTAAAAAAGATGAGAATTATTCTAAATAAAATTTCATTCCACTAACCAATAAATTCCTCATGGAAGAAGAATTTTCCATAAAAAATGTTTCCATAAGAAAATACGGTGGAAAATAATATTATCATAAGTTAGATACAATCATAATTTGAAATGTTTTATACAAATAGAAGTCATTATGTCCTTAGGGGATAATTTGGGTCAAGAAAGCCCCTTATGACCATGAAAAAAATTCAATCAATGACCCAATAAAAGGAAGAGAATGAAATTAAACTTAAAATACCATGAATAAAAGATAATTCATGATATATACTTTGTAATTGGTAGAATAAACACCATTTAAATAAGAATTGGTGTATAAATATGAACTATGTCTTTATGAATGGAAATTGAGATAAAACCCCTTACCTTTACACCTTCTAAGTTGAATGCAATCTAACATCATATATCAAAATAAGAGAACGATTAATAACCTATTTTAAAATATTATAAATTTATATATACTTTTATAAAATTAATTTATAAATATTCAATACATGTATATTAGTTATTTACCATATATATTGAAAATCACATGTTAGTAATCTTGATAGTTTTGAATTAGTTTTATAATTGTAGTGTTGTTCTTCATTACTCTTCAAAAGTCCATTATCACTAGATAATAGTTGGAACTAGGATAGATGTTTTAAAATAATTTTAAATTTTAAATTTCATTTTACAATAGTTTTTGTAATATTTTGTAATGATAAAAATAAAGATGAGCTCATTTTCCAGAGTATAATGAATAAATGACAATTTTTTAATAACATCATCAAATATTGATATTATGACTTAATAATAATTTTTATATAATGATTAAATTATTATTAATTTTTTTTACTAGAATGTAACATTATTAAGTCATCCACGACTTAAACATTGAAACTTCACTACTATTAGTGGATAAAACAACCTAAACAAGAGTGTGTTAAAATAGATGAATGAGTAAGATAATGTTATTATATAATGATAATATAAATTATACAGAATCCTTGATACGCTATAAGTTTATTATAATTAATTGAACAAATTTTTATAACCTTAAAATATGGGTATTTTTGAGAAATGAAATTCATTGTTCTTAGAGGCATTAGTCTGCATATACATAAGATTAGTGATCCCATATCCTAATGAGTGGGTGGAATGATGGTATATGAAAAAAATCATTTAAAAATTATATTTATTACACATAAATAAAATTTATTCAAAAAATAAATCCTTGGTATAATCCTTTAGTGACTTGGATGGAAACAGACCACATCTTGTCATTAAGGTGGAAGTCTGGAGTACACATGGAATACATTTTTTTATGGATGTAAAGGATTGAATATTTATTTTCTAATTAATATAATTGAATTTAAAAATACCAATGATATTTATTAATTTATATTAACAAGGTTATAAATTATTTTTATAAGTATCAGAATAAACAATAATAATAATAAAAGGTAGTGGAAGCTTGATTATTATCTTAGAAAACTCTTTGGAAGTCAAGGATTTAAGAAAACATTATCTAACCATAAGTTTTGGAAGATTGGATAAGTACTAAGAGGAGAAAAAAAGAATACTTGCAATGAGAAATTAAAAGGTGATTTGTAAATTTGAAATGGTGTAATTGGAATCATAATATAAAACAAGAAAAGGTAAATTTTGGAAACATGCACCATTTTTTAAATATTCCATGGAACTATTCAATTGTACATGTATCAAAAATATAAAAAGGGGGAGTTAGGGAAATGATAAGTTAAAAAAATCCTCTCATTAATTCATTTTGATGCTAATTACGTGTGACCTAAGGATTTTGTTTCTTCTTACTTTTAAAATTTTACCCAAATTACCTTTTACCATGGTAAGATTTATTATGACTGATGTGTAGGAATATAAAAGGAAGAATAATAGAAGTTTAAAAAAACTGTGTTGTATTATGTCCTAAATTATAATGTGTAATTAAAGTATAAATCCAATATTAAATCGATTTTGTTTCATTCAGATATAAATCTTTTCTATTGAAATTTTTATTCTATGATTGTTTGTTAATTAATTTTTTACCCAAAGTAACATTTACAGTAGTAATTAATTTTTAACCACACTAATTAATATTAATGAAATAAATAAATATTTTATCCTTTTAACTAATTTTAATTTTTTTATTTTAGATATGAAAATTATGTTGATACAAATTATTTATTATTGTGTGAAATGATAATTTTAAAACAATAAAGGTAATTGAATTTTTTTTAGAAAAATAACATAAATTTATACTATGTAAATTTTGGTAAGAAGAATAAAAAAATGAATTTTATTTTATAAAATTTAAAATAAAATATTTTAAATATATATTTAAAATAAAAATATATAATAAAAATAAAATGGACTTTATTGAATATAACTTTTCCAATATTAACCCTTATTAATTATTTAACTTATTTTTAGTTAATGGTTTACCCTATTAGTCTTTATTATTGGATTATGAAGAATTGTATATAATAAGTTGTGTATTTTTCATTAGGAGTTGCATGTAACACAAGTAATAAATCATATCATCAGTTTTAGAAAGTCCAGGTTTTTAGGTTTGTACATTCTTCCCCTATTAAAAGACTTTCATCATCAAAATATTGTTACATATAAGAAAAAAAGAGTGGGTAATTTTTTATCATCACATGCTCAGGATCCCACATTTCTTCATCAAAGATATAATTCATCCAAAGAACATAAACCATATGAGTGATCTCATTCGAAAATACTTTATCCATTTGATCCATAATTTTATTTGTTTATTCCTTATATGAGAGATCGTGTTCTAGTTGTATGGATTTTAAACTTAGTACATGTGATTGGTCTGCTATGTACTTACTCAAAAGTGATACATGGAATAAATCAGGTACTTGAAATTTGAAAGGTGGTAGTTCTAAGATTTAATCTACTACCCTACATGTTTAGGGATCTCAAAGTGACCTATGTACATAGGGAATAAGTTCCCTTTCTCCCCAAATCTCATAACACACATTCATGGTTATATCCAAAGGAATACCCTTTCTCCAACTTCAAAATTTAGATGTCATAAAAGATTATCTGCATAGATATTTTTTCAAATTTTAGTTTCATTAATATTCTGCTAAATGGTTTGAACCAACTATATAATTTCATGGATAATTTCAAGACCAACCAGTTTCCTCTCTCAAAATGTGGACCAACTTGTTGGAGTTCAACATATTTTCTCATAAGAGCCTCATACGATTCCATCTGAATTATTTAATTTAAAAAATATATAATTTGAGAACTCCACCATAAGATTGTTTTGATTCCAGTATCCATAGAATTACATTTAAAAATACATTGACATGTCCACTATAGTTTGGATAGTCTAATTATAATGACCATCTATATGTGGGAGATAATAAGTGATAAATTACACTTTATCTCTATGACATTATAAAGTCCTTTCTAGAATCATGAGGTAAACCATGGATCTTGATTATATATAATAGATAGCGTATCCCCATGCATTATAAAAACTTATCTTTTGTATATATTGGAGTGTTTCTCAAAAGATAATTATTATTTTATGGGGATGAAATGAAATTAATTTATTAGGTGTCCGACTACATTAAAAAATTCATTAAATCCATTAAATATTTTTTGGGAGTAAAAAATTATAATCTATGGTAATTTTTTTACAATCTAAATATTGGTATGTGTAATTTATTTCAAATTAAATTATAATTTTATCATTAAACCACAACTTGATGACATAAAAATCATCGAGATGTGTATTCCATGATTTCCCTCTTCATGTTATCCCACCATATTTTTTATTTTAGATCCCTATAGATCTTTATGATATCTATATGAATATACTTTGCTGAGATATGAGAATAATAAAAATGATACTTTTTCACCTGTAGTTTTTTGGTACACAACTCTTAGATCAAAACCCTACAACTCTTTATTTACAAGGATGAACTTCAGAATGCATACTACCTTTTTTCTATATTTTCATATTATTTTTTGTTCTTCTATGATATTATAATGAATGGACAATTTAGTAGTCATTTTTAAAAGAAAATGTTTTCTCCTTACCTTATGATTTCATGATTCATAAATTTTAAATCCATGATTATTGAATTTTTTTGAAACCTCATGATTGATAATATAGAATGATAGTTCCCGCTTAGGTCACCAAACACATTGTTTTCGTTCCCAATATTGTAACATTTTAAGTATTCATAGTCCTTGATCAGTCCTATTCATATCATTAATTTCATGTTAAAATCTTTTTGTGGGAATATATATTTTTTCTCTTGTCATTAGTATAAATATCTCATTTTACCATAGATATGATTCCACCAAAATTTTATTGTAAGGAATACTACTGCCAACTTCATATTATGTGTTAGGTTGTTCTACTTCTAAAATTTTAAATTGGTATGATATATAATAAATTACATTTTTATTTAACATATATCTTTGCTAAAACCCATCAAGGAAGAATCACTATATATCAAAAACCATTATCTAGTATAGATTTTTGTAAGGAAAAACCCAATGACCAATATATTTTTATTAATCTCCATAAATATTTTTTCACATTTAGTTGTCCATAGAAACTTCACCCTCTTCTAGGTTGACTTGGTTAGTTTGTTATATAAACATGAAAAGTTTCTGGTAAAACACCACATGTGTCCAGATAATCAAAGAATACTTCCCATTATTGACATAAAGGTTCGTCACATGCACTTTATAATTACATTCTTATTTGATGTATTAATGGATAGAACTTTGTTAGTGATAAAATGAACTAATATGTATAATATTTTCAACCAAAATTCAGACTATCTGAACATGGAATACAATTTCTCCTTTCATAATGTCCATATCATAATTAATAAATTATCTTTATGTTTTTCCTTGACCTTAAAAAATATGATAATTCCATTATTAAAGACAACCAAATTTTTTTCTAGGTAATCTAAAAATATTCTATTCATCAAATCAATAACTCTAAAAAGTTAATTTTTAAATCGAAAAAGAATTACTATAAATTCATTTTTTATACCATTTGGAAAATGCTATCTTGGGTCTATATTATATCATAACACTCAATTAATGATATCCTAATTCAAGGTCAATCATAGATAAATATTTACCTCCTCATAGTTTATCAAACCGATTATAAATATAGGGAAAACTATAATTTATCTTGATCATTATATTGTTATGTTCGAAATTGTAAATATTAGGGCACAATTACCATTTTTATTGATAAAAGGAATTGGTTCACCAAATGCTAAAGAACATGGGTATAAAAATCCATTATCTAGACTCTCTTCCAGTTTTTTATTAAAATATTAAAACTCAACATGGGACTTTTTATAAGGATTTTTTGAAAATGGTATAAAATTGGGTTTGCGTTATATTGGAATCTCGACTTCACTATTTCTAGGGAGTATTGAAAAATATTCTATAAATACATCATAAAACACCCAAAAAATTGACATATCTTCAATGTTGAGTTTATCCTTAGTAATTTTAGATAATATCTAATTTTAATTGGGGTTAAGACTCATGAAATTGAATTAATTTTCATTGGATGTTCATATTTATCCTTGGACTAATATATAATCATAGTTTGTTTTTAAAAATAAAATGAGATTTCCTTATTATATAATTTTATAAGGGATCTATGGAGATAAATAATCAATGATAAAAATCATATTAAATTATACTGAAATAAAAATAAAAACATTTAATTAGGTAATATTCTTATAAAAATGAACACGACATCACCAACTCCAAAGAAAAGGATAAGTGTGCCTTTACGAGCATGATCCACTTCAGAAATTGAAATAGAATACACCATTTATTATTATTGTGGTTAGCCATTAGAATAGGGAATTAACTGGGATAATTACCATGTTCTTAATAAGAAACATTTAATTATATGGAAATTTGTTTCTCTATACCCTTAATTTCCACATAGATAACATATTCCCCTTTCTTTGAGATGGTTTCTTGGCTACTTCTTCCCACAATCATTACAGGAAGGAAATTGAACTTTCTTTCCTCTATGATCATTACACCTAAACATACATAAAATTATATTTTTTATTTTTTTAAATTTTAGTAAACTAACTTATTTTTATGTTTTTAATCATATATCATGATAGTTAATTAGAAATAATCACATGGTTTCTCCTTAAAACTCATATCTCATTAATTAATTCAGGAGGAAAATCATTGAATTTTCCTTCAAATTCAATATTAACATAGTTTCTTTGGGTTCCATCCAATGCCTAAAACCAAATACCATTTTATGAGAAAACATAATCACAACATTAATCCATATAATCATGATAATAATTTAAAGTATATATTAATATTGGAACCTTCATTTCAATCAAAAGAACCTTAGGAATAACCTATTTTTTTTCCTATGTAATCATATTTCCAAATACTTCATAATGGTTCATAATTAAAATGGGAATTAACCTTATAATATCCCTCAAGAGTGTCTTCCAAGGCATGTATTCGTAGTCCAAATCATCATGCATCTTGGTGATGATCAAGTCAATGATCAACTAACCATTTTAAGGATGATTACACATAGGTTCATCTATTCCATAGCCATATCTACCTTATAGTATATAGAGTGTGGTATATTTGTAGGAAAATACATTAATCTCCACTTTACAAAAACATAACAAAATTATCTAATAATTAAACTCATTACTAGAGTACTCACCAAATTTCTCTAAAATTATCCCCATAATTACTTAACATTATGCTTGATACCAACTATAGAGACTTTAGATAAAATCATACAAAAATAATATATTTATTTATTATTTTAATTAACAAATTTCAAAAAAAACTTTATATAACAATGACCAAAAGGCATATATACTTTGAGATTATCTATATAAGTAACTTATTTTACAACACTTATGAAAATTTCTTCATAACCATTCTTTTCATACCGTCTTATATACATATCAAATGAAAAAAATCATATTTATTACTTGAGGATTAGAAACATATGAATATGTGATGTTGAATACTCAGTAAAGGAAACATCTCAACAATTAATAGTGGTGGGATATTAAATAGGATAAAAAAATGTGTATGAGAGTAATATAAGATAAAATGATCATGATGTAATAATTTTTAATCATAAAACATGTCTGAGTACTAGGAATCATGGAATCAGAATGTAATATGTAATAAATTTAAAAAAAACACATGTCTATGAAACATATAACAAACTTGAAAAAAATATATAATAAATAGGAATATATTTAGAATGTGGAATCATTAAAAAAAATTATATCTTTAAAATAAGGGAAATTATATAGAAGTAATTTAAAAATTATAAGCATAGTAAACCTTTGTAAACAAATCCAATTATTCCCATCCTTTAATTTTGTGAACAAATCTAAACTTGGATACCATTTTGTTTTGTGAAAAAGTCCAACTATATACACAAATTATTTTCCCATGAGATATAATAATTGACCAATTAATTGGAGGATTATATAAGACTCCCCCCATTATCATCCAGACATATGAGTGCTACTTTGAAAAAATAATTCATCTTATCATAAATGTCACAAAAGAACAAAAATGGGTTTCATAACATTCTCTAATGGTATCACATAAAAAACATGATCATTTGATGTAAAAAAATGATTAACCTAAAAATAGAATAGATCAGGGGATTTAAAAACCATTAATTTATTGAATTATAATTCTTTGAAAATGAATGTGAAATAAAAAAATTATTTCTCTCAAAAACATTTCTTTATATAGACATTAAAGACATGGTTTTTGAGTCACATTAAAGAAATTATTATTTTTTAAAATGAATAGGAAACATCTTAAAACATTTATTAGTAAAAAAATTAAAATAAAGTGACCCTTAAAATAAATAAATAAATTGTTAAAATGTGATGTATAAGGGAAAAATATATGATCATTGAAATGAAAAGACATTAAAATATTTGAAAATTCCTTTATTGAAAAACCCATATCATTAAATGGATTTTAAAAAACATAGTTTTAAAATAAATGGTTTTATATGTCTCGTTGGATATAAAAATATTGGTTTCTACTAGGTATTGGAGGACATTGGAATGAAGTAAAAAAGGGATATGGATGGAAATATAACATAAAAAGAAGAGTATTCTTCTGAAAAAAATTTCATTTCCACCAAAAAATATATTCACGAAAGAATAATAATTTTGTGTGAAATATTATTCCAACAAAAAATAATGTGTAAATAAAACATAAAATTATCATAGTTTAGATACAATCATATTTGATAATGTTTTAGATAATAAAACATTATTATGATCAAGGGGAAGGATTTGATTCATGAAGACCTAATACAACCATGGTAAAAATTCAATCAAAGTCTCCATAAAAGAGAGAAAATAAAAATAAAATTCCAATACAATAAATAAAATATAATTAATGATACATTATATCAAATCGGTAGTATAAACATCACTAAAATAAGAATGACTGATATATAAAAACTATGTCTCAATGAATGGAAATTTAGATGAAATCATTACCTTTACTCCTCTTTAGTAGAATGAGATCTGAATTCATATATAAAGACAATAAATATCATAATAACATATTTCATAAATTTATTATCTTCAATAATAATTTATAAATATTTAAAACATATATATTAGTTTATTATCATCTATTTTCAAAATCGGGTGTCTGAAATCATGATTTTTTTGAACTAGTTTTGTAATGGTGTTGTTGTCATGCATTCATATCCTAAATTATATCATCAATGTATCACAATTTAAAATTTAATATATGTTTTTAAATTATTACTAATTTAATAATTTACTCCATTACTGTTTTAGTAATGTGTTTTGGTGATTAAGATGAAGACAAGACTGTTTTGGAGAGTTCAAGGAATAAAAGCCTATCTATTAATAACATAATTTAATCGTGATATTATAGCTCTAAAATAATGTGTAAATATTTAATATATTAATATTATATTTTTTACTTGAATATTAAATTTCATAACTATCCATTATGAAAACATTACAATATAACTCATGTAGGTCGTGAAAACAACATAGTCAAGAGTGTGTCATATTGATGTAATGAGTAAGATAATGATATTATATAACGTTAAAATAAATGTTAAATAATATTTAATATGAAATATGTATATAATAACTTAAATAAACTCATTATTAGAACTATAAAACATGTACGGTCATGAAAAATGAAATTCATCATTCGTGGATGTTGTAGTCCGCACATATGAATGACTAACGATCTCTTTTCAAAGTAAGTGAGTATAATAATGGTATATAAAAATGATTACTTTATAGATTTATTTATGAAAAATAAGACCTATTTACTCTTAAAATCCATCATTGTAACAATACTTGAGAGATGATGATCAAAAAACCACACTACTTTGTGGAGGTAGTCATTCGCAAGTACACACAATCGATGTTATTTTTTTAACTTAGTGGATGGAAAGGATTAAATATTTATTGTCTAATTAATATAATTAACATTTTATGTCATAATTATACAGAATTAATTATATTAACAAGTTTACAAGTTATTTTAGGACATATTATAATAATAGAAAAGTCTAAGAGAAGTTAATACTCATGTTAGAAGATTGAGTTTATTATTGGAAAAAGCTTTGGTACTTAAGGATTTAAATAAACTTAAGGTGACCAAAATCTTATAATGATTAGAATGATTTTTTATTTAGAGAATAATGTAATATTTTCAAGGTTTAATTCAATATTGAACTGTAGCATTGATGGTTTGGAATTGTTATCCTTTTATAAGGGATGGAAATGAATATTTTGGAAACACACACCATTTTTTAATAATGTCATCACAATTCTCAAGGGTCAATGGCTAAAAATAGAAAAATACCATGTTTAGGAAAATATAATTTCAAAACTCATATAATCCATCCAATTTAAGACAAGGTAATAGTTATATAATTTTTTTACATTTAACCTTTTACTCAAATTAATTTTTTCCTTGGTAATTAATTTTTAAACATAGTAATTAAGAATAAGGACAAAAATTACGATTTTATACTTTTACTTAATTTTAAAATTTTAATTTTATATTTTAGAAGTATATTATCACCTAAAAAAATGAATGTTTGAAATCATATATTTTAAATATACATACTTAATAATGTAAAAAAAATTTAGAAAAATTATGTTTTTAAGCGTTAAATTTATATATAATATATAATATCTTAGATATTTCTTTTAATGAAATCAATATATTTGTTAAAAAAATAAAAGTTAATATAATTTTAGGAAATACAAAACCAAATTTCAATATCTAAAAACTTTATTAGAAGAAAGTACCGATAACAGTTTCTTTACTAATGTAACATTTTAATTTAGTTTTAAAATATTAGACATATGATGGAAAGTTTAAATAATTTAAAAATATATATTTCTATTACATAAGTAAATATTTTATTACTTAAAAGTCTTTTTCACCATCTAGGGTAAGATAACTGTTGTAATAGTGGGTTCCCTACATCCAACTTGAACAATATTTTTCTACTAGTATATCTTGTATACAGTGGGTTATGCCGGTTTTCCACTTACTATACACATTTTGATATTATTTAATCCTATATTTACGTGGTAATTTTTATATATTATTTTTCATATCAAAATTCTTTAAATGTTTCCATGCTATATAGATATCCTCAAGATAATGTGATATTAATCTAAAAATTTTGTCTTATAGTTTAAATACATCATAGAGACTGGACACAAATGATGTTTCACCATAATGTTTTGGGGGTATGATTAGATTTGATAACGTTCCTCATAAAGTTCACACATGGAGATCCCAAGTTGATGAGATCATGAAGACTGACCAACCAACAGAAACGCCACATGTTTTAGGTGTCATTGGTAGTTTATATATGTGAACATGCGGAATGTTATCTTGAATTATGATTATTATTTGTATATACTGTTTGATCACATAATTTGGTTTAAGTAAAATACCATGGAATTTAATTTGTAGCGAGGTAGTTTTCATTGGGAGAATCATTGGTGGTCTTAAATTGATTGAATAATTAGGATTTTGTTTTTTTCATCTGAAAGGATGTGATATCTCATGCCTAGTTGACCTGGATTATAGTAAATTCATTAAATCCATGTCCATGTTTGAGTAAAGTTGTTCTATCTTGTTTTTTCAATGATTAATATTGTAATAAAGTATGATGACATTAATTTTTCATCCTATATTATGAGATATTTCAATAAAAGTGATTATATTACATAACATGTCTTGTAAGAGGTTTAATGTTTCTATGACTATTATTTATCTTTGTAGGTACCTTGATGAGTTGTTGGACTATAATTAGGGATTCTAAATAATTATCCTTATTAAGTCATCCATGTAGAACTAATATGTATTGATATTTTGAAATAAATACTTCTAGTGGGATACAATGAAGAGGGAGATTATAGAATTTGTATCATTATTCATGGTATGCTAACAAGTCAAGTCTAAATGAGAAAAATCTAAGGGTATGATGCATCCATTACCCATAACCATATATGAATGGGGAAATATAAATATGAATTTTATCACAGGATTCCCAAAGACTCCTAATGAAAATAATGACTTGTTAGTGGTATTCAATTGACTAACCAATTCAAAACATTTCATTTATTTCAAGGAAGATTTATATCTTGAACAAATCACCAAGATATACAAAAGGGAAGTGGTAAGACTAAATGGAGTTGCACTATCTATTATATCTGATCTATATATTTCATTTTACTTATGGTTATAGAGAAGACTTAATCATGTTTTAGATATGGATATAAGTTTCAGTACTTCTTATCACACCCTGATGGATGGTCATTTTGAAATAACCATTCAATATCTAGAGGATATGCTTATATATTGTTCAATTAATTTTAAATGTTTTTTAGATCAACACCTTCACCTAGAGGAGTTCTCATATAACAATAGTTTCCATTTTAGATTTTAAATTTCTCTTTGTGAGGCTCTATATGGGAAGAGATAAAACCAGAAGGGATGAAGTAGGAGAGAGAAAGCTAATGAGATCTGACCATATCCAAGAGAAAATAGACAATGTTCAAACTTTTCAACATCATATGAAATACAAAAAATGTTACAAAATATATTTTCATATAATTTTCAACAATACCAAGAGTTTGAGGTTATAGATTAAGTGTTCCTTTTTATATCATTGTGAAAGAAATTAATTTGGTTTGGGAAGAATGGAAATAATAGTGAAAGATACACTGGCCCCTTTGATATGCTTGATCTCATTGTAGTAGTGGCCTTTTGACATTAACTCACTACTAATATATCCCATTTATATGATGTGTTACATGTATCCCTATAAATGAAGTAAATTCTAGACCCATAATATGTACTATATCTATAGGTTTTATCATTGGAGAATAATCTTTTATACGAGAAGCATTAAATGACGATCTTAGTTCATATAGAAAAAAATGAGGTTATAAAATACAATTACACTCAACTTCTTTAGTGTATAGAGTAAATTTCACAAGAAAAATTTTTGAAGGGGGGAAAATGTAAGAATCCAAACATTTATAAATGGAATTTTATTTTTAAAGGAGTACATGCCTTATTTAGAATTGAAATTGAAGAAAAGAAATTAAATTTTTTGTTATTTTGGGTCGTTATAATTTATGTCCCATAATATTTAAAATACCATTAATCATCATAAAAATTGAACTTATATCCACTTTACAGAGATCATATGATTAATATATATATATAGTATTTCTATATACCCATTTGACACTGAAAAAGGAAGTGATTATCTAAACTAGTAGAATCATACCATATAAAGACTATTTTTCAAAGCTTCTGTGGGAGACAGAATCAATGGGGTTTCCCTTGGCCAACTGAAATATGATATTTGACAAAAAATTAATTTGTGAAACTATGTACGTTATAAGTTCATGCTCATTGAGAACACATATGAATTTATGTTCGTCAAACCACCTCAATAAAATCACACCATCACAAGCCTTACCCATAAAAAATTCACTAGAGTAATAAAAATCTATATGTCAAGACCACAAAAATATAAATTTTTATATTTTTATATAAATTAATTATTGTATTTATATTTTTTATTTACTTTATAGTTTTAAAATAATAAGTTTGATAAAAATTACATTTTGATTCAACAAAACATATGATTGTATTTTTGGAACATGTATAGTTTCAATCAAGACACTCAATTTCATGAATTCAATAAAATTTCAAATAAATTATATTTTAATAAAATATTATTATTAAATATTATTTATTAACTATAAATTATACATAATTTTATAAAATCAAATATAATTTTTATGAGGGTTAGAAAACTGTAATTACCAAAAAATGAGTATTTTAAAATAAATGGCCAATTTTTATTTAAAAGTGTAAATTATAAGATTTATAGATTTATTTTTATAAAATAAATATTATTTTTGAAATCAACACATCAAAATTATATAATGTTTAACTTTTCATATTTTTTTGAAACATGGTTTTTTGGGTGAAACTTAAATACGTCATGACTATATAATTTGTATTATGCCATCATTTAATCCATATTGTAATATAATAAATAATATATTGAATATCCCGAAAATAAATTATGTTCCCCATTTATAATAACATGTTTTATGTTATTTAATAAAGTTTATGAACCCCTAATAAATCAACTAAAAACTATATCATACTTTAAGGTTTTAAAATAAATTATTCGTTAACACGACTCACTTATAGATCACCACGTGTATTATATTAAATAGTTCAGTTATTAAAAATAAAAAATAACTAAACCTAATAATTTTTTTAAAAACCATGGTAAAAAACCATAGTATGGTTTTTGGTTTGGATTAATTTAACACATAGAGTCCTGAACCAGTGTTTAGAATAAAAAAAAGAATTCTCCAATCTTTTGCTATAAATATCCACCAAAAATCCCTTTCCTCTTCACTCAAAACTCTTATAACTTAATTTTATTCTATATATCCCTCTCTACATCACTCTTAATGTTATCTTAATCTTAAAATAATCTCTCTAAATAAATTTTAATCACCCTCTAAATATAAGGGATCCTCTCATTCTCCACTTTATTTAAAAACCTTATTTATATCATGGCTTCTGATCCCCAATTGAACCTGTTAGAATATGTTTTAAAAAAATATTATTAACTTATTTATTAGTTAAAAGTTATTATATTCCCATTTCACTCTCATTAATACCTTTTATGCATCATTATGTACCCCCATTATGCAATGAAAATTTTACTATGATTTTCCATGCCAAATATTTTTGTAGTGAATAACCATCCCCATTTCCACTCAATGATATTCAACTAGATATAGATACACTTCATTGATATGGTACTTATAAGTATGTAACCTGCACTTCTTAATTTTGGGATTAATGGTTATAAAATATGATCAAATGTTGAATGTTCTATGTGGCACATTCATGTATGTATAAGATATGAATGTCATGGGTGGGATCAAAATTGTCTAGCCAGTCAATGCATTAGGTAATGTTTATATGTTATGAGATTCAATTTATGGTGTAATTTAGGTTAACCTAAGAACAATATTTTATTATTTCTTGGGGTTTATAATTGTTTTATGCATATGATGTCATATTTTATGTTGTTTCCACATTCCCAAGTGGAACTTATGTTATCATTTGATGTCATGATTCAATGTTTACATTTATTATTCTCACACAAATTATGTTACCTTTATATGGATATTGGCTCACATACACTACTTTACATTATTCCACGCAATGTTTTTTCCCATACTAGGCATTATAGATCACCCCTTTATTTTGTATATCCCTAGGTTGTCCAAAGTAGTTTTAGAAGGGAAATATATTATTTATATAATCTTAATAGAGTCATAAATAATTATGTTGTTTTTATATTGTATGTAATTATGTTATATACAAAATTACATAAATAAATTATTACTATGTTATTATATGGTTGTATTATGTGTATCCTTATGTAACAAATCATGAAATATTGTGTGTGAAATAAATTTGTTGTCACAGTATCACAATGCCACCCCATTAATTCAATTTTGAATTAGTTTTCAAAACTCATAATGGTATGATTATCATATCTCAAGTATAAAATTATTCATCAATTTTGTTTTTTGAAAATTACCTTCATTTAAATATCTTTATTTTCCCTATATTTCCATTTGATGTTATTCTAGTCATAGATTAACATTCTTTACATAAATCCCAAATGAATTAACTTGGAAGTGAAGTCATATTTGATATTACAATGAAAGGTATGATTGTCTACTAGTGTGATGATTAGTATGACCATTTTATAGAAATTAAATCCATTTATGGTACTTTATTCCTATTCAAAATAGGTATTTATTTTATAATGTTGGAAAAAATTCAACATTAATGATATTACTACTGTTTGAGAGTTTGTTTATGTTTTTCCAAAAGAGTTACCCAGTATTACACTAAATCCTGAAGATTAGTTTTCAAGAGAGCTCATACTTAGTTCTATGCCTATTTTGAATACTTCATATAGAATATCCCCAATTGAGTTGTAGTAATTGAAAAAGAAACTCTAGGAAAATCTGGTTAAGGGATTCATTTGGCCATGTGAATCATGCTACGGTACCCTTATTATTATTTTTAATATGAAAGATGGATCAATGTGAATATTAACTGATTATCATGAACTAAAAAAGATCAAAATAAAGAATAAGTATCCTATACTTATTATTTATGATTTATTTGGTCAATTTTAATTAGATCAATACTTTTCCAAGATTGATCTTGGATCTTGATACAACCAATTGAGGGTCAAAATAAAAAAAAACCCTATAAGAACAATTACAAGAGGTATGGACACTATAAATTTATAGCAATTCCATTTGGTATTACTTATTTCCCCACTATATTTATGTATTTAATGAATATAGTCTATATATATTATGTTAATCATTTTATTATAGTCTTTATAGTTGATATTCTTAATATTCCAAGACAAAATAACAACATAGTGATTAATTTAAAATTGTTCTAAAGAAGTCAAAGGGGATAATCTATATGATTTTTTTAAAGAATTCATTTTTTACTATATACAGATTCTTTTTTGGGTTATATAATCATAGGAGTGGGTATATCAATGAATCTATCAAAGAGGGTTGTTATTGAGCATTGATACAGATCAAAAACTATAACTGTGATCCATAATTTTTGTGATTTGGATGGATATTGTTATAAATTCATGGATAATTTATCATGGATATCCAATGGACACACCATGTTTAATTAAATAAAATCTGCGTTCTTTTAGATGGATTAATGTGAATAAAATTTCAGATAAACCAATATATGGTTAGTCAACACATCAATTCTCACACTAATCCGTAGTGGAGAAAGGTCTGTGATCCATAGTGATGCATTGAAGAAGGGGCTTGTATGTGTTTTCATTTATAATTACATGGTAATAATTTATTTATAATAACTATTTAAGGTTCATGAGAAAAATTACTCAATTCAATATTTTGTGTTTGATTTGTTAATTTTTATAGTAATGTTATGATGGAATTATTATTATAGTGGAATATATGGTGTATATACTAACCGTAAATATTTAAAGTATATATTATCATATAAGTAGTTTAATATTCAACAAATAAGATGGATGGAGTTGATTAACTATTATAAATTCTCAATATATTTCATCACCAGGAAGGGGAAAAATGTAGAAGATTCAATGAGTCCAATAGATGAGGATATATTATATATGATATGATTCAGAAAAGATCTAATTTTTTTTGATTTATCAAATATGGAATGGAAAATTTTGAAGGAAGGGGATAAATATTATCTCATTCAAATGAATGTTCACCAATCTACACATATAAGGATTTAATAGGAAGAAAAGGAAGATCTAGAAATGAAAAAAGGTGAGTTTTGTTCTTGATTTGAGCCATGATAGTGATGGAATGATATGGTTTTGGAATTGTGTATCTGTTCCATCCATACCAGATTTTATCCTAGAGTTTTTGGATTAAGATCAAGTTTTAATGTTCACAATTCATAGAGGAAGTATGTAGATTTATAGAGATCTGAAAGTGTATTTCTGGTGGGAAAACATGGAAAGAGAAATTGTAGAGTATGTATCTTGGTACTTGATTTTTCTACAAGTTAAGGCTATGTAATAGAATTTTAAGGGGATGTTACAACCATTACCCATACCAGAATAGAAATGGGAAAGCATCACCATGTATTTTATCATTAGTGTCCCCAAAACATCTAAAGTCAATGATTCAATTTGGGTTATAGTCGAACCACTTACATAACCAGAACACTTCATTACAATAAGAGAATATTTTCCTCTTAATCAAATTTCCTTAATATACATGTGGAGTTATTATATCTCCGGTGAGGGGAACAAGACATTCTCATCCATAGAGGGGAATTTTGTGTTATGTATTCCACAAACTGGTTAGTTTGTACTATTATAATTGAGAAAATATGAGTTGAGTGTGTGGGATTGACATAATCCACGTTTCATGGTTTCTCTATGGGTTAAAAAAGATTTAATTTAAAAATACACATTTATATGGTATTCCACTGGCGGACACATTTATAGTGATACATGTGTTTGATTAAGATCATACAAGATCCCTATGTAGCTTGAGTAGTATTTGTAATTTTTAGAGGCCTATCTTTTCTTACATCAATTAATTATATAAGTATTTTTTTATCGATTTTATAAGGGATTGTGGGATAAAACTATTTGGTTTACTAAATAGAACTTTAGTTAACTTATAGAGTTACTTAAAATGAGTTTATATTTTATGGAAGATTATTTTTGAATGGGTATTCAAAAATAATTTCATATGACACGATAGAAATTGAAATTGATGATAGTTTTCAAAAAATATATAGAAAATATCCAAAAATAGTTTTGGATATGGTTTCACGAGTATTTTTAAAAGATATAATATATGGTGTAGTGTTTCATAGTCTATGAGGATTTAGTTTTCATTGGATATTGAATGAGATATATCTTAAATCCTTACAATTTTTATATGTAACTAGAAAAATTGTATTAGATTATTTGTATATATCCTATAGAATTATATAATGTTATCATGATACTAAAATTACCAATCATAATAGATTATTGAGTTATATCATATAGATGTTAAACATATGTTATGATACTTATAGAAACCCCTTGATTGGTATGTAAGTGTAATGTTAGTTTCTTAGGATTAAAATTATTCTTGGTTAATATCGTAAATAAGAAAATTTTAAAAGTTAGAAGACATGATGGGATCATTCCATTTATTTGATGAATCTATGTATAGATGAATTATTAGGACATATTTTATGTAACATATTAGATTATGCATGTCCAGTTGGGTGCATCCCTGAGGGCTATATGAAAATGGTCACAATGTAATAGATATTAACCATGCCCATTAAAATCTAATGAAATTGTCTCCTAAATCTCTATTTTTCTCTTTCTATTACCCTATGAGACACTAAAATGTTATAGAAGGAAAAATATTTCCTCTCATGTGATTTCTAATTCTCATAATCACTTTGATACACCCTGGATGAGGGAGTATGAAAGATACCTCAATGAGATCCCCATTAAGTGAATGATTTAAGAAGATGTGACAACACATTAGTGTTTGACAATACAACATTTTTTTTCATTTATGTTTAATCCTAGTTTCATTTTTCCACTAAAATATAGGATATGGGTGTCCTCATTTAAAAAAATACTAATAAAAGAGTAAAAAAGAAACAAGTTTGGGATTTACATGGAAGTATGAAAATCTAGGAGTGAACCACCCCAGACATGTCAAAATTTATAAATGTATTGTAGTATTCTAGTGCTCTGAAATCCCACATTATACTCACTTCAATAACTGATCTCTTTGAAAAATACTCATCCATCTGGTTAAATTTTTGTATGCATTTGAAAAATCATATTTGGTTGAGTTATATGATAAATACAATAAATCCAATGGGGAAGAAGATTCCATGGAATATTCTTGGTTCTTACCTTTAGATCCATAAAAACATTTTCAAAATAAAATTCAATACAAAGTACATGCCACTTATGGAGGACACCAAGTTTGTTAGAGTATATAATTTCCCATAATTTAGATTCATAGGTACTTTCTATTCTAATATAGTGGTAAAAAAACCCATAACACAACCACAATGGGTTTGGACAATACCTCCACAACTTGATAGACTTCGAATGCATGAGGCCACAACACCAGCATTGAATTCAATAATGGTTTTTTATTCATGATATAACTTGGGAGTTTATTTTTCAAATAGTTTCTTCTACATTTAAGAAGTGATAATCCATCTTAATAAACACTTTAAGGACCTTACTATAGAGATGAGGAATTGTAGCACTAAAATTTCATAAAATAAGGGAATTTTGGTTGAAGAATCTACTTATCAGTAGAAAATTTGTTTTTAGGGTTCATAAATGCTCATGAATAAAGAATAAAATGTCAGTTGAATCTAAGGCGAGGTAAAAAATTCTAAGGTTAATAAAAATTACCCAATGGAATAACTGAGTTTAGGAAAATAAAGGATATGAAGGAGAACAAAACATCATCAAGACCATAAGGAGTGCCTCCAATTATCTCTCCAAATTATATAAATATATAACAAGGATTTATATTTAATGATATTATAACCATCTTTTGAAGGATTTTAAGACCCGTGGGATGTGCTTAAAGATGGAATATGAATATTGTAAATATTTAAATTTAAAGAACTCACAAAAGGGTGGTCTCTTGGGTAATCATCAAACCCAACTATCATGACACTGTAGGTTGTTTCTATATTATCACCTAACTATGTATTGGATACCCTTATGGAAATAGACATTAGAACACATATAAAAACTTATATGGAGAATAGAAATAACAAATTATTTCATCGACCAATCATATTGAAAAAATTATATCTCTTTAAGAAAATATATTTGTCCTCTTTGTTAGTGATTTTAATTTATATTTGACTTAAAATATTATATATATGATATTTAAGATATGTTTTTTTAATCACGAGTTGGATATGGAATCATTTGTTAGGCATATTCACTATATAGGTTTACAAGCTAGTTTTGATGACTATAGCCTGAAGTGTACACATCACAGAAAAACAAGAGATTAGAGAAACACTCTATGGTGGGATGATAGTTGTTTTTGGGGATGACCCATGAGGCCACGCTTGTGAAAATTATATTTCCCTCTTTAAAGCCTAGCATTTGGTTAGAACACGGGAATGAAAATTATTTGATGTCTTCATTTACTACTAACATTCCAACCTGTAAGTTACATATGATTGTCAAATATTGAAGGATATATACTATAAATAGTTACACTTATGAAGTGAAATTGCATATATAATATTTTACCATTTGGGTATATCATATATCATAATATAATGGTATCATGATATGAACTTTACCAATCCTAATATAAGGTTTGGTCATTCATATAGACATGAATTGTAAAGTTTGATCTATATTAGAAATATATTATTAGTATGATAGTAGAACATTATTAGGTTAATGTACAAATTATACTTCCATGTAAGCCAACATAAATAAAAATATTTCATTAGTTTAAACAAAAGTGAGTATTTTTACACTCATGTGATAAATGATTGTATAGAAGAAGAATGAACTCATACATTATTTAATATGTGATTAAATTCAAGGTCACTCAAGTTTATCTGTGTGGGATATATTAAGAGGTTTTCACCATGAGATGATGATTAAAAAAATCTAATCAAAGATTCCCATCATTCTCTATAAAGGACCTTTTTCCTCATCCATTTTACCTTTGAGACACTACCATATTTTGGATGGTAAGAGATTCCAATCCATGTTATGGGTGATTCATACCATCCATTAGATACACCACAAAGTAGGGAGTATGGTGGATACCCCTATGAAATATCCATTTAGTTTACTATTGGAGAAGACATTATAACTCATCAGTGTAAGGTATACATGAAAATGTTATTTATTTATTTTATTAAATGGATATGTTTTCATTTATGGTAGATCTTGGGATGTTGGTTTTTAATTTGTTTTTACTATTTTGATTGAATTTTAATCAATTCTTGGGAACCCATCAGTGGTACTGAGTAATGAAACCTGATTATATTTTGAAAATCACATTTAAATTGAGGTTTTAATCTATTTCATTTCATTTCATTATAGATATCATTAAAAATGAAAGAGAAAATAAATTTTCGTTTTCATTGTGATATATGATATTTTAATCCATGATATAATCATTATACATGATACAAGATACTATAATATATAGTTTATTTTAAATCCTTAATTTTATATATATCATATTTTACGGTATAACAAATCATAGTTGAAAAAAATTCCATTTTTATGTTGAAAAAATTGATTATCATATAGCTTAGGATGCACAGGGGTGTGATGTAGAATATTATAACAAGGAAGTGAAGAATTTATATTACATTGTCATCCAAGTAAGCTAAAATGAAAAAACATAGATTTATTCTTATATAGGTTCTCTAAGTTATGAGTTAATATCATGTACATATTATCATAAGCCATGAAATACTTATGGACTCAGCTATTCTTATGATTACCACTAATCACATTGTTTATGTTATAGAGAATCTATATGATATGATATAGTTGCCTATGTTGGGAGTTATTCCTATATAGGCTGCCACATTCTGGGTTTAGTATCACATAGTCCAAATATAATAAGATGTGAAACTATCCCATGTTGATTTAATCCTACATAGTATCCATGACCTATCACATGACACATTTTCCGTCGTTAAATATGATTTATAGTAATGTGAATTTCATATCATTTTGTGTCTTATCAATGAACCCCTAAGATAGATTATATTTTGTTAAGTAAGATATAATTTATTTTTCTATATTATAATTAATAATTTAATTTTATTGTTTAAATAAAAACAGTTTTTTATAAAAGGTATTTTAAGGTACTTTTTAATATATAAATGTGTTTATAAATTAATTATTTGTAATGTGTTTATAATTAATCAATTAAATGTTTTTGAAAAAGTTTACAAATAAACATCCATAGTGCATAATTTTAATGTAATTTTTTCAAATTATAAGGAATGATTTTTAATTTAAATATTAATTTTTTATATTGAAATTATAAGGGTATTCTATAAATGATCATGAAATTACAAAATAAGGTGAAAAAATAAATAAGTTTACAATTATCATTATAAATTATTTATAATTATTTATTTTTAATTGTTCAAATTTAAAGTCCTAATTTTAGAAATTATTTAATCCATAATAAATTGGTTTTTATAATTTGTTTGATTAAGGTTTACATAATATTATATAAGTGATTTATTGTGATTCATATACTCAAGGTAAAAATTATGTTATATAGAAAAGAAATATTCAGACGGTATTCGAGAAGCTTTGGTCATAGACTGACCATGAACGGGTTATTAAAAAATGTATAATTGGAACGAAAGTGGATTATTATTTATAGGAATATTTAATATAGAGTGTTCATACATCACTAAATATCCTGTAATAACATGAATATGTACACATATTGTTCTAGGTAGATTATATATATATATCATACCATAAAATATATAAAGTCCCAATGTTAATGAAGAGACCATAAACTATAAATGGGTATTTCATGAGAAGAGAATTTGTAGTTGATTTCATTGTAGATGATCTAAACATGACTATGCATCTTCTGATAATAGGAATAAAGAAAAATGTATTAATATGGAATTTTATGAAAATTTTCATCATAACATATGGATAATAAAGGAATACCTAATGTGAATTTAGAAACCTAGACATTAGGTTGGTGGGGGAAAATGGGGTGAAATGAAACATCCAATTATACCATAGAGAATAGATTAATTTTTCACTATGTATCATATTTTAAGAAGAACTAATCTACAGATAGTTCTTAGAGAAAAATATCTAGGAAGATCTATGTTATACTCACTGTGAAATGATGTGACTCCTTAAAAAAACAAGTATTCTGAAAGACCTAACATTAATTGAGGTATGTAAACATAAGAATTGAGTTGAAGGAATTGCGATGCATGAGATGTGTTGTAGGCCCACATAGGAAAATCAAGAATCACTATATATCCTTAAATATAATTATTTAAGTCACATGTAGTTTGTAATTGGTCTCTAGGTTGATCTAGCTTAAAAATGGTTGAAAGTGAAACTGTTCTTTCCTAGTTTTATGTTTTCATGGGAAACTCAGTATGGACTGGGGAGGCCTCACACACCAATATGGATTAATTTTTTAAAGATGATGATGTTTTTGGTCCTGGGTAAATAGAACAAGTTATCATTACATATCTTCTATAATTGGTCTCAAGCCAAAAAATGTTGTTAATATGTGGAATTTTTATCTTAATGTTGGGTTTTAGATTTTGGAGATATAATAAAATTTCTTACATGGATCAGGACCTCATGTAATGAAATTGCATCTATTAATAGACCACTGAAAGTAGTTTTAAGATTCTGGAGGATGTATCTTCTTGTCCTTTAGTTTAAACATCATATGTTATGGTTTATATATATTGTTTCTGGGCCATATTGTGGGTTTTGGGCCATACGAAGGGTATTATGTGCCCACTGGGCCATCAGTCCATGCACTGAATAAATATGGCATGATGGGAGGTCTATCCCTGGGGGGGGGGGTATCTTCTACCTTTTCATCTTGTGTGTGTGTTGGGTGTGTGTTTAATGTGATTGTACCCCCCAATCCCAAAATATATAACTAAGACTATTTATATTTAGTATAATGTACTGAAGATGGACTTGGGAACCCAATTGTGATGCTCTAAAATGTAATTATTGAGAAATATCATGTTGGTGGAACATATGATATGCTGACAATCCATTTTGATGAGAGAATAAGCTCTATTTATAATTAATTTTCTATTATTTATGGTCCTTCCCATTTCATATCTTTCTTCATGGGTTTTTTCGAATGAACTATCAGTATTATCAAGTCCAATACTAATTCCCCATAGATGAATAAGTGTTGGAGAACCATTTTATTACACGATGATGCTTTAATGGACCTCATGTTTTCAAAGAGTATTTAATCTTTTCTCATCGAATCTTTCCATCTCATCAATTCTTATTTGAGACTATTTATCTTTGGAATAGTTATCATAAATGGAAATGAAAAAGTGAAGGAAATCAAACTTCAATGGGTCAGATAACTTCTTTCTTATATACCAATGAGTATGGGGCCACCTCTTTGGTAGTTCTATTTATAGTATGATGGTCCCAAATTGTACGAAAGAGTTTTTTAGGAAAAAAAATATTTTACTATTCCTAGAAATATGGAATAATATTATATAATTAAATTTTAAGGACTTTATATATAAAATTTACTCTTTATTGTAGTGGGATAAAGGATAGTATTGGATATCATATTCTAATTAGATTCTCTTTAGTTTACGGGAATAAAAGTTAGTGAACATTTATTTGAAGATTAGACGAGGCTTTCAAAATCTAATAATGAGGTTTTATTTCACAAAGTTGATTACAACCGTTGTACTAACCTTCTTTAAAGGTACACCTTTTTTCCTATTTGGTCAATATGTCAGTACTAGTAACAGTGAACATGAAATGCTTACATGTGTCTAGAGTTTATAAGCCCATGAAATATATCATATATTTTAAAATTGACCATGAGTGTTTAACAATGTTCAATATGAATGATTAGTGGTAAATTAAATCCATGGGAATTTATAATTCATGGAAATTATTGGTAAATTCTATATAACCCCATATCATAGATGTCCAAAAAAATCATTTCGTCTAGTTGGGTAAAAGAGCATATCTTCGGATAGATGGGCACCCCAAGGACCGAAGTGAATATAATGTACACTATTTATGGTATTTAACCTTCAATGTAAATGTAGAGGAATCCTTTAAATCCTTATATGTAGAATAATTTTTTTAGAAATCCCGATATCCTTATTTTTTTGAAAACCTTTTTCTTTTCCCCATGTTACGTTAGGAGGATTTTTTGAAAGGTTTTTGAAGCCCATTTATTTTATATGGGTTACGATATATGATGAATATTTTATGATATTGTGGAAAACACATAAATGGATTATTATTAGGTTATGGGTGGGAAAAAATTATATATCCATTAAATTTATTGAGTATAGATGGATTTAAAATGAGATAATTAGGACTATAATGGAGAGTAGACCCAATTTAGTAAGAGAATATATCCACAAAGATAATTTTGGTAGTGAACCTTGAATGAGGATATGATGAATTGGGGAATGAACCCATTCCACTATGATAGTGTTGGATGTGATTATGGACTATGGAAATTATTTTATACACTTACATGTTTTCCAAAAACTTATATCTTATCCCAATGTTATCCTCTATTGGATCTTGTTTGTTGATAAATTTATGATTTAGGTATTATGAACTGTCATTCTTTATTCAATTTCACATATTTTTATCTATGATATAAAGGGTATAGTTTTCAAATGTTAAAATCATATACTCATATCCCTATTCTCATGTTATGATTAAGTGATCATTGATATATACATTGTCTACCCTTAATGAGCATATGATATCCCCCTTTTTTATGTTTTCATTCCCCAGGTAATAAATAAAGGTTTTAAGTATTATATGCCTAAGAAGGGATGTAATTATGAATAATTTAGTGGGACATGACTATGATCTCTTATAATCTGGTTTTTAATGTATGAAAATTTTCAAAAACACTAAACCTATTTGATTATAGAATAGATGATTATGTTATGTTTTGAATAGTCATATAATAAGATGAAATATTTATGTACGGGAAGTATGAGTTACTATATTTGGTATAAAATAATGATTTAGTTACCTTTAGATACCAGGGTTAGAAAATTGAATTAAAAACCCCTACAAAAATTTTATCTATAGGATAGAATCCAAATGTTTTGGTAATGATCATAGATTATATAGGTTAAACATAATATTTCATGGATTAAATATAATGTGTATTGATTTATACATAATACAACTGTTGTTTAGGATTATATGGTCTCACAGTATGATTTTTTTTCTGAAACAATAATTTTTGGTTTTATTCAGTGGTTGGAATCTGATGTAACTCTTTTAATGTTGAATATGATAGAAAATTAAATGATGGTCTTCATAGTAAACCTAATGTTTTGGGATATTGAATAAAACATCTTATTTATAAGCTCATTTAACTCTATGAAGCAATGATTCATGCTAGGATTCTGAACGATTAAAGGAAGGAACAACATTTTATTGAGTCCTTTATAAGGAAATTACCACCTTAATTTAATTGATCCATTAATCAACTAGTTTTTGTAAATAAAATCATTCCAATTGAAAATATATTTTCCATATTTAGTGTTTAAAACATGAAAAAGTTATTTTTATCTATTTATCTATTAGAAGCCGAAGTAGATCAATGGTGGAATACTATCAAGAACACAAGAAAATTATAAGAAATTGTATACATGGAGTCGAATGAGTTTAATATCTTATTTTTAAGTGATTTCTTCTCTTTTATTATTGATATGAAAATGGAAAATGAATTCATAGAGATAAAATATAAGGATTATGCATCTTTAAGTACCTATAAAGAAATATTTACTAGTATTTTGAGGTATATTTATGGTATTATCAATTAAAATTAAATTAATATTGATTAATTATTAAATGGACTAAAATCAAGTCTCTAAAAGTGTTTATCTATATGATACTTTATTAGTTATGAAAAAATGTTTGGTATGATATTAAGGTAGAGATGGGGATTGGATTTACCCTTAAATATTATTATATTGATATAAAAATGAAGATGTAATTCAAATGAAATTATAAAAACCATTGAGAGAATAAGATGATAATTCTTTTATGATTAATTTTTCAAAGAAAACATGGAGGAAGTTTATTTAAGGACACTAGTTAATGTTTTTATTCTTGAAAAGCACTTAATTGGGAAAACAAATTCTAAAGTGGTGGGAAAAAGAAATTACCAAATGATGGAGAAAAAGAACCAATGAATGGGACACCAACACATTAATGTTTTAAATTAATGGATTATAATAATTATTATAAACAATTCAAAAATCTTAATGTAATGATGATGTTCTATGGAATCATCCTATTTAGCCTAAAGACAACGTGAAATCTTATATGATCAACATTACTGATGTGAATCACAAAGAGGTGAACAATACGTTTACCATCCACTCTAGAACAACTAACATAGAATCTTATTTTGTGTCTAACCACTCTTTTATATTTGAATAATCTTGTAAGGGAATCACAATTCCACCCCAATGATTTTATATTTAATATTTAGTGAAAAATACTTCTGGTATGATGAATCCATCTCAATTTTATGATTAATCTTTTATTGATTTTTTTGGTAATATGGTTCCAAAAAATCTTGTTATTCACCCTATTATTGAATTTGATGTTATTTTTGGATTTTATTATATTTATTTACATAAATCCCACATCAATTTCCAAGTAAGGGATGCCATTTTTTGATAATCTGAAAAAACCTATGATCATCTATCATTGTGATGATAAATACAAACATTAATTGTAAACTACGTCCCTTATATGGGTCTTGATTCCAAATAAAAATAGGTATTATCTAAAGTGGTTGGTTAGAAAATCAGAATCAAATATGTAACTATTGTTTGAGAGTTTGTTGTTGTTTTTTATAATATTTTCAATGTATTTCCCCAAATCATGATGTTGCGTTTTCAATAAATCTCATTAATTTTGTTTTTCATGTTTCCAAGACTTCATATAAAATGGACCATATTAAGTTATAATAATTGAATAATGAAATAAATAAGAATATTCATAAAAGATTCATTTGGACAAGTCCATCATCATGGAGTGAAAATGTTATTTTTTTAATAACTCATATAGATCAATGTGAATATGCAATGGTTATTGAGAATTAACATGATCTAAATCTAGAATAACTATAATATTCATTATTTTGAGGATTTTTTTGATAAATGACAGGGATATAAAATATTTTATAGGACCAATATTTTATATAGATGTTACTAGTTGTGGGTAAAATATAAATACATACCTAATAAAGACTTCAGTATGAGGTATACACACTTTGAATTTATAGTGATCCAATTTTTTCTATCTAATTCACCAAGTATATTCATGGATTAAATGAATAGTTTATTTAGGGATTACCTTGATCTATTTTGTTAGTATCTATATATTGTTTCCTTATATATATATATTCTAAGATCAAAGAAGAGCATGAAGACCCATTGAGTATTGTACTTATTTTTCTTAAGAAAACAAAACCAATCTAAAACATTTACAATTTTTGAGTTTTCTTCATTTTTTTTTTCATTTTTGGTTATATAATCTCAATAATCGGTATTTTGGTAGATCCATTAAAGGAGTAAGTTATAAAATATTTTATATGACCAACCACTATAACTTAGTTATATTGTTTTCTTGGTTTAGTTGAATATTATCTGTGGGTTATGAAGAATGTCTCTAGGATATCTAACCCAATTTTTTTGTTCACTTAGAAGGGAGATATTTTTATTTGGAAATATGAATGTGAAAAAAATTTCATGGAACTAAAGAGAAGGTTAGTCACCTCAGCTATGCTAAAAATACCTAAAAATGGAGACGGTTTTGTGATATATAGAAATGAATCAAAAAGAAGTGTCAGATTCATTCTCATGTAGAATGATATATTGATAGCTTATGGTTTCTGATAATTGGTGGTTCAAAAGAAAAATTACCCCAATCATGATTTAGAGTTAGTTTTGGTAAGTATTTCATAAAATATAATGATTAATTATATTTATGGACAGATGTGTGATACATATACTAATCATAAATGATTAATGAATATATTCACATAGAAAATGATTAATATTCACTAGATAAGATAGATGGAGATGATAAAAAATATGAATTCTCATTACATTAACACCCTATGAAGGAAAACAATGGGGATGATACCCAAAGTATGAAAGATCATTCGACCTTATCTATTGTTATGATCAACAAAGATCCAATATTTCTAGATTTACAAAGTATGGAACTTCAAATCTTGATGACAGGGGAGAAATATTATATTTCTCATATGAATGATCAACCATATAGCCATGTGGGGATTAAAGATGTGTATATTAAAGGAATATAGAACTAAAATATGGTGAAAAAATATTCATTTGTTCAACCTTGATTTTGATGGAATAATACTTTTTAGGAACTTTGTATCTTTTCTATTAATTTTAAAATTAAATGGGGCTATTGGATAATTCTCATGGTGGAAAATTATTTATTTTTTTAGGATGTATAAAAATGTATTGATATTTGAAGGAGAATTTATAATGGCACATCATGAAAATAGATTTTATATAGTTTCTATCATGTTTCCTGGAATATAAATAAGTTAATGCTGAGATATTTATTTCTAACAGAATGTTATAACCATTATTAATACCAAAATAGATATGGGAAAATCACTATGTATTTTGTCACAAGACCCCTAAAAATTCATAAAGGAAATAATGTATTTGGAATAGTGTTGATCACCTTAAAAATTTGGAATAATTAATTATTATTAGAAAATATTTATATCTTGATTATATTACAAGAATATACATTGAAGATGTGGAAAGAATGCACGGATTACCACATTCTATGGCATCTGATTAGGATCCATTATTTTCCTCAATATTCTGGAGAGGTATTTAGTATGCTTTTGAATCATATTGTATTTTAGTTCTACTTTTCATCCAATAATAGATTATCAATACAATAGAAATTTAAAACCCTTTGGGATAAGAATATATCATCTTCTATGGATTTTAATGTTGTTTGGGATCAACACCTTTATTTATCCACATTTTCATACAACTATATCTCTCTCACTCAAGCATTGAAATGTCCCCTTATGAAGATGTCTATAGAAGGTAGTGTAGAAATCCAATGTGATGGGTTTATGTTAGAGAATTAAATCTATTGGGCACTAATATAGTTGATGAAGTGATATAGAACATTAAAACCATTTAGCAACACATCAAGGCCACTTATAATCAATCAATAAGAGATACTGATGATAATTAGTGAAATATGGAATTTTTAATATATGGGATTATATTTCTATGAATTTAAACACGACAAATTTTATGATATTCAAAATGAAGGTAATGGTGAACCCTAGATATATTGTCCCCTTTCAGACTCTTTATTATGTAGGTATTGTTGCTTACTATTTAGTTCTTCCACTAGCATTCTTTAATGTCGACAATGTGTTCCATGTATATCTTTTGAGGATGTATATAAATGATCCTTCACATGTAATAATATTAGAGGTTTTACCACTAGAGAAAGAAATTTTCTATTAAATTTTTTTGTATAATTCTGGTATCATAGAGAAAAATTTCCATGAAACAAGACTTCTCAACCGGTTA
This sequence comes from Viscum album, assembly GCA_963277665.1. Classification (NCBI taxonomy): domain Eukaryota; kingdom Viridiplantae; phylum Streptophyta; class Magnoliopsida; order Santalales; family Viscaceae; genus Viscum; species Viscum album. The sequence goes on from OY728161.1 coordinate 1,343,607,730, forward strand.
ATGTTCTTTGGAGGAATCAGAAATTTGAAAGTAGTTACTTGGGATACCAAGGTTGTGATGAAACATATATATCCTCATTTTTTGTATATAAGTAATGGATTTCTTGTGTGAAATTCATTTAAAGGGGGATATAATATCATACCATATTATTTTATGATATTATTATTTAAATAATTTTTATTTATTTGATATCTTTCTCAACACACAACACAGAGTTTTAATTAATCACATTATAATATTATTATATTTTTAATATGAGAGTTTTTACATATCTTTTTAACTGTAATGTATGAAGTGAAAATATAAATTATAAAAAAATATATTTTTTATAAATGTATAAAATAAATTTATTAGTTTTCAAATGGTTATAAAATTTCAAGGTAAATAGAGACATTTTTTCTTCAAAATAGTTTTTATGCACACAATGTGTTTTTATTTAAATAAATTTAATTAATATTAATTTAGGAATAATTTTATTGAAATTTAAAGATAATATATTCAATATAATATTTTAAAATTCATCTAATGTTTTTTATTGTCATGTGAAAATAATAATTCTAGTTTTACATTTGACAAAGTCATTTATCTCAAAAATAGTTTTTATCATGTTTTACATAGTTATTAAAAACCAGTTTTATTATGATTCAAGGAATTAAATGTACAAAAATGGATCCCATATTTGAAATCATAAGGTTTAAATTTGGTAAACAGGTCACTATTTTTTTACCACTCTTAATAGGAGACATGGATAATATTTTTCACACTATTAAGGGTAAAACCAGAAAAATTAGTTCCTAACTTTTTTGGAAGGCATTTTAATTTCTGTAACACCTTAAATTATACTATTGGATGAATTTATTCCGAACATTACCATTTAGGTTTTGAAAATACTTCCACATGAATACATTTTTCTTTGATTAATACCTTTATATAAAATTAACAAAATAATAAATTAAAAATTTCAATTTACTGAATGAAATATCTTTATTTTTTCCATAATGATAAAAACATGATATATTCATTTTTAAGGATTATTTGAAATATAAATATATTTATTTTATCACATAATTGTTTTTCAGTTTTTTGGGAATGAATAATTTCCTTAAACACTAATGTAACACCAAAAAAGTATTTATTCAAATAAAAGAGAAATAGTATAAATGATTTTAACAATATTTAAAGTAATACAATTCGGGTGAATTGTTATGTTCCATGAATGTTTTATGTAAATATAATAGATTACGGATGTTTTGAAGGTTTATTATTTAATTTATTTACATTCATGTTGTTTTAAAAGTTAATGTAAATGAATAGTTCCAAAAAAATGAAATTCATTAAATTTAAAAAAAAAATACTTTATTTAAGGATTTATAATTCATTAAAATCAATATATTCCAAATTAATTGGATATGGATAAAAATATAAACTATGGACCATTTATTGGTCACTTTTTCTTTTATTTTAAATTTGTAAAATCAATAATATTAGAAAATTTTTTTATAATAGTAATTATAATGTTGAACGAGGGTTAAAACTACAATATAATGGTGAAATAAGAAACTTTTCCAAATTTTATTTTATATGAGTATATTATACCATAATCATCTTATTTTTTAATAGTATCAATTTAGAGCTATTTTTCCAATAAAATTTATTTATATTAATTTAATACTTTATGTAATTTTAAGAGTGATCCTCCCCTCACTTAGAAAAGTGAACCTATTATCCTTCATTATTGGAAATTATCAAGGTTTTTATATCTTCTAAACCATACCATAATATGTTCTTAACTTCCTTCACCACATCCCAGAGATTCTCTTGTTTCCAAAACACCACCATTTTAAGGCATAATGTGTAAGATAAAATTGGTTACTCAATAAAGAGTTTTAAATCTTAACTGAGTGTTTTCAATTTGATTTCTTCCTATACCACCTCAAAATTTATGTAATCCAGTGTAAAATAATTAATTAAAAATATTCAATATACTTGAGTTTTTTTATAATTATGAATCAACCACTATCCACCTATTTCTAATTCCTTTGAATACTATAATGTCACTAATGTGTATGTGAGGACTACCACCTCCACAAAGCGATGAAATTAATTCTAAATTTAGGCTTTTTCATGACTAGTGACAAGGATAAATTTTAATGAATAGGTATTATATAATAATATTTTTTTTAATTTGAATTTTTAATTAACTTTATTTCATTCCATACTTTGAAAACAGGAATCAACATTCTTGCATATGTATGACCTACTATCTCCCAAAAGAGTGTAATTCATTTCTCCAATATATACCTTTAAACTCTCTATATATAATGAATATAAATAATATTTATATATTTTAAAATTTTTTATATGATTATAAAATAAACAAAAAACATTTATTGGAACTACGAAACATAAACTTCTATGAAAAAATAAATAGTTCACACTTGATAATTGTGATTTCAATAATGAATTATTTAAAAATGCCTTTTGAATTATTATAAACGGATACTATATGATATGATAAGTTTTTATATGATTATATTCATGAATTATAATAAATATAAATGTCACAACCCCCTCCCCACAAAGTCTACCCCTTCTCGGTCGGCAATGTGAGAAGGGAGATAATGACCCTCGAGTCCCGACTCCAGCAGGCCTCGAGTTGGTGACCAGCACCGAGGGTATAGTAATAATCAAATGAGAGGAATTACCCTCTAAGAGAATGCATGAGAAAGAGAGAGATAAGATAGACACCAACCAACTCCAACTCAGATTATAATATAAATGAAAACCCAAGTACACATGTGAAATGTCATGCAAAAGTACTACAACTAGAAGGAAAAAACTACAAGTACCCAAAAGAAAGTAAAAACAACAGTAACCACAAGCCCGAACAGCTCCTGCAACCCCATGCTATTAGAAACTAGATTGATCTCCAACCTCCTCTAAGTGACCTGAAAAAATAGTATTATATATACATAGGGTGAGTATAACAGTTTACTCAGTAGGATCCTCCCCAAAGCCTCTTGTGCAAAAGTAAAGAAAGCATGCTAAAGCACAGTGAACAACAAGTGAAACTAACTCATCAACAAAGAGGTATACTAAGTTTCTAGACTCATCATGGATACTCTCACCAAGTAATGCATAAAAGAATGTATAATATAATAAATAATATCAAGGGTACTCTGATACTACTTCCCCACTGGTTTGCCGCTTTTCCCCAATGTCACACGTCCTAAGCATCTCTCTCCAAAAAGTCTTTCCTGTAGACACCTGGGCAAAGCACCACAATATGCACCTCGTGCAACAAAACCACCACAGCCGCACACCAAAGTAACTAGGTAGTTTCATGGAGCCACCACAACTCTCATAACATGTATCATACATCGGGTATTACACCTCAAGCCATTAAAGCCCATACACTGTGTAAGGATCCTCAAACCATCATTGTCTATACACGTTACACCTATAGTAGTCCATAAGATACTATATCCAGAATATATGTGTGTGAATAACCACAAGCCATTACATCCCTCTACACAAATATATGGGGAAAACTAACCACTGTGCCTACCAGCAAAAGTATCTACCAAGAGAAGAGAGAGGGGCCAAAGGGGGTAGTCATCCATTCATCCTCCCACCAGAATATTGAGGAAAACACCCCCAAGGTGTCAGTTGCCCTTACTAACTGGGTGGAGTAGCGTATAGGAAGACAAAAAGTATAGGATATATTATATCTCTGAACCACACTATGGGAATAACCTAGTCTTAGACACAACTACAGATAACGTCTCTCAGACTCTGGGCTGCTACTTCTAATACTAGGTATCCTATAAGCATACCACCATTTAAAGAGCTTTATTAGATTACTTCATTCCATTTTTATGAGTTTCACTTTACATTAAATAATTCTTTAAACATTAATTAACCACAAACAAATTCCACATTAAATTTCATTAGCATCACACCCAAGTCAATTGTTCCTTCAAAATTACAACCTCATCATTATGTTCAAGCAACTACATCCCCATGGATTAACACCATTTATTAAATTATTCATTATAGAATTACTTTCACACATTTCTAAGAATTATATAAAAATATAATATGTTACTATACACAAGGGGGCTCAACACGGTGTGTAGATGTACTACCCGTCGATTATTTTCCTCTTATAGAAAGAGAATAAACCCATCATTCGTTGAGATGACAAACAAGGAAAGAACATGGAAAACCCCATGTGTCTTTGCCTCCGTAAGAAGGAGGATAAGTGAGACCAGCTGCCTTGAGCAGTGGAAAAAATTAAAGCAGATAAACAACCAAAAGAATTAGCAAGAATCCAACAATCATATCCATCCCATTCCAACATCCCTAGTGTCCTCCCCGACACCCACATGCAAAAATCGATGCATCTCGCCACTCTTGGCGTCATCTGCTGCCACAACGAAAAGCCTCAATGCCCCCAAATATCACAATGACCATCCATGATCACATCACAAAATTAACAGATTTATTATTCGAAGGTTCCAAATTTGGGAAACCTAATGAGTAAGCTATCAAAAATAATTGAACATGCTTACTGTGCCAATTTGATTAACATCAAATTACAACAAGAACCAGATTCATTTACATGCCTCTTTATCTTTATCCAAACAATTATCAATTAATCCAAATTTAAATTCATTACCGATTTCCATCAATAATGAACAACTAAGCAAAGAAAGAATTGATCTCACACTATCTAGCAAAACAAGAGGCAATAACAAATGATTGATATCAATTAATGTATCTGGTAAAATATTTATTATCTCAATTCTGTCATCATCTATTGGGATTAAACATGCTATCGATATAGTTGCACGTAAAAGAAAAGAGATGAAACAAATCCCCTACCTTAAATAGTTCCTCGTGTTCCTTACCCACACAACCGGTCATGATCATCCTCTCGCGACAACTGTATCCACCCGAGGATACCACAGTACAACCGAACCAACCAAACCCCAAGAAAAACCCCATTATAAGTATGGAGATTACATGTTATAACATGGAAAGGAGAAACATGAGAAGATGAACCCCAGAAGAATGACAATAAAACATACCTTATATCAAAGATTGATCAATACTGCTTGGTTGCATCAAAACAGAGCAGAACCAATCTGAGGAGTAAAGTTTGATTGTGAAAATATTACAGGAACGATTGAAAGGTTATAGCATATCATATCCGAGAACAAATAGGAAGGAAAAAAGAGGAAGATATCTCATCCCTTTTGATGATTTAATGGGGAAATAGTTTAAGATACACTTAATTCCCCATTAAAAGAGGAACACATTAACCCACTTGTTTTGACCAAGTAAAAAAATCCCGAGACATAGGAATAATTAATATAGGATTTATGGCCTTTGAATCGTCTATAAGACTCCGTAAAATAAGGATTTAAATGAATTTTACATCAAAGGAAACATCAAAGGGGAAAAACTATAGGAAGCTAAAAACACTTTACACCTACCGTTATTGTACACCTACCATTACTGTACACCTAAGGATAGAGGCACCGTTCTGGAAACACTGTACACCTACCGTTACTGTACACCTACCGATACTATACACCTACCGATAGAGGGACCGTTCTGGAAACACTATACACATACCTTTACTGTACACCTACCGATACTGTACACCAACTGATATAGGAAATGTTTTGGAAACACTGTACACCTACCCTTACTGTAAACCTATCGATACTGTACACCTACCGATAGAGGCAGTATTCTGGAAACACTGTTCACCTACTGTTTCTGTACGCCTACTGATAGAGGCACCATTCTAAAAACACTGTACACCTACCGTTTCTGTACACTTACCGATAATGTACACCTACTGATAGAGGTACCATTCTAGAAACACTATACACCTAAAGATACTATACAACTACCGTTACTGTACACCTATAGTTACTATACACCTACCGTAAGAACAGTTCACAGAACCTCTCTGATAGAACTATTCACAAAACCTCACGGATAGAACTGTTCACCGATGGACCAATTCACAGAATTGAAAATTTGGCAATGTGTTGGGGATAAGTCACCTTGACCTCCCAGAACACCAGAAACACCATATTTTCAGAAAGTAATCGACCAGAGAGGTTCGAGACATTTCATCAGATACCTCTCAAAACATTCTCATCCTCGAGAATTCAAAACCCACCTAAAGAGAAAAAAAATAAACAGGGTCCGGACAACCATCCATCGAGATACCTCTCAAATGAGAGAAATCCACAAAATCAACAAAAGAAAATTCAAAAAAAACATGAAAGGTATAACCACAAAGGGAACATCGCTACATGAAAGGAGTTAAACATCAAACAACTCTGGGTACTAAGCACGTATCTATGACTCATGTTTCCAGGTACTCTCTTCCATGCCAACGTGTCGCCACAAGACATGAACTAAGGGAATAGAACACCTGCACAACACCTTCTCCTTGTGGTCTTGGATCTCCATAGGTCACTTCTCAAAGGATTCATCATCATCAACATCGATCTCTCCCCAATCGATGATGTGAGAGTCATCATGAAGATAACGTTGGAGCTGCGTTACATAGAAAACATCATGTATCCAACTCACCTGAAGGGGAGGCGCTATTCCTTATTTCATAACTCCAACACGAGCTAACACCTCAAAAGTCCCAACAAACCGAGGAGAAAGCATACTTCCACGACCAAAAATTCATTTCCCATGAAGGGGAGACACCTTCAAAAACACATGATCCCCAAAATAAAACTCCAAGGGTATCATCCTTTGATTAACATATTATTTCTGACGATCTTGCGTTGTCCTCATCCTCTCAGGAATCTCATGGACCATCTCTGTTGTATTCTACACTAGTTCCGGTCTGAGAATTACTGACTCTCCGACCCCAGTCCAGCACAATAGAGAACGGAATCTCTGGCCATACAACGCTTCAAACGGCACCATACTAATGCGAGAGTGAAAACTATTATTGTTAGTGAACTCCACCAAGGGTAAATGCCTCATCCATGAACCTCCAAAATCAAGATCACAAGAGCGTGACATGTCTTCAAGAGTCAGGATGGTTCGCTCTGTCTGACCATCCATTTGAGGATGAAAAGCAGTTCTAAGGCATAAATGAGAACTGAATGCATGTTGGAGACCTCTACACACCCTGGAGGTAAAACTAAGATCTCAATAAGAAATGATCTTCCTAGGGACTCCATGATGTCTCACCACCTTCTTAATATATTTCCTCTCTAAAACATCCACTCAACTCGACTCCATGATTGATATGAAGTGGGCTGATTTTGTTAAATGATCCACTACCACCCAAATAGCATCATGTCCTCCCGGAGCTCGAGGTAAACTAGTAATAAAGTACATTGATATGTCCTCCCACTTCCACTGAGGAATCTATAATGGATGTAGAATACCACGAGGAACACGGTGTTCGACCTTCACCTTCTGGCAGACTAAATATCGATACACAAACTTTGCAACCGCACGCTTCATCCCAGGCCACAGAAACTGACTCCTCAAGGATCGGTACATATTTTTCACGCTAGGATGTAATTCTAAAGGCGAACTATGGAAATCTCTATGAATATTCACAAGAATCATCAAGGGAACTAAAAGCCTTCCATGATACAACACTCAGTGTTGTTCATCCTCAGACCAACCATCAGAGGCCTCACCACAAACAACTCAGTCCCTCAAGACCTCCACCTCTAGATATCCCAACTGGGACTCTTCCACCTTCTCCATCAGGGATTATTGTACCATTATCTGAAAAAGAAAACCTCTACCCCAACTTCTCCCATATCAAGATTTAATTTTGACAATTCTTCTATTACTCTCCAGGAATAACTCGATTCATGCACAACATCACTATGAGAGTTTCGGCTCATTGCATCAGCTACAACATTCCCTTTTCTAGGTGTATATGATATTTCAATGTTTTATTCCTATAATAACTCCATCTACCGACGTTGTCATAAGTTTAGGTCGTGCTGGGAGAAAACATGCCTCAAACTATTATGATCGGTGAAAACCAAAAAGTGCTCACCAATTAGGTAATGTCTTCATAAATACAAAGAAAACACCATGAATTCCAACTCAAGATCATGGGTGGCATAGTTGCGTTCATTGGGACGTAAATGCTGAGACCCATAAGAAACAACTGACCTCTAATGCATGAGAACATAGTGTAACCCTAGATGTGAAGCATCGCAGAAAACATCAAACTAAACTCTCACAGCTGGAAGACAAAGGACTAGAGCACTTAATAACTTCTCTTTTAGATATTCAAAAGCTACCCGTCACTGATCGATCCATATGAATTCTTGATACTTCCAATTCAAAGCTATCAGAGGAGTCACAACTCATGAGAAATTAGCTATGAACCTCTTGTTGTAGCCTAGGAGACCAAGGAAACTTCGCACCTCTGAAATTGTCTTGGGGGCTTCCCAAGACACAACTGCTTCTATATTTGATGGATCCATAGGTACTCCATGTTGGGACACAACGTGATCCATGAAATGGACTTCTCCAGCCCAAAACTCACACTTTGACAACTTCCCAAACTACTAATGTCGACGAAGAACTCCCAAAATAGCTTGTAGATGATATACATGTTCCTCTTCAGATTTGGAGTACACAAGGATTTATTCAATGAAAACTAAAATGAACTTGTACAGGAACTCATGGAACAAAACATTCATCAATCACATGAATACAACTGAAGCATTCATCACACTAAATGGCTTTACAATGAACTCATAATTCCCATGAAGACAATGGAAACAGTCTTCGGGATATCCTCATGCTTTAAACGCATATGAAGATATCCTTACCACAATTCGATCTTTGAGAATAAAATTGTATCGTTTAGTTGATTGAATATGTAACCAATCCGTGGAAGAGGATATCGATTCTTTATTGTTACTTTTTTTAATAAATGATAATCGACACACAACCGCAAACTGCCTTCATCCTTCTTCATGAACAAAACTGGTACACCCCATGGTGACACATTTGGCCGAACAAAACCACACTGTAATAGACCATCAAGATGTATTCGTAGCTATTATAACTCAGAAGGGTCCTTCCTATATGGAGACATAGGGATAAGAGATGCTCCTGGCTATAGCTTGATCCCAAACTCGATCTCTCTTCATGGGGGTAATGCTACAACCTCTTCTGGAAAGACATCAGGGTACTCCTATACGACCTTAGGAAACGCCAGTTGTTGAACCTTGGAAGAACTCACCATCTTATCAGCCACCATGGATGATAAGGATGAAATGCGCTTGTGACCCATCTGAGGGTCTCGCTCACCAACAAACACCACTTGCTCTCCACCCGCACTAATGAATACAACTTTCTTTCTGAATAAATACATGATATCCTACACCGAATACAACCAATCCATGCCGAGGATGACATCATATGGTTGTATTCGTAAACATTGAAAATCTCCCCAAGAGCGGTGTTGCTCCAACACTAGCTCACAGTCTCTACATACTTCAAACAAGTCAGATAGAACTCTAACTGGCATAGTCAATGACAAGGGCACTGGAAGCCTCTCTACCTTAAGTCCCAAATCATGGACATGGGTAGGTGATTTTAAGGAGTGTTTCACTCCTGAATCAAACAAGGAATAGAAAAAGGTATAAAATAAGAAAAGGGTACCTCGAACGACATCTGGCTCACCTGTAGCTGGCAACGCTAGAGCACGAAGTTGACCACGACCTCCTCCATGGCCTCTCTGACCCTAATGAAAACTACTGCCATGGTCTCTCTCTTATCTTTGAGGATGGGGAGTGTCATGGGGATGTCCTCTACCTGCCCCGTATACCCTCTGCTGATCTAAAACTAATGCAAATGGCTGTTATTGCCTCGGCTGGAACTGCCTCAACTGAGGAACCTGAAGCATAACACCTGGTGCACGATGACCGCTCTGAACGTTCGGGCACTCCCACTGCGGATGGCCATGACCACCACAAGAAAAAAAATCACCTTATCTCTTGGATTAGTCCTGAGAGTTGCTGCCTCGAGATGTGAAGGGTTGGGACTTACCCCCGGCTGAACGGAAACACTTCTGTCCTTAAAACTGGGAACCCTGGACCACAGCTCTAATTCATGAGGAATCATGCCGATTTCCCTCTCATGATGATCCAGTCTGGGGAAAAGTCCTCTTGACAACCTCTACCCTCGCTAGTACATGAAAATATGTTTCCAGCATAAATGGGGTGACCTGGCACTAGATCTCTGGATGCAAATCCACCTCAAATTGTCTCGCCCTGGCCTCCTCATCTGACTGCAAGTCTGAAAAATATCTTAAAAGGATCCTGAAAGGGATTGCAAACTATGGAACAATGGAGCTCCCCTTTCGAAGGGTAAGAAGATCCTAGTGACTAGACACCTTCGCAGTCGAAGAAAGTAACTTGACTCTAAACATGTCTCGGAACTCCTCCCATGAAATCGCTAACTCCTCACGGTCCCCGAGGAAGAAGAACCACCACAACCTCGCTGATCCATGCATCATCATCACAACCATGGACACTCAGTACTCCTTCTAAGCACGGATCAAACTAAAGCCGATCTTGACCTCATCTAACCAGTCTTTCGTGACTGCATCTAAAAAGAAACCCTTGTACTTCGACAAACTCTCTTGCTGAAACTCTTAGAGTGACTTCCTACAAGTATCATTGTCGTCAACCTCTACCCTATGACGATATTCTAGAAAAACCTGCTGGATGTTTTCGGCACAAACCTGACGAGGACGTCGACCTGGAGCCATACCTATAAAATAACAAACCGTTATACCTCCTAAACCTAGAATATGGAAGACTCAACATTAATTAATTAATTAATTAATTTCTTTTAATCATTTTAGGTTAACCTATCCCAAGGTCTTCCCATTCAAATACAGGCACAAAGAAGAATGATTCATGATCCTTTCTTAGGTCTCTACCATACAACTAGTATCACCTTGTTTAGTAGAAATTGTAAACATAAAGGACCGTACATCAGATCATAGGGGGCCCTAAAAGTCTATGTCTCAGCTGGTCTCCAGTGTTTACCTCACTTGATAAACATGAATGACTCCATTTCCCTACCAACCCATGCAACCTCGCTTGTTCCTAGCTCCAAACTCCATCCTATCCCTCAACCAGACCTCTCATACCACTCTTTCATGACCCCCTTCCCACAAAGTGTACCCCTCATGGGCTTGAAATGTGAGAATGGAGATAATGACCCCCATGCCCCGCCTCCAATAGGCCCCAAGTTAGCGACTAGTACCAAGGGTATAGTAACACAGAAATGGGAGGCATTACCCTCTAAGAGAACGCATGCGGAAGAGAGTGATAAGATAGAAAACAACCAACTCCAACTTAGATAGAAATATAAATGAAAACCCAAGTAAACATGTCAAATGTTATGAAAAAGTACTCAAAATGGAAGGGAAAACCTACAAGTACCCAAAATAAAGGACAAAAGTAGCAACCACAGGCCTGAACAGCTCCTACAACTCCAAGCTAGTAGAAACCAGCTTGATCTCCAACCTGCACCAAGTGACCTAAAAAGTAGTTTATATATACATAGGGTGAGTATAACAGTATACTCAGTTGGATCCTCTATGAATCCTCTAATGCAAAAGTAAAGAAAGCATGCTAAAGAATAGTGAACAACAAGTGAAAATAACTCTTCACCAAACAGGTATACTAATTTCCCAGCCTCACCACAACTACTCTCACCAAGTAATGAATACAATAATATATATTATAATAAATAATATCAAGTGTACCCTACTACTACTTCCCCGCTGGTTTTCCGCTTTGCCCCAACATCGCACGTTCTGAGCATCTCTCTCCTAAAAGGCCTGCCCGCAGACAGCTGGGTGAAGCACCACAATATGCACATCGTGCAACAAAACCACCACTTCAACACACCAAAGTAACCAGGTAGTTTCCGAGAGCCACCACATCACGCATAACATGTATCATAAATTAGGTATTACACCTCAAACCATTACAGCCCATCCACCGAGTAAGGATCCTCAAGCCATCACAACCTATATATGTTACACCTATAGTATTCAATAGGATACTATATCTATAATATATGTGTCTGAATAACCACAATACATTACAGCCCTCTACACACATATATGGGGAAAACTATCCACTGTGCCTACCTTCCCAAGTATCTTCCAAGGGAAGAGGGCAGGGCCAAAGGGTGTAGTCATCCATTCATCCTCCCACAGGAATGTTGGAGAAAACACACCCCAAGGATCAAAACCCCTAGGGTGTTAGTTTCCCTTACTGACTTGGTGGAGTATCATATTGAAACACAAAAATTATAGGACATATTATATCTCAAAACCACACTATGGGAATAACATAGCCATAGACACAACTGCAGCAAACATCTCTCAAACTCTGGGATTCTACTTCTATGACTAGGTATCCTATAAGTACACCACCATTTAAAGAACTTTATTAGATTACTTCATTCCCTTTTTATTAGTTTCACTTTACATTAATTAATTCCTTAAACATTAATTAACCATGAACAAATTCCACATTAAACTTCATTAGCATCACACCCAATTCAATCGCTCCTTCAAAATTACAACCTCATCATTATGTCCCAGCAACTCCATCCCCATGGGTTAATACCATTTATTAAATTATTTATTATATAATTACGTTCCCACATTCCCATAGATTCTAGAAAAACATACTATGCTACTATACAGAAGGGGGATCATCACGATGAGTAGATGTACTACCCGTCGAGTCTTTTCCACATATATAAAGAGCATAAACCCATCCTTCCATGAGAATGTAAACATGAAAAGCACGTGGAACACCCCATGTGTCTATGCCTCCTTCGGAAGGAGGATAAGTAAGACCATCTACCCTGAGTAGTGGGGAAAAATAAAGCAGATAAACAACCAAAATAAACAATAATCATGCAACAATCACATCCATCCCATTCCATCATCCCTAGTGTCCTCCACGACACCCACATGCATAAATTGATTCATCTCGCCACTCTAGGCGTCATATGCTGCCACAACCAAAAGCCTACATGCCCCCAAATATCACAACGACCATACAGGATCACATCAGAACACAAGCAGCAGGAAAACAAAATCACATCAATACAGCTCTTGGCCCTTTAACAATTAAGAGGGTAACTCAGAACCCTTTATGGAATTATCAAACAATCAGTTATTTAATCCATATTGAATTAACATATTTATTTTTCAAAGGTTCCAAATTTGGGAAACCTAATCAGTATGCTATCACAAATAATTAAACATTCTTAGTGCGCTAATTTGATTAGCATAAAATTAAAATAAGAACCTGATTCGTTTACATGCCTCTATATCTTTAGCCAAAAAATTATCAATTAATCCCAATTTACGTTATTTACCGATTTCCATCAAGAATGAACAGCTAATTAAAGAATGCATAGATGTCACACTATCTAGAAAAACAAGAGGCAATAACATATGATCGATATCAAAATATTTATCTGGCTAAAAAATTTATTATGTAAATTCCATCATCATCCAGTGGGATTAAAAATGCCATCAATATAGTTGCACATAAATGAAAAGAGAACCAACAAATCCCCTACCTCAAACAGTTCCTCATGTTCTTCATCCACACAACGGGTCCCAATCCTCCCCTGATGACAACTGCATCCACCCGAGGATTCCACGGTACGACCACACCAACCAAACCCCAATAAAACCCCCATTAGAAGCATGAAGATTACATGATATAACATGGAAAGGATAAACAAGAGAAGATGAACCCAAAAAGAATGACAATATAACATTCCTTATATCAAAGATTGATCGATACAGATTGGTTTCATCAAAACAGAGAGGAACGAATCTAAGGAGTAAACATTGATTGTGAAACTCCTACAGGAAGGATTGAAAGGTTCTAGTGTCTCATATCCGAGAACAAAGTGGAATGAAAATGGAGGAAGATATCTTGTCCCTTTTGAAGATTTAATGGGGCGACGGTTTAAGATACACTTAATTCCCCATTAAAAGAGTATCACATTAACCCATGCGTTTTGACCAACAAAAAACATCCCGAGCCACAAGAATAATTAATATAGGATCTATGGCCTTTGAATCGGCCTTAAGAGTCCATAAAATAAGGCTTTAAATGTATTTTACGTCAAAGGAAATGTCAAAGGGGTGAAACTGTAGGAAGCTGGAAGCACTATACACCTAACGTTACTGTACACCTACCATTACTGTACACCTACCGATATAGTCACCATTCTGGAAACGCTGTACACCTACCATTACTATACACCTACCAATACTGTACACCTACTGATAGAGGCAATGTTCTGGAAACACTGTACACCTACTGTTACTATACACCTACCTATACTGTACACCTACAGATGGAGGCACCGTTCTAAAAACACTGTACACCTACCATTACTGTACGCCTACAGATATTGAACACCTATCAATAGAGGCAGTATTCTAGAAACATTGTACACCTTCCGTTACTATACACCTACCGTTACTGTACACCTATCGATAGAGGCATCATTCTGGAAACACTATACACCTACCGTTACTGTACACTTACCGATATTGTACACCTACCGATAGAGTCACCATTCTGGAAACACTATACACCTACCATTATTGTAAACCTACTGTTACTGTACACCAACCATTACTATTTACCTACTGTTAGAACAATTCATAGAACCTCTCTAGTAGAACTGTTCACAGAACCTCACCGATAGAACCGTTCACTGATGAAACTGTTCCCAGAATTGGTAATTTAGAAAAGTGTTTATGATAAGTCAACTTGACCGCCCGAAACACTACAAACACCAAATTTTCAGAAATTAATGGACCAGAGAGGTCTGGGCCATTACAATAAATTTATCATAAATGAGGTTAGATAACTTTTGAAACAAGTGGAAGTAGTGGTAATAAAATTAAGTTAAAAACTCAGTGTTTATTGAAATTAGTTATAATCAAGATTTGGATAATGGAATTTTAATACCTATATGTCAATAAAAAATGAATTTTATTCAGTTATTTTTATTTATTGAGATTAAAAAATTTCCTTTCATTTCCTTTATTTAAGAAAAAAACATACCAAGAAAATACTTTTAAGGAAATTCACGTTAATTTCTAACTTCTGAGAAAAAATAATTTTTCTTATGTTCCATTGTTCTCCAAAAATGTTTTCAAGAATGTTTTAACTGTTATACAATGGTATTTTAAATTTATTTTTACACATTTTTAAATTTTTTATAAAATTTTTATTTCGAATATTCTTTTCATTTTTAAAAAAAAAAATTTTTTCTGAATTTTTATTGAAAAATTGAATGGAATATATTTTTTGTGCACAACATGATTGTAATTTCCTATCTTCATGAATGATCATTGATATTTTTATTACATTATAAATTTATAGGATTATTTGTTAAAATATGTTTTTTCTATAATAAATTGGAAATTTTGATATTTGAAATAATTTATTTCAAAATAGATAGTGTATTTTCCCGAAGATATATTCCAAGATAAGTTTTATAGGAATTTTCATATAAGATAGCATCATATGATGTTACATATGTCTTACTAGGATATAATAAAATAATTACATCCAAATTATTTCTCTATATGGTTCATGATTACGAATATGAGATTTTTATGAAACATGGTTTCTTTCCCTTGTGATATTATTTATTGAATCATTGAAATGATCATAAAAACCATTTTCTTTTATATGGGTAATAAAAAAATGAATTGTTGAAATGTTTCAGAAAACAATTTTTTTCCCTTTCTTATGATATATGATGAATGTTTTATAAACATTTGAACACATATTAATGTATTATTATTTTTTTATGTGTGATCCTTGAATTATATAGCCAACAAATGCATTGGGAAAAGATGAATATCTAATGATTTAACAAGGTTAATAATAGGGAGTGGACCTATTTAAATAAGTGTCTTTTTACAATATGATACTATTGGACATGAACTTTGACTAAAAATATAATATAATGGCTAGTGAAGCCACTCTATTAGAACCTTATGGTCTGTAACCGTTTTCTAAGGAATTGATTTCCAATTAATATGTATATGATACAAAGTTACATGTTATGCCAATGTTATGATATCATTGATCACATTATTTGATTCATTTATGATTCATGTCATATTAATAATTAATATTTACTCAATGAACCATTTTTTTTATTTTTGATATACAGGGTATTGTTTTAAATTGTGTAACTCATGTGCCCACACCCTTATACTCTTGTTATACATAAGTTATCATTGATATGTCCTTGATTTACCTTTAGTGAGAATCAGATCTCATCCTTTATTATGTTTCATTTCCCCAAGTTATGAAGAATGGTTTTAAGTATGATGTGTTTAATATGGGTTATAGTTATGAATAACTTTGTTAGAGATGATATAAGTCTCTCATGAACTAGTTGTTTATATATCCATGTTCCCAAAGACCCTATAACAATTCAAATATAGCATGGATAATTATGTTATGTATTGAATATTCACTAAATAAAAGTTATTATTTATGTATAAAAAGGTAGGATCACAATAAGCACCTTGAAATACACGAGTGACTCCATCAAATAAAAAGAACCAGACTCCCAAATTACAAAAATTGATATGATATTTATAGATAACAATATAATTAATTCTAAAGATGATACAAAAGATATTAATTTCAAGAACTATAATATACCATATAGTTTCATGGATATTAATCATAACATGAAATTAGGGCATCTAAATCACAGCTCTGACGTCTTTACCAAAAGAGTGTAAAGTGTTATAAAAAATAATTTCTGATGTCAATCCTAAAATATTGATAAGATTGGATGATATAATGGAATGAGATCCACTAGTGTCAAATAATTCCATAACCAAAAAATATTAAATGAACACCCAGCCTATCATGGTAGCTGTTCTTTCCTCTAAGTCATTTGGTCCCCTGTATGTAATATAATGACATACAGATTCGTTGTTCAATTTATTTTCCACTTGAGAATTACCCTTGGAAATTGGTTGAAATACTACCCCTTTTTTGACATTAGATTGATAACAAAAGTCGTTGGTGAAGGTTGATCAAACTAAACAACCCTTCTATATTCTGTTATAGAAATAATATATATGGGAATGTTTACCGCAAGCATGATATACCTTGGGAGATACCTTATAATCATGTTTTAGGTATCCATTTCTCCCAAAATAATAGTAGATCATATCACCCTACCATAACATCTACTGTAAAATCCTACCACCGCCTCAACATTTGTGACTCGACTTCATCTTTTTGGAAAAAAATGAATTACGAATACAAATTTTTTTCATTTATTCTCAATAGAGATCTATCTTCCAATGCATGTTAATCTGAACCACAAATTCCTTGTTTATAAACTCTAAAAATATGGTTAGAAAAATAATAATATATATATAATGAATTTCTAGCCTCAACCTCATTCCAAACTCTGCACTGTGAGATAGTCATTAAATACAAGCCTTATAGACATGTGTATCAGCTTGGAAAACTAAAAAGAATATTTTGTAATATAATTATGTCCCTACTCCATAGTAATGAAATCCCATTCTTTTGGCATAACCAGTGTCTCAAGATAAACAATTTATTGAAGTTTTTATGTTGTCCAGGTTATATGATTATGCTACTTGGATTTGATAATAGATTCCTACCAATTCCTTCCTATACCCTTAATCATATAATTTTTGAAACCAAATTTAATTATTTTATAATTTCAGGATGTGAAAAACCCTCTTAATGATATAAATATATGTCTTTGATTTATATTTTCCATTTAGGTTATAATTTTTCAATGGATACTTCTTATTATATTATAAAGAATTTCCCACCTTTTGTTCCAGTTAAAAATTTACTACTTGGATGACGAGATGGATTGTTCCGGCTAATGTTTACCGAAAAACCGAGTCCACTGAATAATTTTCCTGTGTGGATAGCTCTGAAACACCCTCTCTTACATTCAAAGACAGTCTTCCTAAAGAATCTACATTCTAAAAAAGAGGATGAAACCATTTATAATAGAATTATATTCCATTATTATAGAATAAATTTTACAGTACTAGATCAAATATGAAAAATCTATAAATATAGATTCTATAAATGCTCATACATCCCATGGTAACGTAAGGTTCTTCAATAAGTGAGTTGTCCAGGAACACTCCCACATTACCTATTGCGTTTCAAAAGTCCTATCTCCATTCTATTAGTGACCCCCAAACACAAGAGGATGGTACAAAAACATTAGTATAGGATTAAATATGACCTCCCTTGATGATAATTTGCAACCTAAAAACATGATTCCAGCCACAATGCTACCAAAAGTTTCTTTCCATAAGGCCCAATGTTTATTATCCATGAAATGGGTTTGGAACAGACACATGGGAATCATAAAAAAGAATCCACAGAATGATTTCACCCTCCAAGATGTATATGATAATATAGAACCCCTCTAATCAATATAGCAGATATGTTTGAAAAATCATATGTAAAAACTACCAAAACATAAAAGTAACATCCAACTGCTGGATAACAAGGTCCATATGAACAAACTAAAATACAATCGATATGGAAACAAAATAAAACCATTGTTATATCTCCACATTACCATATATCGCCACTATCCCAAGCCATAGAAAAGAAACATGATCCAGGAGAACTATCCTCTATGAGAAAATATTCCCCTAACAAGTATCCAATGAAGTCTATCCACATGCATCCATTAATTCTTTTATATAAAAGTTCATGGATTTTTTTCAAAATAAACCAATTTCTCATTTAGAAACATCATTATTTTTATTTTTAAAACCCTCCATATTCTAGTATTCAAAGCAGTATGACATAACATATATCCATGATGCATAAATAGACCAATAAATTAGTTTTTCATGTATTAAACTCCATATCATGTGTAAAAATAAACATTAAAAATAAATAATCACATAATGTAACCAAAAGTTACTAAAGGAAAATCCATGACATGAGGGTATACACAACTAAGAGATACCAATGAACATAAGCTCACATATATGAATTCTAAATTCTGGGAACCTAGGTTCCCTGATAAGGCTACATACTAGGAACCATGACATCACAATCCCCTACACTAGTGATGACATAATCCACTATGGTTCATTGTAACACCCAAATTATTTGTAAAAAAATTTAATATTGAATGCATGAAAAAATAAAACTATTCAAAAAACACTTTATAATAACCTAGCTAGTAAATATAATTCTTCCACATTTGTGATTTGAATTTCAAAAAACTCACATATACGGTTGTTTTCAGGGTGATTTTTGGAGTCTGATAAAATCAACATAAATATGGTGAATAGTAACATACCATTATGAATAGTAATGCACTCTTATGAATAGTAATATGACCCTTATAAATAGTAACCTCACCCATTAATGTATAAATAAAATTTAGGCACCTTATAAATGAAGTAGAATAATTTATAAATTATTAATTAAGTATTCATATTTTTATGAGTGATAAATATTTAATTATAATTTTAAATTAATAATTTAATTAATTTCTCTAAAATGGGTTTCTAAATAAATATTTTTCGTCCTATTAATTTTTAATAATTTAATAAGTCCTTGTTTAATTTTTCTGAGCATTATGAAATCAATTTGGGTATTAAAACTATATTTTTCGAGTAAAAAATGATTATAATTAAAAATAAAAATTTTCATTGTTAGAATTTTTTGATAAAATGGAGTCCATTTTTGAATTATAAACTTCGAAAAAATATATGTTGAATTTTTGGGATTTTTATCATATATTTTAATTCTTAGTGAGTAGTGAAATATAGTAATTTACTATATATATATACATTATAGGTTAAATAAACTATTCCTTGCATAATGGATGATGTAAGAAACCATTAGGGAGAAATCCAATGCGTGTATTACTATTATTGGTCAAAATAATATATACTATTTATTGACTATGATAAAATAATAAAATAATGAATAAAATATTCAAAAATCCCTCACCACCTCCACTATAACCCCAACTCACTCCCTCTTTTCATCACTCTTCTAAAGACACACGCCTTGTCTAAATTATGCTCAAATATCATCTCAACATCCTACCGCCATGTCTAGAATATATTGGTCTCAGCAAAATACCGAAACCTCTCCCCTAAAGAGGCTCTCAAGGAAGATAACATGAGGAGGTAAATTCCTCTTTTCATTTATTTTATCTTGAGTTACATTCTTTCCTTTTTTTCCACATCTCCTTTCATCAAAATGTTATGATAACTACATTAATTTACATATAATGTATTTTTTATGATAATTTAATAATTCATCATTATATCTCCCTTACCCTTCTATTATACTAGAAATAAAAATACCATGTGAGATTTTTAAATTTATCACATTCATGGAAGACTAGTTTTCAATTTCAATTGCCATATTCAATTCAAGCCATCAAACCGTTTTTATGGTCAAACCTAATAATAATGTATTTATTATAACTAATTTAAGGTTATAGAATCTTTTTTACACCTGATATTAATTTATATGAGTTCATTGTGATTAAAAACTGCAAATTAACCCAAACAATTATCATTAATGTTTTATATAATGACCCATATTCATTCCCAAAAACCAAATGAATTTTATAACCATGTAATCTTAAGGATGTTAAAAAATAAAATAAAATATCTCTTCTGGACAACCATTCACATCTTATATGTTTATCCTTACATGTTGATAAGTAAACCTTTCATGAATACAAAGGAAAAAATGCTCTCAAACAATAAAATTGAACCACTTAAACCCATTATAAAAGGTCATGTATGAACTGAATAAGGATATAATAAATCAATTTCATAAATAAGAGGTTCTAGACATATTGATTAATTAATTTAATTTTCATATCCAGGAAACTGAGTTCAAGTGAAGAACACATTCTGACATAAGGTAATGGTTTTCTACCTGAACCTCCATTTTCATTCGGGTTACTTTTATTCACTAATTACCTCAATTAAATTCTTATTTAGTCAAATATTATCCCCAAAACATCAGTGTGAATGTTATATATATATTTGTAGCAACTATAATACTACTTTCATTTTTGGGAGTAATATGTTTTAAAAGGATATTTTTAAAATTCTTATGGAAATACAAGCCCAATTCAATTGAATTTCTCAAATTCATACCTATTTTCAAGGGCACTCTATAATCTTTTTTGAGAAACCATTAAATTTCTAAAATCACTCATTTTATTATGAAAATAATAACTTACTTCACTATGGGTTATATATATATAATTTTCCAAAAGAACTATTCTTTTCAATGTAAAAGAGTATTTTTTTCAAGAATTACTCGATGATTTTATAAGTGTATCGTCATTTATTTCAAAACTGTTGTTGATTATTATGATTATTGGGATTAATATTTTATGATATCATATAAAATATTTAATTTAATGATTTATAATAAGTTTTACTATGGATGTGATAACTTAAAACTATTTTCCAATATACTCTGAATGGTTGGTGTTTATGCTTAACGTTCGAGGAAAGTTATTTAAATTTCATATGTTAGTTTCAATATGAATGTATTTATTGTTTATGATTTTCCATATTCATATAAAGAATGAATTGGACTTGATAAGTAAGAGGTGGGGAACTCTATAGCCCCTTTATGCATCAGTCGGTCTAATGAGACAAACTACGGTCTTTGCACGGGGCCTTAACGAAGTGGTTATTTATACTCTTAGAACGAGGCCTTGATCACTTGGTCATAATTTCCGACATTATGCATTCCCTCATTATTAAACAGGTAAATGAAATCTCATGTTGTTATTTGACTAGTATAATACACTTGATTATTCTTTATTATGGAATTATTGTTTCATGTCTTATTCCTTCTATAATGTATTCAAGTTTAATTTCAAATCCTTGTGTTTTTAGTTGTTCACAATACCTAATGTTTTTGTTTATGATATCTCAAATTGTATTTCCTACCCTTAATGAGCATTTAAGATCACTCCTTCCTTATGTTTCATTTTCCCAGGACATGATGAGGCATATTATGAATCCAATTTAGGGAAAACCTAGGAGTTATAAATGTTGTCAAAGTAATTTCTATATTGTTTTTCATTTAAAGATGTAATGCTGAACTTATTTATGCATCTAGTTTTCAAAAAATATTAAAATATTCGTCACTTTAGGATACAACTTCCTTATAGTCATTCCATTTTAATGAATTTAGGCACTGGATCTGGGAAACTAGGTTCGGGTCTTTATAGTTTTTATTAAAGGAATTTTAGTGGAAAACATAGAAATGTGATATAGAAATCATAGAATAAGGAACAAAACCCCGAGATAGTATTTGTGGATAAACATACAAGAAAGTCATATAATTTCATTAAGGAATATATTATGTGAACATTTCAAGAAAACACATTTCTATTTTGATTCTACATGTAGATGTGGTTCTGGCATAGCTGTACCTAAGAGTAACAACTCTGATAAGGAGTTTCAGTCTTGATTTAGGGTATCATGGTTTATGATAAAGGGCCTTACTACACACCTATTATGACAGTCTGGGGGATATGCTTAGGTTAATTCACATTTTCTTTACAAACCATTATGAAGGATTTAAATGTAATTTTTTTCCTCAAGGAAACCATGATTATGATTATGAGATTAGCTATGTATAAGATTTCAATTTATGGTAAGTATTTTTCTACTTTGAGATTATAAATTATGATTCATAACCTATTCATGTGTATTCCATTATTTAGAAATGGCACCAATTGAAAGGAATTTACACTGCATGAATGTTCACATCCTATATAGGGATTTCCATCCATTGTAAGATAATGATGTTGGCTCTGGTTCTGCAACTGGTGCTAAGGAATTTATAACTATACTGGGTAACTGACTCAGTTTAAAATAATAACCCTACCTGTATAGATCATCTAAATAGACAACCTGTAGTAGCTATGATAGACTTCTTTATGTGAAAAAACCTTCACCATTCAATGAGACTACAAACCCATTCATGATGGAGCATTGTATAATTTCATTAGAGAATTTATTTCTTGATTTTGGATGTAATAGAATAAAGAAGGTTTCCTTATCAGTTTATAATATATTTGGAGATGTAGATCAATGGTGGTCATTAATTTAAAACACAATAGAGGAGGAAGAAATAGAAGAAATGGAATAGAGATTTTTTGAAGAAATGTTATTATAAAAATAACTCCATCATGAATAGAGAAGAAATATGGAGAGGCAGATTCTGAATATGAGTAAAAAAGAGGATGAGAATGTTGAAAAGTGTGGAGTTAATTTCACAGGGTTAGAAATACATGCAACAAACTACATACAAAATCTAAGGAGAAAGATTGATTGGTTATTTTATGGTTTAAAACCATTAATCACAAGGTCTCTAGTATCCCAATTATTCTCATCATATGAATATATAGTCTCATGTGTTATTAAGATAAAAAATGAATTCTACAAGTGTTATGATTTTAAGGTAAAGAAAGAGAAGAAGCGGGCTACTAAAAACAATGGAAAAGTGAATAAGGGAATATTTAAGCTTCCACATTTTTATTATTATGGGAAGAGACACCCTGGTACTTTCCAGAAGGGTATGTGTGTTTGTTACAAGTGTGTAGAAAAAATATACCTATCCCGGGATTGTGTGGTGGTGAATTAAGAAACCAATGTTCAATGCTACAATTATAAAGAGATGCGATATTATGAAAATGATTTTCCTAGGCATCAAGGAAATGTTATCCAAATAAAGCTATGGGTGCAAGGCCAAGCATATAGATCACAACTGCAGATATTGAAGTTCAAAATGATGTGGTGGAAGGAACTTTAATTGTTTTCTCATTCTTAGTCAAGGATTTATTTTATTCTAGATTATCATATTCTTTCACATATTCATTTTTTTACAAGAAAATTATATATTTACAATTATATTTAATAAGGGAGGTGTAGTCAAAACTCATAATGGAATAATCATTTCAACAATGATGTGTCATAAAGTCCCCATTATAGCATATAACAATTCTTTATCTCCTGATATTATTATCATACCCATGATTGGATTTTATATAATAATTTGAATGTATTGGATTTCGAATCACGATACAAAAATCTATTATGAGAAGAAGGATGTTACAATTTTTGAGAATGATGTAGAATACCTTATATTTAGAGAAGAAACATCACCATATGATTCTTTTTTAGATCCACACCCAATAGGTCAATTGAATGCATTTATTGGGGAGGATGAGAACTATATATCTTTTACTGAGTAAAGGAATATTCAAATTGAGGATTCACCTATTGTGAAATAATATATTGATGTTTTTATAAAGGATTTACCTGGACATCCTCCAGAGTGGAAGTTGTGTTCTCTATTGATTTAACCACTAGTTCCTGGCCTAAATCATAGACTCATTATATAATGTACAATATGGAATTATTATATCTGAAGAACCAACTATAGGATTTGAGTGAAAAAGGATTTATTCTCCTTAGTGTATCTCCTTTGGGTCCCCTTTAATTTTCGTTAAAAATAAAGATCGATCTATGCGGTTGTGCATTGACTACCGGGAGAACAATGATATAAAAATAAAGAACCACTATCCCCTACCTCGAATTAATGATTTACTTTATCAACTTCATGGAGAACAATATTTCTTGAAGATTGAACTTCGATCTAGATATCGACAGTTGCGCATGAGGATTAAAGATATTATAAAAATAGCATTTCGAACTAGGTATGGGCATTACCAGTTTACAGTAAAGGGTTTTGGACTGAGTTATGCACCCTATGTTTTTATGGATATAATGAATTGATATTTCAATGAATATCTTGATGACTTTGTGTTGGAATTTATTTATGATATCTTTGTATATTCCAAAAAGATACAAAGATCATGAAAATCACTTGTACACTATTCTGAAGTCTCTTAAAATAAATGAATTATATGGGAAGTTTAGAAAGTGTTTATTTTGGCTTCAATAAGTTTCCTTTTCTAGCCATATTGTCTCTAACGATAGAATATCTTCTGGTCATATGAAGAAAATGGCTGTTCAAGAATGTCCTAATCCAATACAAAGAATTGAGGTATGTTGTTTTATTGTTTTAATCGGTTATTATTGGAGTTTTTTTTCAGAACTTCACCCGTTTGTCCAACCTAATGACTAAGCTTACACATAATGGGGTTATGTTCATAGGTACAAAATAATGTGAGGAATGTTTCAAATAATTGATAGGGATACTAGGGAATGCTCTGATCTTGACTGTAACATCAGGGAATGGTTAATTTGTGATCTATAATAATGAATCAATAAAATGACTTTGTTGTGACATTATTTAGAATGATAACGTTATTTATTATCTATCAGGGTAGTTAAAAACTCTTAAATAGAACTATCTTACTCATGATCTTTTATTAGCAGATGTAATCTTTTCTCTAAAGATATGAAGATACTATCTATTTAGAGAAAGGTGTGAGATATATATAAATCATAAGAGTTTGAAGTATATCTTCTCACAGAAGGAACTTAAAATGAGGAAAAGTAGATGGCTCAAACTACTCAAGTATTATTATTATTTAGTATACTACCACCCAGAGATGGATAATAATGTGGAAGACGCATTAGGTAGGAAAGATCACGAAGCCATGAAGAAAATAAGGATTTAAATCACTAGTGCAGAAAATGTTTTTTATGTTAGTCATTTTTTATTTTTAACATCGACTTTTGGCCAATTTTATTACAAGAGACATTATAAACAAAGTTTTTTACGTTGGTTATTTTACAACCGAGGTAAAAAACACAAATCCAAAGCAATTTTCACATCGGTTGATAAAAACCGGACGTGGAAAATGCTTCAAAGGCATGGTTTATTATGTCTATTATTTAATAACTGATATGGTATATACCCTTTCATGTTGGTTATATAATAACTGACATCATAAAGAACTCCTCCGAAGCATTTATCACGTCCGTTATTTTTATAAAGGATGTGATAAACCTGTCTACCAAGTTGTTTCTAATTTCGGTTTTATAATAACCGATGTGAAAACATATCTCCGACGTTGGTTATTTTATAACCGATGTAAAAAAATATCAATTTCCATATATTACGTCAGTTATGAAATAAATGAGGTGAAAACCATTTCCCGTGAATTTATTTTGTCAGTTTCCAAATAACCGACGTAAAAAACAATTTTTTTAAAATAAAACAGAACCACTGCTATGCCCAGACAAAATACCTCAAATAGAACAAAAGGTTACCAAAAATAGACCAAAATAGACTAGAACCCCCCCCCCCCCCCCGCACCACCCCACTAGACTGCCCCCAACACACCCCTGTACACCCCCACACCCCTGGACTACCCCCACCCCCTGTACAACCCCCACACCCCTGGCCAACCCCCACCCTCCTGGACAACCCCACAACCTGGACTATCCCACCACCCCCTAGACAGCCCCCACACCCCTAGACAACCCCCCACCCTAGGATATCACTCCCACACCCCTGGACAGCCCTTCCACACCCCTGAAATAGACCAACAAGTTCCGAAAAATAGACCAAAACAGACCTGAAACCCCCACCCCACCCCACTAGACAGCCCCCTCCACACCCCTGGACACCCCCACACCCATGGACTTCCCTCACCCCTGGATAGTCCCCCACCCCCCTGGACAGCCCCCACCACACCCTTGGACACCCCCACACCCCTGGACTACCCCCACCCCTGGACAACCCCCCACACCCCAGGACAACCCCCACCCTTCTGGACACCCCCACACCCCTGGACTATCCCACCACCCCTGGAAAACCCCCACCCTTCTGTAAACCCCACCCCTGGATAGTACTTCTACTCCCCTAGACAACGCACCCACACCCCTGAAAAAGAGAAAAAAAGTTACAAAAAACAGACCAAAACAGACCAGAACCCCCCTCCCACCCCACTGGACAGCCCCCAACACACCCCTGGACACCCCCACACCCCTTGAATTCCCCCACCCTTGGAAAACCCCCCACACAAATGGAAAACCCCCACCCTCTTGGACACCCCTCTCCTACACACCTAGACTACCCCCAATCCCTGGACATCCCCCCACACCCCTAGACAACCCCACCCTCCTAGACACCCCCATACCCCTGGACTTCTCCCACACCTGGACATCCCCCGCACCCCTGGACAACCCCCCACCCTCCTGTATACCCCCACCCCTATAAATATCTCCCAAAACCCTGGACAACCCTCCCATACCCATGAAACAGACCAAAAAGTTACCAAAAACATACCAAAACAGACCATAACCCCCCCTCACACCCCGCTGGACAACCCCCACCACACCCTTGGACACCACCCACACCCCTGGACTTCCCCCACCCCCTGGACAACCCCCCACACCCCTGAGAAAACCCCCACCCTCCTGGAAACCCCCCACACCCCTGGAATGCCTCCCACCACCAGGACGTCCCCCACACCCCAGGACCACCCCCACCATCCTGGACACCCCCACCCCCTGGATAACACTCCCACACCCCTGGACAACCATCCCACACCCCTATAACTCGCAGCCTCCTAGAAACCCCCACCCCACTAGACAACACTCTCCTGGAAAGCCCTCCCACACCCCTAGAACTTCCACACCCCATTGGACTACCCCCACACCCCTAGACACCCCCTAGACATCCCACCACTCTCCTAGACATCCCTCCCACCCTCCTGGACAACCTCCCACCCCACTGGACAGCCCCCACGACAACCCTAGACACCCCCACCTCACTGGACACCCCCAGAGCAAAAACAGACCAAAACCCGACCAAAACCATAGAAGAACCCCCCACCCCACTGGACAACCCCCACCACACCCTTGGACACCCCCACACCCCTGGACTACTCCCCCACCCCATGGAATGCCCCTGTATAGCTGGTGTTGGGAGAGGAGGCCCCACTATCCCTCGGGACACTGAACGCCGTTGGAAGGTACTCATCACTCACACATGCGAAGTTTGAGCTCTCAAAATGTTTCACCAAATCTTTCTTCCCGTGTAAACATCATTCATTCTATCACTTTCATGCCAGTATAACCAGGGGAAAACACCGACACACATGACATCATTTACCCTAGTTATACTATAATTAATGTGATAAAAGGAATGATATTTACACGGGAAGAAAGCATTGGTGAAACATTTTGAGAGATCAGGCTTTGCATGTGCGAGTGATGACTACCTTCCAGCAGCGTTCATCCCCCCCAAGGGATGACGACGCCTCCTCTCCCATCCCCTAGACTGGCTCCCATCTCCATGGACACCCTGGACACCCCCCACCTCATGGGAAATCCCTCCCACACCCCTGAAAACCCCACACACCTCACAGAACACCCCTGGACACCCCCTGGATATCCCCCACTCCCCGAGACATCCCTCCCACACTCCTGGAATTTCTCCCACCCCCTCCCACCCCACGGAATATCCCTCCCACACCCCTAGATACCCCCACCCAACTGGACACCCCCACACCCTTGGAACCCCTCCCCCCAGACCAGAATCCATTCAAGAAAAACCATCACAAGTAGACCAAAACAAAAAGTATATAAAAATTAAACATTCACATATATAACATTCAAAATAGACAATGTCAACATAAAAAAACTAAATCCAACCTAAATGACTACCAAATACACAATTACAATGACAATATTCAAAATTACATTTTACACTACAAACAACTAAAATTTAATCAAACCTGTAAAATAATTTGACCACTCCACTTGTAAGTAGCTAACGTCTTGAGAACTATATGGTTGAGGTTCATCAAATAGATACAAATTCAAAGGATAGTAGTTAACGTGTATAATGAATAAATCAAATGAAATATTATAGCAATGTTTAAATGGAAATATTACCAGGTTAAATATGACAACTCTTCTAGTTGTTATTATTTCATACATAAATCTTAACATATAATATCCGCATTCGATGATGCCTTGTTGTTCATGAAAATTGTATTTTAATGATTGAAAATTAAATATATTATGTTTATGTAATAAATCAAAAGGTACAAATTATAAATGGATATTTACCTTTAAATTTACATATTTCATCTTCACACTCTTTTTATTTGTGTTTTATTGAGAGTAGACACATCCCATGTTAGAGAATAATAGGAATGATAAAAATTTAAAATTAATTATAATATATAAAACTATTGAAAAATTGAAACATACTTTTCCAACATTTTCTTAAAACTTTCCCGCACATCACCATGGACAGAGCATATCCAATAAAGTGTTTTCTCCCTTGGGAAAACCCCCTAATATCCAATGATCATTGATAAAATAAAATTTAAGTTTAGTGGTTTTTTATGTTAAAAGTTTTTGAACTCTTTGAGATCGATTTGTTTCATACCTCTCACAAAAGGACTCATCCAACATTGTGTGACTATATTATGTTCAAGTCTTTAAAAAATATAAAACATTCTTTGTTCCTCATCCAATGAACATGCTTTAGGGGAAATCAAATATGGTTCAATGAATCCATATACTTATGTCCGCTCATTCGTCTCACAAATATTATCAATATACCTAATAAAAAAACATAAGTATACATTTTTTATAAATATAATTCAGGTAAAAAGAGTTAAGACTTACATGGAAAAAAATTTCACCACATTTATACCCAACATATATCTAGTAACAAGCTCCATGATATCAGTTTTCACAATCCCATAGTTATTGAACGTCCACAAACATGAGCTTCCATTGGAAACTCATAATGATCCACCAAAAAATTTGAATATCTTGATAATATTTCAATACTACTAGAATCTATATTTGATGTCATATCCATTTGTCTTTGTTGTTTTCTATATGTTATTTATTTACCTTTGAAGTATTACTATAAAAATTAATAGAAAAATATATTAGTTTTCAAATTATAAACCAACATTAATAAAAAAGTAAAATAGAAGATATAAAAGACAAACCTCTATGGTAATGAGTCAAAGAAGTCTGGATGGCCAATTTAAAAAATTGCTGATATTATGTCCAACTATAATCACATCATCTGTAGTTAATGGTACTCGAGCTGATCTATCTATAATATCATGTACAGTGACCCTTTGATTCTCTACCTCTAATTTTTGATGATGAACGATATCTCTTATACAATATACCAACCCATGTGCAACTATATGATGTCGAGGATCATCAACATAGAACTCGAAATAAGTAGGAAGCTACGATGAGGAGTAGGATAAAAAATGGGGTCCGTAGGCTAAGGTAGTGGAGTGGGAGCTACTGGTGGAGGTGAAGGATAAATAATGGGTCTGTAGGGGGAGGTGGAGGAGTGGGAGCTGCGGTCTAAAATTGTCTTTCCATGTCTACAATCATAGACTGTACTGATGGTCTAATCTTTTCCTCCATAGTCCCATTAATATTATGAACTTAAGCCTCCAAGGATTTTATTTTTTTATAAAAACCCTCTATGCAAGAAGTTGAAGAATGTGTCAACACTTTTCTTACTGATACACATGTCGGATATCCTCGTACATGACCAGGATGTTTGTGATTTCCCAATTCAGCAGATAAAATATCTTGCCTCCCAGTAGGTGTAAATTCCACATGCGAGCTCTTCTCCTCAAGAGAATATTATGTTAATTAATTGAAAATTTCTATAATGATTGATATTATATGAATAAAATAATAAACTTAAATAAATAAAATTGATATATTATAATCCTCTTAGCTAAGATTCTCAAATCTTCTAAAAGATATTTCCCTTTTATCCCATCCAAGCTCTCTTCCATTTTTAATTTCAAGATGGAGGGGATGGAAGGGCCACATCTCCAGAGCTTTAAGATTCAGCTCTTAGTTTTTGTAATTTTTTTCCATCATTTGTTCTTCCAATAATGCATACACACCCTGATATAAACTATGAGGGTATAAATTTTTAGATTGGATCTCTTGATGAGATTTACTTGTTTGTTGTAAATTAAGAATAATAAATCATTAACAAGACATTAATAAGATCATTTATATAAGAAAGATTATAAAAGTTTACATTTCCTTTACCAAAAATGAATCTTTTATTCTAATTTCAAAAAACTGTCTCCATGTGTCTTCATTAATGAAAGTATATATACGACATGGATTGTCATGACTCCTATGACCAAAAATGAAATCAGATGAGAGGTTTGATTTGAAATCCCTCCATCTCCTGGAAGCCATCGAAAATCATTTCTCCCTGAATCCTCCAGTGTCAGGAATATCAAATGTCATATGATAAATAAGAGGTTAAACATATTATATATACTAGAAACATTTAAATAATAGGAAAACAATATCAAAATATCTTACCAAAATTGTCTCCCACAACCGAGAGATTATCGTTTTGTCCACACTTCTCCAGTCATAATAAAAAATGCTTACTTTTCTCTTACCCCAAGTTGATAAAAAACTCTTAAAATATTTTTCATTTAGACCTCTAGGAATATCATCCTTATCAATATCAATGAGCATCCTCTGATCCTACGTATGGGCAAGTTATAATTTTGGTAAACGTGTGCACCCACATTTTCCAACTCTTGAACTCTTTGTCTTAATCGGAGCACATGAGGAAGATTGGGGAACATCAAGAGGAGCATGTGAATATTCCTCCCCAGAGGTATGACCAATATGCTCATCTCCTGAATCATGTGGTTGATCAACTGATTGATCTGTCATTATCCTTCAAATAAAAAAACAAACATGAGTTCCCAAATATAGAAATTCAAATATTACAATACTAATGTAAACAGAAAATAGAAAATTTTACTAAGTTACATAATAGTAAACATTGTTAATATGGTAAGCATGTTAAAAAATGGTAGAGATGGTAAAGATGGTAAACATGGTAAACATGGTAAACATGGTAATCCTGGTAAACAAGGTATACATGGTAAAGTAATTGTATCTGAACAAAAATAATAGATATATAATTTATGTAATGGTAAACATTATAAAGTAAACTAAAAAAAACTTATACTTATTTTTTTAATACATGTTTTAATAAAGAAAAAACTTACAATATCAAACATTTTATGAAGATAATAATTGTAATCAAGAAATAAAAAAATGTTACCTGTAATTTTAGGAATGTAAAAATGGACTATTTTCCCAAATTCCATCATCGTGATCATTCTTTATGACAAAAACCATTTCTTCAACATGATCATCATTATGTTCTGTTAATCTTTCCATGGAAGTAGGGATCTCACATAAATCAGCCTCTCCATCAAGTTCATCGTCACCAAAATATTGTTATTTCCCTTGTAAAACAACAACCCACTGCATATCTGATTGATCTAATATATAGAAAACTTGTTTTTCATGTGTTTCCATTATAAAAGAATAAGTTGTGTCTTCCACTCTATTTAGATTAACAGTTGTCATTCCAAACTCATCATGTTTTAAACTGTTGTTACTGATAAACCATTTACTGTTAAAAATAGGAACTTTAATTTTAAAGTAATCAACCTCCCATATGTCTTCAATCACTCCATAATATGTACTTAATGCAGAAATTGGGTTTTTGTCTTTAGTACTCGAAAAATGAATTGCTTCTGTGAACACCAATACACCACTATTTTGAACCACACTTCTGTTCTCTTGAGCTTTCGTATGAAATGTATAGCCACTAATGTCATAACCAGACCATGTTATCCTATTTAAACATAGACCACCCACTAACCATTTGAATGTCTTTAATACATCTATTCTACCAAGAAAGGTATTTTTAAACCATTAATTTTTTTTTGTGTTGTGATCATTGAGAATACACATTTCTTTTTTCTTTGGATGACATTTTTTCAACACATTTATATGAAATGTGATATACGGTTGAGCATCAGCTATGTTATTCAAGATGTATGATTCTAACTTCTTCATTCATTTAGCTGACATAAATTTCACTTTCATGACACGAATCCCCTTTACCTCATTATTAACTCATTCATGGAGAGATGGAGGAAAACCTATATGTTGCACCGTAGCCAAGTAGCTCATACAAAACTCTGCAACCTCCTCAAAAAAATACATTTCAATAATGGAGGATTCAGGTCGATATGTATTCTTAACACACACCTTCAATATTTTCATATACCATTCAAATGTATACATCCAATTAAGATATATAGGTCCACAAATCATTATTTCTTAAACCAGATGAATCATTAAATGCACCATTATATCAGAAAAAGTTGGAGGAAAATACATTTCCAATTGAAAAAGTATACAAATTGCATCCTTTTCCAAAATGTTCAAAGAATTCACATCAATCACCTTATTAAAAATTTATTTGAAGAAATGACACAAATTATTTATAGTCTTTCTAACACGGAAGGGAAATATTCCATGCAATGCAACTGGTAGATGTTGTTGCATCATGATCTGACAATCATGAGATTACGTACCTATCAACTTCAAGTCATACAATGAGACAATTTTTTTTACATTTGATGAATAACCTTGAGGAACTTTGATATGATGAAGACACAGAAAAAATCTAATTTTATCCCTCTTGGATAATGTTTGAAAATCTGGGAGAAGAAATGTTTGTCTTCCCTTAAGAGTGGGAGCTATATCCAATCATATTCCCATTGATAGTAAATCTAATCTTCCATTCAACCGATCTTTTTTTCTTTCCTTTAATATCTAACAATGTTCCAATAAAACTATCACAAATATTCCTATCCATGGCAATGACATCAATATTATGTTTAACTTCATGATATCTAAAATATAGTAGATCAAAAAATATTGGCCTTTTCTTCCAAATATGTCTATCATTACTAGATTTATGTGTCTTTCCCAATGTCACATCATGTTTTTCCACCCTATCAAAATACAGATCATGAGATAAAGGTTTTGGACCAATATCAAATTGTTGTGAGCTCTTGAATTCCTTTTTTAGTCTTTTATAAGAGTGATCCATTGGTAAAAACTTTTGATGACCCATGTACATTATTTTCCTCCCATTATGAAATTTACAATATGAAGTCTGTTATTCACAAATTAGACATTATTTATTCCCATTAACACTGTATCAAGACAAATTTTCATATGCTGGGAATTATTTTATAGTGAACATAAGCACTTCTTGCAGTTTAAAATATTCCATTTTATAAGAATCATACACCTTAATACCATCCACCCATAAAAGTTTCAAATCATCAATCAATGGTGACAAGAAAACATCAATATCATTGTCGGGTTACTTGAGACCAGAGATTATTGTACTCAACATGACATATTTGTGCGTCATACAAAATTCATAAGAGAGGTTGTAAATTACTAATAAAACATGCATGAAATTTGTGTCATACTAAGGGTTCGGTATGGTTTCATTCGATATGTACAAAATCCCAGTCTGAGATTTCTAATTTCATTTCCAAATGTAGGATACTGCTCATCAATTTTCTTCCATTATGTACAATCAGCTGGATGATGTATTTTTCAATCACATAACTGCTCATCAGCATGCCATCTTAACATTTTTGCATCATGTGGATTAGAAAATAAACATATGAAAAGATAAATTATAGGAAGATACCAAAATACTATTGAAGGAATATTTGTAATCTCTACATCAGCCTGTGATTTTTCTTTCACATTATACCGTGATGTCCCACATTTAGGAAACTCTGACAAAAATTCATATTCATTCCTATATATCATATAGACATTCAGACAAGCATGTATATTCGTGTATCCCAATCCCATCGGGCATAATATTTTCTTGGCCTTATAATGTGAATATGGAAGATCATTATGTTTTAGAAGAATGTTTTTCATTAATTGTAGCAGCTATGTAAAACTTCTATCACTCCATCCATGTTTTGACATCAAATTAATCAATCTTAACACCACCGAAAAAACTGTAAAACCTGTACAACCAGGATACAATGGTTTTTCAGCATCACCATATAGATGCCCAACTTTCGGTTCTATCTCAATTCGTTCTACTGTAATATCGCGAATCATTTCTTCAATTCCATCAGAGCTACCATCTTGCGAATCATCATCATCAGTGACATTCCATCCAGTTTCACCATGCCAAATCCATGGGTTGTAACTCGGATTAAAACCATGACAAATCAGATGATCTTTCATCTCTCTACTTTTCAACTTCTTCATATTCAAACATTTCAGGCATGGACAGAAAAAATGTTACTACTTGGAACATTTCATTTAGAAAATTCCAAAAAGGCATCAAAACCTTCCCCATATTCATTCTCATTCGATGTGCCGTAATGCAACATCGACTCATTATTACCTATAACTAATATCAAAATTATAAATCTTTTTTAAGATAATAATAATATATGTTTATATGAAAAAAATCATAATTTAAATGTAAAAAAAATATGGAATATAAAACAAATCTTTTATTATATAAAAAAATATTCTAAAATATGATTTTAAAAAGAAAATATAGTTAGATATAATAGTTTTAAATTCATCATGGATCCTTTATTCTTACGATTTACAATGAATAAATCTTGGTGCAATTGGATACTAAATTCACCCTTCCGTAAAAAAGAAATATGAAGTATAAATATTAAAATATGTATACATTCACTAATAAAAATTACTCAGATCCTAATAATTTGAAACCTCTAGACAACCCCCACCCTTTGGACATCCCCTCCACCCCTTGAACTCCATCCCCACCATGGGACATCACCCCTACCCCTTTGGACACCACCCCCACCCCTGGACACCCCTACCCCCTTGGACAGCACCCCCACACCTTGTACACCACCTCCCGCCGCATTGGAGACCACCCCAACCCCTTGGACACCCCCTGGACACCACCACCCACTTGGATAGCCCCCCACCCCCTGGACACCACCCCACCCCCTTGGACAGCCCCTGGACACCACCACCCCCTTGCACAGCCCCACCCCTCTAGATAGCCCCCACCCCCCTAGACAGCCTCCACCCCTCTAGACATCCCCCACCCCCTTGGACACCCCCACCCGTCCTAGAAACCACCCCCACCCCTACATCGTTGGACACCACCCCCACCCCCTAAACACCCCCACCCCCTTGGACAACACCTCCACCCCATGGACACCACCTCCCACCCCCTTGGACACCACCCCACTGTAACACCCCGAGATTTTATGAAAAATATTCTTTTTAATTTTATTGATTTCTTGTGTTGTACGCTACACCAAAAGGAGCTTGAACTACACGCATCACTGACTTGGATTTTATTACATGCAATCACGACCTTCCACGATAGCGTGTATTGTAAGCAATACCGAGTTTCACTAAACAACGATATGTTATATAAACTAGCCGTTATGAATAGTAATACCCACTTTTTGAAATTTTATAAATTTTATATTTTTAAATGGAATCCATTTTTGGATTTGGAATATCGAAATTAGCCTAGGGTGAATTTTTGGTATTTTTCTGAAAACATTCAATTTTTGATGAATAGTGAAAACACTAGGTTACTATTTAAAAAACGAATTTTTATTTAAATAATTATTTATTTTAGGTCAAAATTGATACATAATACCTATATATGTTAAATGTAATTCATTGGAGTCATTTTATAATAATTTTAGATATATAAAAATTTTATTGAACTTTTCACCGTCTTTTACCCACCTCCTAGGAGAATTTGAAAATTTACATAAAACATAATTTTACCACTTCTCTGAGTGGAATATCGAAAATCCAAGAGACACAGTTAATATCAAGGAGTAAAATGTGGTTCAATAAGATAAAAATAATTTTTGGTAAATAGTAACTTTTTACTTTTATTTACCACGGTTAAAAGTAAATAAGGTAATTAAGGGTAAAAATGATACTACTATTACCCTAAAAAATGACCAAATTCTATTGGTTAAGTGTAATTCTACCAAAAAAAACCTTAGGAATAAAATATTACCCTTTAGGTCCACTTGGATTATATTAGGACATTTATTATTATTTTATTTAAAGAAGAATTAAAATAGTTAAAATGAACGTTTAATAACTAAAACATTTTTAATATAGTGTTATACATAATATAAATTCGACTATAAATATTAATTAGAAAGATAAAAATATTTACTACATAATGGTATTGTATTTTTAATTTTTAGACATTAAATAATTTAATTTATTTATGACACAATGATGATGCAGTAATTACCTTATTAATGAAATATTAACATAATTGATGTTATAAATACCCAAATAAATGTAAATTTAGACTTTTTATGAATTAGAATAATTTTCTAGGTCACTATGACCTGTTATTATTGATTTAATTAAATTGTTTTGAACTAATAATGCTGTTATTATTTTCACAAAAATCAAGTACCAAATAGTGTCAAAATTGACATAAAATAGTATATAAAACCAATATTATATTATTAACTGTTATTTTATTCCTAAAAATATAAAATTCGTCCAAAGGACTTAGATAAGGATATATATATTAATAATTAACCACTTGGGGTTCGTTTGTCTTGTTATAGTAAGTTTATTAACCATAGAGTGTAAGAAAACAAAAAGACACGGTAAAAGTTAAATTATTTAACATAGAGTTAAATCTAAATGATAAGGATAAAATAGTAAAATAAAATTGTATAAAACCTATTTTTTGAGAGTATTTCGACCCATAACCACCTTATCTTAGAAATAAATCAATTTGGAGCTTTTAAAAACCCAATATGACATTTTTTGAAAATAATATTTTAAGTTTTCCTAAGGTGCCCCTCTCCTCCCTTATAAAAAGGGAAACCCTTCCCTCTTATCTTCACACCCTTTTGAGCCTTGAAGCTCGGAAAAACCCTGAAAATAACTCTTCTTAACCTCTCTAGTTATATCATAGAGGTTCTAGTCTTCTCAAAAGACCAACTCTAGTGCCCTAAGAGTAAGTTTAAAGGATGTGCGTTGAAGAAGAGGTAATCTCTTCTAACGATTCTTTCAAATTTCTTTCTTCTTCAACTTCTTCTTCATTAGTTGTTTCATTGTAAAGTAAGAACATCAGTATTAATTATATACTGATATTTTATTATATTTAAACAACCCCATTTCACCTTCTATCTGTCCTACGGAAAATGAAATCACCGCGTGTGCGTATGTACGAAATACCGTCTCCACGCCGTGGTGTAATCTGTTTTTCCACCACCACCTTAATTGGATGGGTATAATGGTGAAAAGAAAAAATATATATGATTATTAAAACATCATACTGATTCAATTATATTATATCATCCACTCCAATTCCATTCAATAAATATGGGAACAATATCATCGCTCGTGCGTACGTACAGATTACCGTCTCCACGATGCGATGAGATTCATTTTCCATGTTAACAATTCAAGAATGATTATAAAGTATATATAATAAGTAATAATGAAATATATGAAATAATAATTCTACTGGATTTATGTATATATATATATATATATATATGTATGTCATCTACTTAATTCCATTCAAGTCAATAAGGAATGGAAAACATCGTTCATGCGTACGTACGACCTACCATCTCCCTGAATAGTGTATTTCATTTCATTCATCTATCTATTATATATATATATATAATGAATATATATGATATATAAATCATGATTTACATTCTTGAAGAAATTAAATAATGATATAAGTAATAATACTATCAATAACAACAATTCTAAATGTACGATAAATGAAACGATTTTACCCAAAACACTTCTTTAACATGGAATTTATAAAAGAACGGGTATTATAAATTCATAATTGAACCATATATGATATCATAACAATGAATATGATTCTTTAATAAGTCAATAACATTATTCAAATCATCATACAGGAGGTCCAGATACATACGAAGCATATCAGACATAAGGTAAGGGATAATTTTTCAATCTCATTTTTATCCGAGATTGCTTATACGTAAGTATTTAATGGGGTTATTTTTTCATCCATGTTCATAAAAAATGTTTTTAATAAAGTGTTTAATATTCTTCCATGTATTTTTAAAGTCTTTTTTACCCCTCTTTGACTTTTACTTTGTGTTGTGGAAGTAATCTTTCTTTTGTTTACCATATGTGGTACATTTTGAAATTTCCGTTAAAAGTACGAGGAAAATATTTTTTAACTAAGATGGCGTGAATCGATTTTTATAGGTTCATAATGCATTATTTTTTAGAAGCTTACTATACGAGATTTATTGAATATTTTCAATAAAATCCTTTTCTTTTAAAATTTCATGAAATTTTGTGAAAATAAAATGATTTTGAAGAAGAAATGATATTTTCCTCAAGAATTCATTTTAAGTGTTTTATCAAAACCATTTTCCATCTAAGATGAAATTATTTCATATGTGTATGTTTCAAGTGTAATTTCTCTATGATTTACATGGTATCACTTTTCTTATGATGAAATGATATCCATTTTTTGTATGGATTATTTTATGATGGGATGATGTTTGTGAAACCCATTTTCTTCTTTGGGTAATGATGAATGATTTATGTTCAAGTTGTGGCACAAGTAAGAATGATTTCAGTATGAGATGGGTGGGACCAATATCTCCCTCTAATGCATTAGGTAAAGATTTATATCTCATTATATATACATGGATGGAATTGTAAGGAAATCCGGTTCAGTGATACAGGACTGGAACGTGGAGTGAACTCGATTCAAAAAGGGACTTTGTCCACTAAGATGGTCTTGGCAGCAATGCCTTGGCTACTATGGAAATCATAACATGTGATTAATGGTTTCCACAATTATATGCTTTATTCCAATTCTATTTTATCTTGATTGATGATCTATATGATCTATGCCTTATGTAATGTAATGTTTTATGTCATTGCTCAAGATTTTGATGCTTAAATATTATGTTCATGTTTTGATGTTCAAATGTATATGGTTTGTTTTATTTTCTCCATGCTTACCCTTACAGAGCATTTGAGATCACGCTTTATATGTTTTCTTTTCCCAAGGATATAAAGAAATGTTTTAGGTAAAAAAAGTAAGATCTTTATGGGAGATGTTGAAGATCTTTCACCAAGATTAGAAGATTATATTCTGAGTTTCCAAAGACAATAAACTATTACGGTCATTTGGTGTGTGTTTTTATTATGTATTAGATATTCGCCATAAGTAATGAAATGTCAATGTACGTCAAGATTTGGGTCTCCACACCACCCCCTTGGACACCCCTGGAAACCACCACCCCCTTGGACAACTCCCCACCACCTGGACACCACTCCCACCCCTTGGACACCCCCTGGACCCCACCACCCCCTTGGACAGCCCCCACCCCTCTGGATAGCCCCCACCCCCTAGAAAACCCCCACCCCTCTAGACATCCCCCACCCCCTTGGACACCCCCACCCCTCCTAGAAACCACCCACCCCTACCCCCTTGGACCCCCCCTGGACACCCCCACCCCCTTGGACACCACCCCCACACCTTGGACACCCCCAGACACCACCATCCCCTTAGACAGACCCCACCCCTCTAGACAGACCCCACCCCTGGACATCCCCCACCCCTCTAGACAGCCCCCACCCACTTGGACACCCCCACCCCTCCTAATAACCATAGAAAACATCGATTACTATTAAAATGTGAAATTAAAAATAAATAGACATCCCTAATAATAACAAGAATGAAGGAGAAGAAGAAATAGATGAAGATGAAAAAAAGAAACAAAGAAGAAAGGTAGAAGAACATGGAATAAGTAACATATTTAATGAAATTCTCTAGAATTCAAGAAAACCATGAGACCTCCAATGGTTGATAGAAAATTGGAGAAAATGGAGTAAACTTGAGAATCAAATCAAATTTAAAATAAAAACTCAGATGGAGAAAATCACAATGTAAAACCTATAATCACGGCACAATTGGATCAGGATAACTGCGCTTGTTTGAAAACCATGACATGGTCTCCCCCATAACCCATAATTTTCTCATAGTCAATGACTGGTCAAAATATATATAACCAAATAGAATCATATTGAAACACCCCTGATCTTTTCATAATGCTTGAATCCCTAAAAATCATAGTGTAAACTTCAAACATAGACTATACCGACCCCCTTGGACACCACCCCCACCCCTTTGGAAACCACCCCACCCCCTTAAATAACACTAAAAAATTGTAGCCTAATATCCCTGAAACAATACAATCATCATTTCATAATATCACAAACAATGATGCAATAGTCAATACCAACATACACTTATCCCCCACCCCCTTGGACACCACCCCCACCCCCTTGGACAACCCTCTGGACACCAACACTCCCTTGTACAGCCCTCCAACCCCAAGACACCACCCCCATTTACTACACCCTTGGATACCACCACCCCCTTGGAAAGCCTTCCACCCCTCTAGAAAGCCCTCACCCCCTAGAAACCCCACCCCTATAGACATCCCCCACCCCCTTGGATACCCGCAAACCTCTTGGACACCACCCCTACATCCTACCCCCTGGGACACCCCCCAGGACACCCCGAACCCTTTGGAAAGCCCCCCAGACAACCCCCAAACCCTCTGGACAATCCCCACCCCCTTGGAAAACCCCCACCCACCCATCACCTTGGACAACCCCCACCCCCTTTGACACCCCACACACTTGGACCCCCCCCCCCCCCCACCTCCATGGACACCCTGGACACCCCCAATTGTCTGGACAACCCCTCGAACCCTCTGGACACCACCCCCACCCCTTGAACACCGCTTGGACACCACCAACCCCTTAGGGACCCCCACCCCTCTGGATAGACCCCACCCCTCTAGACAACACCACACCTTTGGACAACCCACCCCTCCTAGACACCACCCCCACCCCCACCCCCTGGACACCCCCTGGACACCCCCCATGAACACCCCCAACCCTCTGGATAGCCACCCTGGATAACGCCCCAAACCCTCTGGACAGACCCCACCCCCTTGGACAGCCCCCACCACCTTGGAAAGCCCTCTCCCCCCTTTGACACCCCCAACCCCTTGGACCACCACCTCCATGGACACCTTGGAAACCCCCAACCCTCTGGACAACCCCACGAACACTCTGGAAAGCCCCCACCCCCCTATGATAGCCCCTACACCCCCAGGACACCACCCCCAC
This sequence comes from Viscum album, assembly GCA_963277665.1. NCBI lineage: Eukaryota > Viridiplantae > Streptophyta > Magnoliopsida > Santalales > Viscaceae > Viscum > Viscum album. The sequence continues at coordinate 1,343,649,989 of OY728161.1, forward strand.
CCCACTGGACATCCCACCCAACCCCCTAGGACACCCCCACCCACTTGAATAGCCCAACCACCCCCTTAGAAACCCCTTTTACGCACACACACACATTATAGTACACACAAATATCGTAAACTTACATGATATAACTTCCATAGGTTTATTTTACCAGAAAATAATTTAGCATGGTATAGATGAACACTATGAAACTTACCATGATAGCAAGAACAAAGAAAAATAACATCTCAAAAAATTAGTTTAGGGCATTGCAGAAAATAAAAACTAAAAAGGAGTCGTGTGAGGCACACATGAGTGTTGTAAGTCGACCTGATAGATCTAATAATAATAAATATAATTAATGATGTTGTCAAAATGAGGTTGGAGGGCATGACTTAGGTGAATCGTTTCTAGGATTTCCGTGTGAGAGAGATGAATCGCATGTCGCCTAATAGAAGAAACCAAAATGACTGAATACGAGGTGCGATAAATCATTTAAAAGATTTATCACATCGGTTATTTAATAACCGACCTGGTAAACTATATCTTTAATGTTATAATGTTTGGTTATTTAATAACCGACGTAGAAAACAATTTATTATGTCATTTATAAAATTACCAACGTGATATATGTCGGTTTATACCGTTGATATAAATTGCTGAGATTGGCTTTATCATGTCGGTTTTTTATAGCCAACGTGGTAAAGCACCGAGCTTTCCATTATCATGTCTTATATTTTATAACGAATGTGATAAAGCAATGATCATTCATTTATCACGTCGGTTGTTTTGTAACTGATGTTATAAATTGTGGCAGATTGAATTTTCACATCGATTATATAATATATGACGTTAAAAAGATAATCTCTATATATTTGACATAATTTATTTTCTAACCGATGTAAAATATAGATCCTGATCGATATATCACATCAGTTATAAAATAACTGACATGATATATCGTTCATTAAATCTTTGCACATCGGTTATATAGAACCAATGTGAAAAATGCTAACATGTTAAACATTTTTTTCACTAGTGAATGGATCTTGTGTTTATAGATCTAGTAATGATGGATGTGGAAATTATAAAAGAATGTGAAACATCATTAATTTTTCAATTGGTTTCCGAACCATTATTATTATCAAGGATTAAAAGATCTATGCCTAATGATTTGAACCATCAGAAGAAAAATAATGTTGTGAAAGATGGGAAGTTGGCTAACCTCATGTGTGCAGAGGGAATTTTGAAATTTTGGAAGAGGCTATGTGTTCCCTCTATAATAGAGAAGAAAAGGGGGTTATTGGATGATTCCCACATCTTGAATTTTTCTATACACCCTGGTAGTACAAAAATGTATATATATTTTAAGGAACATATTTGGTGGGACAACATCAAGCGAGAAATTATTGATTATGTATTAAGATGTTTATTCTATGAAGAGGTCAAGGATGAAAAGAAATATCCTAGAGGATTTCAGAAACTTCTAGATATTTCTACCTAGAAATATGATGACATAACCATGTATTTTTTCACAAGATTACAAAAAACTCCAAGAAAGAATGATGCAATGTGGGTTATTGTTGATCAACTTATAAAATTTTCACATTTCCTTAATTTAAGGGAAGACTTTCCAATAGAGCGCCTTGCGTGGGTCTATATCAATGATTTTTAAATACTTCATGGAGAACCTATTTCACTAGGTTAAGATCAAAATCCTTGATTTATATGGAAAATATAACAAAGTCTCTTGAAATAGTTGGATACTGAGCTTTTTTTGAGTACTACTTATCACCCTAAAACTGATGGGTTATGATAAAGGATTATCCAAACATTAGAAGAAATTTTGAGATCATGCTAAATTTATTTTCAATGTATGTGGGATTAAAATTTAACATTGGTGGAGTTTTACTACAATAAGAGTTTCCATTATAGAATTCAAAAGGAACCACATGAAGCATTGTAATAAATGTGATGTTGTACAACAACATGTTGGGATGAAGTCAGTGAAATGAGGCTTGTGGTCCTAGATCTTATAGAGGAAACAAATATAATGTTGAGTAATATTCAAACCCATATCGAATTAGCTCAAAGAATGCTAAAGAATAATGCTGATAATTGAAGGAAGGATATAAAATTTCAAGTAGGAGATCATTTTTTCTTGAAGGTATCTACATTGAAAAGTGTTATAAGATTTAGAAAAAATGGGAAACTGAGCCTCACATACAATAGAACATTTGAAATAATAGATAGAATTGGAGATGTTTCATATCATTAGGTTATTCCACATATCCTATCTAAAGTACACAATTTGTTCCATATCTCATTGTTTAGAAAGTACATGTGAGACCTAACACATGACCTCACTTCTAAAGGTATAGAATTAGAACATGAATTATCTTACTATGAATAACCTATATGGATTCTTGACACTAAATAATATGTGTTGAGGAATCATAAGAATCATATGGTAAATATACTATGTGAAAATCATATAATTAAAGAAGCAACATAGTAGCCTAAGGAGATTATGATGAATAACAACCCAAATCTTTTTTTTTTGAATTAACGTTCTAGTAATTCCGAGGATGAAATTTTTGTGGGGGGGGGGGAAATATAAAACCAAAAGGATTTGAATATAAATTTAATATTGAATTCATGAAACATTGAGTCTCTATAAAAACACAGTTTATAAAAACCAGGCCAATAATCATAATTTTTCTACTTTTGTGATTTGAATTACAAAAAACTCACAAACATGGTTTCATTCAGGGTGATATTTAGAGTATGATAGAATCAACATAAATTTAGTAAATAGTAACATACCTATATGAATAGTAATGTACTTATATTATTATGATTATGACATGTATGAATTGTAACCCCACCCATGAATGTATAAATAAAATTTTGGCACCTTATAAATGAAGTATAATATGTTATAAATTATTAAAATTATGTATTCATATTTTTCTGTGTGATAAAAATTTAATTACAATTATATATTAAGAATTTAGTTAAATTTCACAAAAGTTTTTTTGAAATAGATATATTATTTTTCTATGATTTCAGAATAATTTAATAACACCTTAGTTAAATTTTTAGGGTATTATAAAATCATTTTTTGTTTTCAAAATGTATTTTTAGAGTAAATAATAATTTTAATTAAAAATTAAATTTCTCATATTTAGAAATTTTTTTGATACAGTAGAGTTCATTTTGGTATTCTACATCTCCAAAAATGGATAGGTTTAATTTTTAGATTTTTTTTTGAAATATTTGAATTTTTTGTGAATAGTGAAATACGGTAATTTTCTGTATATATATATATAACATTATTGGATAAAAAACAATTCCAGGAAACTTTTATGATGTAAGAAACCATTAGTGGGAATTAACATGCACATATTACTATTATTTGTCACAAGAATCAATATGATTTATTTTCTTGAGAAAATTAATAAAATAATGAATAAGATATTCAAAAATCACTCACTACTCCCCTATAACCCTCTTACTCCCTCTTCTATTCACTCCTATAAATCCATGTTACTTGTCTAAATTCTGATCCAATATCCTCTGATGCTCCTCCCCCACTTCAAACACCCCTTTCTCCCATAAAAGGCAAAACCCCCTCCTCTAATGAGGCTGTCAAGGAATATAACTTCAAGAGGTTAATTCCACTTTTCATTTCTTTTATTTTGAGTTTCTTTCTTGCCTTTATCTTTCCTCACCTAATTGCATCCAAATATTAGGATAACATGAGTTCCATACGTGTACTAGATTTTTTATTATAATGGAATAATTCATCATCATCTCTCATTTCCCCATCTTTTATACTAGATATAAAAACATCATCCGAGATGTGTTAATTTATCACATTCAAGGATGAAGAGTTTTCAATTTCTATTACCATATTAAATTCAGGTAATGAAAATATTTTAGTGGTTGTAACAGTATATAATATATGTATTATAAATTTTTTGAGGTTATGGAATATATTTTTACACATTATATTAATTTATATGAGTTCATTGTGATTGAAAGCCGCCAGTTAACCCAAACAATCATCATTAAAGTTTTATATATTAATTCCTATTCACTCCCAATAACCAAATGAATTTTATAACCATGTAATATTATTTATGTGAAAAAATATAATGAAATTCTTATTATTGAAAACCATTTCCATATTACTTGTTTATCCTTGCATGTATATAAGTAAACCGGTAATGAATACCACGGGAAAAACTCTCCCAAACAATAAAATTGAACATTAAAAACCATCAATAAACCCACTAATGAACTTGATAAAGCTCTATTAAATAAATTAAATAATTAATATGTTCTAGAAATATTAATTATTGAGTCAAAGTTGGTTATATAGGAAACCAAGATCATGCGAAGAACACCATCAGATGTAAGGTAAGTGTTTTATACCCAAACCTCTATTTTCATTTAGGTTACTATTATTCTCTACTTAGCTCAATTAAAATATTTTTTATTCATATGTAATCCTAATATATTTTGTGTTAATGTTTTATATATGTGAACCAACCATAATACTAAATTAATTTATATGGAGTTATATATTTTAAAATGTTCTTCCAAAAATTCTTCCTGAAATACAAACCCGATTCTAGGGAATTTCTCGGATTCTTACCTATTTTCAAGGGCACTCCATAATCTATATTAAGAAATGATTATCTTTCTTAAATTAATCATTTTATTATGAAAATACAATATTAATTTACTTCTAGTTTTATATAAATACATTTCCAAAAGAATATTTCTTTTTAAAGTAAAATAATATTTATCTGAATAATTACTCGATGGTTTTATAAGAGTATATTCATCTATTTCAATGTAATTGTTGGTTATTATACATTATTTGGATTAATATATTATTGTATAATCAACAAAATATAATTTAATGGTTTATGATTAGTTTAACTATGAATGTAATATCTTAAAACAATTTACCAGTTTACTTTGAATGTTTGGAGTTTTTTCTTAATGTTTGGGGAAAGTTATATAAATTTCATATGTTAGTCTCAATCTGAATTTATATTTTTTTATGTTTATACAAAATCATATGATGAATTAATTTTACTTAGTAAGTGATGTGTGGGATCCGCTATATCCTCTCGATGCATCGATATGTCTCCTGAGACAAACTATAGTCTTGGAATGAGGCCATAACAAAATGGATATTTATGGTCTTAACACGAGCCCTTGATGATATTGTAATGATGTCCGGAATAGTGTATTCCCTCATAATGAAACTATTAATTTAAATTTAATTTATTTATTTGACTATTAAAATAACCATGATTAGGATTTATTATAATATTGTTTATTCAGCTCATATTCCTCCTATAATGTGTTGAAGTTTATTTTTAATGGCACGTATTTTTAGTTATTCAACATGCCTAATTTGAATTATATCATTCACACTATATCTTACCCTAACTGAGAATTTGAGCTCTTCCTTTTCTTATATTTTATTTTATTGGGACATGAAAAGGTATATTATAAATTCCATGTAGGAATAACCTTGGAGTTATTGATGTTGTCAAAATAATTTCTATATTGTTTTTTTTTCAGGTTATAATGTTGAAGTTATGTATGTATCTAGTTCTCAAAAACTACTAAACTATTCATAACTTTGGGATAAGAATTTCTTGTATTCATGATAATGTAATTAATTAAGGAGAAGACTTTGGACAACTGGGGTTGGGTATTTACATTAATATATGTTTTGTTTCAACCATACCTTATGTTCTCTCAATTTTCTATAACACCCCAAGATTTCGTAGTATGTTATTTCTTCAAAGTAACCAAATAACATGCACTACACGCAACACCGGGTTCTAGCGCTACAAAACTCACCTAAAAATAAATTTAAAAGAATTTATGAATAGTATTAACTTAATTTTTAACTTTATATAATTATTATAATCTTAGAATTTATATTATGAGTTTCTTAGACATAATGTAAGAACAAATTATTTTTTTCTGATAAAAGAAGTATTTTTCAAAAAATGAAATTTTAACGCCTTTTAATGGATAACCATTTTTTAATTCTAGTATTTGAAACTTTTATATATTCAATTTTACAAAATAAACTTCTTATTTATAATCAAGAGATAAGAGTTTAATTTTAATAATTTTTTGGTGTTTTTATGATAACTTTCATATTTGGGTGTATAGTGAATAATACTATATTTTACCTGAAAACTACTTTTATAACCAAAATAATTTATACTGTTAAATTATACATTTTAATGGTTTGTAAGTATAAATATATTATATTATTACCATTTAGTCCAATGCTGGTGATTTTATGTAATTTCACTTTGAAATTGGACATAAACAACTGTTAATCTTTTGATAGTTAATATTTCATGAAAATCTGTTTTTTGGTTTTGACAACGGAAATTAATTTTAAATTACTAAATGAAATTTCTATATTTTTATTTTTTAAAAATGGATGTCATTTTTGGATTCATAGTATCAAAATTAACTTAGGGTGAAATTTTGGTATTTTTCTGAAAACATTCAATTTTTGATAAATAGTTAAAGCACTGAGTTATTGGTTAAAACTGAATTTTTATTAAAATAATTATTTAATTTATTTAAATTTAGTTTATGTCAAAATAGATATATAATACCTATATAAGTTCAATATAATTCATTGGATTCATTTTAAAATAATTTTAGATATATAAAAATTTTATGGATCTCTTTACCGTCTGTTACCCACCTCCTAGGAGAATTTGAAAATTTACATAAAATGTAATTTTACTACTTATATGAGTACAATTTCAAAAATACAAAGGACATGGTTGATACTTTTTTGTAAAATTTTGTTCAATAAGATGAAAATAAATTTTGGTGAATAGGAACTTTTTACTTTTATTTACCAAGGTTAAAAGTAAATAGGGTAATTAAGGGTAAAAATGATATTATTTTTACCCTAACACATGTCATAATTCTATTGGATAAGTGTAATTCAACCAAAAAAAACATTATGTATAAAATATGATCCTTTAGGTCTATTTGGATTATAATATGACATTTATTATTATTTTGTTTAAAAAAGAGTTAAAAGAGATAAAATCAAAGTTTAATAACTAAATTTTTTTAATATAAAGTTATACAAAAGATAATTTAAAAAATAAATATTCATTAGAAAGATAAATTCTTTTCATACATAATGGTATTTAATTTATAATTTTTAGACATTCAATAATTAAATTTATTTATGACAAAATGATGATGCAGTAATTACCTAATTAATGAAATATTAAAATAATTGATATTATAAATATCCAAATAAATGTAATTTGAAACTTTTTATGAATTCCACTAATTTTGTAGGTTAATATGACATGTTAAAATATATTAGATTATTTTTTTGAAGTAATAATGTTGCTATGAATTTTGAAAAAACAAAATACCAAATAGTAACAAAATTCATATAAAAGAGTTTTTAAAACAAATATTATATTATTAATTGATATTACATTCCTAAAAATCTATTGTTCAGAAAAAAGACTTATATAATGATAGGTGTATCATTAATTAACCACTTATGGTTAGCTTATAAGTATATAGTAAGTTTATTAACCATATAATATAAAAATACATAGAGACATGGAAAATGTCAAAATATTTAACTAAGAGTTAAATCTAAAAGATAAAGGCAATATTGTGACATAAACCTATCTAAAACCTATTGGTTCAGTGGGTTTTGACCCATACCCACCTTATAATTTATATAATTCAATTTGGATCCATTAGAAACCGAAAATAATTTATTATAAAATAATATTTATAGCTTTTCCTAAGGTGCCCCTCACCCCTCTTATAAAAGGGAACTCACCCTTCTCTCTAATTCACACCTTCAAAGCCATTTGGATCGTCCAAACACTGCCCAAATACCATCTAAAATATCTTACCCTCATCCTAGAGGCCTTCCTTTAGTTAGAAAGCCATCCTATGGAGACCTTTTGATCAAATCAAAATAGAGAACCCGAAGAAGAGGTAATTATTTCATCACCTATTTCAAGTTCCTTTCTTCTTCCACTTCCTCTTTATTTGTTGTTTATATTCTAAAATATTCACTCAGTATCTTCTATATACTGTGATTTTATAATAAATATGGTATAACCATATTAATTATTCTACCCATCCTTTTAATGACATGTCACTATACGTGCGTATGTATGGCTTACCGTCTCCACATCGTGGTGTAATTGTTATTAAATACATTATTATTTGGATAGGTATAATAATGATACGTAATTTTTGTAAATAATAAATATAAAATTCTAATGATTCTGTATATATGATATATCATCCAATTATATATTATTTTAATATCAAAATAATTATATAGTCACTCATGTGTATATAAAGATTACCGTCTCCACGAACACGATGAGATTCATTCCCCAACATAATCCATTCAAGACTAATTTTCATTAGATGATTACAAATAATGTTTAAATACTCAATATAAATCTAAATATTAATAATATACATCCTATCCATAACAAACATTACTTAAGTAACAAAGTATATAATGGAAAACGAATCCGTTAACACCCGAAACGATGACACTACTGAAATATCATTAACAGAGCAATATTAGAAGACCATATATGATATCATGTTAATGGATATGGTTATTGTGTAATTTAATAACAATTATTTCACCATTATACAGGTGGTTAACATACCCGTGACCAAGAAAAAAGAACAAGGTAAGGGTTAATTTCTCAATCTCGTTATTATCTGAGATTGTTTATGTGTAAGTATTTTCTGGGACATATTTATTATCCATTACCGTGATTTAGAAAGACATTTCAAAAATGATTCATTTAAGTAACTCTTTTACTAAAACATAATATAAATTTTTTTAAATATTTATTCTTCTAAATCATTTTCATTAATGTTCATGTTTTATAAATGGTTTTTAAGGATTTATTTATATGGTCTTGAATATTTTTTTAAAATAATAATTCCATTCAAAAGTTTCAAAGTGGTATGGGACACTTTGGTTAAAAAAATTCTTTATATGTATCCTTTTCAATATTGTGTGACTTTTAAATGTTTTCATGAAAAAGGGATTACTTCTCTCATAGAGTTTTACAAATTATTTTCATCTAGGTCAGCATCCTTTGATGGACTTTTAAGCTTGTTGGATGTTGATTTATTATGATACAAATCTTCCTTATTATATTGAAGGTTTTGTGATACGTTTGACTGTGGATGTGTTATTTTTATACCATTCATGGTTTATGGAAAATGTATTAAAATTTCGTGTGCTAGTTATAATACAAATGTTTATTTTTTGTTTAAAACTTTTCATATGAGGAATGAATTGGACTAAATAAATGATGTTTGGAGCCCACTATAGCTCTTCGATGCATCGGAAGGTCTCATGAGACAAACTAGTGTCTTGGAACAAGGCCTTGAGAAAATATTATTTGTAGTCTTGGCACAAGGCCTTGACTATGTGGTTATGAAATCTGGCATTATGCATTCCATCATTATGAAAGTGGATATTGATATTTCATGTGATTGATCGACTTATAGAATATCCATGTGAATAAGTAAATGGAATTATTTGATTTTAACTTTTCCATATTTCTCTGAAGTTTATGTTTAAAAGGATTTTTTTCATCTTATATATTACCTTAAATGTTTATGCTTATTTTGGAATGTTTCTGCTATATTGTTATCCTTATAGAGCACCTGAGCTCACCCCTTTCTATGTTTTATTTTTCATAGGATTCCAAGAAGTGTTTTATGTTTGAGATGTAGGGTTAAGCTAAGGGAATAATGGCATTATCAAAGGATTATTTTTTGTGCATTATGTTAGAAAGTGTAATGTAACGTTCATGTATGTAATCTATTTTCCAAGACTGCTAAACGGATCGGTCTTTCGTGACTTGATTCCTTGTAATCACGCCAATGTATTAAAATAATACACCGACTCTAGGAATCTAGGGTCGAGGTGTTACAATTGGTATCAGCGTAATTTTAGTACAAACCTTGAATACTATATTTAAGTACACTTTGATTAGATCACATTATCCTAAGATTGATATTGATAATTAGTGTAGAAGAACTTCCTATAGTTTTGGAATTGTAGATATTTTCTGAGTTTTCCAAGAAGTAGATCCCTTTCTGGATACGAGCAGGTAGAGGTGGCTGTAGTGAAGATGTGCCTAGGGGTAAAACCAGAAAACACTAAATTGAGCTAGACTCGAATGAGAATGAGTGCATGAAAATGAGCCTTGCAGCACTCTTGGTTATGACACACTCAAGGGATATGCTTAGGATAATTCACATTTTCATTACAAGAAATTATGAAGGACATAGGAGTAAATACTTACTCAAAGAAAACATTTTTATGATTACAGATTATATCCATAAATTGTTCAATTTAAGTTAGGTATTTTACAAGTTTTAAATTATTCATTGTGATTCAAAAAATGACTTAGTGCATGCCATTGTTTAGAAATAGCACCCATTAGAAGGAATGATAACTCTAGTAATATGTTTGGTCCAAATAGTATGTAGGATCAAATATTTTATGGTATTAAGCCAACATTTTGAAGGGAAATATCCTCCCATGTATTTTCAAAATATGAATAAATATTATCATGTGTTAATAAGATAAGTATAGAATTATCTGAGTACTAGGGCTTTGAATGGAAGCAATAGATGAAAAGGATGGTAGAGAAAAAGATGGATAAATAGAATAAGGGAAAGAAGGATTTTCCCATATGTGATAACTGTGGAAATAATCACCTTGGTAAATGTTTAAAGGGAATGGGAATTTGTTATATGTGTGGAGAAAAAGGACACCATGTACGTGATTTCAAGGGTGAGAAAAAGGATTCAAATGTACAATGCTTCATCAGCAAGGAGTTGGGACACTACGCGAATCAATGTCCAAATCATCAAATTATAACGCAAATCCTGCTATTGGATAAGAACCAAGTTACAATACTACTAAATATGAAGAGGAATGAATAAGATTTCTTATGTTTTAATTAATGTAAAATGTCACTTGAGTGTTGTATCAATGATTTAATGGTTATATGAATTAGGGAAATAAATAAGGATTGTACTATAGTACTATTTCATTAGAAATTTGATATTATATGGTTCTGATAATAAGGTAGTAATTTTGGAACAAGAGATGGTTGATTTGGATAAATTATATAGTATATTTTTGACTTCCTTGGAAATGATTAATGGTTTTTTTATTTCTTCATTGTTGGAATATTATAAAAATTTAGATATAATGAATATATCCAATATTATATAATGGATAAGAGATCATGATTGTAATAAATAATGTTTTATGCAAATTCATGGTGTTACCATGTTTTAAAATAATACATGATGAAGGTGTTCACATGTTATTACATGGAAAAAAGGATCTTCGTTGTGTTCAACTTCCTTATAAATTTTTTACTCTGAGTTTGGATAGAAGTATTTTGTATAAGTTTTAATTTTGAAATGGAATATGTTTTAAATTGGATACTATTGTTGAGGTTTTTTTTGTATTTTTATATAAAGGACAACATGCATACCGCATGACAACCCGTCACTCCGGACAAAGTTGTGAGAATCAAACCCACAACCATAGTGTGATTGAGATTTATCACCTACCACTAGACAACGTGAAGTCCCTATATTGTATAATGTAGTTTTCTTAAAGGGTCTGATAGGTGAATTATAAATTCATTTTTTTTAACCCTATACGATTAGGATCAACAGAATATTTTTTTAATTCTTTTGGAGTGAAAGATGAGTTTGTGGTAGGAATTAGTTAAAGGATGAAACTCCACATATATTGTGTATATATATATATATATATAATTTTCCCCTCTTATTCTATGGGTAAATTAAATCTTAAACTTTAGTGAAGAGTTCTTAGAACCAAAAATGTGTTATCCTAATACCTTATGTTTTGTTGAACTGATGGTATTTGAAATCATCATAGATTGATGGATTTGAGACCCTCAATTTTACACTTGTTTGTGACTGATGACCTCAATCAGTCCCTATAAATATTTTCATTTTTCCCCCAATTATGTGACTCTAATTTCCACCACTGTTCTCCTAATAGATATCATAATTTGGTGGTTACCCTTTCATTTCCCTTTTCCCCTTGTTAAGACTAAATTTTATTAACCCAATTTCCAATGTGGGCTTTCCCACAAAGGTATTTTCTATTTTCAACATTTTATTTCTGAAGAACAATTTAAAATTGTGAGGGCTCAATTTAGTGAAGGAGGGAATGATGTAACACCCCACGATTTCATAGTACATTGTTTTTCTTCAAATCAATCCAATAACTTGGACTACACGCAAGACCGAGTTCTGGCGCACCACGACTTACCTAACTAGCCGTTCAAAAGTGGTAATGAATAGTATTAACTGAATTTTGAACTTTATATTATTTTTATAATTTCAGAATCCATATTATGAGTTTATTAGACATAATGTAAGAACAAATTCTTATTTTTTCAGATAAAAGAAGTATTTTTTTAAAAAAAATGAAATATTACCGCTTTTTAATGGAGAACCGTTTTAAAACTAGTATTTAAATATTTTATATATTCAATTTAAAAAAAATAAACTTCTTCTTTAGAATTAGCACATAAAAGTTTATTTTCAATAAATTTTTGGTGTTTATCTGATAACTTTCATGTTTGGGTGAATAGTGAAAAATACTATATTTTAATTGAAAACATGTTTTTTAATCAAAATAAATTATAGTGTTAAATTATAAATTTTTATCATTTCAAAGTTTAAATAGATTATATTTTTACCATTTAATCTAATTCTGGTGATTTTATGTAATTTCACTTTGAAATTGGATATAAAAAGTGTTAATATTTTGATAGTTAATATTTCTTAAAAATATGATTTTTGGTTTTGACAACGACAATGAATTTTAAATTAATAAATTAAATTTATATGTTTTAATTTGGTAAAATAGATTGTGAGTATCAAAATTATCTTAGGGTTAACTTATGGTATTAATTTGAAAACAATCAATTTTTGATGAATAGTGAAAAACAATGAGTTATTGGTTAAAACCGACTTTTTATTTAAATAATTATTTATTTTATTTAAAATTATTTTATGTTAAAATAGATATATAATACCTATATAATTCCAATATAATTCATTGGAGTAATTTAATAATAAGATTAGATATATAAAAATTTTATTGAACTTTTTATCATCTTTTACCCACCTCCTAGGAGCATTTGAAAATTTACATAAAACATAATTCTCATATTTATGTGAGTTGAATTTTAAAAATCCGAGAGATTCAATTGATATTGGTATGTATTATGTGGTTCAATAATATGAAAATAATTTTTTTGATTAGTATCCTTTTACTTGTATTTACCACGGTTAAAAGTAAATAAGGTAATTAATGGTAAAAATGATATTATTTTTACCCTAAAAATGTATTAATTCTATTGGATAGGTTTAATTCGACCAAAAACAACCTTATGAATAAAATATGATCCTTTAGGTCCACTTGGATTATATTTGGACATTTATTATTATTTTATTTAAAGAAGAGTTAAAAGAGTTGAATAAAAAATTAATAACTAAAACATTTGTAATATAGGGTTATACATATGATAAATTAGACTATAAATATTGATTATAAATATAAAAATATTTCCTACATAATTGTATTTTTTTTTAATTTTTAGACATTAAATAATTAAATTTATTTATGACACAATGATGATGATGTAGTTATCTAATTAATAAAATATTAAAATAATTGATATTATTTATATCCAAATAAATGCAATTTGAGACTTTTTATGAACTAAACTAATTTCATAGGTTAATATTACATGTTAGGATTGGTTAGATGAATTGTTTTCGTAGTAATAATACTGTTATGAATTTAGCAAAAACAAAATACCAAATAGTGTCAAAGTGGACATAAAATAGTTTTTAAAAAAAATATTAAATTATTAATTGATATTATATTTCTAAAAATATAAGGTTCATCCAAAAGACTTATATAATGATATTTTTATCATTTATTGATCATTTGGGGTTAGATTAGAAGTATATAGCATATTTTTAACCAAATAATATAAAAATACAAAGATACATGGAAAAAGTCAGACTACTTAACTAAGAGTTAAATCTAAAAGATAAAGTTATTATAGTGACCCAAACCTATCTAAAACCTATTGGTTGAGTGGTTTTCGACCAATCCCTACCTTATAATTTAAATAATTAATTTTTTAGCCATTAGAAACCAAAAATTATTTTATTATAAAATAATATTTCTAGCTTTTTTTAAGGTGCCCCTCACCCCTCTTGTAAAAGGGAACTCCCCCTTCTCTCTAATTCACACCATCAAAGCCATTTGTCTCGGCCAAAATCCTCCAAAATACCCTCTAAACTGTCCTAAATTCATCCTAGATGCATTCCTTTAGTCATAAATCCATACTATGGAGCCATTTTGATCAAATCAAAATGAAGAACCCGAAGAAGAGGTAAATATTTCATCACCTCTTTAATGTTCTCTTCTTCTTCCACTTCCTCTTTATTTTTTTCATTCTAAAATAATAACTCTAGTATATTATATATAATTTTATGTTATTATAAATATGGTACAACCATATTCATTATTCTATCCATCCTTTGAATGTCATGTCACCATACGTGCGTACGTACGACTTACCGTCTCCATGTCGTGGTGTAATTGTTATTCAATACATTATTATTTGAATGGGTATAAAAATGATGTGTAATTGATGTAAATAATAAGATATAACATGATAATGATTCTGTATATATGATATAACATCCAATTATATATTATTTTAATATCAAAGAATGATATTTTCGCTCGTGGATACGTACGGATTACCGTCTCCACGAACGCAATGAGATTCATTCCCCATAATAATTTATTGAAGGATAATTTTCATTAGATGATTAAAAATAATGTTTAAATACTTAAAATAATTCTTAATATGAATAAGATACATCATATCCATAACAAACGTTACTTACGTAACAAAACATATAGAGGATAATAAATCAGTTAACACCCGAAACGATGATACTACAGAAATATCATTAACAATGAAATATTAGAAGAACATGTATGACATTACATTAATGTATATAGTTCTTTTATAATTTAATCACAATTATTTCAGCATTATACGTAAGGTTAACCTACCCTCAACCAAGGAAAAATAAAAAGGTAAAGGTCAATTCCTCAATCTCATTATCATCCAAGATTGTTTATCTGTAAGTATTTTCTAGGATATATTTATTGTCCATTACTATGATACAAAAAAGACATTTCAAAAATTATTCATTTAAGTAAATCTTTACTAAAACATCATTTAAAATGTTTTAAAAATTTATCCTTCTAAATATTTTTCATTAATGTCCATGTTTTCAAAATGGGTTTTAAGGATTTATTTATATAGACATGAATGTTTTTTAAAATGATAATTACTTTAAAAAGTTTCAAAGTGCTATGGGACAGTTTGATTAAATGGTTTCTTTAGATGTATCCTTTTCAATATTTTGTGACTTTAAAAAGTTTTCTTGGAAAGGGGATTATTTCTCTCAAAGAGTTTTACAAATCATTTTCATCTATGTTAGCGTCCTTTGATGGAGTTTTAAACTTATTTTAAGTTGATTTATTATGATACAAATATTCTATATTGTAATGAATGTTCTGTGATATGTTTGACTATGGATTTATTATTTTTATACCATTCATGGTTTATGGATAAAATATTCACATTTCATATTCCAGATTTAATACAAATGATTAAGTTATGTTTTAACCTTTTTATATGGGGAGTGAATTGGACTTAATAAGTGATGGGTGGAGCCCACTATAGCTCCTTGATGGATCGGTAGGTCTCTTGAGAAAAACTAGTTTCTTGGCACAAGGCCTTGAAAAAATATTATTTGTAGTTTGGCACAAGGCCATGACAATGTGTTTATGATGTCTGGAATTATGCATTCCATTATTATGAAATTGGCTGTTGATATTGCATGTGATTATTTGACTAGTAGAATATCTATGTGAATAAATAAATGGAATTATTTGATTTTATGTTTTCCATATTTTTGTTAATTTTAAGTTTAATGGGATTTTGTTTTAGTCTTATAAATTTCATTAAACGTTTATGCTTATTTATGAAAGTTTCCCCTATATTGTTATCCTAACTGAGCACCTGAGCTCACCCCTTTCTATGTTTTATTTTTCCCAGGATTCCAAGAAGTGTTTTATATTTGAGACGGAGGGTTAAGCTAATAAAATAATGGAATTATCAAAGGATTTTTTTATGTATGTTAGAAAGTGTAATGTAATGTTTTTTTATGTAGTATATTTTCTAAGACTGCTGTACTGATCAGTCTTTCAGGACATGATTCCTTGTAATCATGCCAGTGTATTAAAATAATACACCGAATATAGGAATCTAGGGTCGAGGTGTTACATTTCCAATGTACAATCATTACATTCCAAGATATCCAAGACCAAATTTTATAAAACAATTATAAGGAAAATATAAAACCAATTTTAAGAATATTTTAACATTTTAAGTAATACTCCCATTTGAGGTAGTCTTCCAAATCAATATTCAACACAAAAATACGTTTTCAAACCAATTTCATTTTAAAATTTTTTTTATAGACATTAGAGAATATATCACATCTCATTGATATGTAAAAATAAATTTCATTATTCAAAACCAAAGTAGAATCATAAGAAAACAAGTATATCAAAGTTTAGTCATTAGTATATAGACACATAACTTTTTAATATAGGAAATTATGTCTTCTTTGAACCCTGTGATGGTAAAAGATTTGATCAGGTCCTCAAAAATCTAGACCCAAGAGAAACAGCATCAATACCCCTATCAAAATCTCTAAATATAGTAATAAAAACCAATTAGGGTTCCTATGAGATATGATTAAGAGATATCAAGAGAAGATCTTGAAAAAGGAAGAGAAACTAAGAGGAAATATGAACATGTCATGTAGAGGTATTCCCAAATAAATTGAGGATCACCAAATAATCAAGGGGTGATTTCTCTAGAGCTTCATTGATGGGATTTTTTGATATCGTTTGGTATTATATGATGATTAGTTTTATATTAAACCATGTGAATCAATTTAATTTTCCATTATATGAAGGTTAGATCGGGTTTCATGGTTAATCCTCATGGTCTGACAAACTATGTTCCAACCATGTGGTAGCCACTATCCCTTGAAAAATGTCCCTAGTTTTATTGTGAATCGATTCATGGTTTGATAAACCATCAAAAATACATGCACCAACCTAAAAAACCAATCCCAATCATTAGAAAAAATTTCCTATTAAATTTCACCTTTAGAGAAACCTTGGCTAGTCATTGAAAATAATAATTATAACTAATAGAACCATATCACATGGTTACTACACGGTTACCACTAACTGTGTGCCTAAATTATTTTTTTAGAACTCTAAATGTTTAACCCTTAACTATTCAAAGCCTCTCAAACCTAAAAATACATAAACCATGACAAAAGGAAAACATAGTTTTTAACTAGAGTGCATCTCACAATCCCCAAGAAAACTCTATTGAGCCTTATAATTTACATTATTCACTTTTTTGTACTTTAAAAAGAATCATTAAAGTAAATTCCCCACATTTGGGTAGTGTTATTGACATAGAACAATTCTTCTCCGAGGAGTTTTGTTCCTGACCGTATCTAATATGAGGTAGAATATAGTATAAGAACCACCACATGTTCTTGTACAATGATCAATATTTTGGATATGAAGAGGATTTCAAAAGTTTATATGGTGTGATCCCATCTTTCTAGTTTTACCATTAACACGGAGAGAAAAATAATTTGATTGAGTGGGTCTAGATGTTGAATCAGGTGGAATTCATGATGGGATGTAAAATGTGGAATATTATACATTTTAAAAATCAATAAAAGATAATTATTCTTTATATTAGTGTGTAATGTTTTAATGTACAGAATTTTTATGCTCATATTATATAAACTATCATATTTTCATGTACCATTTTTTGGTAAAGGGGTGCGATATTTGACAACTATATTATCACGAGATAGAGAATGTGTAGTTTCAATTAAATAGGTGGGATAAATACTAAATTATTCAAATGAAACTAATTGTGGTATTTAAAAAAATTATTTAAGTCATCATACCATTTATAATTCATCCCTTTTTTCATCATCATTATGAAGGTTAAGAATTTATCAATGAAATTTTCAGTGAAGATTTTGATGTTTCCAAGAAAATCATAGAAATATCTCAAATCCTAATATTTATAAGTGGGAATATAAATTATCTCCATGTTTTTTTCATGCTCATCAATGATTCCATGATTATTTTGCAAAAAAACTAGGTAATTTTCCAAATGACATCTCAAAATAAAATTTCAACAGTTTGATTTTTAGGAAATACTTTGACAGTTTAATGAAAAATACCTCATATACATCTAAATTTCCATGTAACTAGTATAATTTTACAACTATAATCGATATATAATTTCATTATCTTTTTGATAAAGGAACTAAAAATATGCTGCATGGGAGATTTTAAAGTTGCAATAATATTTCTTAATCCAATGGATATCCCATCACAATAGTCTAACCCATCAACTGAGATAAAATTAGGTGATTTTTTCTGCTGAGGGTACATTTGGATATTATTTTAGATAGAATAACTATCTCTGAATGTGAGGGATTGAAAATTTTTTATTACACCTATCAATATTTTTGTGGTCATTTCTGGGAGATCATTAATTGAATAGTTGAATTTCAAATTACTAAAGTAGATATTGATTCTAATTTTTTTATTCTTATTGATGTGGATAATGTTACTTATGGGTGATTATTTTTGGCCATCAATGGAAAAAATTTATAAGGAACCATTCAACAACTCTTTCTTAACTTCTATCTTATATTATGCTATATTAATTACTATGATTCACAAAATTCAAAAGGGAAGGTTTCATGGTAAAGTACCCCAATCATCCCATCAATATATTATTTTAGGCATTTTTTATACAATTAGTATACTATTTCTTCAATATGAAGTCACAAATTTCTAAAGATGTTTTGATAGTTATATATTGGAAATACACTATTAATTTAGAGTCAAATATGATATCTTCAAACTAGGACATCAGTGTTTCCTCCTATGTGGACTCTGAAGACTCTTTTTATTTATTTGCATATTTAGATTTTAAGGATACAATTATAGTATTCTATATACCAAACCATGAAGGTTTCATACTTGGATGAGATTGATTCACTATCCATTTTCAACTAAATATTGGTGAATGTAAATAATTTAAAGATTTTTAGAAAAATATATGGGTCTGATGTGTCCCTATATGGTTGTTTTATAGTCTTGTTCAGTGAAAATGGAAAGTATAAACCTTAATGGAACCTATTTTTACAGGGTATATCTCAAAATTAGTTACTTCAGTCTTGAACACCTAAGTAATTTAAAGGTCCTTTATAAGTTATTCCAAAAATTCTTTTTTGAGATAGGGAGAATCCAAGAATAAATGTTAGACAACGATAATCGATAGGTTTTTATAAATTTCTTATTTCTATGCTATGATACTTTGTTTATTACCTTATGAAAATTATTTATCATTTTTACTTAGGGAAAATATCTACACAAAATTATGACCCATTCACTTGATTATAGTTAAGTGGAATATTTTCTCTTTAATGGAAAAACTGAGTCGACCCTTCTATTTCTCAAAACAAATCAGCTGAAAACGTTCTTACCAATCAATACACTAATATAATTGGATTGTAATTATACCAAGGAGACTCTGTATCATATTTATGTAACTATTTATCTTTTTAGATCAAATATATTTATATCTCATCCATTTTTGTGATCTTAGTGGAAAGGACGACTAATTATCAGAGTCAACCAAGTCCTCTCCTTCCCCATCATCTACAACCTCCTCCATGAAAACATTTGTGAAATTATTCTTCCTTAGAGGCCCTTCATCAATGAATGATTCTATCTATGTGGTTTATTTTCCAAAAATTATATTTTAGTTCATCATTATATGAAAATTCTTATTAGTGTATTGGTGCTCAAACTCTTAATGATGGAGGAAGGAAGTCTAGTAATGTTTGTATGGGATTGGGAACTTATAGGGGACACTCATCCTATTATTTCGAATTTCAATGTTGGTTACTTCAATATTTTGAATATTTTGAATATGAAGACGTCACATTTAGTTTCTAGGGTGAATTGGGGCTGCAACTGGATGATTTAGTCATTCACGGCTAATGGAATGTTCATGATTTAACTTTATTTAGGTCATAAAATATTAATATATATATTATTATACTCTATATTTAATTCCTCTACACTTGAGTCACCTGATCTAAGGGATGGACTAATTTTATATGTCTGATGTCTATCAACATTAAGATTAAATCCTAAAATACAACGTAGTAACAAATGTTATTCATGAACATCTAATGATGGGTATGTAATTAGATTGATCTTTCATTTTAACCACATGCGGTCTATCGACTTATATAAAAGTATGTAGACTATTTTTCTCAGTTAAAAATAATTAGATGAGTTTTTAATTATATACTCAAGGATTCATTTATTCAATTCCCTATTCCTAGGTGGATAAGGGCCCTGCTACTTCTAATGCCAAGGAGTCATTGAATGATTGTTGGAAGACTCAAGATATTGAGTTAGAAATGTAACTATTTTAGGATTGATGATTTCCATTTATTCATAACCAATTTTAATTCACCTTATTTGGTATGTCAGTTGAGTTTAGTACTCAGAACACTAATGGTATTCTTCCAGCCATTTCCCAACTGTAACAAATTCCCAGAATCCACTAAGATACATTAATGGGTTTAGTGATGTTTGAAATATATATCATATATTTTATATTCATATTTCTAGAATATTATTTAAATGTAGCTTCATATTTAGGTATTATGTTAAAACTTTCAACTTGGATATGACATCTGAAATCCTATCATTTTTTTTATTTTATACATTTTGATAGGATATGGATGGTTGTACTTCACAGTGAAGAACTTATTTGTAAATTGAACGACCTCTGAAGATCTTCCAAATTATCAATGTATTTTGGTACCATATTCCTATAATAAAAAAAATTCTGTCCCTTCAAGAGTTTGAACAAAATATTAAATATTTAATTCTTTTGGCTACTTTGGTTTCCCTAACTTTGGAAAATATCCTATAGTGAAATGTATTAGATTTTGTTATGGGTATCTCGTGCCATTAAATATTAAGAATGTGGGATTCCCAATGTTTGGAAGAGGAATATTCAAGTGTCCCCACTATTGATATGGCTTTTATTATGGTTGTCTCAGTTCTCATAGACCTTCAATGGGTTCTATTAAAGAAATAATAGATTTAATATATTTAACAAGATGTCATTGTAATACTGTTGAAACTGAAATTTGAGAAAGTGTGGTTAATAAATCATGATATGGTCATCCTATCAGCACCCATGGTGAATTAATTCCATTACATATCATAGTGTAACTTTCATGAACAAGTGTTTTTTATCAAACTAATGGAGGAAAGCCTTGATAGTCACTGGGTTTTAGGTTCAAGTAGACTAATGGTTTTTTTCTTATGTTTATTGGATTTCTCAATCCCACCATTAGTGGTAAATAAAATTTCATTAATTATAGAGTGTCATCCTTAGGATTTATGATGGATTTAGAGTGATTATTTTAGTCAGGGGTATATTTCAATAGAGTAAGTTGAAATTAATTCCCCTTAACATTTATGGCTTGATTTCATACTAGATGATTCATTTCCTTGTAGAAAGAGGCATATTTATTACATGTGGGGGTGGTAAATGGATGCTACTACAACTTTCACTTTATCCTTTGATAAAGATCAAACACTTGGAAAAATTTAATTTTAAGAGGAGAAATCATGTAATGATAATTATTTTGATATATAATGCACATATACTATTTTCTCATCTTGATACAAACCATATTTAAAAAAAACAACTCATCATCATATTCTTCTAGCATCAGTATCATTATCTTCATTTTTATTGGGGGTCTAATTGATAAAATTCACAAAAAATCCAAAACTATGAATAAAATCCTCGACTACGTAATAATAATAATGATCAATGAAGTGTGTGTATCCATTGATGGGTAGATCATAATATTTATTTAATCTTGGTATATTGTAATTTTTTTGGTATTTTTACCCCTTCAAGGTTTAAATTAATTCCCTTAGTGATTATGTTTTATGAAAGTAGAAAAACATAGTGATTCTAAGAAAATGTTACCTAATTTTAACTAAAGTTGATCTTGTTTGAAGGGATAAATATAAAATAGTATAATAGTGTAACACATAGTTAGTTATAATATATTTATTTTCTATTATATAAATGGGAAACTTCTAAAAATGAGGAGGTGGGGTTGGGGGAGAGGAACAAAAATAACCCGCACCCTATAGGATGAAATTTCCCCGACCTAGAATGGCTTCAAGCACACAATTTTATAGGTTTTATGCTTGTAAGGGTTTTTATTGAGGTAAAAAATACCCTAAACCCAATTGGTTGGGAATGCTCTTATTTTTACATTAAAATATTTTTAGCCATATTTATTCACATTTCAATCTTGGAATCAAACGTGAGCTATATTTAGTGTTTTTTGTCTATTATTCAGGTGAGAAGTATCAGAAATTGAATTTTGTTATTCTTTGAAGAACTATATTTCATTAAATTAGATGTCTACTTCAGGTTAATTGGGGTTAATGTAAAAAATTATCCTTCATACTCAATTAATCACATCATTTATAAGGTTTAATTTCAGAGGATTTAATTTGTTTAAATTACTAGTATATGTGGTCTATGTAACTAAAATATAACCTATAGTAATTGTATTTTATGCTTCTTTGGTCGAAGTACTGTGATCTTCTATATGAGGAGTAAAATGTAGAACTCCAAATTTGACCAACCCTATGATGTGCGTGATGGATAAAATGTTATCGGTCATTCGGAAGTTTTTTTAAACCAATTAAAAGGTATTACTATTCTTACTCACACCATCTTCCCAATTTTTATTTCGAAGAAATAGAAAGGGAAGTTATGGAATATTTTTGGAATTATTCATCCAATACCTTTAGGTGAACTATATTTCCCTCATAGGGTAGTTTCCTAATTCAATGATAATGGGGAGTCACCCATAGGTTAAGATGGAGATGAGGTATACATTCCTATTTTAAATCCTCAAGAAAATCATTCTAAGATATGGTGGTTAGATAGAACATGATTTTAATCAGATCATCAACTAATCTTCTACACATGATATTTGATGTTGGCTTATCTTATGCGATTGATTGATTGACTGGTTCTCACCATATGTTTTATATTCACTCCATTTCAATTTAAGGATCAGGTTCATTCTAAATATCCTATGTTACATATAGGTTTACCCATCTTGATAGTGTCAGCAATGATGTTTTTTTATTTTTAACATTGGTTGGGATAACAGACTGTTAAATGATGATGGAGTGACCAACAGAGTACAATTTGGATTTACCAATTCCTATAGTTATGAGGATAAGTATTTAGTAATTGTGACATGGGGATAATCATTATATTGAGGTAACATTTCATTATAACGAGTAACTTCCTAATAAGTTCCATGGGGAAGAACTTGATGGTTATTAATTTTAGATTTACCATCAAAGGGAGGTCCTGCACATCAGCTATCTATTTGGACACCATAGAGAGAAAATCCTTATTGTGCATTTATTATTTTATTTAGTGGGGAGGACCTTTAATTTGGTCATATATTTTACTACATGGAGGACGTATAAAATAAATACCTAGGGAAGAACTTCCAGATGTATTGTGTGGATCACTAGAGGTAGAATGTATATTGTTGTTTATTTTTTTTATTGTTGACATTGGGAGTTCCTCCTTTTTAAATATTTTCTCCTTAAAAATCATGGGTATTATCTATATGATTGGTCATCATAAGAATTCAAGGAGGACCTTTGAAATTAATAATCTAGGGAGGACCTTATAAGGTTTGTTTCTTATGTCTGACCATGGGGAGGACCACTATGGGTTGTCATAGGTTGGTTTCCTCTATTGCGATAAATGATGTGTTTGGAATTTTTATTTTCTTATAGAGGACCTACATAATGAGTAATCTGGGGAGGAACACTACAATTATTGATTATATAAATTTAAGGGAAAAATTTCACCACTAATTTTCTACCCTTATTTGTGATTGGCTTACTTAACAAGATACTGATTCATATGTTTGTATGATGTAATCCTATTTACCAATAGGTATTTAGAATCATATCTAATTAACTATCAATATATAGTAGTGGGTACTATTGTTGTCGATAGACCAAAGAATAAGTTCTTTATTCTTGTCCTAAATTTCATATGGCCCTTATAAAACCTTCTTCTTTATTTCCTTAGTACATATGATCACACATGTGATATCTTTTTCGAGTACATTCTAAGGAGATTAGGATGAGTTTTGACACAACTAAAACATTTTATCAATGAACATATAGTTGTCTCCTTATAAAATAACATAATGTTTTGAATATCCTCCTTTACCACACTATGATAATATAAATAAGAATTTTTTCTATCTAGTGAGATACTTCTGAATCCATCGTGTTTGGTTGTAGGGGACAATTATCTTCTAATTCCGTATTTTTGATGAGACATCCTGGATGGCTTCATCTAACATCACACATCAATTTTAAAATATATATATTTTAGTGGTTATCCATATATATATATATACACTATAGGCTCTCTATATTCCTCATCATTGGTTAGGTAGAATCCAGTTCAATTCTATATTGCTATAAACTCAACAATTTTTTGAAATCGAGAGTAGAGGTAGGCGTCTAGGAGTTGGCATTACACCCCTTCAACAAGATACCTATCATACCTTGGAATAAAATTCTAAACTGAAGAATTTAGATAATTTTATCCGGAAAAATCATACATTTTAAGACCATGTGATAACGAATGATTTGATTCGTTTTAATTTCATATTTCCATGATAAATTTTGTTTCATTTATGGTCATGAAATTAGGTACATGATATCTGATTGTATAAGGTTGTGTTAAAAAGTCCAATTAAAATAAATTTAATGTAGTGTATAATATACTACAAGTTTAATGGGATTGAGATATAATTTATGTGTAATTTTTTCACGATTGGACCTTTATGGTTTAAGCATATTAACAGATCAAGTGAATTTGAGTTTGGGATTACACCTCATTGGGGAGAAATTGATGAACATGTGTCATTTATTAGACTAGGTAAGCTAATTAAAGAGTAAATCTGGCACTTTGTGAAGATGGGGAAAGTTTGGAACAACCAAGTTTGGTGTGTCAAAAGTGCTAGTCTAGAAGGGCTTCCAACATTCCTCTAAAAGAGTGAGTCTTTTTAAACGGATTATATGATTCAAAGTGTCTTAAGGCTCTTACCATACAAGGACAAAATCCAAGGGTGATATTCTATAGTTTATGTGAATTAAATTATAAACTAAATTTATTATTATAAATGTTTTGTCTCATGTTAATAATCCCTTGATGTAATCTAAGAATCTATGGGGGTGGTGTAATTGGATGGACCTCATTAGTATTTTGGTTTGGAATAACGCGTTTTTAAAAGGGATTTTATAAATTTTATATCCTATGAATGATAAATAAGTGAATTAGGACACTATTGGATCTCAAGTGTTCTAGGAATAAAATTATTTAAAGAGATGACTTGATTTTTAAGGTGTCCATGCTCCGAGAACTAGGTATGTACCATGTTAGGGTACCTAAGAGAAGGCATTCCAATCTCAATGAACTATGATAATGGAATCCTAGTCAGGTGAACTTGGTGATGGGATCCCATTTTGATAAACTATGTGTTAATTTTTAAAATACATTTTATCTTTCTTAATGAGACATATTGGGTTAGAGTAATATTGGATAGGATATCTAGGTGAATGGTTTGCCATTTGTAGACCCTATTTATTGGTAATAGGTCCATAAAAGGTCAAGTTGTGAACTAATAAGTCACACTTTTTTTGGATATAAACATTGAGAATAGATCCTATTACAATATCTTACTGATTAACTTGTTGAAATGGTCTTTTAATTGATAATAATATTAAAATTAATGGCATATCATTTAAGAACATTTTTCCCCATGGTTTTATCAAATAATAATAAGAGGGGAAGTTTGAATGGTCTGGGTGTGAAAACAAGAAGATTCATGCAATTATATATTTCCAATATTTTTCTTCTAGTTCATGGTGTTTAAATGGGAGGCCATTATGTACTTATATAGATAAGGGGATTTTTGTGCCTAAATAACCACTGGTAACCTTCTGGGGTTTCCATTTCCCTTTAATATGGTGTGTACTAGAGGCACGAAAAGAACATGGAACTATAAATGAAACAATGAGAACATGATGTCTTGTATGGTTATATTAAAATAGGGCATGATACATTGAATCTAGAGAATAGGTCATGCAACATAAGTCATAAAGAGAAGGGTGAAATTCATCGTTTTGCGAATATGTGAGTGGAATGTTTGCAATAATGAGTGAAAATAAGCATTGGGGGATCAATGTTAGAAAGTCCAAGTCCAATTATATTTTTACTTTTATACCTTTTAAATTTACATTTATCTCTTTTTAATATGAATATACCACTCCTATTCTATATTTCTCTTTCATTGTCTATATCAGCACCACCGAAAGAGAACACAAAAAAAGAACAAATTTTTTTAAGGTTCACCACTCAATGTGAGATGGCTAGTCCTTTGTGTAATCTAGATTCCTCCTATGATCTAAAATGATCATTATATGTCCTTGAGACCCATATTTTTACATGTCGAGACTAATATTTGGTCTATCTTATATATAGGTGTGTCCTACATCATAAAATGACCTATTATCCTCATTGTATGAGTATCTTATACTATTTAGAGATCTTGTATTTTATAGGAACACTAAATTCTTTATAATCAATAATTTTAACATGGAAATATATTCTAAAGTCTATGTAAATATCCTATGAATTGGATTTGGCATGGACTTATTTTTGGATGTGGGTACCAAAATATTTAAAGAGATACCAAGGACAATATCACTATCTTCTTTATGATGTAGTCTATTTCTACTACCTGAGTACCTCACCAATCTACCCATTTGTTCATAGAATGATATTATTCCATAGGGTTCTCATATTTTCTAGTTCCACAATAAAATTGACCCAACCACCTCTATGGTATAAAAAAATTGTATGTTGTGTAGGTCCTCAATTTTTTTGAGGACTCAAATTCATCCCCGAATCCCCTATGATGTAGTAATTTATAACCATGTATGTATTCTAATTAAACAAATTATATAGTAAAAAAACTATTTTACATTGTGGAACTTATTATACTCCTCAATCCAATCTTCTAGAATCATTACCTGTTCACATGATATATAATATTTTTAAACCAACATTAGCATCATTAGAAATAGTCTTCAAAAATATTCACCTCAAAATGAAAGCGATTTTGAATATAATTGGTTAATTACAAGAAAATTTAATAAAATTAATCTCATAAAAGTTTTTATCTAAATAATTATATATTCTTGAATGAACAAATATGAAAAAAGTAGAAAACATTACCATTTTTACCGACTACTAGACCTCATGAATAATTCCAAAACTAAACATGTTGATTTTTTGAAGTATTAAACTTAAGATAAACATCTATATTTCTCTAGATTTTAATTTCATTATATGTATGTGGATCTAGAGTTAAATTAACTGTCATCATAGAGATATATAAATCCAAATATTGAAGTGTAACACCCCAAGATTCAATGGTACGTTTCCTTTTGAATAATGCAATAGCATGCATTGTCCGCAACTTCAAGATTCTAACACACCGCGACCAATCCAAGTAGCTGTTATGAATAGTAATACCCAATATTTGAAATTTTATAAATTTTATCTCTGAAAATGGACTTAATTTTTGGATTCATAATATCTAAATTATCCTAGGGTAAAATTTTGGTACTTTTCAGATAACGTTTATATTTTGATGAATAGTGAAAATTAATAAATTTTAATTAAAAACAAATTTTTTAATCAAAATAATTAATAGTGATAAATTATGAATTTGAGTGGTTTAAAATTATATTTAGATTACATTTTTACCATTTAATACAATGTTGGTCATTGGACATATTTTCACATTTAAACCGGACATAAACAACTGTCAATCTTTTGATAATTATTATCTCTTAAAAACACGCTTTTTGTTTTAACAATGATAATTAATTTTAAATTAATTTAGGCCACTTATGTGTTTGGAATTTAGAAATATGGATTCCATATTGAGAATCAGGAGGTCCAAATTGTGTAAATAGGTAGCTTTGTTTTAGACATTTTAAATAATTACTTTGGTAAAAATTTTATTTACCATGGTGAAAGGCTAAATCTGGTAAATAATGGTAAAAAATAATATTATAATAATAATAAATTAACCTAAAAAATGTCCTAAACCAATTTGTTGATAAATATCTGACCATACGCATCTTTGGGTCTATTTTGGTACCCCATGGAGCCACTTGTAGGTGATAAGGACACTTTATATTAATTAAGTTAAAGTAAATACAAAAATGACATAAGCATATATCATTTAGAAAAAAAAATTTACATAGGGTTATACATGTTATATTTTCGACTATAAATATTAATTAGAAAGATAAAAATATTTCCCACATAACAGTATTTTATTTATAATTTTTATACATTTAATAATTAAATTTATTTATGACACAATAATGATGAATTATTTTCTTTATTAATGAAAGAATAAAATAATTGGTATTATAAAAGTTAAAATAAATATAATTTGAGAGTTTTATTCCATACACGAATTTAATTGGTTAATATAACATGTTATTAATTCTTAAATTAATTTTATTCGTATTAATAATGTTTTTAAAACTTTAACAAAAATCAATTATTGAATAGTGTCAAAATTGATATAAATGAGTTTTTAAAACAAATTTTATATTATTAATTAATATTCTATTCCTAAAAATATATGGATAGGCCAAAGGACTTATATCATTATATTTGTATCATTAATGGACCACTTGGGGGTCTCTTGAATGTATATAGTAAGTTTATAGACTATATAATATAAAAATAGAAAGTGACATGGTAAATGTCAAACTAATTAACTAAGAGTTAAAACTAAAAGATAAGGTTAATATAATGACACAGACCTGTCAAAAAGATATTTTTTGAATGTATTTATACCCATACCCACCTTATACTTTTAATAATCCACTTTGGAGCCATTATGTATCGAATATAAATTTTTTATAAATTAATACTTTAAGTTTTTCCTTAAGAGCCCCTCATCCCCCTTATAAAAGGACACAACTTCCAACCAAATATTCACACCTTAAATGCCTTTTGGTTCGGCCAAACCCTGACCAAATACTCTCTAAAATTCCATCACTTCAACCTAGAGTCCTTAGTTTGATCATAAATCCAACCTTGGGAGCCCTTTTGATCAAATCAAAAGGAAGAACCCGAAGAAAAGGTAATGTTTTCACCAACCTTTTTTCAAGTTCCTTTCTTCTTCAACTTCTTATTTATTTGTTATTTCCTTCATTAAATAATAACTCCAGTATATTTTATATACTGTGATGTTATTATAAATATGGAAAAACTATATTCAGTAATCTATCCATCCTTTGAATGACATGTCACCTTGCGTGCGTACGTACTACTTACCGTGTCCATGTCGTGGTGTATTTGTTATTCAAACATTATTATTTGGATGGGTATTATAATGATATGTAATTGATGTAAATAATCAATATAACATTATAATTATTCTGTATATATGATATAACATCCAATTATATATTATTTTAATTTCAAAATAATGATATTATCGCTCGTGCGTACGTACGGACTACCGTCTCCACGAATGCGATGAGATTCATTACCCATCGTATTCATGAAATTATAATTCTCATTTGTTGATTAAAAAAAATGTTTAAGGACATGATATCATTCAGGATATGAATAATATACAACCTATACATAACAAACACATCTTACGTAACAATGCATATAAAGGAAAATGAATCAGTTAACACCCGAAACGACGATAATACTAAAATATTATTAACAAAACACTATTAAAAGATCATATGTGATATCATATTTATATATGTGATTATTTTATAATTTAATAACAATAATTTATCTATTATATAGGAGGTAAACCTACCCCCAATCAATAAAAAGTAAAAGGTAATGGTTTATTTCACAATCTCTTCATTATCTGAGGTTGTTTATACGTAATTATCTTCTAGGACCTCTTTATCATCCAAATACATGTTTCATAAAAATTTATTTAAAATCATTCTAACTATTTTATAGAATATGGTTTAAAGTAATTTATACCCTGTTTGAATTTTTATAAGACATTAATAAAGTAATATTTCCATCGTTTTCAAAATGAGGTCCCTTTTATCCTTTTCGTCAGAATAAAGGTAAGAATGACTTTTTTTAACTTATATGGCGGGTGCGGCTATTTTCCACCATTATAAAATCGTTGAAGAATCCCTTACAATATTATAAGAATATTTTAAAAGTAAATGTTTTATTTTATAATTATGTAACCTTTAAATGATTTTAAAATGAATATATTAATAATTTGTGAAAGGTACTCTTTATCAAGATCAGAATTTTAAATGTTTTAAAGATTTGTCTTTCTAAATATTTTTAATTAATGTCTATATTTTCAAAATGAGTTTAAGGATTTATTTATATAGACAAGAATATTTTGAAATGATATTTGTTTTAAAAAGTTTCAAAGTGGTATGGGACACTTTTATTCAAAAATCTCTTTTAAATTACTTCCTTTATAAATGTGTGACTTTTAAATGATTTCAAAAAAGAGATTTTTCTCTCGAATAGTTTTGATTTCATATATGTCAACATCCATTGATGGATTTTAGGATTATTTGAAGTTGATTTATTATGATACAAAACTTCCATATTGTATTGAAGGTTTTGTGATATGTTTGATTGTAGATGTGTTATTTCTATACCATCCATGGTTTATGGAAAAAGTATTGACATTTTGTATGCTAGTTTTAATACGAATGTTTATGTTATGTTTAAAACTGTTCATATGGGGAATGAATTGGACATAATAAGTGATGGGTGGAGCCCTATATAGCTCCTCGATGCATCGGTAGGTCTCATGAGACAAAATAGTGTGTTGGCACGAGGCCTTAAAAAAATATTATTTGTAGTCTTGGCACGAGGCCTTGGCTACGTGGTTATGATAGTTTGGAATTATGAATTCCATCATTATGAAAGTGGTTAGTGATATTGCATGTGATTATTCTACTATTAGAATATCCATGCGAGTAAGTAAATGGCGTTAATTCATTTTATTTTTGCCATATTATTCTGAAGTTTATGTTTAAAAGGCGTTTGTTTTAGATATCAATTTCCTTAAATGTTTATGCTTATTTATGAAAGTTTCTACTGTATTGTTATCCTTACTGAGCATCTGATCTCATCCATTTCTCTGTTTTATTTTTCCCAGGATTTCAAGAAGTGTATTGTGATTGATATTCAAGGTTAAGCCTAGGTATTAATGGTGTTCATAAATTATTATTTATGTTTTTGGGTATGTTATAAATTGTAATGTAACATTCATGTATGTAATCTATTTTCCAAGACTGCTAAACCGATTGGTAATTCGAGACTTTATTCCTTGTAATCATGCTAATGTATTAAAATAATGCACCAACTCTGAGTAACATGGGTCGGGGCATTAAAGTTGGTATCAGAGGAAGTTTAGCAACAACCTTGGAAGCTAGATTTAGACAAACTCTAATTAGAGGACATAGACCTACGATAGACATTGAGGATTAGTATATAATAATTACCTAGAATTTTGGTATTGTATATATTTTGTGAGTTTTTCGAGCAATACATCTCTGTCTGGATACGAGTAGGTAGAGGCGGCTCTGGCTCAGATGTAGCTAGTGGTAAAACCCGAAAACACCGCTTTGAGCTAGACTCGAATGGGAACTGGTGCACGACAATTGGCCTTGCTGCACTCTTGGTTACGACACTCCTGGGGGATACGCTTAGGATAATTCTCATTTTCATTACAAACCATTATGAAGCGTTTATGAGTATAAAATTCCTCAATGAAAACACTTTAGGATTATGGATTATATCCATAAACCATTCAATTTACGTTTGGTATTTTACAAGGTTGGAATTATTCATTGCAATTCATAAACTAACCTAGTTTATGATATTGTATAGAAATGGAACCTAGTAGAAGGAATGTGAAGTCCAGAAATACATATGATCCAAAGAGTAAGAAGGATCATATATTTCATGGTATTTAGCCAACATTTAGAAGGGAAATTGTCTCCCATGTATTCTCAACATATGAAGAAATAGTATCATGTGCTAAAAAGATAAGAAAAGAATTTTCTGAGTCCTATGGCTTCGTAGGGAAGCAAGAGAAGAGAAGGATGGAAGAGAGAAATATGGATAATGGGAAGAGGGAAAAGAAAAAATTTCCCATATGTGATAACTGTGGGAAGAAAACCCTAGAACTTGCCTAAAGGGAATGCGAGTTTTTTATAAGTGTGTAGAAAAAGGACAACATGTACGTGACTGCAAGGGTAAGAAAAAGGTTTCAAATGTACAATGCTTCATTTGCAAGGAGTTGCGACACTACATGAACCAATGTACAAATCAACAGAGTATGCCCCAAATGATGCTATTGGATAATAATCAACTTATGTTACTACCACAGATGAGAAGGAATGATTAGGGTTCTTATGTTGTTATTAAAGAATTATGTCATTTGAGTGGTGTATCAATAATGTATTGGTTATAATAATTATGGAGTATATAAGGATTGTACTGTAGTAATATTTCATTAAGGACTAGAGATTGTGTGGAACCAAGAAAAGTGACTCAATAGCAGGTTAATTTTTTGGAAAATATATGGTTCAGAGAAAGGTATACCATAACATGTTTCTCATACAGAGGTAGTGATTTTGGAATAATACATGATTGATTTGGATAAATTATATTAGATATTATTCACTAGATTGAAACTGATTAATGATTTGTATATTCCATCATTTTTGGAGTTTACATCATTTTTGGAGCCATGAGAAACCGAATATGAATTTATTATATATTAATAGTTTATGTTTTTCTTAAAGAGCCCCTCATCCCCTTATAAAAGGACACAACTTCTAACCAATTATTCAATCCTTCAAATCATTTTGGTTATGCCAAACCCTGCCCAAATACTCTCTAAAATTCCCTCACTTCAACCTATAGGCCTTATTCTGATAACAAATCCAACCTAAAGACCCCTTTTGATCAAATCAATAGGAAGAACCCGAAGAAGAGGTAATGTTTTCACCATCCTTTTTTCAAGTTCCTTTCTTCTTCAACTTCTTATTTCTTTGTTATTTCCTTTCTAAAATAATAAATATAGTATCTGTTATTTAATTTGATGTTATTATAAATATGGTACAACCATATTCAGTATTCTATCCATCCTTTGAATGACTTGTCACCATACGTGCGTACGTACGACTTACCGTTTCCACGTCGTGGTGTAATTGTTATTCAAAGACATCATTATTTGGATGGGTACGATAATGATATGTAATTGATGTAGATAATAAATATAACAAGATAATGTTTCTGTATATATGATATACCGTCCAATTATATATTATTTTAATATCAAAAGAATGATATTTTCGCTCGTGCGTATGTACGGACTACCGTCTCCACAAACACGATGAGATTCATTCCCCATCATATCCATGCAATTATAATTCACATTTGATGATTAAAAATAATGTTTGAGGACTTGATATCATTCTGGATATGAATAAGATACAACCTATCTATAACAAACATGGCTTATGTAACAAATCATATAAAGGAAAATGAATCAGTTAACACCCGACACGAAAATAATAATAAAATATTATTAACAAAATAATATTAAAAGATCATATATGATATCATATTTATATATATGATTTTTTTATAATTTAATAACAATGATTTAACTATTAAAGATGAGGTTAACCGACCCCAAACCAAGGAAAAGTACAAGGTAAGGTTTTATTTCACAATCTCTTCATTATCCAAGGTTGTTTATACGTAATTATCTACTGGGACCTCTTTATCATCCACATCCATGTTTCTTAAAAATGAATTTCAAAACATTCTTACTATTTTATAGAATATGGGTTAAATTAATTTATACCCTTATTTGAATTTTTATAATATGTTTATAAAGGATTCGTTCCATCATTTTCCAAATAAGGTCCTTTTTATCCTTTTTGACAGAATTAAGGTAAGAATGTCTTTTTTTTAACTTATATGGAGAGTGCAGCTATTTTCCACCATTATAAAATCATCGAAGCTTCCCTTAAAAGCTTATAAGAATATTTTTAATTTAAATTTTTTATTTTATAATTATGTGACCTTTAAATGATTTAAAAATTAATATATTAAGAATTTGTGAAAGGTACTCTTTATCAAGATCAGAATTTTAAATGTTTTAAAGATTTATCTTTATGAATATTTTTAATTAAAGTACATGTTTTCAAAAATGATTTTAAGGATTTATTTATGTGGCCATGAATATTTTGAAATGATATTTCTCTTAAAATTTTTCAAACTGGTATGGGACACTTTGATTCAAAAATCTCTTTTAAATTACTTCCTTTATAAATGTGTGACTTTTAAATGATTTCAAAAAAGAGATATTTCTCTCAAATAGTTTGGATTTCATCTATGTAAACATCGTTTGATGTATTTTAAGCTTATTTTAAGTTGAACTATCATGATACAAAACATCCATATTTAATTGAAGGTATTGTGATATGTTTGACTATGGATGTGTCATTTCTATACCATTCATGGTTTATGGAGAAAGTATTGACATTTCATATGCTAGTTTTAATACAAATGTTTATATTATGTTTAAACCTGGTCATATAAGGAATGCATTGGACTTAATAAGTGACCAGTGGTTCCCTCTATATCTCCTCGATGCATCAGTAGGTCTCATGAGACAAACTAGTGTCTTGGCATAAGGCCTTGAAAAAATCTTATTTGTAGTCTTGGCATGAGGCCTTGGGTACGTGGTTATGATAGTCTGGCATTATGTGTTCCATCATTTTGAAATTTATTAGTGATATTTCATGTGATTATTAGAATAGTAGAATATCCATGTGAGTAAGTAAATGGAATCATTTCATTTTATTTTTTCTATATTATGCTGAAGTTGAAGTTTAAAAGGATTTTGTTTTAGTTATACATTGCCTTAATTGTTTATGCTTATTTATGAAATTTTATGCTGTATTGTTATCATTACTGAGCATATGAGCTCACCCCTTTCTATGTTTTATTTTTCCCTAGATTTCATGAAGTGTATTGTGATTGATATGCAAGGGTAAGCCATGGGATTAATGGCGTTCATAAAGGATTATTTATGATTTTGTGTATGTTATAAAGTGTAATGTAAAATTAAAGTATGTAATCTATTTTCCAAGACTACTAAACCGACTGGTCCTTCGGGACTTGATTCCTTGTAATCATGCCAATGTATAAAATAATGCACCGACTCTGGGTAACTGTGGTCGGGGCGTTACATGAAGACTCTATAAAACTTCAATTACCTAAGCATGGTTTCTTTCATTATTAAGATGATATCCCAATTCATTCAATGAAATAATCTTAGTAAATATACAAACCAAAATTCAATGGTTTTTCATCATATTTTTAAACATATTTTTCATTGAAGACATGTGTATTTAAATCAATAATAACCATAAAGACTAACACAATGAATATGATATTTATAAACTTCTTTAACAAGATAGGATACTTCACCCAAAATTCCATGATACTTTTTCTTTACAACATAACCAATATATTGACAACAATGAAATAACTCTTTATCGAAACCATTGACATATATGATAACAAACAAAATATAGGATCATTAATCCCCCCTTTTTATTTTATTATTGTACCATCAGAAAATGATATATCAATACATACTCATCAATATTATATTTCTATCTGACCTTCATTTAATTTTACTCACCCCCTTTCTCATTAATATATTAATTTTTCATCTTCTCCAATTTATTAAAATATGATAAAAATTTCTAGGGAAATGGTATCAATTTATATTTCCTAAATTATCATCAACTATTCCACTCTAATTTTACCAAGACATTCTCAATGTAGAAATGAAGTGGATTTTATTTAGATTAATAGACCTTAATTATGAATTGAAATTTCACCAAATGAAATGTGGTAACTCAAACACTTATCTTTAAGGGCTATCCAAACTATATTAGAATGTGAAAAAGATAAACATAAAGGTATAAATTTCTCGTGAATGTCAACTGGAGTTCTATACACTCACATTAACATAGAAGTTAAATAAATTTAAGTATAAATCAGAGATTACAATAACCCTATCACTTCTTTAAACGTACATTTTTATATCCTTGATAAAAATAAATTTATTCCAATTTATGATAGAATATAATTTTTATTATCAAGGATGAGAGAAAAAAATACTTTACATATCCATTGAAATTTTCAGCAATAACATTATATGGTATTCATAGTTTTAGGTGTCAATAATTTGGGAGACTTATTCATCAATATTAATTAGTGTCCCTGACTAAGAGATACTCCTCATGATATTTATAATGATGAATCTCTGTAAAAGATATTTTTATTGGTTTTATGATGAGAATAAATAAAAATAGAATTCTTCATGTGGATTACAATATTTTAAGTCCTCCGCACTTTATAAATTATGATCATTTAACTATATTATTTTTAGAATACTAACTTGTTAGATTAATCCAGGATGAGATCTTCATTTTATGGGTGCCCAGTATTGAAATCACTTTCTATAACTTCATGAATGTTTATTCTCCATCATAAATTTATTTTAATATTATTTGATAAATTATTCATGTATGGTGACTTCTTCATTCTTGCAGCCCACAATTAAAAAGATGTTCACTTTCTCTAGTTCTCTAACTAAGAAGTTTCTTCACCTATGACTCATTTTAAAATAATTAAAAATAAAATACAAAAATTTTTATGTGATAAAATTGATCTTTTTGTATCAATGTCAAAAAAAGGTTGAGAGGTTTTTCTTAACCAAGTCTAACCACCCTTCATGCTTCTATATAAGAGTTTCAAATCTAATTTGGAATTTATATCATGAAACACTTTATATCACCTATTTTTTATTTTTGTGTGATATCAAACTTTATTCTCAATATACAGTGAAATATTTTAAAAGATTCTTCTTTTGTTGGAAATATGGACAAAAAACCTTTATAATTGTGTACAACCATACTGAATCTCCCATTAAAAACTACTCTATCACTGGTGTTTTTATTTTTCATAAACCACTCAAGAAATTTGTCTTCATCATTTGGGTCCCGCTCTTATTTTCACTCTACCATTATTGTGCTTCCTATAATTACATTTATTTCTTAAAATATCCTAGATAGATTACTAGAAAATAATTAATAAATTTGGTTTCCTTCATGGTGTCTCTACACGGTAACTTATGAGTGTTATTATTTACATAAAACCTTTAAGATGTGACACACATCTTGGTCTTCTTGGAATTATTACCATGTATAAACCATATTCCTTTCCTGATACTTTCTTATATAATTTATTATTATAATCATTATAGAAATTATTTCTCACGTCCTTTACTTTATTATTCACCTTTTATTGTAGTATTTTATTCTTATTTGATAGATGTTCATATTATATTTCACCACTATTGTGAGCATTGATTTAAAAACATCATAGATATTACCAGGTTTTCAATATATTTTTGAATTATAATTTTTTCGTAATATGTGGATGTTTCTTCATATTATATCTGATCCCCAAAAAATGAACTTTCTAAATTCCTTATATATAAGTGGAATTTAAAAAAATTACAATGCATAATTTCAAAATAATTTGAACTACTGGAATTTCCCAACAAATAATATTCTAATATTTAACAAACATGGTTACAATCTAGAGTTTCAAGATCTGTGAACCAGATGCTTTTGATGTTTCATCACCGTTGGTTGGGATATGATCAATGAACTTGTTTCTAAACATTCTTTTATTCCACATAACTTCTAATCATCCATAAATATACATATTATTTTTATTTTACTTTTCATTAAAATATATTTAGTATAATCATTAAATTTAGATATGGATGGTTTCTCTTTATTTTATAATTCCTATGAAATATTTTCAATATTTTTCATGACATTCTAATCACATAATATATGACTCTTTTTGGAATAATGATCCTTGGGTTTTTCAATGATAACATCTCTTTCATCCTTTAATTTCAAAGACAAAATATGTATCATTTCATGGTTGTCCAATTTAATCTTCAAATAATGGAACTTAATATCGAATGAATTGGTCTGAAATTCATCTAATGAAACTTTTAATTCATAATAATTCATCATTTTATCAGAATTTTATTCATGTATAACAACCTTCTACAATAATAGTATGTTAGGTTCCTTGGTTCTCTGGGATTTCACTTCCAAATAAGAATTCATTACATCAATACTATTTTTTATATTTTATTCAGTTCATGGATATTATTCTCAAAAACTTTAGTGGAATCATCCTTCTCTAATATTTCTATAAGTCACTCATAATCAAACATATTTCATATCTTTTCAAGTTCATCATTGTAGTTTTAATTTATAGTGACTTCATTAGAGAGATTTATACATGTTAGATAACTTTCAATTATATATTTATTTACATTATCTACATCACCATAAAGATGGGTGATATGTTGCTAATATGTTTCAAAAATCCCATAAATTAGAGAACAAATTTCTTTCTGAAAATAATGCATCATTATCATTGATGCTCTAATGGATATATTTATTGGCATATGATCACATCAAAACGAATATTCATCTTGTGGGAAGTTTAAACATGTACATTCACATACCTTAGGATTAGTTTTGTTCCCTAAAACCATTGAGTTATAAATTATATCAATATCATTTAATGTACATCAATCCAAATGTTATTCTCTTTTAAAGAGTTACGTCTCTTCTATCTTATTCCCTTTATTTTTCCATGTCATCAATGTTTTGGTGGAAATATAGTTATGAAATAAAATAGAAATAACATTACTAAAGATAAACTTTATTATAATTTTAAAATAGAAAATTTAAATATTTGAAAAGAAAAATTTCAAATTTCAAATTGAATAGAGGAAAACATACTTTGATGACAATTGAGCAGAATAATTGGGAATATGAATAATAATAAGAGGTGGGGACTCAATGCTAGTAAGAATTTATCCAATTAAATTCAAAATCTTATCCCTTGTCAATTGACCTATATCACTTGTTAATGTGTATTGATCTCATATTTCTCTCTCTCTATACCCATTTCTTTATTTCTTTAAACATAACTAAACACATGAAAATAAAGAGAACCAAAATTTACAAGGTTCACCAATTAATATGTCATGACTAGTCCCTTCTCTGAATTGGATTCCTCCATTATCACATAACCCACTAGATTCCTCCTATGAGTAATATTGATTTTGGTATAACCTTAATACTCATGTCTTCATGTCTCCCTACTATGATTCAGTACATCCAATATGCAGGCTCATCCCATACCATAAAATGATAAATTATTGTACTACAAAAAGTGATTCTGATACTATATTATAATTTAGTTTTGTTTTTGATTCATTTCCACTTCATTATTCTTATTTTAATTTAAAAATAACGTGATTGAATTATTATTCTTCGATGAAAAGTATCAATTCACACAATATCTTCTTTTTATTCATAGAATAATGTCATTTCCTCCTCTATTACATAGATTTCAACTGAATTCTTCTGTATATGAAATTATGGAATGAACAACCACCTATTATTCATTCAATTCCATCTTCTTCATCTTATTCATCACACAACTGGGATGTACTATGTATTTATGTCTTCAATATTCTAATTTACTGCATATACCAAGATACAATGATTCTCTCTTCTCTTCTAGGATGACAAATTATTTCTCTAATGTTATATAGTATTATATCTTCTCACTCTTGGAACACAAAATTTTTCACTATTATAATAGTTTCAAACAATTATTTCTCACACACCATGATTCTCTTATTTATTCTTCTCTACAATATTATATAAAACAATAATTATCAATCTCTTTATTCTTGTTTGAATCTGAATTTTATATTAAAATTTAAACCATTAACTTCCTTTTACAATTTATTCAAACACAAATTTTAGATCTTTTCCCAAATAGATCACTATCATCCAATTTTAATGTGTAGTTATTATAGGTTGAAATAACTGCTAAACATATCTGATGTATCCCTTTATTTAATTATATAAGTCTAACTACATTATTTTTATAATAACTCTCATCACAACATTTTTTACTCTTATACTATATAACATAGCTATTCAAAATAGTTATATTTAACTTTCGGATAATTCTACAGTCTGATTGATATCTACAACAAGGTGGACTAAATGTTTTTGGTGCTACCAAACATCGAACTATAATCCTATATGAGATAGTATATTTTTATTTTTTTGGAGATACTAACCTTTTATGGAGTAAAAAAGTTCCTGAAAATCCATCATTTCTTCTAGGAAAACTATACTATGGTGTCAACAAACATCTTATCAACTGGCTGAAGTGTGAAATTTTATAATATCATTATAACCCTAAAATTAAAAAAGATACTTAGAATAATCAATTCTTATCCTTTATGATGTATTCTATTTCTCTTGATTGAGCACCTCACCAATCCACCCATTATGATTTTGAGTGATATTATAGTGTATGGGTGATGGATGTTATAGGTACACAAAAAAATCAACCCAGTCTCCTCTACACCATAAAATTTCTTTATTTTGTGGAGGTAGTAAAATTTATAGGGCCACTCAAAATAAACCCATCCCCGTCAATGATGTACTAATATCTCACAACAGAAGTCTTATTCCTTAAAAAACTTATTTGGTTCAAACCATGTTTTGTGGACTAAAACTTCTTCAACTACTCCCTTTAATGTTCTAGAATCATAAACTATTCTCATGATATACAATCACTTTTATTAGGATCAATAATGATATAAATTAGTTTATAAAAATCCTGACCTCACAAGAAATGTGAGTTTTAATATAATCAACTACTTGAAATAAAAACCCAATAGAATTAGTCACATCCACTTCTTCATTAAAATAATCTAAAATCTTTGTATTACGAAATAATGAAAACAATGGAAAACATTACTATTGTTTTCCACAACTCGACTTCTATTTTAATTCCTTACCTAAAAGTATTGATTTCCATTGTTGAAGTATAAAAATTACGATCAATTAAGATCATTTTATAGATTTAATATTCATCCAAAGCATGTATATGTAGATTTAATTATTATTTCAATATAGAGATATATAATACTCAATATTAATCCCTATATGAAACTTCAATTTCCATATTACAATTTCTTTCAATAATAGGAGGATCACCCGAATGTTTCACGGATGTAAAAAAACCAACTTCTAAATATATGATTCAATATTTTTCATCTAATATTAAAATATATATTTTTCTTATAAGGAATGTGTGTTTAAATAATTTAAATTAATAAAAATTAACTTATTACTGAGGATCTTCTTATAGTTTTTCGGCATGCATGGTTACTTCTACCAAACTACCAAGCTATTTATTTTTTACTTCTTATATAACATAGTGAAACAAAGAAAATACTTATTCACAAAAAACTATTGAAAAATATTCGAAGAACAAAAATTGGTCCCAACAATGTGGAATGAGGCATAGTTCATGGGTGTGATATAGGGTTTCCACAATTATTTTTTGAACTTTTTCCACTGTATTAGGATTCCTATGTTGGATACACAAAAATCATCCTTTGATAATATTATTGTGCCAAAAATTTAGTATTTTGTAAAATGTATATTGGATTTTTTGTTGGTTTTCTATCATTGGTTCATTTTATACTTCTCTATAATAGTAGTAATTGTGATAGATATAACTAACAAAGTGGTGAAGTTCATGTGAACTGATCAACGCAAGAGGGTTTTTTAGAAGTTGAATATATGGTTTACATTTACTCTAATAGAAACATAACTTGATCTAGTTATAGTGTATATAGTGTATTAAAATTAATAGTGTTTTGGAATTACTTTAGTTAATTCATAAAGATCTAGTTACAACTTATGTTTCTTGGTAATTGAGGACTCATTGTTGGATATATCAAACCCATGATTTAGATATTGTTGTTTTGTTCCATTCATTATAATTTTGGTTTCATTATCTTACTATTGATTTTTTAGTTTGTATAAACCATAATAAGCTCAGGTATATATTACCACAAATAGAACTAATTATCCAATAGAGGAGATCGACTTAGTATTTATAATATTTTATTTTTTACTGAGAGAGTATAGTGGAGTTTTTTAGTTGAGGAAGCGATTTTCTAAGCTATATTTGGATATTTATAATTTACAGGGAATGGTATCTACTAA
The DNA here is from genome assembly GCA_963277665.1 of Viscum album. NCBI lineage: Eukaryota > Viridiplantae > Streptophyta > Magnoliopsida > Santalales > Viscaceae > Viscum > Viscum album. The sequence continues at coordinate 1,343,692,833 of OY728161.1, forward strand.
TTATTTTAGAATCACCCTATATATATTATATAAGTTTAAATAGATTCACGAGACCATAATGGAATTCATGGTGATAAAGGAGAAAATATATGGTGTGTATCATCTTATTTGATTGACCCAAAAAGTTGATGATGTCATGAAATTTCATTATTGGGTGGTGGTCCTAATGATAATGAGTGGAAATGATACTGGATTCAAAATATTTACTATGGGTTATACATCATGGTTTAAAAAAGATATACCATATACAATACATATTCCCATGTTCTGTGATACGGAAAATTAGAAGTGTCATTATTTCATATTGACAAACATGACAACAGGAAAAGTCTAGAAATGAAGTCTTAGAAATATTCCATTGCCACATCTCATTCCTAACTAAAAATGAGACAAGGTCATAATGGATTTTTTTACTTGGATAATAAGGTCACTTTTTGCTGGGGATGTATTCAATGTTATTATGGATAACTTGAACAAGTTTTCATATTTCATACCAATTAGGAATACAATTTTTTCTAGTGATATGGATCTATTTTATAGTCATGGAAATAATTTTTATGTTTTATGTTTAAGTGATTGAAATACTCTGTAAAGATCATTTTTTTATCATGTAAAATTTGTATAAATGTTTTCCATCCTATTTATGGAAATTAAATCAATGATAATTATGTATTACAGAGAATATCAATATAGTAGACCACACTCATAATTATAGAAAGTCAGTGTGTATGATTAAATTCCTAAGGAATATATTTATAAGGTCTCCTGCATTTTATTTATGACTATGTAGATCATGTTTCATTATTGGTATATAATTTGAACAATATTTATATGGAGTTAATTTACATTTCACATTTTCAGGTACTATAAATAAAGGTTATACTATTCCCTTGATATTTTTAGAGGGTTAGGGTACCATTAATATTTTGATAAAATTATATATAGAGAAATTCAGATTGTATTTATCCAAATAAAAATTGTTTTAAAATATCTTATATAAGTTACTGATCATAATTAGATAAATTATGTCAACCTTCAGAGTTCATGGTTAGAGATTTATAGTTCTTGAGCATTTCTCCTTGTCTAGGAAAATGAAATTTGAGGAGGAATAGGAAGCTTTCACCAAATAACATTTGTCAATATGAGATGCTAAAGATGATTATTATGATAAAATTATAATGAGATATTTTTCTAAGATATAATATTTTTTATGAATCATTCTGTTTATCGTATGAATGAATATACGAGTCAGATCACTCTCATGTGATCACTACAGATGAAGTTGATTTAGAAGAATATGCATCATTCAATAAGTTACCAACATGTATTTGTCATTTAAATGAGAATATAATCCTTGGAAAGGCAGTTACATTTTTTTTGAGTGAAATTGAAATATTGGTATATGTAAGTAGAGTCTTGGTATAAGGAGGTGATATGAGAGGTCAATGGATAAAAAATTTCACTAAGTATATTTAACAATAATTTTTTTGTTATGAAGCGGTAGGATGGAAAATTTTTAATGCACTTGAATTTTTTTAAACTTTTATTTTAATTTGATTATTTTATATATATTTTTAGGTAATTTTGATATAGAGGTGGGTTAGAAGAGTATCGGATGGGAAAGTGAGAAAATTGGAATGTCATATGAACTGGTGGAAATCTACAGAATCCCACAAAAAAATCAAGGAGATCCTATATGAATATATGGTGGCTATTTTAGGGTGAGGTGATGCCTAGTCTTGATATCAAGATTTTTGTGGTATTACACCAGTTTAGAGGGCCAATATTGACATACATGGACATTACATTACTTTTGAAAAATACTTAATACATAACAAGAAAATGAAACCCAAGGACCGTAATAGTTTAGTGTCTTTGGAAACTCGGAACATAATCTTCTAATCATGGTGAAAGATCTTCAACATCTCCCATAAAGACCTTCCACTTTTGTTTTCATACCTAAAACCTTTATTTATATCCTAGTGAAATGAAAAAATATAAAGGGTGAGCTCAAATGCTCAGTACGGGTAAGCTTGGATAAAATTAAACAAACCATATACATTTGTACATAAAAACGTGTACATAATGTTTAAACATCAAAATCTTGAGCAATGATATAAAACATGGCAGTACATAAGGCATAATTCATAATGGAACATCAATCATGATAAAATAACATGATAATAAAACATATAATTGTGGAAAAACATTAAGCACATGATATGATTTCCATAGTAGCCAAGGTATTTCTTCCAAGACCATCATAGTTGACAATGTCCATTACTGGACCAGGTTTACTTCCTATTCCAGCCCAGTATTACTGAACCATATTTACTTTTCATTCCATCCATGTCTATCTCATGAGATCTAAATCTTTACCCAATGCATTGGAGGGAGATAAAGGTCCCGCCCATCTCATAATGAAATCATTCTTATGTGTGCCACAAAATAATCATAAATCATTCATAATAACCCAAATAATAAAATGGGTTTAATAAACATCATCCCATAATAAAATAATCCATATAAAACAATGGATATAAAATCATCATAATCAAAATAAATCCATGTAAATAATACAAACATTATACTTGAAACATATCCATATTGAAGAATGTAATCTTAGAGGGAAAATAGTTTTGAATAAACACTTGAAATGAATTATTGAAGAAAATATCCTTTTTTCTTCAAAATCATTTTCTTTTCTCAAAATGCTGTGTGATTTTAAAAGAAAGGAATTTTGTTGAAAATAATCATGAAATCTTGTAGAGGAAGCTTTATGTAAATAAGGACTAATGAAACCGTAAAAATGCATTCATAACGTATAAGTTAAAAAACATTCTTCTCGTACTTTTACCAGAAAAGTCAAAAAGTACCTTATATGGTAAATAATGGAAAGATTCCTTCCATACAATGTTGTAAAAGTCAAAAAAGGGTAAAAATGACTTTAAACATACATGTAAGTATAGTAAAAACTCTATGAAAGCATTTTTATAAAACAAGGATATGGATGATTAATATATCCCCAGTAAATACTTAAGAATAAACAATCTCGGATAAGAACGAGATTGAGTAAATATCCCTTACCTTATGTCCAATTTATTCCGTATTTGTTAGAGACTCCCGTATAGTGGGTTTAAACATATTATTTAATTGTAACATAACCATAACAACGTTTATGATATCATATATGATTCACTTATGACTTTATATTATCTGTTCTTTTGTCAATTCCATGTTAAAGAAACATTTTGGGTAAAATCATTTCATTTATCATATGTGTTTAGACTTGTTGTTCTCGATATTATTACTTATAACCTTATTTACTTAATTCCATAATGTAAAAAATGACTTATATATAATATATATTCAGCATATAAAAATATATGATAGATTGATAAATGGAATGAAATACACCGTTCATGGAGACGGTAGGTCGTACGTATGCATGAACCCTGTTTTTGTTTCCTTATTAAATTTAATGGAAGTAAGTAAATAACATATACATGTCATATTTTTTATGATAATTTATTATATATACTTTATAGTCACTCTTTAATGGTTAATATAGATAATGAATCTCATCGTGTCGTGGAGACGGTAATCCGTACGTACGCACGAGCAATGATATCGTTCCCATAATTTTTGAATGGTTTTAGAGTGGATGATATAATATATCATAATTATAATAATTTTATAATAATAATATATAGTTATTATTTCCACCATTATACCCATCCAAGTAAAGTGGTGGTGGAAAAACAGATTACACCATGGCATGGAGACGGTATTCCGTACGTACGCACGCACGGTGATTTCGTTTTCCGTAGGATGGATAGAAGATGAAATAGGGTTGTTTAATATTTATGATAACATATCAGTATATTATTGATACTGGTGTTATTACTTTATAATGAAAAAAATAAATAAGAGGAAGTACATGAAGAAATAAATTTGAAAGAATCGGTAAGGATATTACCTCTTCTTCGACACGCCTCTTCTAAACCTCCTCTTTGGGAACTAAAGATGGTATTTGAAGAAGACCAGGACCCTAATTTGTTTCAAGGGAAGTTTAGAAGATAAAATTTCAGGGTTTGTCTGAGAATGAAGGCTAAAAATGGTGTGAGGAGGAGAGGGGGGAGGTGCCTTTTTATAAGAGAGGAGTGGGGAACTTTTGAAAACCTCTAAAATATTAATTTAAAATAAACTCAATCCCCACTTAGAAACATAAAAAAATGACTCAAATCCAAATATTAGATGATATAGGGTTGTAATATCATCAGATAATAAGATTTAGACATGTTGGTAATTTATTTTGTAACTTATCCACTTGATTTATCCTTATTTAATCCATTTAATTTTATTTTTGGTAATAATATTATAAATTTTAAATTGTTATAAATAAGTACTTATGTGTTGTGAAATGTCCATAATTGGACAATTTATGACATGTTAGACCATTTAAATTTAAATTTATAATTTTCAAATTTTTTTGTGATTTTTATACAATTTTATAATATGTTATTTTTATAAAATAACTATAGTGTCAATTTTGACACTATTCATTTGTTTGAATTTAAACAAACTCCACATAGAGGATATATTCAAAAACAAATATTTAATAGATTTATAATATGTAATATTAATCTAAAAAATAAATGGGGAAGATTAATTTTTTCATATAATATTTATTTTAATATTTTTAAAACCATTTATTCGATATTTCTCTTAATAAAATTATTAGTATAACATTTTTGTATAATTATTTAATATACTTATTTCATGCATAAAAATTAAAAATAAAATACTATTATGTATATAAATCTAATATTTTCCATAAAAATACATTTACTAGAATTTTTCATCTTAAAATCGCAACATTTAAATTGTTATATCTATTAAATTATGAAGGTGAAAACTTTGACATCATTTAAAATAAAAAATATGAGTACCATAATCGCTTTTATTAGGCTCGAAATGGTAAAATATTCTACAATTGGATGCTTATGAAATACATGTACACGAAGAATATGTTTTGGTTTGGTGTTTTTCCTTTTATGGTCACTATTAGTTTAATATAAATTGTATTATTGATTTTTCACTAAATAACAATTTCTGCATCACAATTGTGTCCCCATTAATGATAATTATTTAATCCCTAAAAATTATAAATAAATTAACATGATGTATATAAATATATTATATTTCTGGTGACTATTTAGTTTTGATGTTTTATTAAGTGTATCCATAAATTAAAATTATTACAGTTATAAAATATAAGAGTGTGACATGTTGTCACTTTCTTTGGTTTTAATAATAATTACATGCTTTTCATGGTTAAAAGTCCATGAAATGAATCTATTCCAACCCTTAGGTTATATGGGTCATCATTTATTTATCCAATAAAATTTTGGCACGTTTTAGGGTAATTTTATAATCATATTATTACTCTTAATTATCCGATTTACCTTTAACTGTAGTAAATTAAATTTACCGTAGTTACTATTCATAATGCCTAAAAATAAAAAGTATTCTATTAACATAATTTGGACCTACTGATTCCAAATATGGAATCTATTTTTCCAAATTCAAAACACAGAAGTGGAAATAATTAATTTAAAATTAATCATGCTGTGGAAAAAAACGGGTTTTTATTTAAAACATTGTAAAAGCATGAAATGTTTTTACCTATGAATTTAATGTAAAATTAATGATAATGAAATAAATTATATTAAATGGTAAAAATATATTCTATTTATACTTTAAAACCATTCAATATTATAATTTTACCATATAAATTATCTTGATAAAAAAGTTGTTTTTAATTAAAATTTAGCATATTTTTATAATTTATCAAAATATGAACATTATCAGAAAATATCAAAACGTTATCCAATGTAAATTTTTATATACTAATTCAAAATAGGAAGTTTTTTTTGTAAAATTAAACTCATAATTTTTTAAAAAATTATATTTAAAATAGGTACGCCATCAAAAGGTGACTAAACTGCATTTTTTGAAAAATAATTATTTTACCTGAAAAATTTATTCTGTTCTCATACCGAGTTCTATAATATGTGTAAGATGAATTATATTGTTATAAAATTAAAAATGTGGTTAATAGTATTCATAACGGCTAGTTCATAATATATCGTTGTTTAGAGAAACTAGGTATTGTGTACAACACACGCTATTGAGGAAGGTCGCTCTTTCATGCAACACGAGCCAAGAACAGTGTTTGCGTATACTAGAAGCTCATACGGTGTTGAGTATTGCACCAGATAAGGTGTAGCGTACAACACAAGACATCAATAAAAATTAAAAATAATATTTATCATAAAATCTTGGGGTGTTAAATTCTACCCCCCTTAAAATCAATTTCGCCCTCGAAATTCGTCGGGTTATAAATAATTTACTACTAGAAAGTTTCCCTCATAAAAACACACATCGTAAAAAGGAATACTGAAACTTAATTTTAAAAAGGAAACTTAGAAACATTATGGGAACCCAATGTAACTCAGCACTAGGTTTCCATATAGGAGAATATAAGAGAAAATATGGATATGGAGGAGAAATATAACCATCATGTTCTGATTGAGAGTGGTAGAGAACATTGAAATTAAAAATCCAAAAATCACAAAGCCATAAATTTGTGATGATCTAAGGTACCATCAAATTCATCAGATATGAGGGTACTAGGAAAATATTTTTGGTTTTCAAGATCATTTCCCTAAAGTTGACAATTTGTTTCATAAGGATAAATACATACATGATTTCAGGGTAATATCATCGTTGGTCATTCCATGATTTGTTTTCACTTCATATTTTATTTAAAGGAATGTAGTCGAATTTTTCATTATTGAAGTGTTATCAGATCATGTTATAGAATGATGGGTCATTCAATATGTCTCGAACAAAATGTTATAAAAATTTATCAAATATACATAAGTCCATTTATGGTGAGGTTAATCTTATATGGTACCAAAAATGGACTTATTCTTCATCTATCATACCGATTAATTAAAATTAACTAATTTCTACTAACTAGGTACTTCCTGTAGGCCAGTGGTAGGCGATAAAGGCATGTCGCACTTCGGTTGTGGGTTTGATTCATGCATTCCTGTCCTATGCGACAAGTTGTCGCATGTCCTACCGGTTGACCTTTTCCTAAGACTATACTATTATAAAATTTCATATATAATATCAAAAAGTTCAATCCTTAGACAATAATATATGATTCCTAACTTAATCCATTCCAATATTTAGGCATATCCAAAATACTCATGTCTAATCTAATAGTATAAAGAAAACAATTTCTAGAAAGTTCATATAACAAGAATGTTAATACCATAATTTATCCCCTATATATCATAAGATATAAATTGTTGTTCACATTCCAAACATGTGAATTCTTTAATCACATATTCTCTTGAACAATGAATACACATTGAACCTTATTAAAACATGAATACTATCAAAAGATAACTCTTTCCACATACCAAAATCCCTAAATTTCAATGATGTCACTTTGTCCTTAAATCAGTCATGAGCACATTAGTACTATCAAACATATTATTTTCCTTTTATCCCTTCATTATGTGTATATCATCTTCTTTCTAAAAATATTTCAATCACTTTTCATGGTTATCAGTACCATAGTATTATTGAATACCACAATAAACCAATACATAGATATTATAATATTCCATGATACTATACATCATTATTTTGGAACCCAATTACATAAACACTTAATCATTCCACCACATCGTTTTCATACTCAACATCACCAATAGTGATCACATGTGACTTCCCTTTGTCCTTTTCCTTAAGTGGTTGTTACTGTAGATCATCATTAGCCCATGGATTAGGGCATTGGTCAGCATAATTCCCCATTTCCTAGCACTTGTAGCATTCAAGTGTTGGTGGTGCGTTCTCTACAGTCTTTTCTCTATTCAAATCATTAGTTACATTTTTCCCATTACTTCGACACTCAGCTACTCGATGAACTTATTTTCCGCACTTAAAAAATTTTCTAGTCCCTCTAATACAATATCCACCATGATTATTTCTAAACATTGAGCACAACGAAACATTCATCTTCTTTTCACCATTATTTTGATATTTTTCTTTGAACTCCATCTTTCATTTCTTATCAAGACCATGACATGGATATGTATCAGCAACTTCTAGTTCTACCTTGATATCACAACACACAATTTCTTCATAGCTACTGAAGTATCTTATCGTTAATGCCCTTCGAATACTTCATTTTAAGCCACTGATGAATCGATCAACTTTACTTTCATGTTGGTTGATAAATCCATATACATACCTTGCAAGCCTTGTAAAATTCTCTTCATATAAACCAACAAATTCATAATCCTTTTTCTTAAGCTAAAGGAACTCATTTTACATCATTTTTTAATGAATACGAGGGAAGTACTTATTAAAAAACAAGTTCTTGAACTCATCCCATTCGATGGATTCAATTTTATATTGGGGCCTTGTGTTCTTAATTAGAGTCCACCACTGGTCTGCTTTACCTTCTAAATGGTAAACAACCAAAATGAATTTTTCATGTTCTGAACAATGATGTATGGAAAATATATTTTCAATGGTATTTATCCATTGTTCAGCAATAATTGGATCAGAAGACCCATTAAAAGAAGGTTATTGTTTCCTCATGAAGGACTCAATAGAATATTGTTCCCTTCTCTGCTCATTTGGAAGTCCAGAATGATTCATAGCTTTTGTAAGTATAACAATAAGATTTTTCACTCCATTTCCCATAAAATTTGGTTGTTCAGGAAAATAATCATTGAATTTCCTAGTTCATTGATCATTAACACAGTTCCATCAAGTTTCAGCCATTATCTAAAAACCAAAAAGAATAGTGTGAGATGCAAAAAACATGCTAGAAAAACAACAAAATCAAGGGGTTTCCTTTAAATCTCTAACATATTATAAATAATCCAAGGTTATTCATGATCTTTAACATAATTCTAGTACTTTAACCTATACTTTATACTTAACCTTATGGACATCCCTCGACATACCTTAACAATCTTTCTAGGGACCAGATTAATGTTTTCGCATCCTAGTTTCCAAAGGTTCACCAAACCTTTCCTCTAATACCAACTATAGAAACCCATGTTTGATGTAAATGGACATTAAATTAATTTTGGGTAATACTTAATCCATAATAAAAAAATGACACCCATGGACGGTAATAGTTTAGTGTCTTTGAAAACTTGGAACTTAATCTTTTAATCGTGGTGAAAGATCTTCAACTTCTCCCATTAAGATCTTCCACTTTTGTTTTCTTACCTAAAACCATTCTTTATATCCTGAGGAAATGAAAACATATAAAGGGTGATATAAAATTCTCAGTAAGGGTATGCATGGATAAAATAATACATACCATATACATTTAACATAAAAACATGGACATAAAGTTTAAAAATCAAAATCTTGAGCAATGACATAAAACATGGAAGTACGTAAGGAATAGATCATAATAGGACATCAATCATGATAAAATACAGGGGAATAAAACATGAAACTGAGTCAAATCATTAATCACATGATATGATTTCCATAGTATCAAATGCTTTTCTCTCAAGACCCTAATAGTGGACAATGTCCATTACTAAACCGGGTTTACTTCCCATTCCATCCCTATATTACTAAACCAGATTTACTTTCCATTTCCATCAATGTCTATCTCATGAGATATAAATCTTTACCCAGTGAATTATAGGTAGATATAGGTCCCAACCATCTCATAATTAATTCATTCTTATGTGTGCCATAAAATAATCATAAATCATTCATAATAACCCAAAGAATAGAATGGGTTTCATAAACATCATCCCATCATAACATAATCCATATAAAAAATGGATGTCATTTCATAATAAATAAAATTTAACCATGTAAAAAATAGGAACATTATACTTTAAACATATCCATATTAAAGAATATAATCATAGAGGGAAAATAGTTTTGAATAAACACTTGAAATTAATTGTCGAGGAAAATATCCTTTCTTCTTCAAAATCATTTTCTTTTCTAAAAATTACATGTTATTTTAAAAGAAATGAATTTTTTATAAAATAATCATGACATATTGTAGAGGAAGCTTCATGAAATAAGTACTTATGAAACCGTAAAAATATATTCATATCGTATTAGTTAAAATAACATCATTCTCGTACTTTTCCCGCAAAAGTCAAAAAAGGGTAAAAATGACTTTAAACATACATGGAAGAATAATAAACACTCTATTAAAACATTTTTATAAAACAAGGACATGAATGACTAATATAACCCCAGTAAATACTTATGAATAAACAATCTCGGATAAGAATGAGATTAGAGTAATTATCTCTTACCTTATGTCCAATTTATTCCGTATGTGTTCGAGACTCCTGTATAGTGGGTTTAAACATATTATTAAATTGTAACATAACCATAACAATATTTATGATATAATATATGATTCACTTATGAATTTATATTACCCGTTCTTTTGTCAATTCCATGTTAAAGAAACATTTTGGGTAAAATCGTTTCATTTATCATATGTGTTTGGGCTTGTTGTTATTGATATTATTACTTATAACCTTATTTACATAATTCCAGAATTTAAGAGATGATTTATATATAATATATATTCAGTATATAAAAATATATGATAGATTGACAAATGGAATGAAATACACCGTTCATGGAGACGATAGGTCGTACGTACGCATGAACACTGTTTTTGTTTCCTTATTAAATTTAATGGATGTATGTAAATATCATATACATGTAATATTTTTTATGATTATTTAGTATATATACTTTATAGTCACTCTTTAATGGTTAACATAGATAATGAATCTCATCGTGTCGTGGAGACGGTAATTTGTACGTACGCACGACCGATGATATCGTTCCCATAATTTATGAATGGTATTGGAGTGGATGATATAATATATCATAATTATAATAATTTTATAATAAGAATATATAGTTATTATTTCCACCACTATACCCATCCGAGTAAGGTGGTGGTGGAAAAACAGATTACACCATGGCATGGAGACGATATTTTGTACGTACGCACGCATGATGATTTCGTTTTCCGTAGGATGTATAAGAGGTTAAATAGGGTTGTTTAATATTTATAATAACATATCAATATATTATTGATACTGGTGTTATTACTTTATAATGAAAAAAATAAAGAAGAGGAAGTACATAAAGAAATAAATTTGAAAGAATCGGTAAAGGATATTGCCTCTTCTTCAACACGCCTCTTCTAAACCTCCTCTTAGGGAACTAAAGATGGTATTTGAAGAAGGCCAGGACCATTAGTATGTTTCTAGGGAAGTATAGAAGATAAAATTTCTGGGGTTGGCCGAGCATGAAGGCTAAAAATGGTGTGAGGAGGAGAGGAAGGAGGTGCCTTTTTATAAGAGAGGAGAGGGGAACTTTTGGAAACCTCTAAAATATTAATTTATAATAAACTCAAACTCCACTTAAAAACCTCAAAAAATGACTCAAATCCAATGATTAGATGATATAGGGTTGTAATATCATCAGATAATAAGATTTTGATATTTTGGTAATTTATTTTTTAACTTATCAACTTGATTTATCCTTATTTAATCTATTTAATTTTATTTTTGGTAATAATATTCAAAATTTTAAATTGTTATAAATAAGTACTTATGGGTTTTTGAATTGTACATAATTGGATGATTTATGAAATTTTAGACCATTTAAATTTAAATCTATAATTTTTAAATATTTTTGTGATTTTTAAACAATTTTATAATAAGATATTTTATATAAAATAACTATACTGTCAATTTTGACACTATTCATTTATTTGAATTTAAATAAACTCCACATTGAAGATATATTAAAAAACAAATATTCAATAGATTTTTAACAAGTCATATTAATCTAAAAAATTCATGGGGAACATTAATTTGTTCATATAATATTTATTTTAATATTTTTAAAACCATTTATTCGATATTTCTCTTAAAAAAATAATTAGTAGAACATTTTTGTATAATTATTTAATACACTTATTTCATGCATAAAAATTAAACATAAAATAGGATTATGTATATAAATCTAATATTTTCCATAAAAATACATTATCTAGAATTTTTCATCTTAAAATCACTGCATTTAAATTGTTATATCTATTAAATTATGAAGGTGAAAACATTGACATCATTTAAAATAAAAAAAATATAAGTATTATAATCGCTTTTATTAGGCTCCAAAATGGAAAAATATTCTACAATTGGATGCTTATGAATTACATGTACATGAAGAATAAGTTTTGGTCTGGTTTTTTTCTTTTTATGGTCACTATTAGTTTAATATAAATTTTATTATTGATTTTTCACTAAATAAAAAATTTCTACATCACAATTGTGTCCCCATTAATGATAGTTATTTAACCCATAAGATTATAAATAAATTCACATGATGTATATAATTATATTATATTTCTGGTGACTATTTATTTTAGATGTTTTATGGAGTGTATCACTAAATTAAAATTATTGCACTTATAAGATATAAGAGAGTGACATGTTGTCACTTTCTTTGGTTTTAATAATATTTACATCCTTTTCATGGTTAAAATTCCATGAAATGAATCTATTAAAACCCTTAGGTTATATGGGTCAACTTATATTTATCCAATAAAATTTTGGTAGGTGCTAGGTTAATTTTATAATCTTATTTTTACTCTTAATTACCCGATTTACCTTTAACTTTAGTAAATAAAATTTACCGTAGTTACTATTAATAATGACTAAAAATAAAAAGTAGTATATTAACATATTTTGGACCTACTGAATCCAAATATGGAATCTGTTTTTCCAAATTCAAAACACAGAAGTGGCAGTATTTAATTTAAAATTAATCCTGCTATGGAAAAAAAAGATTTTTATTTAGAACGTTGCAAAAGATTGAAATGTTTTTACCTATGAATTCAATGTAAAATAAATAATAATGAGCTAAATTATATTAAATGGTAAAAATATATTATATTTATACTTTAAAACCACTCAATATTATAATTTTACCATATAAATTATCTTGATAAAAAAAGTTTTTTTTAATTAAAATTTAGCGTATTTTTATAATTCATCAAAATATGAACATTATCAGAAAATATTAAAACGTTATCAAATGTAAATTTTTATATCCTGATTTACAAGAGGATGTTTGTTTTGTAAAATTAAACTTATAAAATTTTTAAAAAATATATTTAAAATAGGTGCGCCATTAAAAGGCGACTAAACTGCATTGTTTGAAAAATACTTATTTTACCCGAAAAATTTATTCTGTTCTCATACCATGTTCAATAAATTGTGAAAGATGAATTATATTATTATAAAATTCAAAATGTGGTTAATATTATTCATAATGGCTACTTCATAATATATCGTTGTTTAGTGAAACTAGTTATTGTGTACAACACACGCTATTGAGGAAGGTCGCTCTTGCATGCAACACAAGCCAAGAATAGTGTTTGCATATAATACAAGCTCATAAGGTGTTGATTATTGCGCAAGATAATGTGTATCATACAACACAAGACATCAATAAAAATTGAAAATAATATTTCTCATAAAATCTCTGGGTGATACATTCTACCCCCTTAAAATAAATTTCTCCCTCACAATTCGTCGGGTTATAAATCATTTACTACTAGAAAGTTTCCCTCATAAAAACCCACATCGTAAAAAGGAATACTGAAACCTAATTTAAAAAAGGGAAGTTAGAAACATGCTGGTCACCCAAAGTAACTCAGAACTAGGTTTTCACATAGGAGAATATAAGTGAAATTTGGATATAGAGGAGAAATCTAACCATCATGTTCTGATTGAGAATGGTAGAGAACATGGAAATGAAACATCCAACAATCACAAAGACATAAATTTGTGTTGATATAAGGTACCATCTGATTCATCAGATATGAGGGTACTAGGAAAACATTTTTGGTTTTCAAGACTATTTCCCTAAAGTTGACAATTTTTTTCATGAGGAGAAATACAAACTTGATTTCAGGGTAATATCATCGTTGGTCATTCCATAATTTTTTTCACTTGAAAGTTTATTTAAATAAATATAGTTGAATTTGTCATTATTGAAGTGTTATCAGATCATGTGATAGAATGATGGGTCACTCCATTTGTCTCAAACTAAATTTTAGAAAAATTTATCAAATATACATAAGTCCATTTATGGTGAGGTTAATCTTATATGTTACCAAAAAATGGACTTATTCTTCATCGATCATACCTCTTAATAAAATAAATCTAATTTATACTAACTAGGTACTTCCTGTAGGCCAGTGGTAGGAGATAAAGGCATGTCACACTTTGGTTGTGGGTTTGATTCCTGCATCCCTCTCTGATGCGACGGGTTGTCGCCCGTCCTACGGGTTGACCTTTTCCTAAAACTATACTATTATTACATTTCATATATAATATAAAAAAGTTCCATCCTTAAACAATAATATATGATGTCCAACTTAATCCATTCCCATATTTAGGCATATCCAGAATACTTCTGTCCAATCTCATATTATAAAGAAAACGATTTCTAGAAAGTTCATATAACAATCATGTCAATACCATCATTTATCCCCTATATATCATAAGATATAAACTTTTGGTCACATTAAAAACATGTGAATTCTTTAATCACGTATTCTCTTGAAACATTATTACACATTGAACCTTAGTGAAACATGAATACTATCAAAAGATAACTCTTTCCACATACCAAAATCCCTAAATTTCTATGATGTCACTTTTTCCTTAAATCAGCCATGAGCACATTAATACTATCAAACATAATATTTTCATTTTATCCCTTCATTATGTGCATATCATCTTCTTTCTAAAAATATTTCAAAAACTTTTCATGGTTACCGGTACCATAGTATTATTGAAAACCCCAATAAACCAATACATAGATATTATAATATTCCATGATACTATACATCATTATTTTTGAACCCAATTACATAAACACTTAATCATTCCACCACATCATTGTCATAATCAATATCACCAATAGTGATTTCATGTGACTTCCCTTTGTCCTTTTCCATAAGTGGTTTTAAATGTCGATCATCATTAACCCATGGATTAGGGAATGGGTTAGAATAATTCCCCATTTCCTTCAACTTGTAGTATTCAAGTGTAGGTGGTGCGTTCTATATAGTCTTTTCTCTATTCAAATCATTAGCTACCTTTTTATAGTTTCTTCGACACTCAGCTTCTTGATGAACTTATTTTCCACACATAAAAAATATTCAAGTCCCTTTATTACAATCTCCACCATTCTTCTTTCTACACTTTGAGCAGAACGAAACATTCATATTCTTTTCACTATTCTTTTAAGATTTTTCCTTGAACTCCATATTTCATTTCTTATCAAAACCATGAGATGGATATGTATCACCAAGTTCTAGTTCCACCTTGATAGAACAATGCAAAGTTTCTTCATAGATACTAAAGTATCATATCGCTAATGCCCTTCGAAGACTTGGTTTTATGCCACTGAAGAATCGATCAACTTTACTTTCATGTTGGATGGTAAATCCAGATTCATACCTTGCAAGCCAAGTAAAATTCGCTTCGTATATACCAACCGATTCATCATCATTTTGCTTAAGTCCAAGGAACTCATTTTCCATCTTTGTTTAAAGAATACGAGGGAAGTACTTATTGAAAAACAAGTTCTTGAACTCATCCCATTCGATGGATTCAATTTCATCTTGGGGCCTTGTGTTCTTAATTAGAGTCCACCACTGGTCTCCTTTACCTTCTAAACGGTAAACAACCAAAATGAATTTTTAATGTTCTGAACAATGATGTATGGAAAATATATTTTCAATAGTACTGATCCATTATTCGGAAATAATTGGATCAGAAGACCCATTAAAAGAAGGTGGGAGTTGGCTCATGAAGGACTCAATAGAATATTTTTCCCTTCTCTGCTCATTTGGAAGTCCAGAATGATTCATAGCTTTTGTAAGTATAACAATAATATTTTCACCCTGTTTCCCATAACATTTGATTGTTGAAGAGGATAATAATTGCATTTCTCAGTGCATTGATCATTAACACGGTTCCTTTGAGTTCCGGACATTATCTAAAAACCAAAAATAATAGTGTGAGAGGCAAAAATCATGCTAGGAAGACAACAAAATCAGGGGGTGTCCTTTAAATTTCTAACATATTATACATAATCATAGGTTATTCATGATCGTTAACATAATTCTAGGACATTAACCTATAATTTATACTTAACGTTATGGACATCCCTCGACATACCTTAAAAATATTTCTAGGGACAAGAATAAAGTTTTCACATCCTAGTTTCCAAAGGTTCACTAAACCATTCCTCTAATACCAACTGTAGAAACCCAAGCTTGAAGTAAATGGACATTAAATTACTTTTGGGGAATACTTAATCCACAATAAAAAAATGACACCCATGGACCTTAATAGTTTAGTGTCTTTGGAAACTCGGAACATAGTCTTCTAATCATGGTGAAAGATCTTCAACTTCTCCCATAAATATCTTCCACTTTTTTTTCTTACCTAAAAACGTTTTTTATATCCTGCGGAAATGAAAGCATAAAAAGGGTGATATAAAATTCTATGTAAGGGTAAGAATGGATAAAATAAAACATACCATATAAATTTGAACATAAAAACATGGACATAAAGTTTAAAAATCAAAATCTTGAGCAATGACATAAAACATGGCAGTACGTAAGGCATAGATCCTAGTGGAACATCATTCATGATAAAATAATGTTTGAATAAAACATGCAACTGTGTCAAAGAATTAATCACATGATATGATTTCCATAGTATCCAATGCATTTCTGTCAACACCCTCATAGTGGACAATGTCCATTACTGAACCAGGTTTACTTCCCGTTCCAGCCCTGTATTACTGAACCAGATTTACTTTCCATTTCCATCCATGTCTATCTCATGAGATATAAATCTTTACCCAATGAATTGAAGTTAGATATAGTTCCCAACCATATCATAATTAAATCATTCTTATGTGTGCCTCAAAATAATCCTAAATCATTCATAATAACCCAATGAATTGAGTGGGTTTTATAAACATCATCCCATCATAACATAATCCACATAAAAAAGGGATATCATTTCATCATAAATAAAATCTAACCATTTAAATAATAGGAACATTATAATTTAAACATATCCATATTAATGAATGTAATCCTTGAGGGAAAATAGTTTTGAATAAACACTTGAAATTAATTATTGTGGAAAATATCCTTTCTGCTTCAAAATCATTTTCTTTTCTCAAAATCCCGTGTGATTTTAAAAGAAATGAATTTTTTTGAAAATAATCATGAAATATTGTATTGGAAGATTCATGGAAATAAGGACTTATGAAATCTTAAAAATCCATTCATACCATATTAGTTAAAAAAACATTCTTCTCGTACTTTTGCCGCAAAAGTCAAAAAGTACCCTATATGGTAAACAAAGGAAAGATTCCTTCCATATAATGTGGGAAAGTAAACAAAGGGTAAAAATGAATTTAAACAAACATGGAAGAATACTAAACACTCTATGAAATAATTTTTATAAAACAAGGACATGGATGATAAATATAACCCCAGTAAATACTTACGAATAAATAATCTCAGATAAGTACGAGATTGGAATAATTATCTCTTACCCTATGTCCAATTTATTCGGTATGTGTCCGAGACTCCTGTATAGTGCATTTAAACATATTATTACCTTGTAACAGAGCTATAAAAATATTTATGTTATCATATATGACTCACTTATGACATTATATGACATGTTCTTTTGTCAATTCAATGTTAAAGCAACATTTTGGGTAAAAACATTTCATTTGTCGTATGTGTTTGGACTTGTTGTTGTTGATATTATTACTTATAACCTGATTTAATTAATTCCATAATGTAAAAAAGGATATATATATATAATATATATTCCGTATATAAATATATACGATAGATTGATAAATGGAATGAAATACACCGTTCATGGAGATGGTAGGCCGTACGTACGCATGAACACTATTTTCATTTCCTTATTAAATTTAATGGAAGTAAGTAAATAAAATATACAGGTCATATTTTTCATGATTATTTATTATATATAATTTATTTTCATTATTTAATGGTTAACATAGAGAATTAATCTCATCGTATCGTGGAGACGGTAATTCGTACGTACGCACGAGCGATGATATCGTTCCCATAATTTTTGAATGGTATTTGAGTGGATGATATAATATCTCATAATTATAATTATTTTATAATAAGCATATCTAGTTATTATTTCCACCATTATACCCATCCATGTAAGGTGGTGGTGGAAAAATAGATTACACCGCGGTGTGGAGACAGTATTCTGTACGTACGCACGTGCGGTGATTTTGTCTTCCATAGGATGGATAAAAGGTAAAATAGGGTTGTTTAATTTTTATAACAACATATCAGTATATTAGTGATACTTATGTTATTGATTTATAATAAAAAAAATTAAGAATAGGAAGTAGAAGAAGAAATAAATTTGAAAGAATCAGTAAAGGATATTACCTCTTCTTCGATGCGCCTCTTCTAAACCTCCTCTTAGGGCACTAAAGATTGTGTTTAAATAATAAAAAGACCATTAGTATCTTTATAGGGAATAGGGGATAAGAAATTTTCCAGGATTGGCCAATATTGCAGGCTCAAAATTGTTTGAGGAGGAGAGGGAGGAGGTGCCTTTTATTAGAGAGGAGAGGGGCACTTTTGGAAACCTCTAAAATATTAATTTATAATATACTCAAAACCCACATAAAAACCTAAAAAAATGACTCAAATATGAATATTAGATGATATATGGTTCTAATATCATAAAAAAATAATATTTAGACATGTTGGTAATTTATTTTAAACTTTTTCAACTTTATTTATCCTTATTTAATCTATTTAATTTTATTTGTGGTTATAATATTATAAATTTGAAATTGTTATAAATAACAACTTATGTGTTGTGGATTGTCCATAATTGGATATGTTATGATATTTTAGACCATATAAATTTCAATTTATAATTTTTAAATATATTTGTGATTTTTAAAGAATTTTATAATATGTTAATTTTATAAAATAACAATAGTGTTAATTTTGACACTATTCATTTATTTGAATTTAAACTAAATCCACATAGAGGATATATTAGAACGAAAATATTTAATATATTCCTAAAATGTCATATTGGACTAAAAAATTCATGTAGAACATTAATTTTTTCATATAATATTTTGTTTAATATTTTGAAAACCATTTATTCGATATTTCTCTTCATAAAATAATTACAACAACATTTTTGTATAATTATTTAATACACTTATTTATTGCATAAAAATTAAAAATAAAAAACTATAATGTAGATAAATTTAATATATTCTTTAAAAATACATATACTCAAATTTTTCATTTTAAAATCACAACATTTAAATTGTTATATTTATTAAATTATGAAGGTGACAACTTTGACATCATTTAAAATAAAATAATATAAGTGTAATAATTGATTTTATGAGGATAAAAATGATCAAATTTTATACCATTGGATGATTATGGATTACATGTACATGACCAATAAGTTTTGGTCATGGTTTTGTGCCTTTTATGGTCACTATTAGTTTAATATAAATTGTATTATTGTTTTTTCACTAAATAAAAAATTTCTCCATCACTATTGTGTCACCATTAATGATAATTATTTAATCCCTAAAAATTCACAATAAATTTACATGATGTAAATAATTTCATTAGATTTATGGTGACTATTTATGTTTAACATTTTATGTTCTTTATCCCTAAATTAAAATTATTACACTTATAAGATATAAGAGAGTGACCTGTTGTAACATTCTTTAGTTTTAATAATAATTACATCCTATTCATGGTTAAAAGCACTTGAAATTAATTTATTACGACCCTTAGGTGATATGGGTCGACTATTATTCATCTTATAGAATTTTGGCAGGTGTTAGGGTAATTTTATAATCTTATTTTTACTCTTAATTACCCAATTTACCTTTAACTGTAGTTAATAAAATTTACCGTAATTACTATTCATAATTCCTAAAAATAAAAAGGAGACTATTAACATAATTTGGACCTACTGATTCTAAATATGGAATCCATTTTTACAAATTCAAAACACAGTAGTAAAAGTATTTTATTTAAAATTAATCTCGCTATAAAAAAACAGGTTTTTATTTAAAACATTGCAAAAGATTAAAATGTTTTTACCTATGAATTCAATATAAAATTAATGATAATGACCTAAATTATATTATATGGTAAAAATATTTTCTATTTATAATTTAGAAATATTCAACATTATAATTTAACCATATAAATAAATTTCATGAAAAAAGTTGTTTTTAATTAAAATTTAGCGTATTTTCATTATTCATCAAAATACGAAGGTTATCATAAAATATCAAAACATTATGCAATGTAAAATTTTATATCTTGATTCAAAATAAGAGTTTTGAATTGTAAAATTGAACTTATAAACTTGTTAAAAATTATATTTAAAATAGTTTCCCTATCAAAAGGTGACTAAACTGCATTTTTCGAAAAATACTTATTTTACCCAAAAAATTTATTCAGTTCTCAGACCATGTCCTAGAATATGAGTAAGATGAATTATGTTGTTATAAAATTAAAAATCTGTTTAATACTATTCATAATGGATTGTTTATAATATATCATTGTTTAGTGAAACTTGGTATTGCGTACAACACATGCTATTGAGGATGGTTGCTTTTGCGTGCAACATAAGGCAAGAACAATGTTTGCATATAATACAAGCTCATACGGTGTTGCGTATTGCACAAGCTAATTTTGGTATAGCGTATAACATAAGAAATCAATGAAATTAAAAATAAAATTTCTCATAATATCTTGGGGTGTTACAACCAGGGTTCTAGTGAGAAACCTGGGCCCTACATAATGTGATGGTTATTTTTGGTATTCTAGATCCCCATTTTCTTTTCTTCAATCATACAATTAATTCATTATCTGTTCCATCAATCAAAAAAATCTATCCCTTGAGATCCCATATCAATTTGTTTTCATCTTACCTCATTTTTCATTGAAATCAAACATGCTTCATTGAGTTGAACTCTATTAATAAATAAAAATCTCATGAGACCTCTAATGTGTTGTTTCCATAAATATTTTTTGTTCCCTTTTCCAATTTTATATTTTTGGTGACATTGATAGGTTTTATAATTATTTTTATTTAGGATGATTAAAATTATGATACTAAGTGGGTGATAAACTATAAGGAAATGGATTGTAGTCCTAATTTTTTTTCCTTTGTTTTTCATGCATTGCAAATTTTGTGTGACGTATGATTGATTTCGAACATGCATGAATGAAAAATAATTAACCCGTGGTGGGTTTCCATGTTTCTTAAGATAATTAGAATGTCTATTAGACTCATAATTGAACATTTAAATTTTTAATCATGGTTACACTTTTCCTAATGGACATATAACATTTTGGAAGTCTTGTGTATCTTTTCAAATTTGAATCAGAAGACAATATTTCCTTGTGAAATGGATGGATTGATATTTAGAGGCCATTTTTATTGTTCTTCTACATTTGGGAAGTCAAGATATATGATATGATAGTTTAATCATAGATCTTGATTTGTGATATGGATTTGTAGTATTAGTATAGTTTATTGATTGTGTTAATTGTTATTGTGAGATATCATGAGAGATGATGAGGGAGGTAGTGTAAGAGCTTGATGGGACAAGGTGTATAAAACAGTGATAACCATAGTTTTCCAGTCCTTGTGTGTTATATATTATGAGGGTTCAATTTTGGAATTATGATTACCATCGTTCAGGATTCATGATATTTCTTTTACCACCCATATGATAGATATGTTTATGTATAAACAACCCATTTGATGTTCTGTGTGCTTTTTCAATATTGTATCATGTTATTTATAATCATGGATGCTTTAAGTAATTTTAAAAATTATGATCTTGATATATCTATGTGTGGATAGGTGTATAAAATTTATAACATGTTTTATTTTTCTTTATATGCTTTGATGGGTTGGCTTCTTTTGCTACCCAAGTGTCCCAATACCACTGATCATTAACATGTTAATAGCATTACTAACATAATATCCCAATATTTATGATCGTGGATAATTTATACAATCAATAACCATGTATTATATTATCTTTGTATATGGAAGGTTTGAGTGTTTATAAAACCCAATATCTCTAGTTGGTTATAATATAATGGGTGTGAACACTGTTGAATAACATCTCTTTTAGTATTCTAAATATTTGGGTGTATTTAAAAAAAATCATTTTTATGTTGACTTATAGGGCTAAAATTTCACGGTGAGCCTATTTTTGTTAATGTGATTAAGAATTTATTGTCGAATCTGATAAAATTTAACTTTCCAAAGTAGGGAGGGATGATTATCAGGAAAAATTCTTTAGCACATAATAATATATTTCAGTATCTAATGGTTTTTTGTTATTTCATAACAATCATATTCTATATTCAGTATATTTATTGGATTATTTTTAGGTCACACTGATAATATCATATTGTGTATTTTATCTACAAACTAAATATTTATCTGTGTGTAAATATAGTCTTAATTATCAATCATATATTAAAGGAAAAGGCCATGATTATGGACTAGTGAGATGGAGTATGGTGATAGGGACTACGAGATGGAACTAGGCGACGATTCCAGATCTTTTTGGTAGAATACCTTTTATTTTTTATTTTTATAATGTATGATATATATAACTAATCCACTAGATAATCCTTAATTTTATTTGTTACTTGTATAACACTACATGGATTCTATTTTTTATGTGTGATCAAATTTTAAAAATAAAATCTTATGAAAATTGAACAAGATTTTGAAAATTTTCAAAATTAGGTTGTCCCAGGGCCTACCTGACAACGATTCTCTCTCTTTGCATCACACAATTCAACATTCCAATAACCCACCATTATGTTTTATTAAGGACTTTTATAGTACATTGACTTGTGTATTACTGATAGTCTGGTTCCCAGGACTTGTTAAATCCACATGCCCATAACATCATTAAATCACATCCCCACACCTCACTAATTCTATGCATACCTGTAGTTCTATCTAGTAAACCTATATATTTAAAAGTAGAAAATTCACATACCTAGGTTCCCATTATTAATTTTTTATATAAAATGATCTTGAATTCCTCTTATTTTGATAATTGGAGATACCAAACATCACAACATATTCGAGAGCAACATCAAGAACCATTAAATCATGGACATGCAGATCAGAGATTTCCAAACTATCATTTTTTTTTTAATTTTTGAGTAAAAAAATTGATAAGTAGTATAATATATTGGTATTTGGTTTATTTAAACGTTTGAAACCAGAAGCATTCATGAAAAAAAAACATTTTCTAATCTTTGATTCTTTTCTTTGTGAAGGAACCCTTTTTATAATGGCACCCATGTAGGAAGGTTGAAGCCACATGAAGAAAAGGGTTTACATTAGTTGAATAATTACCAAAAATCTAGGGAGTTACAATGGTTACTATTAACTATTAATATTTATTTCGATTTTTTCTTATCCTATATAATTATCCAACAATGGTTCCCAAGATACCTTATCCAAAGCATCCATTCCCAAGCTATAAATGTCCCTCCAAAGCCCCTTGTCACCCAAGTCACCCACCAATTGTATAATTCATTCTTTCAAATTTTATTGTTTAGTAATGTTATTGGAATCCTTTTAACAAAGTTAAAATCCCAAAAATAATGTCTTAACTATGTATGTTCCATGTTCACCTAATATATATCATAGTCATTTTCCACACCCATGTGGCCCTTACAAACATGTATTAAATTGATAATTAGAGTCTCTTTTATTATAATAGATACTCCCTTGATTTCATACCCTTAACATTAGGATCATACAATTATATTCAATAATTAAATCATTTAATAGAAAGGTCCTATACTCTAGGAATACCAATGGAATATTTTTTAAACAACATGCCTAGTTGTCACCTATTGGATGTTCTGAACTACCTTATTTTCCACCAAGTTCCTAATAAGCCTCATTGGGTCTATTAAATGATACTCTGGTATAAACAGGATAAATATTAAATATATTCTTTTAATATCCCCCTGGTTTGAAAAAAATTCATCAGTTTATCCTTTCCCCATCTAGTTATAAATGGATAAGAGATGAATAAAAGTGGGCCCCCAACTTGGTATAAGACCCCAAAACCACACCTAGTTTTTCTTCTAAAGAGTGCAAGATTTGGATTCCAATGTAAGTCTTATAGTTAGTCATTATTCAAAACGCATTACTATATTTTTTTCATATGACTATAAATAATATAATATAATACTACTTCTTTCTTGACCATTAAGAGACATGATTCTTGATCCTGACTATATGGTGTTGTAACGCAAAACCGATGATCATGGTTGGATAACCAAAAAGGTACCATTATGGTTGTTATCAAAAGAGCATAAAAGAAATGAATTAACTAGTTATATGACACCAAAAAATCTGGGTTTCGATTCACTTCTGAAGGATATGTTGGAAGCCTCTCACTTGGGACCAATCCCAACATTACAACACTATTCCCCTCACTGAATAGCAAAAACATTTAAAATAAGAATATATATAGATTTATATAATAGTGTATTAAACCAATAAAGGATGAATAATAATCATTCATACATTGATATCATGGAAAAATAACCACTCATATTGGGTTCTCATGAATGCATTATATAAATCGATATCTTTCACAATAGGGGTATTTCATGTTATTACTAGCAAGAAATATATAAACATGACTTAATTATATAAGTGATTACTATAGTAGAAAATAAGTTTTTTAATGGGTTAATTTTACTTCCCATGATATTCATTTGGATATATATACCACTATAATGAAATATCCAAAGGGCTGCATACTGGGCGATACATTGAAAAAAAACAGTGTTCCCTACATGAAATACATTACATATAAAAGGCATCAATTGACCATGCATTCTCATTTTTGATAAAGAGTTGATGATTCTATTTTTTTCATCTTTTTTCCATTATTATCTAAATTATATTATCAATCAATATACCCAAAGGCATCAAATTCTTCTACTAGTATTTTGAAAATTTTCAGATGTCTCGAATTATGATGAAGTACCGACTAGTGTATCCTTGGTGGCATGCTACCTATATGAGGACAACCACATCTCATAACCCCCAGTATACACTATTTACAACCCAAAACCTTTATTACCTAGTTTTGAACAGCATGGTATGTGAGTACCTTCACATAACATCATAACCACCCCACAGATAACTTTCCCCAAATTATAGATGAAGAAGTTGTGGAGGACAGAACCACTATAAAATTATAGCATGGGTGGTACCCATGTTTAAACATAAAAAATCATTAGGTTACATTATATAGAGTAATGATATTACTTTAATAAATACCTAAAGTTGAGAAATTATGTTATTTTTCATGTCATAATAGTTACATTGGATCTTCTTAATAAGGCTCGCACTAAATAAGGATTTCAAAATAGTTGTAATGTTCAGATCGTTTCCAAATATGTTTATATATATATTGATTTAGACTTCTAGACTAGATCACTAAGAGGTATATCACACAAGGGAATTCGAACACTTAAATCCTATAATTGGGTATTTTTAATTTTTCCACAAGAATCCCTAACAATAACTAATATATCAAAATGGTTGTCTATGGGCAGTTTTAGATCACTATCCAAAAGAATACTTAGATATTGTGGAGTCAAAAATTGTGGGATTCTATATACAATACCTTATTTTTTAAGGATAATACAATCCAATATATATTTTCTCACCTTGATAATATTTATATTAAATATAGAGGTCCTCTCTAAAGCACTCACTGTATAGGTCCTCTAAGCAATAATGTTAATTTTAACAGCAATGGTCCTCCCTTTGATAAATGATAATAATTTTACTACCCTGGATATTATATTCATTGTTAATCACTATTAGATAACTCATGAGGATATTATAAAATACATAGCTAAAAGGTATCTTCCAATTATATTGTGATTAAATATAGTCCTCTTTTCTATAGCGTTGAAATATATAACAACCATAGTGTTTCTCCTTATGAAAGCATTTCCAGAAGACATCTCTCTGACTCAACATTCAATTAATATGAATTTACTTCACATTATAAAAAATAAATAACTAAAATAAAGTTATATTATCTATATTTTGATCAATAAACTATTTTACATAGTGGAATATCCCATAACATCAATCATTATATCTAAAATTTTAGTGTTTTACCCCAGGATTTACGCAGTGAAGTTCCTCCCTGTATTGATGTATAAAATGGACATTGAGTTCCTCTGTATAATACCTACCAAAAATTTCTTCCTGGAAGTAAAACATCCATTATATTTGTAAGTCTTGACCCTAATAACTACAATGAATCTAGTAACTATAGAGGTCCACCATGTGAAGGTTAAACATCAGGAAACTATAGGGGTCCTCCCTATAGTGATCCAGAAAATGACTTTGGAGGCCTCAACCAAAATATTTGAATAAAATACCTTATATATATATATCAATTTTTTAAATATTCCTTCCAATGAAGAAAGATAACCAAAACCCAAACAACTACACAAAAACTTCAACTATCAACTCGATGTTTTACTTATTTACGGGTTCATGAAATGATAATCATTAGTTCCTATACTAGATGATTCTAGCCTAAATGTTGTTGAGGACATAAAAAGTGAGACTGGTTCATCAAAAAAATTAATAGAACATGACCATTATTCTCATATCAATTTGATGAACCTTTCATTGATTATGATTAATATTATAGTATCATGAGGGAAGAGTTGGATAAGGAGAGGATACATTTGATGTTATGGATCATTATTACATCTTAGTATTATATTTTTGGGATCCTTTAAAAGGAGTAGCTTCAATATAATATTAGGGTGATGTTTAACTATATCATGTCTAAACTACTACAATATGAAGGATACCTGAATCACATCAAGGTGATGGATGAGCAGTTACACCAAGTATATCTAGGTTCCATTTCAGTGTCCTGAAACCCTATGTCAATAAAACTACATGAGGAACTCTAACAATCCTTCCAAACCATCATTAATAAAAATTCCATAAGAATATTGTAAATTCCATATCATATAAGAATTATATGTTAGGGTTAATTTGAATAATTTAACTTCACCCCACTTGATGGTCAACATAATCATTTTAGGAAGACATCTTGTAATTTAACCACAAAAAATCTTGCCTTATAACCAGGATTTGGGTATATCATTTTCTTAACAAAATAAAATCCCATTTTCACGAAAGTGTGGAAAATATAAACTCTATAAAAGAAAATAGCGAATATGATTTTGCACCAAGATTACTAAAAAGTAAAACAAATAGTTAATCCATAGTGGTACAATTCTATTGACTAGAATATGTATTCTTTAATAGAGATCACTCAATCAAAACTAGTATATGAAAATATATATCTAACACATTCCATCATGTGATAATTGAAGGAAAATAGGTATTTAGAAACTAATTAAATCACATAGCTGTAACCCTAATCTATATAGATAGGTAAAATTTTAACCCATCTATCACCCTCATTATTATAAATTTTAAGAAAGGATAGCTAAATTGATGATATAACACATCTAAGAAGATCATTTTTCTAAACGTTTGGGGAAAATCCATTTGAGGTCCCCCCAAATTATACTACAGTAATTATTTATGAATATAAACCTTAACTATGATCATGTTTAACCTATGTTTGAGAAGATTTTATAAAAATCACTATTAATGATTATAATACCACCTTATCAGGGTGGGAGTAAAAAATGGAATGATTGAATCCTTAAGGTTGACACAAACATGAAATATCTTAAAAAAGTGAAAATGAATGAGGAATCTATCCCACCACTTGAATGTAATTCTAATTATGATATAGACATATATTTATCTAACATTGATGCATATGAGGTTCCTACAATGGGATTTATATCAATGATTGTTTTTTCATTAAAACCCAACCAATACCATAGATTATAAAATTGAGAATGAATAGAAAAAAGAGGAATCATCCATAGAGAACATTTTTTTCATGGCTGTGTAAAGAAGGAGTACATATTATATATCAATTAAATTTCAATGATATTGGGTCTTCACTATATATATTTTTTCAAACCGCACATCAGGGAATTTTTATGGTGTTAGACCTTAACCTAATCCACGGGGTTTAAAATGTAATGCCACATGTGTAACGAACCGAAATTTTGAATAAATCTTGTTTCATAATTTTATGTGTTATTTTATTTTATTTTTATACTCAACCAAAATGTTTCATTTGATAACATGAGTATAATTAAAATGAGACCATTGGGTTTTGACTGTTATATGACCATTGGTGAATATGACCGCTGGAAACTAAACGTTTTGATTATTGTCTCCAAATACAAGTAATCTTGGTTAATTATTATAGAAATAAGATTCGATGTCCTCACCCAGTAGTCTTAGACCAATCGAATCCCATCTAATAGATCTTGGGAAGGATGTAGAACCACTGGGCTTTTTTCTGGACCAAACCCAAGCCGAACTTCATCATGTGAAGCTAGAACGGAATCGCCTTCGTGAGAAGTTCAAACTGATAGAAATTACCTCTTGTGCGATGTTGGCCGAGACTCCCTCAGATTCTCTCACCTTAGCACACCTTACACTTAGATCCTATGCTGGTGTGATAAGGGGCTATGTAAGGAGACTATAACTACCTTGTGTAATCTTTTTTTAAATAAAAATTGGGATTTATTCTTATGATGAAGTTTATGAATTTTCAAATGAACGGATAAATAGAGTATGCATATTTTTGATGAATTTTAGAAAAAAGATATTTTAAAAATGTTTATGTAAACCTTAAATAATTAAAAACGTGTAATGATATTCAAAAAATGGTCTTCTACAATTATGTCCAGAACGAAATTTAGAGTCTAATAAGATCAAATTTAATTTTGATGAATAGTAAATTATGAATAGTAATTTTATGATTAGGATTAGTAATGTGTTCAAATGGATTATTAATCTCACTTAAAGAACGTATTAAAATAATCTACGCACCTTGATTAAGTAATGTGATTCAATAAAATGGTTATATAACAGTTTCATAAATTAGTATTAAAGTATTAGTTTTTTGGGTGAATAGTGTTTTTAATTAAAAATTAAATTAAAAATATTTAGAAAATTATTTTTATGAATTGGATTTCATTTTTGAACTCAGGGCATCGATATTATTTTAAGGTAATTGTTGGGGTTTTTTCTGAAAAAATGAATTTTCGGTGAATAGTGATTTTATTTAAAAATTAAATTAAAAATATTTATAAAAATATTTTTATAAAATGGAGTTCATATTTTTAATCAGAGCGTCGATATTTGGTTAAGGTGAAATTTTGGAATTTTTCCGAGAAAGATGAATTTTAAGTGAATAGTAAAAAAAGCAGTTTTAGGGTTTCGGTATGTTTAATGACATCATAACTGTGTCATGATGATGTCATGGGATATTTTATGGGTTGGCCGATCAAAGGTGATGAAATATTGTATTGGGGGCCCCATGTGGCCTAACTTCATGGGAAATATCTTGGGAGAGCACATGGTTTTGAGAAACCCACTTATGAGGTGTCCCTTGGCCATTAATGCCTTGTCCATTCACTTTCCCTATAAATACCAAGCCATTATCTCATCCTTTGGTCTCCAAAATCATTCTCAACGACGTTATGGTCTCCTTTCCACCCAAGGAGTCCTCCCAAGGTTCCCTAAAGCCCCTCAAGGTCCAAACCTTTGAGTTTTAAGAGTTACGTTTTAAGGTAAGGGATTCGACCTCTATCTCCCTTTTCAAGTAATCTCTTTTATGTCATTTCTTTTATACTCCATGTTATTATGTTTCAGGATGTTCTTATATATTAAACTTAATTCTCTTTTCATGTTCATATGATGAGATACCCCCTATTGCTCGCATCAATTCGTTTTAAGAATGTTTAAGTGGTGATGTTAGGCTGCTGAATTTTTAAGGGATTCTTTCACCCTTCTCATTTTTCAAAGTTCTACTTTCATCTCAAGTCTTTCAAGTTCCTTGTTAATTATGGTGGTAAATTATCTATATATCTATCATACTGAAGTCTTATGTTCATATGATGAGGGACCCTATTTTATATTTTCAATTCATTTTTGTTGAAGTTTAAGTGACGATGTTAGGCTGCCGAATTTTCATAAGAGAAATATTATTTTTTTCATCATTCCATGTTTTTCATTTCAAATGGTATGTCCTTAAAATTTCATTACCATGTTCTTATATACTTCATATTCTGTCCCTCTACTGTTTTATGGGTCATTTATGAATGTTTGACCAATGTCCCCTCTCTTTTCAATGTTTTCTAAAAACCCGAAACATAGCCGTTATGCTGCAGAATTTTCGTCTCAAAATGCCTCTCTCTTTTCTCAAAATTATTTTATGTTATAAAGTGAATACTCAAATATCTTATTTCTACAAGGTTATTCACATATATATCAAAATGTTCTATTTTAAATTCTAGGATTTACATACATGAGACCCGTTGTCCCCTTCCGTGGGTTTAAAGTGACGTAAAGATCATGTCTTTAAAGAAGTTTTTTAAAAAGTTATGATTATGAAATGAAACATATTTATTTTATGCTATATGGGTTATTTATGAAATGTTTTATGATGATATATGTGGCTCACATGATAATAAGGGAAAATATAAGGGTGCACCCTGATGGCGCTCTAATGCATTGGGTAATGATGTAACCACTAGAGATTAAAATTTTCACGATATCTTGGTGAATAACCTTGGTAATTTTTAAATGACACCTTGGGGATGGACATGGGTGATATGTTCATGATTTTCTATGTTAAATTATGTAGCCACGTCTTAATGTTATGAAAAATGTTATTTTTATTATGATATGCCACATGATTTCTTTCTCATGCCTTAAAGTTCTTTTTCATGACATAGTTGATATGTCTCAAGTTCACATGTTAAATGTTTCTCTTGTTCCCTTACTGGGCCTTCTGCTCACCCTCTCATTTGATGTATGTCCCCAGGTTATGATATGCAGTAATGAACCTAGGATGAACTTAAGGAGAATCCTTTCAAGTGTTTAAGAAGAATGTTTTATGTTGTTTTCATGTATTATGTTCCTGGTTTCCAAGACACTAAACCTTAAAGATCCTCAGTTTTATGTAATATAATGAATGTTTATGTTATAAAAAGGCGGGATGCTATAATTGGTATCAAAGGATGGTTTAGTTATTTTTGGAAATAAGGATATGAAAACTTTAGGAAGAAGCCTATATAAAAGTTTATATATAGGAAATATTACTGGTATTTTGGTGAGTAATGAGTAATGGTTTTCCAAGCAAATACATCCCTATCTGGATACGAGCAGGTAGAGGTGGCTCTGGCACAGATGTACATAGGGGTAAAACCTGAAAACACCGCTTTGAGCTAGACTCAAACGGAACTGGTACATGACAATGGGCCTTGCTGCACTCTTGGTTAAGAAAACTCCCAGGGGATTTTCTTTGGTAAATTCATAAGCTTAGTATGAACCATTGTTAAAGGAACAAAGATAAAATAAAATATATATTCACATAAGAATATATGATCATGGATAACCTAGATGGGAACCTAGGGGATCACAAGTTAGGGTATTCTTTTCTTCTACAAGTTATACTTATATGCTTCAAGTACCTTTTCATGATTATTGGCTAAGTATTTAAGCCCCTAATTATACTTTATCTTCTTTGTTAATGGTGGAAAAATGGAAGAACATGTCCCAAAAACCAATGTGATAGGAAACGCGACGATTGTCGTATTAATATGACAGAGATGATTAGGGGATTAAAAGATGATTATTATTTTGGAAGACGTTCACTATTTTGGGGACCCTATATGATCGAGGTAAATAGATTACTACGGTAATTTCATTGAGGGGTAAGGTTGATTTATATTTTAAAGAATTGATGAATTTAAGGTTGACTTATAGTAATTTAGGTTACTTATGGGAATGATTAACCTATCTTAGGTTAAATATGTTTAGGTTAGATACATTTTTTATAAGATGTTAGGAGTGGTTGATGTTTTTTGGAGATGAACAATGAAGTTTATTTTGGAAGACTATGTTATGAAATCCTTCTTGTATTTTGGTTTCAATCTTAGTTTGGTTTATTTTGAGTAATTTTAAGGACCTTTATTTATTGAATGGTCTATGGTGAACTTTGGGTAGTACCATGGAACTTTGAAGATTTAAAAGTAGTTTCCATTCCTATGGGATTCTTTCTTTTCGAAGAGTTGTTTTACCTTACCCTTTTTTGTTTTTGGGATAATGTTTAAAGATAGAAGAAATAGGTAGTTAATATTTTGTGGATTATGTGATTCTCTAGAAGATGATTCTTCTATCTTGATTAGACCAAGTAGTTTTGAATACTCATTGTTTGGATAAAATATTAGTTTTGGTAGAAACTTATTAAAGGATGAAACTCTACATGAAGGTATGTATATTTCCTTATATTTTTTTTCTATGTAGTAAATGAATTCCTCAAAATTTTGAAAAGGAATGTAAAACAAAAACGTTGTTGGTTTACGTTTCCTACTAGGTAATCCAGGACCGTTTACACACATCATAATTTTGTGATTTTATCATGGTTAACTTTCTCTTAATCATGTTTTCTATCACTCTCCCTCAGAACTTTACCCTTTGTTTTTTCCTCCATTTCCATGTTTTCTTCCATGGAATCCTAGTGTGGGTTAACTCGGTTGACCTTTGTACTTCCCTTTCTTTCTTTTAAAGTAATAGTTTTACTTACTCCTTTTCCGATGTGGTACTTTCAATGAAATTTCAAAACCCAATTTTAAAAATTGCGAGGACAGAATTTCTTAAGGGGTGAAGATTGTAACGACCCAAAATTTTGAATAAATCTTGTTTCCTAATTTTATGTGTTATTTTATTTTATTTTTATACTCAACAAAAAAGTTTCATTTGATAACATGAGTATAATTAAAATGAGACTGTTGCGTTTTGACTATTATATGACCATCAGTCAATATGATCGCTGGAAACTAAACGTTTTCATTATTGTCTCTAAATACAAGTAATCTTGGTTAATTATTTAAGAAAGAAGATTTGATGGCCTCACCCAGTAGTCTTGGACCAATCGAAGACCATCTAATAGAACATGGGAAGGAGGTAGCACCACTGGGCTTTGCTCTGGACCAAACCCAAGACGAACTTCATCGTGTGAAGCTAGAACGGAATCACCTTTGTGAGAAGTTCAAACTGATATAAATTACTACTCGTGCGATGTTGGCCGAGCCTCCCTCAGATTCTCTCACCTTAGCACACCTTACACTTAGGTCCTATGCTGGTGTGATAAGGGGCTATGTAAGGAGACCGTAACTGCCTTGTGTAATCCTTGGTTTTAAATAAAATTGGGATTTCTTCCTACGATGAAGTATATGAATTTTCAAATGACCGGATAAATAGAGTATGCATATTTTTGATGAATTTTAGAAAAAGGATATTTTAAAAATGTTTATGTAAACCTTAAATAATTTAAAACGTGTAATGTTATTAAAAAAATGGTCTTCTACAATTATGTCCAGTACGAAATTTAGAGTCTAATAAGATCAACATGATTTTCGATGAATAGTAAATTATGAATAGTTATTTTATGATTAGGATTATTAATGTGTCCAAATGGATTAGTCATCTCACTTAAAGAAAGTATTAAAATAATCTACGCACCTTGATTATATGATGGGATTCAATAAAATGGTTAAATAATGGTTTCATAAACTAGAATTCAAGAATTAGTTTTTTCGGGTGAATAGTGTTTTTTAATTAAAAATTAAATTTAAAATATTTAGAAAATTATTTTTATAAAATGGATTTCATTTTTGAACTCTGGGCATCGATATTATGTTAAGGTAATTTTTGGGGTTTTTTCTGAAAAAATGAATTTTTGGTGAATAGTGTTTTTATTTAGAAATTAAATTAAAAAAATTTAGAAAATTATTTTTATAAAATGGAGTTCATATTTGTAATCAGAGCGTTGATATTTGGTGAAGGTGAAATTTTGGGATTTTTCTGAGAAAGATGAATTTTCAGTGAATAGTAAAAAAAGCAGTTTTTGGGTTTAGGTATGTTTAATGACATCATAACTGTGTCATGATGATGTCATGAGATATTTTATGGGTTGAATGACCAAAAGTGATGAATTATTGTATTGGGGGACCCATGTTCCCTAACATCATGGGAAATATCTTGGGAGAGCACATGGTTTTGAGAAACCCACTTCTGAGGTGTCCCTTAGCCATTAATGACTTGTCCTCTCACTTTCCCTATAAATACCAAGCCATTATCTCATCCTTTGGACTCCAAAATCATTCTCAACGATGTTCTGGTCTCCTTACCTCCCAAGGAGTCCTCCCAAGTTTCCCTCAAGCCCCTCAAGGTCTAAACAATTGAGTTTTAAGAGTTACGTTTTAAGGTAAGGGATCTGACCTCTCTCTTCCTTTTCAAGTAATCTCTTTTATGTCATTTCTTTTAAACTCCATGTTCATATGTTGGAGGATGTTCTTATATATTCATATTACTACCCTTTTCATGTTCATATGATGAGAGATCCACTTTTGCTCTCATCAATTCATTTTAAGAATTTTTATGTGGCGCCGTTAGGCTGCTGAAGTTTTAAGGGATTCTTTCACCCTTCTCATTTTCAAAGTTCTACTTTCATGTCCGGTCTTTCAAGTTCCTTGTTAATTATGTTGGGGTATGATATATATATCTATCATACTGAACTCTTATGTTCATATTATGAGGGACCCTATTTGGTCTTTTCAATTCAGTTTTGTTGAAGTTTAAGTGACGTCGTTAGACTACCAAATTTTCATAAGAGAAATCTTATTTTTTGTCTTCCTTCCATGTTTTTCATTTCAAATGCTATGTCCTTAAAATTTCATTACCATGTTCTTATATCCTTCATATTCTATACCTCTACTGTTTTATGGGACATTTATGAATATTTTACCCATGTCCCCTCTATTTTCAATGTTTTCTAAAAACCCGAAACATAACCGTTATGGTGCAGAATTTTCTTCTCAAAATGCCTCTCGGTTTTCTCAAAATTATTTTATTTCATAAAGTGAATACTCAAAGCTCTTATTTCTATAGTGTTATTCACATATATATCAAAATTTTCTATTTTAAATTCTGAGATTTACATACATGAGACCCGCTGTCCCCTTCCGTGGGTTTAAAGTGACGTAAAGATCATGTCTTTAAAGAGGTTTTTTAAAACGTTATGAATATGAAATGAAACCCATTTATTTTATGCTATATGGGTTATTTATGAAATTTTTGATGATTATATATGTGTATCACATGATAATAAAGGCAAATTTAAGGGTGCGCCCTGATAGCGCTCCAATGCATTGGGTAATGATGTAACCACTAGAGATTACCATTTTCACGATATCTTGGTGAATAACCTTGATAATTTTCAAATGACACCTTGAGGATGTTCCTTGGTGATATGTTCATGATTGTCTATGTTAAATGATTTAGCCACATCTTAAAGTTATGAAAAATGTATTTTTATTTTGATATGCCACATGATTTCTTTCTCATGCCTTAACGTTCTTTTTCATGACATAGTTGATGTATCTCAAGTTCACATGTTAAATATTTCTCTTGTTCCCTTACTGGGCCTTCTGCTCATCCTCTCTTTTGATGTATGTCCCCAGGTTATGAGATGTAGTAATGAACCTAGGATGAACTTATGGATAATCCTTTCAGGTGTTTAAGAAGAATGTTTTATGTTGTTTTCATGTATTATGGTCCTGGTTTCTAAGACACTAAACCTTAAAGATCCTCAGTTTTGTGTAATGTAATGGAAGTTT
The DNA here is from genome assembly GCA_963277665.1 of Viscum album. Classification (NCBI taxonomy): domain Eukaryota; kingdom Viridiplantae; phylum Streptophyta; class Magnoliopsida; order Santalales; family Viscaceae; genus Viscum; species Viscum album. Next base: position 1,343,729,017 of record OY728161.1, read on the forward strand.
ATGTTATAAAAAGGTGGGATTCTATAACATGACCTCCAGTGTGGAACCCCTTTTTTCTGAGGATACTGATAGTTAGTGAGGGTCTATGCCCATTATTGAGGGGACTAAACACTCAATATCATCTCATAGGGTATATAAAGTTAGTAATAACAATAATAAATAATAATTTATATTTAAATGGCCATTAGAGTACCAATACTTATTAAAAAAATACTTACCCATGTAGTGAAAATATGGAAATCCCGATATATTGACCAGAAAATAACATTGAACCGAGTTATATAATAAGTCCAGTAAATACATTTAGAAGAAAAAATGTGACTCTAAATCCATCCAGTAATGTCCATATCCAATATACTCATCTACTCAATTTTCTACCATAGGGCCTCTTCCCTTCACCAGATCCTTAGTCATCAAATCGACAAGTGTATAGATTATACTAAGTAGTGTGTGAGTACAAGAATTAGTAAGACACTCCAAATGAAACATAACATAATATAATCACATATAAAATTTAATACCATAAATTTAAATATACTATAGAAAAATAAAAAATATATCACACAAGGCCAAAAAAGATGTTGGGTCCATGGAGACCAACTATACCAGCTTTGGTTCGATGCAAAAAAAACCACAATGTCTAGCCTAACACATTACCCTATTAGGAGAGTCCCAACCATGGATGAAACATAATAATATTTGGATAGTCTAATCCCAACCAACCTTATTTTTAACACTTATATCTCATGAGAATATCCTTATAAGAACATCCACATGCCTATCTAAAAAAGACAAAAACACAAATTTGATACATGTTATAGTTGAATGATGAAACAGAATGTCTAAAAAATTACAATCACATGAATAATCTATATTGAATAAAAATCAATCAAAATTTATGGCTACACAGACACCTCCTGAGATCATTCATTATACATAGGTTTAATAGGTTTAAAAAAATACACACACCAATAATCATTCCAATAACACATATATGAAATTCATGAATGTTATAGACTTTCTACATCAAGGATTTTGATAAAAATAACTATATCATTTTTCCAATGAAACATCATATATATCATGTCCATGTGTTGTTCATCTCAAAAAACTCTCCAAGGTCCCTAATAACTGATTATCATTATTTTATTTACAAATTGAATAAAAAACACCATGAAAAACAACTTTATCCCAGCTGTATAATTTCTAAATTATCCATTTCGGACATATAATGTTCTTAATATTTTGTTTAAGAATGAATAATTATAATTTAACATGTAAATAAATTTCATATCTTTATAACAATTTGAGATAATCATGATAATTATTATTTATCATTCCTGGATAATTATAAATAATAAATTTATAAATTCTACCTCAAAGTATTCATGTTTCTTAGAAATGATCATATGTAAAAATTAAACATAAATGAGAATACATACATATTATAAATTTTAAACACTGCACTCAAGATTTGAGGAGAGAGGGTGAGAGTTCTATCACACCTAGAATCTAGTAGATGAAATCGTATTGGTTGAATAAATCATCACTAATGACGAACAAGGTAATTTCTAGAAATCCTAAACTCAAGAGAATAACAAAAAATACCTGTAGAAAGGTTCATGATTTTTTTGAGAAGGAGAACTATGTATAGGTTCATAGCAATAATCCCCATAAATTAACATAAAATTAAAATTACCTTTTATTTTCACATGAATATAGAGTGTTTTAAATCCTTTATAAATAGATCTCAGACTTTAAAATCATTAAAATAATCAATCCCCATAATTTTATGATTTTAAAAGTGTCAAAAAATTATTACATGTTCAAATCGATATGAATGAAACCTAAAAGATTGTTTTTATTTATTTTTATTCCCAAAAGGGAACTACATATGCGTAACCTGATTTTCCCATACATATCTCTTAGGTGTCATGTATGGGTACAAGGTTAACCTTATGTATGCATTGAAACATAGGAAATACCATTACGAAACCCATTATAAATCGTTATACACTTACAAAAATCATGAATATTAGAATTTAACATTACAAGCCTCCCCAAACCCACCTTGTGTAAGGATAGAAAGAATTTACCTTTACCTATCCCTATGCCTTCAGTAAGGGTATAAATTTATTTGAAAATTTTAAAATATTGACAAAAACAATCATAAATTTTAACCAAAAAGGATTTATAATAATGCTGATGTTATATAAGGATGATGGGAAGGATGTGTCTATATATATAATCCACCAACCACTAAAAGGTGTTGTGTTATAATCTGCTGAGATATAGTATGACCATTATGAAGAAAAAAACTAAAATTATTGATAAGATTAAAAAATATATTTTCAAAGGAAGAATAACTTGAAAATTAAACTCCCAACCCATATCTATGATACCTCTCATTTTCAAACCTCTTCAAAAATAGAATATTTCTAAACCTTTAACACTGATATCAATCCATCCATTCAATATGATATCACAAAGAATCATTCATTTTTTCACTAGAAGTTGATTATCATGAATTTAATAAACTATATAACATTAAAAACTAGACCAGGAAATTCATTAGAGCCCAAATCAAGAAAGAGAGAAACTAAAGTTATAGACAAGGTGGTAATATTATGAATAAAAAAAATATCCACTGGAACATATCCATTCTTGAAATAATGTCACAAAAAATGATAGTAGATATCATCACAACCTGAATAGTGGTAATGAAAGTTAATCACACACCAGTCTATTTAGAGTGAAATATAGATCCTATGTGGATGGATTTAAATCATACTTCACATAACATTGGGAACCCCAACATTATAACATTCAATATTTTATGAGAGTTTGAATGTTATCTTACACACTCTGTATCCTAATTTGGAACAATTATTATAATGATATAATAATAGAAAGTAATAAATATTAGATAATTAATAAAAAATATAGACCGAATTTCATTAATATAGGTAAATAGACTTGTGTTTGGATCCATAAAAAGTTGATAAGACCTATGATGATAGTTCCTATATCAATTCAGCTGTATTACTAGAAGGAAAAGTATTTTGTACCTCAATAATTAAAAAACAATAAATATGGGAGAGACATAAGATTTCTTCATATATGAATAGGTTTAACCTATTATAAAAAATTAAAATACTCTATGAATAATTATTATAAATCCATATTGAAAATATTCAGAATGTGCATGTGAGGATTCTCATTTCCTAAAAATACCTTTCTAGATTTTTATTTATCACATCAATAGAATAACATTTTTAGGATTCTATTAAGAGTAGAAAAAATAGATATTGACAAACACCACCATCACTATCAAAGAAATATAGTATGGGAGAGACCACTACTATTACTTGCAAACTAGAGTTGGTGCCAGATCATGATCCCAAACCTACTAAATTATATGAGGTGTCTCCTCTCAAGTAATAACAACAATTCCAAAATTATAATATAGAGACATATGATTTGAATAAGGATTAAAGTTTCAAAATAATTGAAAATATAAAAAAAATTATATTCATTCTGGGATTATCAGTTCCCTTGAGGCATTACTTAGACATTAGAGAATTGTTTTTCAGGCACATAAAAATAAAAAATATGAATAAAGTTGAATTAAACAATCACCCGAATTATTTTCTATAATATCAAATATTGAGGCAGAACACTTTATATGTCTTTTTATTCAAATATATTCTCAATGAAAAAATAAATGAATAGCAGTTAAGTCTAAAGAAACCCTAGATTCATGTAACATGTGTGACAATTTTGATTCCTAAAAAAGATGTCGAATTGAAAGATCTATTAAAAGTGGTGAAAAAATTTAGTGATCGGCTGAATCAATTATCTCTCCACCATGCGCGTGAAATCCTCAGGGCATGGATGAATCAACAATTCATGATACATAATCCTTAAATAAACCGTATTTTTATAACTTTTTCTCTAAAAATTCTAGAAATCAGTGCAATTATTGTTCATGAAACAAAATGAAAGAAAAGGAACCATTCAGGCACAGAAACTAGTCTAGAAACATTGGAATTTCTTACCCACATCACTGGGGGTCTACGAATCACTTTACTAATTAGAGTTTATTTCAATGAATGAATCCTTATAAAGTACTACCAATGTCACCCATTATATACACATTTTCAAATGAATAAGATTATTATAAATAATAATTCACTAGAAACCATCACATTGGAGGAATTATAGATATAAGATTATATAATCTATATAGTCCATAGATCTTAGGTGTCATATTATATAAGAAAAACACAAATTAGAGGAAATTAATAGGCTCATTAAGAAAACAAGTTTAATCATGATTCCCATAGGGTTCAATCCACTACTATCAAACTGGTAGATCAATTAGTTTCCAAAAAATAATCTAGATAGTCTAGATATGTGAGAAAATATTTCCTATATAGTTTATACATATATACTCCCCAATTCCAACATATGAAAAGGATAAACATCATCACAATAATACCAGTCTTATAAGCCTATGACTAATTTTGAGAACTCGATTTTTCACTTAGTTATAGATCATTTAAATTTTGGTCTTGTTCTTTATTGGGGACCTATTTTTGATATCTGATTATTTAGTGAAGGTAGGAGGGTGTTCTATCTTATTAGAAGCTCATAACCTATCTTTTTGGGAAAGTAAGCCTGACACACCATTTATAGTAAACCGTACGGAAATTCCCCATGGTTAGATAAAATCCCATGGATGACATGTTTTTGGAATGAGCCTTATCACATGATTGGTGCATAGTTTACCTAACCATGTAAGTTCCCCTCTTCCCTAGGTAACAATGCATGGTTTTAGCACAGGTTTTCAAACCGTGCAGACAAACTGTACACATGATAATTTATGTGTAATATTAATTTTTTCCCTTGATGATCTAATTATGCCTCCTATTTCCTCATAATGGAAATTTATGTGTGATCATGCTATTTTTATCTCATTTTGGAGCTATTTGAAGGTATAAGGTAGGTAATGATAGATCTTTTTCACCCGAGATCTGATCGAGCTTCTGTTCACCACGTTGGATGCACAACAGTAAGTACTCGAGTCATTTTTAATTGCTCTTATCCTCCCTTACTGTAAACCTAGTTATGCAACGATGAGAGTTTTCTGATTCTTTTAAGATATACTTCATTATAAGATTAATTCGAGGCCTATATTGGAGGTCGATAGTTATATGACCCTAAGGTGGTTGGTCTATAAGTTATCCACATTGTTTGTTAATTTTGGAATTGTTGAATTTCCCCCACCAATTTTATTGGGCACCATTTTTAGAATTTATATGTCATTAATTTAATCAATAGAACCATATGATTATTATCATTCTATATATGTGATTTTGTTGTTGTTTCGTACTCCCAAAATTTCCAACATCCTATGTAAGATGATATTCCATAGTTGTGTTTTTCGTGTTTTGACACTTTTGAGCCATCATTCGGATGTGCTCGAGCTTGACCACACGAATTATATGACTTCTTATCAGAAATGATTGTTGTATCATGTAATAGTGAATGGTAAGTACCAAGTTAGTTCAACTTGACCTTCCAAAGGTAAGTTCTTCAAATGGATAATTGAATGTGAAAGGGAAATTGGAATGTATACTAGGTATATGACTTGACCGGATTAAATGTGAATGATTAATAGGTTTAATGTCTATAGCACCACTTACCACGTTAATGGAAGGTAGATAAATGAAATTTCATTATTTAATATGGTTAAATAGATTAATATAACAGTTTCATGCTACTTGGATTTATTACACAAATGAAAGGGAAGGCTCCAACCTAATGATATATTAAATTATATCCTTATCAAATAGGAGTGCTCTTACTCGATCTCTCTTTGGATTCTTATCGTAGAATTCCATGAGCACTCAGAAACCACATTATGATTCATTGAAACAGGTTGCATAGGTTGATACCCACCTAGATCTTGATTCTTGTCCATTCTTAGATGACCAGTATTACACTGTAGGATCCCTACCATAGTATTAAAGGATTACGTGGAGAAATAATTGGATCTACCATTGGTTAGTAGGTTACATGGTTGAATCCCTTTGGTCCAAGTCAATTCTCAGACCTATTTTATCTTGGACGATCACATTGGATTTGGTAGAAATGTTATTGAGGAAGGCCTTCAATATTCTCCTTGGATTACACGCTTACCTTTATCTAGTCTACAGTTTTTAATAAGTTGGCAACCATTGAGGTCCATGATGCCTTGGTTATTACCTCATAACAATAACTATTATTTATATGTGACTTATTTAGAAAATGGTAACAATCAAATAATGTAGAGGTTATAGGATTAGACACCGACCTTGGTAAGAAGCCGGTACTTGTGTATCTAGTTACATTGTGATGCTTTACCTTATATATGCATTATTTCACAATATTATATTCCATTTCATGGGTCAGATGCTATAGAAACAATTAGTGGTTTCCCAAATAGATTTATTTCACACCCTATTTAGATTTCATTTGGTACCCGGGGATGATTACTTGAAAGCATGTGTTGATAAAGGGAAACATATGGAGTCTGACACTTGATTTCTTGATATTTAGGATTTATCTTGATTGTAGATAACCGAGTTAGAGAATAGGATGGTTGAGATAGTATTTTTATTTCATTTAAACTTATGTTGTACATGTATGCCTACTGCTTTGTATCTATGCTTTTTTGTTTTCTAGATACATGGAATATCATCATCAGGTAATGAGGTCATATTCTCCCCATGGAAACACCCTATGCCCTAGATTCTAGTCTGTTGCTTATGGCTTTTGGGGAGATGCGCTTGTGGCCATGTGGCCCACTGGGCTCGGGGAAACCATTATGTGTAATTTTGGTCCAGGATGTCACACAATGGTATCAAAGTGGTTTATTTTCTTTGTTACTATTTTTATAGGATATATTTGATATTATTAATGCTTGGGACTAGGTCATAATGTGTTCTTGGTTTTCATGAACCCATGTTTGGGGTACAAGAAAATTTAACCAAAATATGATTTTTGTTCTATTTTTCATATTACAGATGACATTATTTTACTGTTGGGTGATGTACATTCTATGTAGAGTTATTGATTATTATTATGATTAAGGATTTCATTCATCCTTGGCTCGATGATATGAAGGAAGGGATAATAGGTACATGAATGATTAATGGGACATAGAATTCTCTTTCCATTCATATTGTCATGCCATATTGGTGAATTTCATTGCTTTTCATTTCTTAATATGCCTATGATTGTTAAGGGATGTTGTGATAGTTAGTTTATGATTATGTTACTATTGGTTGTGATTGAGTGATTTTCTATCTCAATTATTGAGGTGTATGGGCCCTCATGGTTTGGGATGAGTAATATACTGAGTTGAGCCATTATGCTATAAATAAATGGGTGTTGTTTCCAGTGATAATGTGTATGGGAAATGAGTCACCAGAATGTATATACATTATAAAGTGAATCATGACATATAAAATGAATTGGTTTTACATAATTATCCAACCTTTTCATTATTATGAAGGGTAAATGATTGAATTTGGTAATTAAATATAAAATGAAATTAAACATATACTTGAGAACTTACCGATACCTAGCCATCTAAGTGGTTAGTTTTGGTATTATGCATTGGGTTGTGAGTTTTATTATGTTTATCTTCTTCAAGTGATGCTATATTTCTTCTTAATCATGTTTGGAGGCGTGTAATTGTATTTTATAGAGGAATACCACCATTACATACTCATATCATATTGAAAGAGTGTGTTAATGACCATTCTCCATACATGGTGGGACTTGAACCATCAGTCTTACTACCAAGAGTTCCACCAGAGGAAACACCAATTGTTCTTGATCTAGGAAGTGTTTCCATGTTCCTGATACTTTTATATGACTAATACAGTCTATAAATAGTTCTCCATTGCTTGTACCTATCATGGATGATCTGACTCATGAGTAAAAGTAGCATCATTCTACTACTTTTTTAGGAGATGGTGATCCACAGGTTGATGATTCTAGGATAGAGGAAACTGTATCTATCTTTGAGAATCTGGAGAAGTATAGAGAGTGAAGGTACATGATTTCCACAAAAATTCTTTGAAATTTGGATAAGAGTTTGCGGGATGTGATTACACATGAAACTCATCATTGAGGCATGTTTGGGTTGATTTACAGTCTGCCTTCTATAATATGTTCTTTCCTCAAACACTGAGAGCTGATAGAGCTATTGTGTTCATGCATCATGAGCAGTATTCTAGGTCAGTCATGGAGTATTCAACCCATTTCACTAAGTTAAAACACTTCACACTTCTTCTATTTAGTGATGAGATTTCTTGGGTTATATTTTTTGAGGATGGGATCTAGTATTCAATCCATTTGCAAGTGAATTTATTTTAGTTTCCTGTCTTTTTTGAAATTGAAAATCAGGCTCTTATCACTATCCATAACCTAAGGGGTACAAATAGTATCAGGCATAGAGGGCTAGTGCAATGTAAGACTAGTAGTTCTTCTGGTGGATGAGAGCATTATATGAAGGTTTCTCATCAGGGCTGTGACAACCAAAGCACCCATTTTGATAGAACTTTATTGTGTCATTAGTATGGAATAAGGGGGAACATGAAATGTCAGCGTGATAGAGAACCACTGGAGTTTCAGTATTGCAGACATTTGGGGAATCATTAGTGTTTCTGTAGGACCTTTGCACTAGCTTCAAGTGGAAAAAGGATCCACACCATCTCCACCTTCAAGTTTCACCTCTTTTTACCCTATCGGGCCGGGAGTTGGAATAGCACTAGTAGGATTAGACAAGGAGGTGGTTGTGGCCATTTTAGCTAGATCCTATATCATTAAAATCTGCACCAGATTAGTTTTCATCATGGTATTAAAGATGTTGCGTAGGGTCCTAGATCAGTCCAATTTCATGCCTTACAGCTGATACTCAACGATTGGGTTGTGGGACCATCTACAATACATGATACTATTCAAGTGTCGTCTACTATAGTATCTGATTTCTTTGATATTGGTTCATTGAACATGTTTATCTTTAAATCTATATTTTAATGTCCCGAACATGAGATAAAATATTACTATGGTTTAATGACCCTAGATACACTGTTAGAGGATTGATATGAGGGAATTAGCCAGTGCAGGGACTGTCCCCTTGATGTAGAAAGTTTCCCTTTCTTATGGAACATATTTGTTATCAAGATTAAATGCTTTGATTTCATACTCAGGATGAACTGTTTGGTTTACTATCACACTTTTATAGACTTATATCACCATTGGGTATCATTTACACCACGAGAAGGAAGAAATTATCTAAATAATGGTGAGTGGGATATCCATGTTGGAAGATATAGAAAAGAGAATCATGGGATATGTGGAGTGACTGCCTAGATCACAAGTCTCTTCAAGGGGGATCAAGCCTTACATGAAGATGATTTCACTCTGGTAGTGGATCTTTTAATGGATGTCTTTCCTGATGACTTTTCTAGCTTACATCAATAGAGATAGGTAGAGTTCACAATTGATCTTGTTCCATGAGTATCTCTAGTGTGCATTACTCCATACATGATGGAACCTATAGAGATTTTGGAGCTCAAAAAACAGTTATTGGATTTAGAGGCCATTGGCTTTATACGAACCACTACATCTTCATGGGGTTCGCCCATGCATTTATCCAAGAAGGCATGTGGAGCCTTATATATTTGTGTGGATTAGAAATGGTTGTACCATCTTAATGTCAGGAATTGATATCTACTAACTCAAAAAGATGATATCTTCAACCAGATCTAAGTAAAAGAGGCATTCTATAAGATCAACGTGAGATCAGGTTATCATTCTGTGAGAGTAAGGCCATCAGATCTACTGTATACAACTTTTTATAGTAGGTATGGTCTGTATGAGTACATTGTTTTTCCATTAAGTTTTATGAACATACCTTCCATTTTCATAGAACTTATTAATAGGGTGTTATATACCTATTTGGACTATTTTGTTATGGCCTTTGTGGATGAAATCTTGGTGTATTCTCATACTCGTAGAGACCATGCCAAATATCTTAAAATCGTCCCTATAACACTGAGAGAGCATGATCTTTTGTACAAGCATTCTATGTTCCACTTCTGGATAAAAAATGCCCAATTCCGTAATTTCATAAAATATTTATCATTCCTTGATTCAACTCTCAGTAGCCTTTTAAACATGGGTGTCAATTTACATTGGTCGTAAGTGTTTGAGAAATACATTTTGGATCTAAAAGGGATGCTTTCCTCAAAACATATTCTAATTATCCCTGATCCGGTTATTGGTTATTATGACTTTTGGGACACATTAGACATCTTCTCAAGAGCAATGAAAATTCAATATGATAGAGTCATTGCATATAGATCTTGATAGTTGAGGCCTCATGAAATAAATTACCCGACATATGACCTCAAGATAGCAGTAAATATCCACGTATTATTTTTCTCGATAAATTATCTATTCGGTGAGCATGTTATAGAGTACGTGGACAAAAATAGACTCAAATATATTATGTCCCAATGTGACTTGAACCTCAGACAATCATGATGGGTTGAGTATCTACAATAATCTGATTTTAAGCCTGCCTATATGCTTGGAATGTTCAATGTGGTTGTAGATGCTAAGAGTCGGAAAACTCAATCAATGGGAATACAAGAAACTAGTGGTGAATGAAAGTTAATGGTCGTTTTCTCAGAGATGCATCTAGATTTTCATGAAAATTATTAGTATTCTTACCTCCCATATTTAATAGTTACCTCTTCCCTCCTTGAAAAGGTGCAGAGTAGCTTGTTTTCAAATCCTAGAGGCTTGGTTTTTAATGAGGGTATATCAGAAGATAAAATTCCTCTAGATTGGTATATTGATATGGATGACCTTATTCATATTCATGTTCATTTATCGGTTCCTACAAATATGATAGAGGATTTTATGCAAACATCCCATGCTTCTCATTGGGTATTTCATCCTAGAATCTTCGTGATATATCGAGATATGTGATGCCAATATTGGTGGCACGAGATGAATCATCAGATTGTAGGCTTCATCACTTGGTGTTCCACATATTAGTAGGTGATGGAAGAGAACCAAATAACTACAGGATTATTACAGTAACTTACAGTCTCGGAAAGGAAATGGGAAGATGCTTCCATGGACTTTTTATCCTGTTTCCCTAGGTCACCTAGAGGTACTAACACAGTATGTGTTTTCATTATAAGGGGCTCAATTTATACCTATTCACGAGTCTTCCCCAATTCATGAGATGGGAAGACTATATGTTCATATTATCCTATGTCTACATGGGGTCCCATGTACTACGATTTCATATAGGGAAACTAGTTTCATGTTATGGTTCTGTAATAGATTACTGAATGTTGTGGGAACATTGGTGCTTATATGCTCATCTTTTCACTCACAGACTGTTGGAAAATTGGGATAGAGGACACATGTTCAAGAGGATATACTATGATCATGTTTTCTTTATTTTTATGCTTCTTGGAGAAGTATTTCCCTCTCATGGAATTATCCTATAATTACATATTTTAGGTAATAATTTTGATAGATACTTTTGAGGACTTATATGGTGGGCCATTCTGTTCTCCCATGTGATGGCTAGAGGCAGGTGAGGCATCCCTACTAGGTCGTCATCTCGTTCAATATACATTAGAGCAGGATTAGATGATCAAAAAGTGAATGAACACTACATAGTCTAAACAAAAATCTTATGAAAATCATTGTCAATCACCTCTAGATGTTAGGGTTAGGGATCATGTTTTCCTCCTGGTATTGCCCAGTCTTGTGAATATATTGTTACAGAAGTAAGGGAATCTGTCTCCTTATTATTTAAGTCCATTTGAGATCCAAGAGTGAGTTGGGCTGGTAACATATCAGTTTCTACTAACATAGAAGTAATGTTCCATGAACAACATCTTCCATGTTTCATAACATCACTAGTATCGGGTCGACCCGTCTCATAACATTGATAACGTGGAAGTGGAGTTAGATACTGGAGCTACCTTTGAGGAGTATCCAGTATGCATCGTCGACCAGAGCATGATGGTTCTCAAAAGCTGGTCTGTAAATATTGTACATGTGCTATGATTTTATGTTCGTGTGAAGGATGAGAATAGAGAGAAAGAGGCTGACATACAAGCTCAGTGGCCATAATTTTTCTTAGAATGTGTTTCAACACCCTTAGTTGGTGAACTCAGGGAAGAGTTCATTTAAGGGGGGTAGATTGTAAGAACCTAGTTTTTTTAAATAGGTATGTATCCTTTAAATCTTGTTCTAATTATTTATTTGGGACTTGTTTTGGATGCCGATGGAGTTAGTGAAGCTCCCAAGGGAGTCTTTTTCTTGTTTATATCCTGAAAAATAGTTTTTTTGGGGAAAATAATCAAGCTGCATGATTTAAAGTAAACCATGCAGATGACATGTTTTTGGACCAAGCCTTCTCAAATGGTTGGTGAAAGGTTTACCTAACCTTGTGAGTTCCCCACTTCCCTAGGTAGCGATACATGCAATGCATATTATTTTTCAAACGGTGTAGAAAACCATGCAAAAAATAGTTTATGGGTAATTTTATTATTTTTCCATTAATGATCAGTTTATGCCACCTCATTTCCCCAAATTCAAATTCCTCTATGAATAACCTATTTTCTCTCATTTTGGAGATATTTAAAGGCCTAAGGTAGGGATTAAATGGTCTCCTTAGCTAGAGATCTAATCGATCATCCAGTCATCATGTTGGATGCACAACGGTAAGTACTCAATTCCTTTTTAGCCGTTCTTCTCCTCTCTTACCCACAACCTAGTTATCGAGGTGTGATAATTTTTACCTTTTTCTCCGATATAATATATTGTAAGCCGAATAATAGGAAGATATTAGAGGGGGATCATTGTAGGTTCCTTAGGATGGTGATTTATAACTCATAACTTGAGTTTGTCGATTTTAGAATTTTCATGTGGGCCCCACTGATTTCATCGGGTTCTATTTATTTAATTTATCTATCATTATTAAAATCAGGAGAACCATATGATTATGATATTTCCAAATATGTGAGTTTTTATTTCAGTGGTTACTCACACAATTCCTACCATCCAATGTTGGATGATATTCTATAGTTTTATTTTTAGTTTTTTGACACTTTTGATCTATCATTAGGATGTTCTCAATCTTGACAACACAAATGGGATGATTCCTTATCTTGAATTCTTTTTGTTTCATATAATGGTGAATGTAAAGTTCCACATCACTTAAAATTGACTTGTCTATGGTAAGTGCTTAAAATTGATAATTTAATGTGAAAGGGAAATTGGAATGTATACTAAGTATATGAATTTATCAGATTAAATGTGAATGATTAATAGGTTGTATCTCCATAGAACCCCTTATCAAATAGGAGTTTCCTCACATGAGATCACCTTGAATTATTATTAAGCAATTCCATGAGTACTCAAGAACCCCATTCTAATTCAAGGATTTTGAATTTTGTTATTTCTAACCACCTAGATCACAATCATTTTCTATACTTGGATGCCTAGTATGACATTGTATGATCCATCACATAGTATTAAAGGATGCCTTGGATACACTCCTGGGATCCAGAATTGACCTGTAGGTGCCATGGGTATAGACTATAAGGCCCAATCAATTCTTATAAACATTTTAACTTGGACAATAACCTTGGATTTGGTAGGCATATTTTTGTGGAATTACTTGGAATATACTCTTTGGATTACACTCTTACCCTTAGACAGGATAAAATTATTATACAATTGGAGACCCTTGAGGTCTATGTTACCTTTGGTTTTACCTTGGATCCTTCAATTTTATTAACCTGTGACTTATTTAGAAACTAGTAACAATCAAATAATTATTTGGTTACATGTTAAGATACAATCTGAATGCTGAAGCAAATACTTGGGTATTTAGTTATATTTTACTTCTTTATATTATATATGCATGATTTCACAATGCTATATTCCATTTTACGGGCTAGATATTATAGAGTTTATTGGAAGTGGACCACTGAGATTTATCTCAGACCTACTATAGGCTAAATTTGGTACTCATGGAATATTAAATGAATGTAGGCCTTGATAAAGAGAATTATACAACATCAAACACTTGATTGATTGATTTTAAGGATTGAGCATGATAGAAGATGACCGATCGAGAGCTCGTGATGATTGGGATAGTATTTTAATTTTCCTTATTTTTATAATTAACATGTATTCCAACTACCTTGTGTCCATGTTTTACAATGTTTTAGATAGATGACATATTATCATCAGTTATTGTATGTTATTTCAGTTATTTTCATTATTGGTATAATTGCCTTCATTTTCCACTATTCCTTATATTTATTTGTATTGCATCCGATATTCACCTTTTTCATTATTTATTCATGGTGATAAACTATTTTAATAAAGGAATAGTCTCCCCAAAGACACACTATATTCCCTTGCTTCTAGTTGGAAGCCTCTGGTGTCTGGGTAGATGCAGTTGAGGCCATTTTCCAACCAGGCTTTGGGCACCCATTAAGTGGAATCCAAGCCGAGGGAGTCACAAAATTAAAACTGCATAACAAGAATCATATAACTTTGGATAAAATATAGGATATAGTAAATCATATCACCATAATATTAGCATAAATTTTCATTTTAGGTTCTCTTCATATCAATACGAATCTTATTGAGATCCTCATTATATATAGATAAGATCCCATGATTTTAAGAATGGAGTGGTAGACAATGAGACATAGAATTATGAAGTTCAACATATTGAGTGTGAAAATAATTTTATTAATTGAATAAGATCGATAAAAACAATATAAGGGAACCTAAAACCCTTGTATTGTTGGATATTCACATAAAAGACATGAATATTATGTATGTGGATTACATACATCTGATACAAGTGGGTTATATTCATATTATACATATGATGTATGTATTCATGTATTATATTTTATATTATGAAACCATGAATAAACCAGCCACTATGGCATGTTTTTTAATACAACATGTGACATTATATTATACCAATACTGTAGGTGTAGTATATAATATGCATGATGTGTATAAATTTGACCGATCCTCCAACATGCATTCCTTTGGTGTTTAATCTAGCATGAATGGTGTGATTATCTTGGTTTGATGGGAAAGAAATATGGGGGGGGGGGATTAATAAATGGTATTTTTTTATAAACTCTAAAGTCAAACTTTGGAAATTTTTATGGTTGTTAATCTACTCAATGATTTCTCAAAGAATCACGTCGTGTTCCATAGTTATGAAAAAGATATCATCACATAGTATTCACCCAGATTTTCCACAATATCTTACTCATTTCCAAGATGGGTTATCATGAAAATAATAAATTATTCCACTAAATAAAAAAAATATCTATAACCTTGGGTTTTCTAGTCATAGAAACACATAATACACTATTATACACCATCAAGAATCAACTGTATAGAATTAATTCTCCTAAAAAAATAAGATTAAATGAAGACAGACTTATTGATTAATCTATGTGTTATTCTCACCACTTGATAATGGTATTCGTACCTTATTAGATATATTAATAGGTTTACACAAATATTTTTATTCATGTCTTTGTTCTTATTCCATCTTGAGGACATGGGAATGTATATTTTACTGTACACTACTTGTATCTATGAATTGTTCATCCTCACCACTTGAAATAATCAGGTAGACAACATGAAATCTTCCTTACAGATGTTTTGAAAATTCAATTTCTTATTCTTTATTAATTAAATTTATATATTCGGTTATCCATTTAATTATAATCCCAATTCTCATTATTTGAGAGTTATCTCATTTTTCACACTCCTCTTCTTTCTATATATGTTATATTTTATATTCACAAAAATAATATTGTGTATAGAATTTTTAAAAATGGACTTATGGAAAATTATATGATAATTAGTAGTTTTTTTGATACCCTAAAGTTTAAATTGGTTAATGGAATATATTTTTATTACTTATTTATACTTATTTTAATTCTTGATCAAGAAATCCTTTAGAATCTCGAAAATATTCATGTGTTTCCTTCTTTGGGTTATTTGAAAAAAATAGAAAATATTAAAAAACTTCTAAATGTCAATATATTTGTTTATAAAGTTATTAAGATCATTTTTAGAAAATTAATATTTTAGGAAATATATTTTTACAGATAAATTTATTTTAATTAATAGTTTCAGTTAGACATTTTATCATGTTTAATCAAACTGAGACATAATACAAAAATATTATTACATAAACGATAGTTATAACCTAATAATTATATTGGTTGGTGGGAATATAAATAAATAAATTATGAAAATTATATTTTTTACACTTATTTAAATAAATTCATTGGTAATTAACGAATTTTTAATGAAATTAGAAATAATTCAAAAATAAAATAAATATTTTTTCAAAAAAATTATTTTTATGTGTGTAATGTGTTTTGATCATAATAAATTTAATTAATCCCTATTGGTTTATTAATTTAATGAAATTTATATATTATATATTCAATCAAATCTTTTATTATTCATCTTATTTTAGTTTCATGCATAATAATTTATCAAATTTTATACTTCAAAATAATAATTTTTCTAAAAAAGTGGTTCTGTCATACACTTATTTGGAAATTAATATTTCCACTTTTATAAAAATTATTTGATCTATTTTTTTCATTTTTGAAATAATTTTTTCAAAATTAGATTATAATGATTTTTAAAGAATTTTTTGAATTATTATTTTATTATGAGTAGTGAAAATTCAAATGATTATTGTTCACTACTTTTCATTTAAAGTATTTAAAATGTTATAGATTGTTCTAAAATTATTTTGAAAGTAAAATTGGTTTAAATATAATATTTTTAAACAAATTTTGATCATTTTAATCAATTTTATGATTAAAATTAGATATAATAACTTTTTTTACTCGATAAAACGTTTCTTTTAATATACGCATTTTCATTGCATTTGCACATTTAATTTTTTTAAAAAATACCCCTAAAAGAATTAATTTATTTTTTTAAAATGGATTAAATACTTGAAATATGTGTAATTAATATTCAATAATATATTGATGTTATGTTTTTTTAAAAATTAATATTGAAAATAGAAAGTAAAATTAATTACTACGCTTCATGTTAAATCCCATTTTTGTGTGTGTTACATTCACCTTTGTTAAAGTTAATTTTCCCCACATATTAGAATTTTATTTTATAATATTGATTTTTTTATTTATAACTATTAGAGAAACTAATTAAATAAGGTTCATTTATATTTTGTCTTAAAGGATAAATTACCTAGGTAAATAAATAAAAAACTAGTTTCTATGGTGAAATCAAAAATAGTGAAAGTCAGAATCATAGAGGTTAAATGAGTAACATGTTTAAAAAATGTTACTTTTTTTGGGGGAGGTGTAGTTTAGACTTATCTTCCCTCAATTCCATTGTTTATTAATTTTTGAGGAACTTGGGTTGAGAGTGACTTCCCATTATTGAATAGTTTTGGGTATTTACAAAAATGGTATGACTCAAGTATAATGGGAACCTCATCCCCTCAGTTATTCACACCTATAAAAATGTTTGTATAATTTCCAAACCTAGGTACCACATGCCAGTTCCCTAATCCAGTTTACCACATGACCCTATGCATGCCTCTCCATATTTTAGAGGCTCCTCACTAGCTGTCAGGAACTAATATGTAACATTGGGATACTTTAGCTTCTTATTAAAAGCATAAAATAACAAAAATGAATATACCAATATCCAATATAGGAAAATTCACAATAATTAAAAATATTAAATATTATACCAACTGATTCATAAATAAATCCAAATCGGAAAGATAAATATAAAGAAAATCAGTATATATGTCATTCCATATAAGGTTGATTTTTCTAATGAAAAACAAAAATAAAGACACACTAACATCTCACAAGGGGTTCCTGACATCATGTTAAATTCCATCATCCAATCTCCTTCCTAAATCCCAAATCTTCCATTTATCATAGGTCTCCTTATCTTATCATTTTTTACAATCATGAAGTCTATTAAGGTACCCATTAAAAATAATAAGTAGGATGTTAGTACAATTAAGTTTTCCACCAAAAATTGTATATAATGCAATATTAAATCATTAAAAATTCATACAATTGTATAATGAATAAATAACAAATGAAAAAAGTAAAAGTGATTTAAGATAATTATTCTATAATTAACCACATAGCCATCCCGAGTTCACGGTGACACCTGAACCTATCATATATTCTTTGAACATTTCTAGATTATAAAACATACATAATAGTGATATAAAAATTCATCATTTCATGGGATTTAATTATTAATTTTATCCCTATCTAATTTCTATTCCTTAGATAAGTAGTCCAGGTACCAATTCACAAACATGTAATGGGGACCTGGAGTAATAGTCTTGCACCCAAGGGTATTTGGAGAATTATTCCATAGCCCACAACTCATTGAAAAATCACATATATAAAAATTAACATGCATGAATTGGTATCCTAGATAATCAGTCTAGCATGCCATGGGTATTTGGATTAGTAGTTATTAACCCAATACACATTGACCAATCATTTCACAAATTTCACACACACACACACAAATATTTCAAGGTACATCATAATTAAGCATCTTAATAAACATTCAAATACTGGAGCACCATTTCATTCATGAAGATCAACCACAATTATTTACTTTAATCATGGGGAATTGCATCTATAATTTCCCCCTTTTGCATTTTTTAATTATCATTTTAATGGTAATTTTAACACGACATGGGTTTCCATTAATATCGTCTTATAATCTCTAACATGTCCAACGAGATTCGTAAAAGGGCTCTCAATTTCTTGGCTTGTAATTAACCCTTTTAATTTAAATGAAATATAAAAAATTCTCAACAAAATAACATAAAAAATGAAAAAAAATCATACTAATACATAGGGAATTAAAAATTTGACCACATTTCTCAGTATCATTGGAGAACTCTCACCAAATAGTAGTCCTTAATTCTATATAGAATGATCAAAATTAGAACAATGAGGAAGATATGGGATTAAAAACATGAATCAATATACAAATATATGAGATTATTTAAAACCAATATATAAACCATAAAAAATGGAAAAATTTAACCCTATCAAAAAGAAGATAAAGACAAGAGATAGATGGACCATAACAAATGGGATATCACATAATATAATAATGGTTGAACCTTGAACTCGATCTCTGATTCACAATGAAAGGGATTTGGGGGGTCATATAACCCTCTCTGAAGCCTCCAAAAGAGATGAGTTTTTTAATTTCTATGGGGATTGTTAGGGATATAAAATGGGGGGTTTTATGTTCTAAATAAATTTTATAGGGTTTAAAAACCCACACACATGATTTTTTAGAAGGGTATCACTCTTTCAAAAATAATGTTCCCCTACTAGCTATGGTTCATGGTTACTCCTAGATGGTAATAACATTATAAATACCAAATTAAATCTGTCCAAACCCCCTATTCTAAGGATTAAAAATCTAGGGTGGGTGGCCACATGGTTTGGTCAATATGTGTGACCCTTCCAATGGATCAAAATAGGCATACAATTTACTAGGAATAATCATCTGGTTTTTCCAAACCGTGAGCCAACCACGATGTTATGGATGATACCTCTATAGTCCAAAAGTTTCAAAAAATATTTTTGTTGAAGTGTTATTTGAGGTCCTAGTGACATATTTGAGTATGTCAAATTTTTTCCAATTTTTTTGGTTCTACAATTGTATGTATCTGACGGTAGGTTAGAACGGAGAGTCGTGATGGTGAGTCATAACAGTGACTCGTGATGGTGAATCACCATAGTGAGTAGAAATGGTGATTCATAATGGTGAATCCCCAATGTTTCTCATCCTGTGGTGAGTCACCCAATAGTGAGTCGTCTAGCAGTGATTTTCCCAATGGAGAGTTGTCCAATGGTGACTCATCCTATAGTAGGTCGTTCCAACAGTGCGTCATGAATAGTGTTTCATGCTTCCTATAGTTTCACGCTTTTAACATTTTATTTGACATAAAATTAGATTAATACCATATTGTATGGTTTTAGAGCCATTCCAAATCTTATCTATCCTCTAAAAACTAAAAGCTTACATTGACATCCAAACTGCATGGTCTTGGTCAAGATCTCCAAATAAGGGATTTTAAAAACCATTTCTCCCATTGATTTAGGATCTGGATTTTATAAATATGAGATCTCCACTTCATTTTTCACTTCACATTATTTGGGGATGTGATGCTCTGAACCTTCCTTCTTCCCCCCGAGGACTCATGTGTTTATGTTGTATCCTTTGGACTGTGTTCTCCATGGAGTCTCTTCCTACTATATAAACACCCCCTACTTTGGCGCAATAAGGTTGTTCTGATCGCCTTTTCTTCCAAGTAGTTTTTCTATCGTCTTTATCAATTGTGTATCATGTGGGCTGCGTGTATGAATGGTTCTATAATGAATATTGTTGAATAAAAAGTGAATAAAGAAATTTGAATAACATGTTGGGGCGGGGGAAAAGTGACGAATGATCTTCTTGTTATTTATTTTTGATGTTATGGTGAAATTATATAGGAAAGCATCCCACTCCAAATGATGGCCATTGAGGGTCTTTGTTTTCAAATAGGATTGTTATGGAATTTATTATGTTCATTTTCCGTGAAGATGATTTTGAATAAAAATTGTTAACTGCAGACATTTAAATAATTATTGGAAGCCCAAGATTATTCTATTTATGTGATAACCCCTCAATTAATAAGTGTAATTTAAAGATATAATGCATTTTTAAAATTGAATAAACTTTTCTTTAGTTCACAGGGTGATATGGATATGGGTAGATTTGTGTAGAAGGGGTTGGTTCTATGAGTGTGGTAATTTTGGTGTGGTATGTTTGTGTAGTGGGGATGTAGATCTAGTTGTTTTTTAGTGTGTTTCTAGATGTGGTTTTGATATGGGGATTATTTTGGTATAGATGATGGATTGGGCAGGATGAATTTAAAAAATTATGATGGTAGGGGTTTATATTGGTATTTATCCCGGTGTTTCTCTGTGCGTATCATATAGAAAGCTTCAACCTGTATCATAAGATCAATATAAGTTTTATCATTAATGGGTGTTAAGCAGAGAGGGAGGTGATGTGGGTTAATTTACCATGGTTATTATTACTTTTTACTTTTCTATGTTTCTTGTTGTGTAATATTCCCATTATATTCCTAGGCTGTGGTGGAATGAATAAATTAATTATTTACGGAAGAATGATAATTGTTTAAAAAAATTGGACGGGGATATGATTTGAGTTTTTTATGGTTGTGTAGTTGTGAATTTAGAGGTAACAATGAAGTTTGTAGTATTGTGAGCTGGTTGTTTCTTTGAGAATCCATAGTTTGGGAAGGACTGTAATTTATTAAATCTACACAAATTTAGGTATTTTCCATTGTGATTTCGACACACACCCCACCCTAGTTGGGAACTACATTCCAAAACCCCCCATAATCATGGGGGAGTGTGTCTTTCCCAAACATCCTGGTTAGAGGATGGATGGATATCCAACAACACTTCCCTGATCCTTATTATAAGCAACTGTACCCCCAGAATCATCATATAGGTTGTGGTTTGTGGGGACTAGGTGTGCGAGGGCATGTTTTTCTTTCCCATGTGTCCTCTAGATAAGATGATGTGTGTTTTACTATGTGTATTCAGTTTGAGACGATGTATGATTTTCGAATAATTTTTGGGATATGATGAGGTTTGTTACCTAGGTTTCTGTGGAGCATGATGCAGTGTGGTTTGTGATGACCCATATCTGTGTGGGTCTGATGTGATGTGGTTGTGGAAAAGGTGTCAACAGGTTGGATGTGATATGGCTCGGGTCCCAAGTGATGGGACAAGATGTGTTTTGTGGGGCCTAAGTGTGTGTAGGTAGGTTGGTACGTGGTTTATTCGGAAGAAGTGGGGGAACAAGGATGTTCTTCAATATGAAATAGCAGATAACTAGTGGGAAGTGATGTGGGGTACACTATAATCGATGTGCTTTATAATACATTACATTAATTTCTTTATTTTGTGAGTGTTCCTTGGTGTGGTTGGTATGCTTAGCATATCTGTTTGTTTCTACTATTTTCTCACAGGGGATTAGGGTGTTTCACTCATATGTGCGATTGATAGTTTGGTTTATGTACTGAGTATACATGTATGCTCAAACTATTTATATAAAAATTCATTCTAGTTTCTATGAGGATTACACGGACCGTGTTGGACCCTACTAGCTCAGACTTTGGGATTGTTGTTGTGTTGATTCTTAACTTTATTTTTGTATTTACTTTGGAGTATTTTTTTATAATATATCTATATTAAAAATTCATGTTCAATTAATTTGGAATTATTATATATATACATATATATGTATATGTATATATATATAATCGAGTTGTTTTGGGAGGAACCATCTTATCTCATGATCTTGTTTCTTTAAAAAGTAAAATGCCTACCATTTTGTGAGATTTGTTTTCCCATGGCACTAGTTTCAACCATAGGGCCTACGGGAGGTGGGACTCGGGGGAAATTATATCCCTTTCTTAATTTTTCTCCAAGGAAGGTCACATTTGGAGGGAGGGGGTCATGAAATAATGGTACCAGAGATGATGGTTGACAGATTGGATGGAGTTTGGAGTTAAAAACCATGAGGATTACATGGGTTGGTTGGGAAATTTTTTTGGGTGATCACATTTCATG
Source organism: Viscum album (assembly GCA_963277665.1). Lineage (NCBI taxonomy): Eukaryota > Viridiplantae > Streptophyta > Magnoliopsida > Santalales > Viscaceae > Viscum > Viscum album. Next base: position 1,343,751,873 of record OY728161.1, read on the forward strand.
ACATAAGCCAAGTAATTTGTGCTTGGACATGAGATTTCAGGGACACCCATGATCTGATGTAAGGACTCTGATCCCACCGAACGACTAAGTGAGGAAACCCCATTTGTAGGGTAGAAACCTTAGGAAATGTACATGCATTATAATGACTTTTGTTCTTGTCTTATTTGGATTTTTTGTAAGGTTAAAATGAATTGTATAAAAATAATCAGTTATAATAGATATTAAATAAAATTACAATATACTCGGGCTTAGGAACTCTATGTTTACAATATTTATCTACGACAACAAGTTTTCATCCGTGTGTGGATTGTTATATTGAGGGTCAGAAGGCTATCTCTGTTGATCAATGGATGCTTGATCCAATGGATAATGATAGAAAAATGATGATAAAATTACGTTCATTCTATTGGAAAGACCTAAGAAAGTATGAGGTAAGTGTTTCAGATGTGGAGATGGAGATATTTCTTGAGGAGCTTGAGATCAACATAAATTTTATCTAGGATCTGATAGAGTTATGGGTTCCATTCGTGGTCAGTCAGATGTGGGGATCTTTTCATCAAAGGTTGGTGCTATACCTTGTGAAGAGGAAGGAGGATGATGTTATGTAGGTTGAATACAAAAAATATTTCTAAGGATAATTCCTTTGATCGACCATGAATGATAAAAATAGTTATGAGTGAATCTCCCTACAACAGGGGTGTTTTTAGGTATGGTAGATAAGGATTAAGTTCAATGAACTTATTCATATTTCCCCGGATCTCTTTCCAGATGAGGGGTCTCTTATGAGATTCCTAGAGGAGGCAATTCTTCCTTCTATCAAGTACATAATTACTCCCTTTACGTTGCCGATATATATGTATGTTCAGAAGATGGAAAAAGTTAATGAGCAGATGCACCCAAGAGGAGGTATACTATGAGAGGGGATCTAGTAGGGTTTTTTGAAAGGTAGGGTTACTAGTAGCAGGTCTCAAGAACTTGGGATTTAATGTTTTTTAATGGTGGGGAGTCAACCATTGCGGTTTATATATTGACCTTATAGTTCTCATGAGTTTCCCATGAACTTGGGATCATGGTGTTTCATCTATGGAGTCTATGGAAATCTTTGGAACCAGTGCCCAGTGGCCATTTGAGGATAGTATGGTTATGGTGAGTAGGTTCAACACCAACCTCAGTAGCAGTTTCCATCAACTCCATTTACATAGTCGGGACAGTAGTCTCATTCTTGAACGAGGGGAGATGAATCTGGTAGAGGCCAAAATCAGAGTTTTCCACATCGACCTTGACCCGGGAATGGTTTGGGAGGTGGTCATCAGCATAGAGGAAGAGGAGCTGGGTGTGGTTAGTTGCACACTGTAGAAGTACTAGTTCTAGTAGGGCCATATATCATCAGAGGTATGATCAGTTTTTACGTTACCCTTTTTATGGTTTTTTTGATTCAGAAGTTTCACTCTATTATTTCACCCTCTCTAACTCATGCTCTAGGATTAGATGTAGAGAGGCTTATCATTCCCCTGGGGTTGAGTACGCTAGTTAGAGGCTAGAAAAACTCGTTTTATGTGTGATGATGATGTTTACTAATGATGGTTCCAGATCAGTCTCATGAGTATCTCTTCTTGTTTTATGATGAAAACATATTATATCATTATCATCGTTGAATGGTTGTATTATGTGTGACCAGTTATCAACAACTTCTGGAAAAGAGTTGTGTTTTCAGACTTGGATGGATGACATGTGGCTTTCATTGGTGAGAAGAGTTGTCAGGTGGGATGTTAGAACGTGTTCCCCCTTATTTTTTTATTGGATGAGTTATTAGTGGAATCTGTGGACACTAATATGGTGGATGCTCCAAAAGTTTTTAGGGATTTTTTGGATGTCTTCCCTGAGGATATTGTGACTAAAAAACCTCAATGTGGTTCCATTTTCGAGATAGACATGTAGCCCAATGTTTCTATGATTTCAATGGATCCTTATCCCATGGAAAATTATGTGTTATGGGAGTTGAGGATTCAAATTTATGATATACCAATGAAGGGATTTATCTGGACCAATGTGTCACCATGGGGTTCTCTGGTTTTGTTCGCAATGAAAGAAGACAATTGTATGAGGTTGTGCATTGATTATAGGATGCCAAATCAGGTGATGATCAAGAACCATTTCCCACTTTAAAGGGCATATGATATTTTCAACCAGCTGATAGTGGAAAGTTGATTTTTTATGATCTATCTTTGGTGTAGATATCACTAGATGAGGGTGATGGATGGTGATATCCTAAAGACTTATTTTAGATGCATGCAAGGGCACTTCAAATTCATAGTCATGAAATTCTCTATTATGAACACACTAATAATGTTCTTGGGGCACATGAGCTCCAAATTTCATGATTTCCTGGACATGATCATCATTTTATTCATTGATGATATCTTGATCTTCTTTAAGATAAATGTGGATCATACTGAGCATCTCAGAACACTCTTGCATGTTCTTCGACACCACCAGATCAGTGGAATGTAGTCCAAGTGTATGTTTTGGACAAGAGGGTACATTTTCATAGATATGTGGTTTGTAATATGGGTGTGGAAGTAGACCTGTCAAAGGTTTAAGCAACTTTTTCTTGGGAAATACCAATTGATGTGGAATAGGTTCATAATTTTATTTGTCTCGTGGGCTATTAATGGTGATTTGTGCATGATTTCTCTTGAGTTTCATCTCTGTTGGAATCTTTTACTATTAATGGCCAAGATTTTCTGTGGAGCAAGATGTGTCATGTAACATTTGGCTATCTGAAGGGGAATTGGGTTAGTGCTCTAGTTCAATGATTTCTAGGGTAACGGGTGATGTTCTAGGTCCTTTGTAATGCTCCACATCTAGTATTTGGATGAATATTTATGCATCAACCTTCAATGATCTCTAATGGGCCTAGGTATTTATAGCCCCATGAACATAATTCTTCCACCCATGATCTGGATCAAGTAGTGGTCATGTTTTCACTAATGTCATGGCAATATTACCTCATTTGAGAGCACTTTGTGGTCTTCACTAATCACAATATTTTGTTGTATATATTTTACCAATGAGATCTAAACTTGAAATAATTGAGGTGGAAAGAGGTTATTTATGACTATGTTTTTTAGATATCTTACAACTCAGGATGGGGGAATTTCATAGCTGATGATTTGAGAGGATAGTCAAAGAAGGATGTTTTTTGGGAATCTGTGGATTCTTGGAAGGAAACGGTGGAGTTGGAAGACAATAACTTATATGTATGGTTGGATTGTGGTAGAGGATATTTGTTTTAGAAGATGGTTCTGTATTATCTGATGTATTGGGTAAAAGAGTCTCAATGGGGAAACTCATAGGAACATGAGTTGCATGATTGTGTTAAACATTGAGATGCTTCGAAGGGATGTTCAGAAGATGGATAGAATCATATTCTCTTCCATGGGAGGTTGGTAGTTTCAGTAGCATTGTATGAAGAAGTTATTCATAAGTTCCATAAGTCAAATTTAGCGGTACACCTATAAATTTATAAGATATATTGTGGCTTGAAGAATTAGTTTTGGTGTCTCGAGATGAATCTTCTAGTAGAGGAGATTGTGGAAATATTATTGGCCTACTAGTTGGTAAATCTCAAGAACCATATTTCTAGTAGTTTTTTTCATCCCTAGGATGTCCCTGATTAGAAGTGGGATGAAATATAGATGGATTTCATCACAGGGTCAAGCGTAGCTCTTGGAGGATACAATCCTCTCTATGTAATGGTGGATCAACTGAAAAAAGTAGCTCAATTATTAGCATTCAAGGGGTCGGGTGCAGTTGATTCCTTTTCAGAGAGGTATGTGGAGGATGTAGTGCGAATGCAAGGAGTTTTGATATCCATTTTCTTGGACTGGGATACATGTTTTACCTCACGAGACTGGAGGATTTTTCAGTTTTTTTGGCACATTGTTACACCTTAACACAACTTTCCACCCTTAGATAGATGGTTAGGTAGAACAAACTGTCCAGACACTGGAAGGTATGTTTCAAGCATGAGTCTTGAACATAGAAAAATCTTGGGTACAACACCTTTCCTTGGTGGAGTTCCATTATAATAATGTATATCACTCATCCATTGGCGTGGATCCATTAGAGGCATTGTAAAAGAGATAGTCTCATTCTTTATTGTGATGGAATGAGTTCGAGGTGATAGTTGTTCTTGGATCTGATGTGGTGTGGTTCACAATAGAGAACGTTAAACTTGTTCATGAGAGGATGAAAGTGGTAAAGGATCAAAGGAAGTCTAATTCTGATTACAGGATAAGGACCATAGAGTTAGAGGTTGTAGAACACATTTTCTTGATGGTTTCCCATTTAAGTGGTTGGTGGATGTTTTTAAGTGGGATAAATCTTTCTCCTAGTTTTTCAAACCATTCATGGAATTGGGGTGAGTTTAAGATGTGAAATACAATTTGGTGCTTCCACCATAGTTAGAGATGATCCACAAATTATTTCACATATATCAACTCCATATGTATCTTCATAATATATCCAATGTCCTTGACTATGGAGAGTCTTATATTAAAGATGGCATGACATACACAGAGCATCTAGTAGAGATTGGGGATCATTGGGAGAAGGTGTTCCATAGGCAGAACATTTCATTGGTTTACATTTTGTGGCCGCACGGTGTTGTGGAGGATTGTACTTGGGAATGAGAAACACTGATGCATTCATAGTACCCAGAGTGGTTTTGAGTTTTTCCTCATTCTATCTTAAATTGTGATGTAATGTTCGAACTTTGGTTTATGAAATAAACTATTTTCCTTTGGATTGACATGTGTGTTGTAAAATGTTTGAAAAATTCCTGACATGTAAAAAAGGGAGGAAAAAATTCATAATCGAGTTACATTAATTGAGAATCGATTAAAACAATGGAGGTGAGTTATTTCCACCCATAGTGGATAGTATATTGACATGAAAAAACAAAATTCCATATTTCATGTGTTTGGGATGGTATGGTTGATGTGATTGTGTGGTGTGTCTTATGGTCGGTTGGGTTAGAAAATGTTGAGGGGGAGTTCTAGGATGCCGAGGATTCACTCCAAATTTCAAAAAACAAAGTGTGGCTTATCATTGAACTTTGATGGTAGTAGTGGTGTTTCAAGAATAGATAGATCATTCAAGGGTATTTTATAGGCTATTTGTTTCGATCACTCGTTTCCTTCTGGGTTTGGTTTTGAATTCTTGGGGTCGATTATAGTTTGATAGGTATTTTATGTAATGGACCGAACCTCTATTATCCGTCACATTGTGAAAATATAGTGGTTGAAGTGTTCTTGTAGGTCATGGTCACTTCAAAATTTTCTAGTTTTTCAATAGTATGTCTCTGATGGTAGGTCATGATGGTGAGTCATGATACTATTTCGTGGTGGTGAGTCGTAACAATGAGTCACCCTTGTGAGCCACAATGATGAGTCATGGTAATGAATCCCGATGGTAGCTCACCAAATGGTAGCTCATCTAGCAGTGAATCATCTAGCAGTGAGTCTCTAAATGGATAGTCATTTAATGGTGACTCATCCAATGGTATGTCATTCCAATGGTGAGTCTGGAACAATGTTTCCATCTTTTTATAGTTTCTCTCATTCCACATTTTATTTTATGTAAAATAAATTTAATACCATATTTAATTTTTTAGATGTTTAAAATCATATCAAGATTCTAAAACACTTAATATTACATTGAATTCCAAAACACATGTTATTGGTCAAGATCCTCCATTAATGTATTTAAAAACTCATTTCTCCCATTGATATAGGTTATGAACATTCTAAATACGAGTTCTTATCTTCCTTGTGCTCTTCCCTTTCTCTAGGTATGAGACACTTCAACCATTTCCTCCCCTCCTAAGGAGTTCTGTGTTGGTGTTGTAGCCTATGGACCAACTTTTCCTTGGAGGTTCTTCCTACTGCATGCACACCCATTTCACTGGCGCAATTAGGGAGTACTAATTGCCTCTTCTTCGAATTAGGTTTTCCCTCATCTTTTTTAATTTTTTATCATGTAGGGTGGGTGTACGAATGATAATTTTGTAAATATTTTTGAATCAAAATAAAATAAAGATAATTTTAGTACATGTAGGGGATGGGGAAAAGTGACGTATGATCTGCTTGTTTTTTATTTTGATTGTTCTGGTGAATTTCTATGGCCTAACTACCCCCTAATAGTCATGGACATTGAGGGTATTTGTTTGTGCACTATATAATTATGGGATGTATGTTTTTTTCCCTGAACACAATTATGTATTAAATTCATTAACTGTTTACATTAGTCTAATAAATGGCCTCCTCTGGATCATGATGTTTATCAGACAACCCTTAAATTTTTGTGTGTAATTTAAATAAGGAATTCCTTGATAAATCGTAATATTTCTTTCTTTGGTTCATGTGGTGATGTGGTTTTCGGTAATTTTCCACAAAGATTTTTGGTTTTTGAGTTTAGTAATCTCGGTGTAGTATGTTTGGTCCATGGGGAAAGATATATTATTGTGGTTTAGTGTGTTAAGGATGTGGTTGTGAGATGGGAACTGTTGTGGATTCGATAATGGATTGGTCGGGTTGACTTTGAATAATGATGATGGTAGTGGTTTTTATGAGTATTTCCCTTGAGGATTCTTTATGAGTAGCACATAGAATGCTTCAACCTATGTCTCGGGGTCAATATATGTTTTATCATGAATGGGTGTTAAGTGGAGAGGGATGTGAAGTGGGTTAATTTACTATGGTTCTTCTTCCACAGAGTGACTTTTTGTGTGTGGATTTTTCTATGTTGGGTATACTAGCTTCCTAGGTAGTGATAAAATGAATAAATTTATTGTTTACTAAAAAATGAAAAGTGGTTAATCATATTAAATGGGGGTAATATTTGAGTTGTGACAGTTTATGTATTTAGAGGTAGCGGGGAAGTTGGTAGTATTATGACAAGGTTGTTTATTTGAGAATATATTTGTTAGGAATGTGTTTTTTGTATTATATATATATATGATTTTTTTATTTCCATATAATCCCCACCATAGTTTAACACTACCAGATAAACACCCCTATAATCACGTGGAGGGTGTCTTTCCCAAAAATCTCGATGGTTTGATGGACGGATTTCCACCCGCTGTTGCTTTCCCATTATTTCATACGGTGGTAGCCAACGATTCTTTGAGGAGGTTGTGGTTTGTGGGGACATGGTGTGGGTGGAAAAGTTGTGTTCTCCTAGGTGTCTTTGAGATGAGATTATCTGGGCTTTCCCAGACATCTTTAGGGTGAGATGAGATGTTCTTTCCCTTATGTTGTTTAGATATGATGTTGTGTGTTTCCCAATTATGTGAAGGTGAGATGTGGTGTGGTGTTTGAGGACCTAGGTGTGTGGAGGAGAGATGTGATGTGGTTTTGACCAGGGTGTCTATGGATTAGGTGTGATGTGTCATGGGACCCAGGTGATATGATAATAGGTGGTTTTTGGGGCCTAGGTGTGGGTGGACAGGTTGTGATGCGGTTCTTTCAAAAGAGGTCCTAGCACAATGACATTTTCCCTTAGGCAAGAGCAGTTAACAAGTGGGACGTTGTTTGGGATTCCCTATCATCGATGTGATTTATATTACATTACTTGAATTTTGTTATTTTTTGATAATGTCTCGGCAGGGTTGGGATGGTTAGTATTATTATTAGGAGATGCTTGGTTCTCCAATTTTCTTACGGGAGAATTAGTGTGTTTCCCTCATGTGTTCCCAAGAGACTCTGATTTTCTTACTTAATAAACATTTATGCTCACCCTAAATATATAATAATTCATTCAGGTTTCCAGGAGGATTATAAAGACTGTGATGGAATTTACTAACAGGGAATTTAGGATAGCATTCAAGTTACTGATTATCTTTATTTTGGTATTTACTTTATAGTTTTCATTATATTTGTAACATTATGGTTTTAAACATTCATGTGAGATTTATTTGTATTTGTATTATATATATATATATATATTATTTTTATGGGATGAACCATATTATATTATTATATTTTTTCTTTCAAAATGGAAATGCCTTATATTTTGTGAGATTTGTATACCCGTGGTGCTTGTCACCACCCCGGGGCCTACTGGTGGCGGGACTCGAGCGAAATTATCTCCTTTTATTGATTTCCATCCTAGGAGTGGAACTTTTGGAGGTAGGTGTTCATGAAACATGAATATCCCCATGAGCATTGAGAATCCCTTAGATTCACCTAAAATAACCTTAAATATAGACCCAACTATTGTATAATAGAAAGGCTATAATAATACATAAAAATGTGTATGAGGGGCCTTCAAAATGGACATGATATTAAAATATCCCCAACTTATAACATCACAACCTCATGAAACACTTCAAAGAATCACTAAATTTCAAAGGTAAGAAGGTTGGGCCACTAAGGCTACATATCTTCTTCCCTCTCCCTTGTTTTCTTCAAAACATGCTCATCATTCCTCAACACATAGACCAACAACAAAATCATTCCATACAAAACATTCTCATTGGAAAAAATAACCCAAATGAGATGATATTTAATAGACCCACCATCCTCAAGTTAAATTTCATAAACATCAATCACATTAGAAGGTTTGAGGTGATATATGACATAGCTGCGACAGATGAAAATAATTGTGCATAGCATTATACCTATGTGGAAGAGCCAATGAGTATGCCACTGGTCCGATTATATAAAAAAACTCAAATAGTCCCACAAACCAGAGTCCCAACATTCCATACCTTTTATTCCTATAGTTTCCTATTCTTAGTGACACCCCAAGGAATACATGATCAACCACTATAAACTCTAGAGGTCTATGACATTGATAAAAATAATGATTCAGTCTACTATGAGCTATATCCATACATTTCTTAATCAACTAAACTTGCTCCAATTTATCATGCATGAGACTTAGTCCCAACATCTCTAACTCACCCACCATCTAATATAGAGGTGATCTACATGGACTACCATAAATTGCATAATATAGTTCAATATGGATAGTTGATTGATAATATTTTTATAGGAGAACTCAAAAATCACTAAGTGTTTGTCCCAGGATCCTGCATATTCTATAACACATTCCAATAACACGTCCTGCAGAACTTAAATAGTATGCTCCAATTTTCCATGTGTCTTTGGATGAAAAAATTTATTCCAAAATACAAGGGTACTCATTGACTAATGTTTAAATTTAGAAAAGTGAAATGTAAATCATGAATCGATATCTAAAACTATGTTTTTTACACACCATGCAAATGGACTATCTCCCTAACATATATTTCCCACAACTAATCAATAGTGAATATTTCTTAAATTTGTAAGAGAGGGGATAATTTTGAATACCATTCCACAATAACTCTATAATGTCATTCTTTTGAGGCATCCTAGAATAACCACCATAAATTCCATGGTAACGTCATCCCTCTCCATTTCGGAATGGGAAATGACTATAATAAACAACAATTCTATTGATGCTCAGCCTTCAGCTACTGACTGCTATAGAACCATGTCATCAATCGTACAATATAAATTTTCATACATGACAACTAATACTATGAACATATTTCAGGGTACATTTTGGTCAAACGAAGATGCACCACCTACTTCAAGGCATGCAACTCAAAAATTATCTCCTCACACATACAAATAAGCATAACAACATGACACCCGATATAAATGATCTCATCTTCATATATGGTCCAATCTAGAGGTGGATCTCCAAATTCAAAACTATCAATCAATTTAAAAAACATGTGGTCTTCATAATGACTATCCTTGATCCAATTTAAATTTGTGGACTCAACTAGTAAGGATACAGGGGTCATCTTTTCATGCGACTCTTGAACACCCACATGCATCTCAGTGAATAAGGAAATTATCTTCCAAACAAAACATGGCTCATGGGCTTCCTAATATTGTTTATTTTGGCTCAATGATATAATGACATTATCTCCATTTATCTTTGTATGGGATAGAGAAAAATCAAATGATTGCATATACTCAAATCATATCTGCTACCAGAGATTCAAATCGGATAATAAAATGATTCACTTTATTTTTTTTATTCAATGTACACAAATTTTTTTTCCAAATAGCTAATGTCACGAAGAATTTATGGGATAAACCAGATTGGACAGCTTGAGATCATGAGTATGGTAATTATATTCATGTGGAATTAAGTATCACGACCCTTACACCATAACATGATCTCCCTGTATCAAAACTACTCCATGTTTGATCCTAAATGCATCACAAAAAAAATAATACTCTTCACATAGATTATATAGGATCACAATTGGTATGGTAGTTAAATTTTCCTTCATGTATTGGAAAGGATTATCACATGCTTCAGATCATTCAATCATGATCATGTTCTTTGTCCAGATATAGAGTGGTGCTTCCAAATAGGAAAATTTTGAGATGAATCACCAATAACATGCTGCTAAACCCAAAAACCATGTGATGAAAAACATTCTTGGTATGATCCCAAGAAAAAAACTACATGAAATTTATTTGGGTCAAGTTACAGAACTTCCCAAAAGATGATGTCACCTATGAAATATATCATGTCGATCCAAAAATAACACTTATAAATCTTTTTATATATCATATTCTCTCTCAATTTACTCAGGATAATGTCAACTTGTTAGTCTTGATCATCATGAGTCTTAGTGTACACCAAGATGTAATCTAAAAAAACTAAAAACTGTTCTAGGTACAGGTGAATGTTTTGCTTCATAATGGCCATAAATACTACAGAACTATTCATCAACCTAAACAAAATCACAATGAACTCATATAAGTCATACCTTCTTCTGAAATAAGTACATAGAATATTATAGGTTATAATAGTCAAATGATGATACCCCAATCTCAAGTCAATCTTGGATTAGATATAAGACCCTCTCATTAGGTGAAAGAGATCATTAATATGCGGAAGGGGATACTGATTCTTAACTATCATATGGTTCAAATCCAAGTAACTCACACCAAAACATAATGTCCCACCATACTTCATTGCAAACAAACTGGGGAGGTCCATGGTGACATACTCGTTTGGAGAAATCCCTCATCCTTCAATTCTTCTAGCAGAGTCTTAATTTTTGGATGATGTATTGGTTCTATTCAGTTATGTGTAATATAATATGGTTTATTAATAGGAATTTGACCAATTTTAAACAAAACATGTCTCTTAGGTGGAAGCCTAGAGATGTACTTAGGAAACACGTCTAGAAACTGGTCTACTATGGGTCAGAATAATCATTTATGGACACTCCTGTCATCAATCAAAATATTTTCATCCTTGGTGGTGATGTTCCCCAATTTAGGATAAACTAGTCCTATATGACTTTCTAGATATTTCATTCTTCATAATGAACATATCTGTTAACCTTAGGAAAAATAATCGTTAGTTTCTTATGGTAACAGTTGATGTGGGATTGGAATGATAATAGTCATTACATACCCTAAATTAAGTCAAAAAAGTGACATATAAAGTGTATATATATCCTAAAGGAAATAATACTCACCAATAATGAGGGAACATATCTTTCATTCATATATTTCCTTTGACCTTACACTCATAGTTTTGTCAATTTTTATAAACAAACTCACAAGCTACACCATCAGTCTCAAACCATTCAGAAGTTGTCTACATATAAAAGAATGGGAGGCTCCTATTTCAAATAAAGTGACAAAAATCATAAAAACTATAATAATTGTACCTCTGAATATGGATGTCCCAACATTGATAGAAACAAACACCTAATAAACTGTATGTCACTTTTTTATCCCAATTCCCCATGCGCTAGTTTAAGTCCCATATTCCACACTTCAATGTTGATACTGGCACCCATTCATTGAAATACCAATACTACCTCCTATACCAAAGCTACCTAAATTACTCCAAATTATCTACTGGTATGGGTTATAAGATCCCATTATAGGGGTATATCCTATCTCCTAATTTACAACCCATCTATTGAGGGTTCCTATTGTACCTCTATAAGTGACCCATCCTGGTGTAAGCCCGACACTCCACTACTAGTTGGGGGAACTGGCTATAAATGTGTCCTGACCTACTACACTACTGGATATACACTTTAATATTTATTTGAATAATGGATTCTTCCCCTTCGATAATATATTCACCACTTACATGATGATCATACTCATATCGGTGCTTCTATACCTTATATATCATACCTCCTAGCCATCCATCTGAACCCACCTATACTCCACATTAAGCCTCCGTTAGGTTCCCGTCATAAATTAGATCCTAATTCACCACCTTAGAAAAGTTCTTCAAAAAGAAGATATTAACATGGGACTTAATCTCTTATTTAATTCCCTACTAAAAATGTCTTGTAACTATTAGCTCATCCTTGACTAGTTCTGGGAAAAAGGATACAATTAAATCATGGGTCTTTTATAGTCCTTCCCAAACATAATTCTCTAGGTCAACTATATAAACTCCACTTATCTATCTTTCCTGAGCATCTCTAGGTAAAAGTGTTCTAGAATGTTCCCTTGAATGTCATTCCATACCATGATCTCCAATTTTCTAATGATGATCCTTAAAATCCCACGAAATATTTTCATAAAACCGTAACATATATGTATCCAACATGAGTATTTTCTCTCTATGTGTCACTAAAGGGTCAATAATTTCTAGATGGACTCAATCCAGAACTCAGCTATATCAGGTCCACATTTTACATTGAAGGACATCTGGTGAAACAACTAGAAATCCTAGGTTAGATCATACATATTTCACAAACCCTTCCCATTGGCATCTTTCAATGATATACCTAAATCGAGAAAATTTCTCATATAACCAATCTCCCAACACTTCACCTGGAAATATTAGGGTCACTGGTTCCACTGCTTGGGGAACATTTCTAGAAATTTAATCCTATCATACAACCAATTGTCTCTATCATAGAGGATTTTATCAATAAATCCAATCCCACTTCTTAGGACACATAACACATCATTAACACAATTTTAGAGAATTGGTTCACAAAATTATGTTATAATTCTTACCATATACACAACCACATAGTCCAAACCCAGACACTATCACAACACATAACCATCCCTAACCTGTGCTATGGATAAACTAAAGTAATAAACTTTTCAAAAAATAATTTCCCCACTATATTCCTATCTTCAACAACCATAAATTACTACATTTAACATCATTTAAAATTATTAATTCCTTAATAAGTAATATTTCATTTTAAATTACTCAAATAAGGATCATCATTTTAATTACCCCAAACCCACTAATAATTTTTTTCCATGCATGCCTAATACGATGCATGTCACATAATTTACCAAGAACATAGAATTATTTATGAATTATCAACTTTCGTTCCATACAAGTCAATTATTAAAAACTTCTGAAAACAACAACATCACAGGAAAAGCTCATTACACAAGGTAAAATAATATTCATATGTAAGATAAAACATCAGGTTCAATAATCCCACTATGGGAACATGAATTTTTTTCATACAAATGGGATATCTAATACCATTCAAATGATTATAAACATGGTCCATCTCATCATAGTCTCAAATCTACCTTTCAAAAATAGTCAGTCAAATTAAAATAAAATAAGAAACTCTGCTAATAAAAAAATTTTATATCCTGATCTTGGTTCCACATACCAGTGTGCCCTATCAGTTCTACACATGAAATTAGGAAAATCTACTCAAATATATAGGCTTCTGACTAGTGTTGAGGGTTTAAATTATAATGTGGGTGGTTATACCCTATTTATCAAAGTATAGGAACAACAAAAATCAATATACAGATGTACCTGAAAAGAAAATGGTCAAAAATAAACCATAATCACTATAATAAAAAACCTTTCATAAATAATTATAAATAATAAATAATAACAACAAATTAATCTAGTAAATAATTCATGCAATAAAAGTTTCAATATTATAATGAAATCCAAAAAAAATACACACTGAGAGCTCCCAGGTGGTTTCCATCATCTTGTCTAGTTCCATCATCAATGATCCATCTACAATCCTAACTCATCCATTTAATATAGGACTCTTTACCTTATCTTTTACTACATAGATGAAGTCTATTAGGGTACTAATTAGGAATCCCATGTTTGGTGTGATTAAAACATATTACTCCACCACCAATGGCGTCTAAGGAAATATACAATAGATAATATTGTATATAGTTGTATAATGAATAATGAAGAAATGAAAAATGTAAACAAGATTTATATTTATTATTCTTTAATAAAAAACATAGTCCCCATAGGTTAATGGTGACACTAGAACCGATCATACATGCTTTGCCCTATACTAGAGTCTCAACCATACATAATATTGATATCACAAGTCATCATTTCATGGGATTTTATTATTTATTTAATTACAATTTCAGTTATAATACCATGGAGAAATAGTATACGTACCAATTCAAAAACATCCAACGAAGGTGTCAAGAAGGAGTCTGTAAGTCTATTTGTATTTAGAGAGGATTTCCCTAACCCACAACTCACCGATAAATCTCATATATCACAATTCACATGAATTTAATGGGGGTCTATATAAATAGTCTAATACCTCATTGGTATTTGTAGTAGCAGTCTCTGTCCCACAAATATTGTTCAATCATTTCATGTACACACACACAAAAACAAACATATATCATGGTTCAACATCATTATATTACTTATGAATCACTCAAAACACTTAGAATCATTCGTTCATAAAAAATAAAAATATTTATTTTCCATAATAATAAGGAAATATCATGTACAATGCCATATTAATTAATTTATCATCAGTACTTACCCAACTCATTAACCCTACAAGGTTAATCTATTTATCCCATAAAATACCATTATCAAGCAAGAAATAAGGAATTATTTAAATTTCATAAACCCATTATTCCCCTTTTTTCATTTCATAATTATACTTTCATGGGTAATTTGCACACCCCATCAGTTTCCATCAATCTGACCTTAAAATATCCAAAGGGTCCAATGGGATCTGTGGAGGGCCTCACAATTACATGGATTTCATTCAAAACATTTAAATCAAAAAAAATTATAATTTGGTGGCTTAATGGATCAATTACACCCAAACAATTTTAATCAATACTATGGGAATAAAAAATTGGAACAACTACCTCAAGATCATCGGAGAATGCTCGAAAAACCATATTTTTTAATTCTATTTGGTACAATCAAAATCACAATGTCACAAAAGATATATTATCAACATCAATGATAAAGATATAATGAAATGAGATTAAATAAAATTAGATGAAAACCATCAACAATGGATGAATTCATCCCCCTCAAAGGGGAGAGAAAGATGGGAGGAGAGGAACTTAAACAAGGAAGATAGAACATACCCGAAGGCTATTTTATCCTATTACTCCTAGGTTGGAACATTGTTTCATAAATAAATAAATAACCATGAAGACCACCTATATCCAAGGTTTTACAGTTTGGGGAGGATGGTTACACGTTTTGGCCAAACTTTGTGCCCCTTCTCATGGCACAAAATGGCGCACATCGTTATTTGATGAAAACCCCACAATCATTCCTTATCATGAGTTATCCTTCCACGGCACCGTGGGCTTCCAAAAGTCTCCAAATTCACCCAAATGGCCCCAAATAAAGACCCAACCAATGTATGATAAATACATGGGTAAATTAATACCTAAAATTGTAAATATGACACCTTCACAGAGGTTGGGATCGTACATTTTGGATCGAAAAAACCCGATAAAAATCAATTACTTATACTCATATCCATGTTTTAGATCTTCTATTCTCCCCATAATACCACCCCTATGCTCCTTATTAATATATCAAACAATAGTTTTTCTAAGTGTAGGTAATAATATTTTCTAAGCTCTTTATTTATTTACTTCTCCGATTATTGGGTTCATTAATGTATTAATAATTATAATATAATAAAAATAGTATACATCACATAAATATATGTTATTATGTTGATCTAATAACCTATATCCACCTCTTCTTTAATCAAATTGGAAATTAAATAGTTGATCGTGTGAATGATGAACTACAGACCCACGAACCGATGCAATTTGTTTTCGATAGCCACTTCTCACAGATGGATATAATGGGAGATTTTATGTATATATATGTATATATATAATATTGTTCCCATAATTATACATATATAATTATAATATAATATCCACTTTATACCTTCGACTTTTTTGTAGAACGACAATGTTTCTTGTGTGTACATGCAGACTATCAACTCTACAAAGCAATGTGATTTATTTTTTTTAAATTTTTTTGTACATTAATGGTAATAAAGAAGGATTTGATGAATATATATGATATATATGATATAATAAAATTTTATAATGGTTAACTACTATTTACCATTATTGTTTTTCATCTGTCAAAAAAATGAAAACATCATTCATGCATATATACGACCTACTGTCTCCATGAATAAGTGATATCATTTTTATATATCTATATCATATGGTTATTATAATTACATATAAAATGAATATATTTGATATTTATATAATTTATAATATTCTTGATTTGATGGGTCCATGATCAATGTACAATGATTTAAACTAAAAAACTGACAAATTCTTGAAAATTGAAGCCTTTATTTCCCGAAAGAATGATTTTAATAAAAAATTAGTAATACACATGTGATAATATATTGTGATTAAATCATATATTATGTGATATATATGAGTTTGGTTATGTAAAAATGTATAATAATCCAATTTTTATTATATAAGAGGATTTAAGGTGTACGAATAAATTCTAGACGTGAGGTATGTTATTTTTTATCACTTTTACATATTTGAGGCACATGCCATATTCACCACCCTGAATATTTGATATAGTGTATATAATTCAAAATAATTTATTTTATAAATCATCTTATCATAATAAAATCTATTCACATATCCATCTATTTTTCATTCCATCATGGTGCTTTTGATGCAAAAATTACCAATGTTTTTAGGGTTTTATATAATAATCTCATTTTTTATGATGATTGTTTATGATTATAGTGTTCATGATGAAATTTTATGATCTACCTATCTAAAATATTATTAAATTTATTATAATCTGATTATTTATGTAAATTAATTGTTTTCATTTCATTTTAGAATCCTTATATAATTGTTAGTCCAAAATAATGTTTTTATGGAAATGCAAGCATTATTTTACAGTTCGATCAAAAAAACCTTTTTTTCCATATCCATATATTATTAAAAGATCCTGAAGATTTTTTTATTATTTTTTTTATTTTTTAAATTCAGTTTAACTCGTGTTCTAATTTTCAAAAAAAAAATACTTTAAAAGACATGAAAATCTATATTACCTACTTAAAAATGTTTTAATATTTTTTTATTAAATTTAAATTGATCATTATAAATTGACATTGGAATTGATTATGTTTTACTAGGGATATTATCTGATTATTTTATCCCAATTTGATTCTCAATATGGTTTAGCATGATGATGATAATATGTTTATGAAACCCATTTTTTCCATGGGTTATGCTTTGTTGAATTGATAAATGTCTATGAAATATAACATCATTACAGATGTCTTGAAATGATGAATTTTTAATGGTTTTATGGAACAAATATGCATGGTTTTCCTTATATGAAGTGTGGGAATAAAATTTTATATCCCTATAATTCATTGGTTAGAATATTATATACCATGAGATAATTATGGTAAAAAAGACAATGTCTTTAATCCATTATGGAATACATATGGATGTGCTTGATCCAAAATAAGAAACCACTATTGATTACTGATCTGTTATGATTTTATAGTCTTGATAGTTATCTATGGGAAATGAAAATTTCTTTATACCTATGAGTTCAGTGAATGTTTATCAGTCGAACATACAGTTTGTGATTGACTTATGATAATTTTTCACTCTTATGATTCAGGTATTAAGAACTTCCATGATTTATTCCATGACATATATTTATGGTTTATGATAGATTGGTTATGAACTTTTAAGTTATATTCATTATCCTATACTCTAATGGTTTTTTTATTCTTTCAAGCAATCATATATTAATGTCTACCATGTTTACCATTACAGAGCATCTAATCTCACCCTTTATTATGGTTCCATTACCTAGGTTATAAATAATGATTTTATGTAAGGAATATGTATAAATAAAACTAGATTGGATGATATTTATGGGACATGATGAATATATTTCACCAAATAATATTATTGTTGTTCTATTATCCAAATACCCTAAAAACTTATGGTCCTCAAGTGTGTATTTGTGAAATATATTGAATAATCGTCTCAAAATGTGTAACCCTTATGTATTAAAATCATGTATATCTATAGTTTCTATCAAATAAAGGTTCCAAAAATATTTGGAGATTAATTATAAAAAATGTAAGGAAAAAACCAATAATAACGTTAGTTATTAGGTAAAATCCTAAAATTTTGGTGACAATGAAATTATGAGCTTTTTCTAAAAGTAAATTCTTATTAAGATTCTAAAAATGGATATAGATCCAGTATAGTTTTAAAAATCTGTGGCAACTTTAAAAAGATTCACTGGAATTTTACTTGATCATCACCTAATGAATGAAAATTTTTCTTACTGCTCACCTAATTTAACAATCCCTAGGGATACACTTTTAAAATTCACAAAATATTTATGAACCATTGTGAAGGATTTGAAATTATGATAACCATCGTTAGCCTTTGTTAAATCCAATTTTATATAGATTGAGAATAAGGTTTAATTATTTAGACAACCTAGGAACTATTTTCAAGGATTGATCACTATAATCAAATATTCGTGATGGTTGTGCTAATGAGTTTGGTTTTACTAAGGGATTGAAGATAGAATGATAAATCTGAGGTGGTAATTCGTAATCTCAAATATTTAAGAACAGTATTTTAGATTTGGAAAAGTCATTTATAATGAAAATTCATATGATCAATTATAAGAGGATAAATTAAAAATAAAAAACACAAATGGTATGATTATCACATCTCAGATCTATGGTTTTTCTCTTGTAGAATCTTGTGAGAATGTGCTTTCAAAAATCATTTTATTCTCGATTTTGGAAAATGATGATGTTATATTAGAGATATATTGGAATTATCTACATAAATCCCACATAAATTGTTGATGAATGGACGGCATGTTTATCATTCCATACCAACCTATGATCATATACCAGTGTTATGATAAATATGAACATAGAGTGGAAATTAAATACATTATATGGGTATTTATTTTTATTCAAAATGGGTGTTTATCTGAAATGGTTGGGGAGAAAATAAACATCAATGATATTTATATTGTGAGGGAGTTTTTTTGATTTATTTATTGAATATTTTCCTATTCTTATTCCAAATCATGACTTTTAGTTTTCAATATAACTCATACTTGATGATACACCTATATCAAAGACTCCCTATAGAATGAACCCAATTGATTTGCAGTAATTGAAGAAGAAAATTTTGGATAATCATGAAAAGGGAATTATTCTCAAAAGTGTCTCTCCTTGGGGTGAACATATTATTTTGGTTATGAATAAGTTTGGATTGATGTGCCTCTACAATAATTATTGGGAATTGATCATTATTACAGTCAGTAACAATAATCCCCACCCCATATGGGTGTATTATTTGATCAAGTGTATAGATATAAATATATTTTAAATATTTAGTATCATTATGTATATCATCAATTGAGGGTAAAGAAGGATAATAAACCCCAATCATCCTCCTATACATGTTATGAGTACTATAAATTTTTAGTGATACCATTTGGCCTTAAAAATGTTACTTCATTTATAATGGACTTAATGAATAATGTTTTTTATATAATACATTGATTATTTTGTGTTAGTCAATATAAAAGGATGTTATGAGGATCCCTTTAGAGTTGTACTAAATACACTATGGAAGAATAATTTATATGTAATATTTATGAAGTATGAATTTGGGATTTATAAAGTTTCATTTTTGGGTCATATAATCTTATGTGATGTCATTTTAGTGTATCCCTAAATGATGTATGTTTTTGATAAATTTCCTAGACTAACCACAGTTACTATGACCATTCATTTTCTTGGATTTTCTTGATATTTATCGATGATTTGTGAAAATATTCTCATGAATTCCTCATATACTCACTAAGTTACCTCAAAATGGATCCATTCTCCTTTGGATTCATGAATGTGAGGAAAATTTCATGGAACTAAAGAAAAGTCTAGTTAGCACATCTATGCTTACATTGCAATATAGTGGATAAGGGTTTGAAATCTATATTAATGAATCTAATAAGGTATTTGGATGAATTTTCTTGATGAATGATATGGTTTTAGATTATGTATAACAAAAATTAATGGTTCTTGAGAAAAGTTACCCAACTCCTGGTGTGGAGTTAGCCATGGTTTTTTTCATCAAATATATAGAGGAATTATAGTCATAGAAAACCGTGTTACATATATTTTAATAAAAAATGGTTAATGTATATATTCATATAGAGGTAATTGAATATGTGCCAGAGAAGATGGACAGAACTGATTAAAGATTTTTAGTGCTCAAGACAACACCACCCTAGGAGAGAAAACTAGTTGAATAATTCATTTAGTTGAAGGGATCACGATAAGTTATGTATGATGAGGATCAAAAAAATAACCATTATTTATGGGTTTAGAAAAGGATAAATATGGAAATCATGATTTTTAGGAGAAATATTGTCTTTATTAAATGATTGTTCAACTATATATACAAGAAAATATTATAGAGGCATAGAAGGAAGATATAAAGATTTAAAAGAAGGTAAAAAATGTTCTTACTTTTAACCTATATTATTGAGGAAGAATAGGGTTTGAAATCCATGTTTTGGTTTCATCCATTCCAGATTTGAAGTAGTATTTCTTAGAAAAAACATAGAGTTCTTCATTCTCAATTCATCGTGCATGTAGAAAGATTTATAGAGATTGTAAAGGGTATTTCTGTTAGGATAGTTTGAATAAAGATATTATAGAGGGTTTTTGTCATAGTTTTTGATATGATAGAAAGTTATAGTTGAGAGATAATAGCCCATGGGGATGTTACAACTATTAAACATAACATAATGGAAATGGGAAAATTTCCACATGTATTATTTCATCAGACTCCCCAAAATATCAAAATGTAATAATTCTATTTGGCATGTAGTCGATTGCCTAATGAAGTCAGAAAAAATATATAGTATCAGAGAATAGTTATACCTAGATCATTATTATAGGATATAAATTAATTATGTAGTAATTGTTCATGGATTATCACATTCTATTGTATCTGATTGAGTTATGAGGATTTTCACGATCCTCCAGTGACGTCTTTAGTAAGCCCTTGATACCGAGTTGAGTTTCAGCACTACATATCATCCTCATAAATATGGTTAGTATGATAGATAAATTATCAAGCTATACTAAATTCTGATTTCATTTTCAATGGATTTCAAATGTCATTGAGATGAACACATTCTTCTAGTTGTGTATTTTACAACAATAGTTTAATCTGGAGCATTTTGATAGATATTTATGAATAAATCTATTTAAATAAGTGTAAAAATATAGTTTTCAATGATTAATTTAGATAATTAATGATATTTTAACATAATATGTGTCATTAAATAATAAGGAATGTTAAATCCATTCAGTATCACTTCATTGAATCTCATTGTTTTCAGAAATATTATGAATAAAACTGTCTGTGTGATTGGGAGTTTCAAGTTAAAAAAATGGGTTTTATATGTATTTTTCATTGGAATAAGTATATGATATTAAAAAATAATGTAATTTTTATCACTCAGTGTATTTCACCTTTCATGTATTGGTATTGAGTAAGGAAAATATCCTATTGCTTGATGCTCTCACCGAACCTTTCTTAAGTTCATGATGTGTTCCATGTATCTCTCATGAGGTAGTACATACCTAATCCGTAGCATTTAAAAAAACAGGGGTCATAAGGTTATATAAATATATTTATTACAAGGAATAAATTTTGGAGGTTCTAGATTAATAATTGTATGTATAAAAAAATACGACTCACCTGATCAATATTTTTATAGAGAAACCATAAATTTGAGGAAGTTACATGGTAAAAAGTGGATATGATGTAAAAAAACAATCCTTAAATATTTTTATCTGAGTAATGGAATTCAAATGTTAATTTTATTTATTTTATATTTTTTAATACCATAAGGTTTTTTGAATTATTTTTTATTTAAAATAAATTTAATCTATATGATAGCTTGCGTTACACGCAACACCGAGTTTAAATGAACCATGATACACACATATTATAATTTATAAGAAATTTATAGCCTAACCACTAAATTTATCGGTATTAATGGTATATTTTTTACACATGTATAGATAAATTAATTGGTTTTTAATTTATTATAAACTAAAATTAAATAATTTAAAAGTAAAAGATTTTTTTTTGAAAAATTATTTTTATGATCAAAATGTATTTTTATCTTAATAAATTAAATTAATAAATTGTTTTTAGTAATTTTAAGGAAACATATTAATTATATATTCAATAATTTTTTTTCATTAATGTAATATTTTTTCAAATCATGGGAGAATAAATAATCCAGTTTTATGCTAAAAAACAATATATATTTTTATAAAAAGTTATTCCTTTAACATTTATTTTGCAATTTAATTTTTCTAAATGAAGATACATTATTAGAAATATTAAAATTATTTTTTCAGAAAAATATGTAATGTTATCTTTGAGTTAATTTAAATACTTTTATTGAAGAATATTTTTTCAATAAATAGTGGTAAATATCGATTTTTATTGAAATCAACATTTTCATTTAAAGAGGGTACATAGATATTTTTTATATAATATTTTTAAAATAAAAATAAGACTAATTTTATTATTTTTAATTAAATTTTGATTATTTTAACTTATTTTATTGTGAAAATTGGATATAAAAACTTATTGTAATTACTATAAATTTTATTTGGAAAAGTACACTTTCACAGTCCTTACGTGGTTAATTTTAAAATATGTAATACCAATTCTATGAATTTGATTGCATAAAATGATTTCCATATTTAGAATCATAATAATTAATAATATTTAACATGTTCAAATTAATTTTATGGTCATAAATAATATATAAAATAGAAAAAAAATAATTACTTCGTTTAATGATAAGCAATGTTTTATGCTTTAACTGTCCCTATATTAAAATTAATTTTTACCGACGTAGGAATGTTATTTGGTAAATTTAATTTCATATTTAGAATATTGTTTTTGCTAAATTATCTAATATGTATCATTTATATTTAGTGTTAACTTATTAATAACGAAGGAAAATAAATAAGAAACTAGTTTCCATGGTGAAAACTGAAATGGTACAAGTGAGATCCATGAATGTTAATAGAGTAACATGTTTAAAAAATGTGTATTTTTTTGTAATGGATGTTTATATTGGCCTTATATTATATAAAATACTTTATTTATAATTTTTTGAGGTACATGGGTTGAGAGTGAGTTTCAATTATTGAATAACTTTGGGTATTTACCAAAATGACACTCTTCAATTTTAAAAGGGCACCTCGTACCCTCACTTCTTGAAACCTATGAAGACATTATCATCGAAAAAACCACACCAAATTATCTACCTAAAATATTTATACACTTTCTATAACTTTTGGTATTTCCCAAATTGAACCCCAATGGTTATTAATAAAGTGTTAATTAGAGGTTTTCATAAGCCAAGGTAATTGTCTTAACTATTATCATTTTTTTTTCTTCTCCAATTACCACATTAATTTATACATTTAAAATTACAATGTAATTAAAATATAATATTTCATACAATAAGATTATATAATGATGTTTTAATAACCAATATACATTTATAAGAAACCTTCGATCGTGTGTACGATGAACTACCACCTCGTCAACCGATATAATCCTTTTTCCATCACCACCTCTCAATGCATGATATAATGACCTATTTAATATATATATTTATATATATTATATTTAATAAATAATTAAATTTTTATAATTATAATATAACATATAACTTCATTCCTTCAAATATGTTAGAAATTGATAAAGTTTTTTATGCGTACGTAAAGACTAGCGCCTTCACGATGTGATGTGTTTTTTTCCTATTATTTAGACCGGAATGAGAATAAGGATATATTTTTTGAACATATATTATATATAGGATATAATAATCATTATATAATGGTGAATAATTGTTTAAAATTCTTTCTACACATCCATCAAAAAAATTAAAACAACATTCAGGTATGGGTAATACCTACCATCCCATGAGAGGTGTAACTCATTTTTTTTACTATAGAATTTATTGAAAATTATAAATACTTATTCAATGAAATTATGTGATATTTATATCATGGTTAAAATTAAAGCTATTATGGGACATTTTTAAAATTAAAATTTTATAAACTACCACACAAAATAATATAAAAAATTAAGTAGTTAATTACTAAAAGAGTGATTTTAATAGTGAACTTCAAAGAAAAGAGTGATAAAAGATTTTAAATAAAATGTAAATGGACTGATATATATGATTATGGTTGTTTAAATATTTATAATAAACTTATATGAACTATATTTGATATTTAAATGTGTTTTAATATTTTCAATACTTTAGGCACGTGAATTTCCTCTCATATTTTTATCAATGAGACACATGCAGTATTTGACATTTTTTTTATTTTATATGGTGTATATATTACCAATGAATGAATTTTATTATTAAAATTATGATAGTTATTGATATTTACATATCCATATAATTTTATTTTCTTCTTAGGGACTATGATTCCAATATAAACAATTATTTAAGGGTTTTATGATATAATGTGATTATTTATCTAGATTATTTATGATTATGCTTTGATGATGAAATTTTAAGATCAAAATATCTAATATCTTATGAATTTTTAACTTATGTTTTTATAAAAAATCATGTTTTTCTTTCTTTTCCCCCCATCATGTACTCAAGAGTCCAAAATAATGTTTTAATAAAATTATGACTTCAATTCTATATTGTGTTCAAAAATAATTTTCATTAATATCTATGTTTTATAAAAATGTTTCCATGAATGATTCTTATCTTTCTATATAATTTTCAAATTCATTTATAGACATGTTTTACTTTTCAAAAATTAGTTTTAAATTTTTTTTGTCAATTTTCGAATGAGGTACTGAAACATCCCCGACCCGGAATCCACTAAACTCATTCCCTAAATTGGGTCCCCACATGATCTCAAGCATGCCTACCTATATGCCAAATGATTTTGAGTAGCTGAAAAGTTTTAATAGGATACAAGGAGAGACTATAACCTCTATAACAGTGTAAGCCCCAATAAAAAATAGTTTAAACAACAGAATTAAAATAGAGAAATAAATAACATTAATAAACAACAAATTCCAAAATAGGGTGCAACCATATGCAATAATAAATATGGCATTCCATGCTACAATGCCAAGTGAAATTAAAAATAAAAAGAAAGACAAAATGAAGGATCCCCAAAATGGTCTAGACACTGAGTCAGGTACCTCAACTATACATGTCCCGTGTCTAACTTAACTCCCAAGCATAGGGCCCTTTACCTTTTCTTGACCTATAATTATGATATCTTCTCAAGTACACAATGGAGTCCCTAACAAGGTTTAAGTATAACTAAGTATGCCACCACAAAAGTTATCTACAAAATATCTAGAAAATGTAGAGAGTTCATGAAAATGATAAATAATTTCAAATAAATCTAAATAGTTCAATAAGCTATTCTAGATTATTTTCTTTTAAAATATACTACCATAGAATCTAGGTTCACTACATAGAAATTACATTATTTATTCTAAACTTTTCATGTGTTCAATGGATTAGGCATGTCCAATATTCTCAAGAATATGAGAATAGAAGCCATGTCTTATTTCACTAGGCTTCACATGAAAATAACCTCATAATTCTCACCTCGAATAATGAGTCTGGGTGGAATACACCATTTGGGGAATTGAAATTTGTCCCCTTCTTTAGCCTACGCATTTAGGGGTAAAGATAGAACATCTGTTTAACTCAAATTGTGGGCGTAGAACATCAAGTCTATACCCCACTTTAAGAGTCCATGTTCATCTGTTTATTTATCACTCACCACAATCAACCATATCACAACAAGCATAACCAATATCATTTACAGCATCATAACAGTATCAATAAATTGTAAATTAAAATTTTACCTCAATCGATTAACACATTCATCACTTATATTACTTAACCATTTATCCCCATTGCCCATTTCCCATGCCTATGTTTCTAAGTATATTCCAGTATAAAGATATTCCCCTAGAATTTTCCCATTGTTACATTTAACCATTTTTCATGACAAAAAACATCCTCTTAGTCCATTACCCAACCAAGGTGTATCACTAAAACTCCAATTGAACATCCTTCAAGGATATTAACATATTCATCATGGGTTCTATGTTCTCACATGACGTCCTTTCACTTACATAGCTAAACTCTAAGTCCTGAGACAAATGAAACATCCCATGGGTAGCCTTTATCTCAATTTTCCATCCTCCAGGCATCTTGTAAGGATCATTAGGAGTTCAAATAACTATTTAGACACCCACTATATCCAAATAAATCCATGGGAACGAATAAAATTATAATGGAAAATTAAGAACATTACCATACATGCACAAATCCACTTGAAACCCAAGGTATACAAATTGTAGAACACCAACCTACAAACCGTTGGTAAAGAAACCCTTAATCAAGACCTTAGATTCCAATTAAACACAACCTTGAAAGATAAACCTAAATCTCACCGAAAAAGCGGGGTTTGTGTTCTTCAGATGGAGATATAAGATGAATGGGAACCCTAAACCAAAAAGAGAAAAATGAGGGAGATTGGCCTTACCCAGATCATCAATACAAAACAAAAACACTCCAAATACACTTAATATGAGAGAGATCGATCCTTGGAATCTCTCGGAATTTTGGTTTTTCCTAGGGTTTCTAGAGGGGAGAAGGAGGTAAATCCTTAGTGGAACTTAAAAACCCTGTAATAGATTTTTTGTAATTTTTTAATGTTTATAGGATCCACGGTTTACCCACAAAGTTTTCCAAACAGCGCAAAAACTGTATGACTGCTACCATATGAAAATAATAATTCTACATGGTTTACCTAGGCAGTCCTCATGGTTAGGTCTAACTGTGCAAAGGCCATGTGGCTTTCCTAGAAAACTCGTTTTCCTATTT
This sequence comes from Viscum album, assembly GCA_963277665.1. Taxonomy (NCBI): domain Eukaryota; kingdom Viridiplantae; phylum Streptophyta; class Magnoliopsida; order Santalales; family Viscaceae; genus Viscum; species Viscum album. Next base: position 1,343,779,242 of record OY728161.1, read on the forward strand.
TTCATGTTCCAAACACCTGGAGACCCCTAAGCCTTCTTAAGTACTTGGGAAAATAATTAATGGACCAAAATAAAGGGATTAAACTCAAAAGTAAGTAAAAAACACATTACAATGAAATTCGGGATCTTAAAACCTCCCCACCTTATAACAGCTCGTCCTTGAGCCGCTCTTCCTGAGCATCATCATGTTCCCAAAAAAGAGATCAGGCAATAGAGCCAGCATGTTAGATTCACATGCGCATGTTTCTTCCTAATCATTTACTTGTTTCCATAGAACAAAAACCAATGGAACCACATTTCCCTACAAGACCTTATCACTATGGTCCACAGTATGAACCAAATTCTCCTCAAATGACCCATCAGCGTCACGCTTGACAACCTCAACATTTATCACATCAGGTGGATCTGGGTGAGACTATCAAAGATGAGAAACATTTAAAACATCATGTATCCCTTATTCCACTTTGAAAAAGACAATCAGTATTCCATGGATCTGACCCTCTCCAAAATCTCAAATTTCCCCACATATATAGGTGCCAACTTTCCCTACTTCTGAATTCAATATTGACCCAACCTTTGTGACACCTGAGGAAACACACTATCACCCACCAGGAACTCATGTGGTCTACAGTGATGATCTACATAAGACTTGTTCCTACTCTGAGCTATTTCCATACTCTTTCGAATCAAATGAACATTATCTGAGGACTCATACACAAGACACTGTCTTAATAGCTCAGACTCCCCAGCCTCTAGCCAAAAAAAATCATAGATCTTCACGGTCTCCCATAAAGTGCATCAAAAGGTTCCATATGAATTTTACCCTAAAAAATATTTTTGTAAGGAAACTCAACATGTGGTATGTTATTTTCCCATGAACCATTGAAATCTAGAACCCATGATCTCAAAATGTCTTCTAATGCCTAAATTGTACGCTCTGATATCCCATTAGTATGTGGGTGGTAAGCCATACTCAGTAATACCAAGGTACCAAATGACTTCTGTAGTCCCTTCTAGAAGTGTGAGTTTAAATGTTGATCATGGCCCAAAAATATGGTTAAGATTACACTATGAAACGATACTATTCCTCGAACATATAATTCTCCCAACTGATCGACTATATATGTTTCTTTGATTGTCAATAAATGAGACACTTTCATCAGCCGATGTACCACCACCTAAATTGCATCATTCTTCCAAAGTGTCCTCACAAGACCCATTATGAAGTACATAGGGACATCATTCCAATTATACTATAGAATAGGCAAGGACTTCAACAACCAACCCTTACACTGCTGTTTATCTTTGACCTTCAAACAGGTAAGGAATCATCCCCCAATACTCACAAATTCTTTCTTCATTATCATCCAACAAAACTAACTTTTAAGGTCACGAAAAATAATATTCATGCCTGGATTCCTTTCCCACTTCGACGCATGTATCTCAAGAATCAACTCCTCTCGTATATCAACCACCACCAAAACATGACCATGAACATAATAAACCTTGTTGTCCCTACAACACCAACAAGAAGGTGACTCCCCACCTTTAAGACTTTCCTTCATAGGAAAAAAATCCAAGTCTATGAGGTGACTCTATTAAACTCATCTCAAAATCATGGACTCAACTGCTATAGATGCAAGACTTATCTACCTGTTCCCATCCAATAACTCCAAATACATCTCAATAAACAAGTCCTTCATCACCCACTCTAAACTAGATTCCTGAAGTACCTAATTCTGAGTCTTTTGGCTCTGAGAATTGATGACACTATTATCTTTCCGTGGTGTGTACACCACTCAAAATCAAAATACTATAGGTAGTCAACACACTGTCTTTGTGAAAGATTCAAATACCACTGAGAGAAGACTTATTTTAGACTTTTATGGTCAGTAAACAACATAAAGGGTTCTACCAACATTTAATGCCTCCAAGACTTTAAGGCATAAAACACAACAGCTAGATCTAGGTCATGAGTAGGATAATTCCTTTCATTCGGCCCAATTGTCTCGACACATACACTAAAACATGAATATCATACATCAACACTACCCCAATTCCAACACTGGACACATCACAAAACAAGGTGAACCTATTACCTAGTTTGGGTAAGATCAAAATCAGTGTGGTAGTCAACTGCTTGTTTAGCTAAAAAAATCATTCTCTCAAGACTCTGACCAATCAAACATAACCCCCCTCTTGGTTAGTCTTGTGAGAGGAAATTCCAAATTAAAAAAATATCTAATAAACTTTTTGTAAAAATTGTCTAAACAAAAAAACACCAAAAAATCTGAGATGTTCTTAGGTTGCTCCAAATCCACCACAACCGAAACATTTTCTAGATCCATGAAAACAAATGAATTAGAAATGATGTGTCCCAAAAAGTGCACCACATCTATCTACAACTGATTTTTTGATAACTTTGTGTATGGAATATGATTTATTATTGTACTCAAAATGATGTCTAGAAGTTTAGAAAGATCTTCATGAGTTCTAAAGTACACCAATATGTCAACAATGAAGAGAAATATGAACTAATGTTGATACAGGTAAAATATCCATTTAATCAAGGCCATGAACACCTCAATAAAATTGGTAAACCCAAAAATATTCATTTTAAATTCACACAACAAATACCTACTTTGAAAAGCTTTCTAGGGTATGTTGGAAGGTCTCGCCTTCAACTGATGGTATCCTGATCACAAATCAATCTTAAAAAAGACTAACACACCTTTAAGATGATCAAAAAGTTCATCTATTCTATGATGATGGTATCAGTTATTAAATATCATCTAGTTTTGCTTCCTATAATCGACAAAAAACCATAGTGATCCAACAAACTTCTTAGAAGAAACCACTGAAGATCCCAAACATGATGTACTAGGATTTGTAAACCCATTACACTTCAATGCCTCAAAATTATCCATAACCTCTAGGAGATCTGATGGCACTATTCCAAAGGGTTGAATAGAAACTAGGTCTGCTCTTGTCAATAATTCAATCGTAAACTAAACATCTCTCTCAAGTGGTAACCTTGAGAAGTCCCTAGGAAACACAGTCCGAAACAGTTCCACAAAAAAGGGAGAACTTGCAGTGATTTCTCTCCATCATCTAACATTAGTCATGCCACTTGGGCTATGAGTTCCCCCAACTGCCGGTGTAGTGGCCCTGTATAGACTACTTGAGTATCCCACTCCCCACTAAATGAATAAGTTCTTCCATCCATAGATGTGAATGTTAGCTGATGTTGGTAACAATCGATATGGTCTTGATATAACACCAACATGTACATTGCCAAGATTTGGTCAAAATGATAAATATATAGGCCAAAAATCCCATAGAAAACAATACCATAAAATCTCCAAATCACAAACATTACACTACGTGATGTCCCCAACTCATTAACCTAGTAAAGTATCAAGAAACATTACCTCACATCCAATCGCTACGGTTAAGACCAACAAAAATTTGAAGAGCGTAGATATAAAATAATGGGTAGAACCTATATCAAATAAAGAACTAATAAGTGTGGAATATATAATAATTATACCTCTAATAGTAGATGGTCCTACTGCGCAAAATTTATGTGTTGTCTAATATGCATGGAGATGAATTTTCCCTTTTCCCTGGGATCCAACTAGAGTAACTTGAACATCGCTACACTATTTGTAAGGATGATCTCACCACCATGTTCCATGTCCAATGCCTCTTCGAGTACAACCCATGGATCTCTAACTTCCTGCCTGATATGGGGTAACCAATCCCCTACCAAAACTCAGCATCGGCCTCTGACCTCCATCATTCCCTGAAAATAGCGGGTTTCTATAGAACCTCTACACATGGCCTAACCTACATCATGCTCAACACTAGACTGGTGGGTGGGGACACAAGTTATGATTGTTACCAAACTGGACACACTTATAATAGAAAACTTTTTCTCCACCTTGAGAAGCTAATCCCCTCTTCTGACTGCTATGTTCACTTCTACCCGATTGAATAATTCCAAAGAGGCACTTCCCACTATCAGATGACTCACCACTTGCTCTCCCAACTAGCCACCGAAGTCCACTAACTAAAGCTACCTTCATGTTCCCCTGTAAGACAATGACTTAATCCACCACTTCAAAAAACCTATTCACACAAAATATATTCACCTGTGATCTGATTTAGTGTCTCTACCCATCCTATAAGCATTTCTGTACGGCTGCCTCTTCTCCTGTCAACGTCGGAATGAAGCTTCTCAGATCAGTGAAATGACTGGCATAGTCCATTAAAAACATTGTTCCCTAGGTAAAATTTATAAAATCCAAAGCCTTATCCTAACTCAATGTTTCTAGGTATAAGTTCTCAAGTAACTTTTCTAGAAAAATCCATCCACATGATTCCTCCATGTTTATCCTTATGAACCATGATGTGGAAACAAAATTTTGTGAGACCCCTTTGCATATAGGACACCGACCTTAATCGCTTCTCAATAGTTGTCTTTAGGTGGTAAATAATTGTTTTTATAGACTGTATCTAGAATTATACTACTTCTACCCCACCCTATCCAGTAATGGTGAAAGGTTGATGAAACTAAAATTTCCTAGTACGCTCAAACATACTCGGTTCAACCTGCCATGGGTATCATTCCATCATCTGCATAAAATGGGTGATGTTATCACAGAACTATTCTTCCCTATTTTCTTGGATCACCACATTAGATTTCTAAAATACTAGTGGGGCTTTCTCGTCAACCTCCTCATGTCATCCAACTAACACATGTATTTGAGGAGGAATTTCTATAAAATTCCAAACATGATCACTAGATCACAACTATAAAACTTTTAGGATGTGAAAAAAGACATATAGGTATACTCACAACTTTCCATAACCAAACAAGTTCATATAAACTACCAAACGATCCCACTCATAGTCAGATCACAACCTATGGCCGTCTCTCATAAGGCCAAGTATAACACGAGTATCTAATTCACACGGTTATAGGCCTTATATTTTACACCAATTCTAAATACATTAAATATTCTAATTTACTCTAAAAAATGTTAGTCCACTTAAAATTAAATTTTTAATAAAAATTTTCTATTTACTACTTACCCTTTTGACATTCCTTTTTTACACATTCATATCATTCCATTAGGGACAATTTGATTACTTTTTAATAAAAACAAATGTATCCTAAACTTTATATCTCGCACACCTTTCTCGTGTGTGTCCCTAAAATGATGCATGTCACTTACCTACATAGGTGACTATAATGATGCATTAATGCACAACCTCGTACCCTTTTCCATGAGAGAAATATCAAAAAAATGTCAAATCATACAATAAGTACATCACCCGTTGGTAAAATAACATCAACTACAACAACACAGAATAAGAAAAAAAATCTCATCCCAGAGATACATTGGGTTTCCCCTGTACATGGGTTAGTTACTCCCAAGAATAAACTAATTACCATATCCTAATAGATTCTTAGCAACTTTTCTACCATTTCCCAAATAGTAATAAAGGGAAAAGAACCCCTATTATACCATTTTGTAATGTACCCAACCTGGAATCCACTAAATTGGTTCCTCGAATTGGGTCTCCCCATGACCTCAAACGTGCCTCCCCATATTCCAGAGTTTCCCAACTAGCAGTAGGGGTCTAATAAAATATGTGGGGTGACTATAACCTCTTTAACAGAGTAAGACAGAACAAAAAAAATTTCAATAGAGGAAACAATAGAGAACAATCAATAAAATTCATAAATACCCAATTCTAAAACTAGGTACAACCATATACAATAGTAAATATGCCATGCTATGATATGATGCCAAGTGAACAAAACCTCAAAAAAATATAACATTAAAGAACCTCAAAATGGTCCAGACTCCATGTCTGGAACATCACCCATACATGTCCCCTGTCCAACTCAACTCCCTATCATTGGGATATATTCCTTTTACTAACCTACATGCATGAAATATTCCTGGGTAACCAATGACGACACGAGCATGGTGTGAGTATAAATCAGTAGGCCACCACCAACAGTGCCTACCAAATATCCAAAAAAGTATATAGTTCCTGAAAATGATAAATAATGCTAAATAAATGTAAACAATTCGATAGGCCATTTAAGACTATGTTTCTTTAAATTATACATCCATTGAATCTAGGTTCACTAATTAGACATTTCATATTTTAATGTACCCTTTTCATGTGTTCAATGGATTAGATATTTTCAATATCCTCAAGAACTTGGGAATAAAAACCAAGTCCTATATCACTAGGCATCACATGATAACAACCTCATAATCCTCAACATGATGCCTCAGTCTGGGTGGAATGAAACCTTTTGGGGAAAATAACTTTTCCCCTACTATAAATCGTTCATTTGGGGGTGTATATAGAACCTTGTTCAAACATAACCTAGGGGTGTAGAAGCACAAGTCTATATTCCACTTTACTAGTCTTTGTGAAAATTCTTATTTATCATTCACCATAATCAACCATTTCACATCAGACATAGCCATCATCATTTACAACATCACAACAATGTCAATAAATAAATAATTAATATTTTTCCTCAAGAAATTAACATATTCATCATTTATAACACTTAACCCATTAGCATTATTTCCCATTTCTCATGCCTATCTCACTAATCATATTCAAGCATAAAGATAATCCCATGGTATTTTCCCATTAATCCATTTATCCCTTTTTCATTCTAGCCAAACAACATCTTAGGCCATTACCAAACATAAGCGTATTACTAAAACAAAAATTGCACAACATTAAATCACATTAACATATTCATCATGGGATATATGTTCTCGCACTATGTTCTTACACTTACATATCTAAACACTAAGTACGGTGAATAATGACACACCCCATGGGTTGACATAATCTCATTTTACAATCCTCCATGCATTTTGTAGGGATCATGAGGAGTTTAATTAACCATTTAAACACCCTCTATATCAAAATAAATCAAAGGGAACTAAGAACACAATAATAGAATGTTAAGAACACAACCCTAGTTGCACAAATCCACTTGAAACCCAATAGATATAACTTATAGACCACCTACCTCAAAACTATTATCGAACACACCCTCAATCAAGGCCTCAAATCCTAATTCAACACAACCTTAAGGATCATCTAAAATATCCCCAAAAAAGATGGGATTGAGTGCTTAAAATGGAGATATAAGAATAATGGAAACCCTAAACCAAACAAAGAAGAAATTGGGAGATTATCCCTACCGGGATCTTCAATCTGCAACTAACAACACTCCAAATAGACCTAAGATTAGGTAGATCGATCCTTGGAGGCTCTTGGGCACTTTGGTTCATTCTTAGGGTTGTATGAGGGGAGGAGGAGGTAAATTCTGAGTGGAACATAAAATAACTGTAATTACATTTTTGTAATTTCTTAAAAGTTTATAGGCAGCACAGTTTACCCTCATAAATTTCCAAACTGTGCACAAACCATACAAATGCTATTGTCTGAAAATCATCTTTATGCATTGTTTACCGAGGCTGTCAGCATGGTTAGGGCTAACTATGAACAGACCACACAACGTTCCTTGCAAACTCTTTAACCCCCCTTTTCATGTCCCGAATACTTGGAACAACCGTGAGCCTTATAACAGATTTGGGAAAACACATAATCGACCAAAATAAAGGGCTTAAACAGAAATGAAATTAAAATATACCATACGAAGAAATACAGAATCTTACAAGTAATTTTTGAATTTTTAATGAAAATGATAAGGGAATCATTGATTTAACATAAATAGAATAAACATAATTTTCTGCTATCATTCCCACACAATTATTTTATAATTACTTTATTATTATATAAGGTTAATTTAAAATAATATTTTTTTCAAAAAAATTTACAAATTTTTAATTTTAAAATTAATATATTTTTAATCGGAAAAGATATTTCCCTCAATAATGTTTTCATGATATTTTATGGAATTTATATTCATAAATGACAACAAATATTGTGGTTAATTTTATTTCACATGGGATATGATCCAATAGTGAAATTATTATTTCATTATCTATATTATTATGATGATGATAATGATATTTTTACTAAACCCATCTATTTTCTATGGGTAATGATAGGGTGGATAGTTGAAACTTTTATGAAACCTCATTTCTTTGAAAATGTTATGATATGATGAAAAAAAGAATGAAAAATTATTTTACCGGTGGAAGTTGTTTGGTTTTAATTATGTGATTGGTGTTATTAGATTTATATATACCTCCAATGTATTGGGTAACATATTATATATAATGAAATAATTATGGGAAACTAGTCTATGTTCCTGATCTATTCTGGGAAACAAGTCAATACCCTTGATCAAATATGGGAAAAATGTATTGTTGGCTAATACATAATGATTTTATGGTATCATTAGTTATCCTTGTAAGGTGAAATGGTTTCTATACTTATAATGATTCTATACTTATATTACATTAACTTAGGGTTCATGAATGATTTATTATGTTTTCTCACTAATATGATTGATGTATCATGAACTTGCATGATTTATTCCATGAATAATGTTTATATTATATTATAGATTGGTTATATATATTTTTAAATTATTTTCATGATCTCATACCCTTTTTATTATCTTATGATTCAATGTGATAATCAATTGATATCTCCCATATTTAAACATATTGAGATTCTATGCTTACCATTTTTTATGATTCCTTTCCACAGGTTGGGAAGAATGTTTTAATGTAGTGTGTGCCTATGAAGAGTATGCAATGGAAATGTCTTTCTGAGGGATACTGAATTAATTAACCATAATAAGAAGATGATGAATCAAGTCTCGAAAGTCACTAAAAATTTACAGTTATATGGTGAGTATTTGTGATTTGTGTTGAATATGTATCTAAAATAATGTAATACTTATACATGAAAATCATGGGTTTCTATATCATGTGGAAGATATTGATTTTGGCACTGATCTCACCAAGGTATCCCATACATGCTCCTAAACTAGACCTCCCTTATTCATGACAAGGATCATGATCATATGGATTATTATGATTCCTGAATATAAGAAGATGGGTTCATCATGTATCATTTGAATTAATATAATTTTATTGTATAATTTTTTTTATTTATTTATTTACTTTTCATTAGATATTTTCTTGTTCATCAGACTAAGTTCTCATTTATTTTTGAAATTTTGGGAAAAGAATAAATATTACACTTGTATACATTACCTAATTTTTTATACCATTAAATTCATAAGAATTATTATGTCATAAGAAAACTTCACTATCATATAGGATGAAATAAAAGTCATATGTGATCCATGGTATGTTTTAAAGTGTGAAAAAAGTTATATGATCTAGCCATATGATCTAAATTGATATGCTCATTACATTTTTTAAAAGACATACATGGAAATATGAAATTTCTATTTGATGTCTTAAAATCTATATAAATGTTATATGGTGTATTATTATTGTTTAAAAAAAATCATATTAATGGAATTAAAGTCATACAAAATGCTTCACATCTTTTAAATTCATGACTTTATGAAATTCTTGTTTTGGTACTCATATTAAAGACTTCATTAAGTTATATTCAATGTTTCTTTCCATCAGTTAGAGTCATCATCAAACATATGAGAAAATCTACCAATTCTTTTTTCCAATGTACCTTCATAAACCTATACGATTCTTAATTTCCTTAAATAATTGTATTTCAATCATTATAAACCCTTATTTTTTGCCTTAATTGTTTATAGGTGATGAAATACAAGAAATAGGTTTATATCTTTATATATAATATGATATAACCATTATTATCTTATGTGACATTAAATTTACTTCACACATCCTTATTAACAACAAATAAACCTTATTTATCCAGGTACTTAAATCTTCCCTTTGTATTTATTGATTAATAACCCTTTTTTATTTGCCAATTCCAATGAAATTCATATCCCACTTGTTTATTATAAATAAAGATGGAAAATTTTAATTTTTTTTCTCAGCACATATTTTCCTCTATATTCCTTTAATAAATATTCTTCACTAATGATGCTATTTGTGAGATAAAGGTGGAACCAAATGAATTTTCTTTATAATTATCTTTTTCTAGTCTTCTATTAGTCAACATGAGATAAATTTATGTAGAAAATAAGTGGAATTTATCATTGGATATCAATACTATCCATATGTTCAATTACACGTGACACCAAAAAAAGAAAATTTTAGGGGATGTATCAAATATACTAATGAATTCATATTTAACCTATACAGATCTCAAAAAACCAATCAAAATAGTACAAGGGAAATTTATATAACTACCTTGTTATCTCATTTTTCATCTTGTAACAATTCTAGATTATAATAAACTAGAGACATAAAAAAATATGTGTTGTAAGTGAGGTAACAATAACTCATTATTATGATTACATTGGGATATTCATTAATTGGAGTTTTTATTTATTCAAACATCTTGTGACAGAACATGATAAATTATATAAGATCCACCTTATCTTTTACGCCATCATGGGATGCACCCACTATTATAATTCTTGGTAAATTGAACATTCTATGAAATAAATATTTTTTTCTATCCATAATTAACATATTTACTGTATAACGTTTGTTTTTTACAAGTTAAAACATATAAAAATAATAAGATGGAATAGTAGGGGTATTTTATCTCTGTATAAGTAACACTAATTCCAAGAGTATTCTCTCAATATAAGCTTATCATAACATCCAAAATCAACATTAAATTTGTTATCAATAACCTCAAAAGGATTAATTTTCATCTTATTTTAGTGATATTCCCTCATCCGTGAATTTATTTTCCTTAATTTCAGTGAAATTATTCTTAATTTATTTGAGATTATATCATATTTTTCATTAATCCTTCTTGAACCGGTGTTATTTGAAAAAATATTTTGTTCCATTACTATACATTCCATACCGTTTTCATAGATTCACTACAAATTTGGGATTATAACATGATAAAAACATATCAACAACATTCATCCCTTATATTCAAACCACTTAATTTCCACCAGGACATGGATTTCATTACATTATCTATTTACCTAGATACTTCGAACTGAATTGTGAAAAATATTGAGAACACCTTCTTAATATTCACATTTTTTTCTCACATTATTTAGTATAACTATCAATATTGAATGAATTTCATTCTTTTTTATTATTTTTAATCCATTTTACACCATACAGAACATCTCTTGAAATGTAAATTTTAATATCCTATGATTGGTTACGTTCTTGTCTTCATCTTCGCCACATATCTTCCTCATACTTAAATCTATTTTCAATGGAATCATTTTGTGAATTTATGTTCACAAATTGTTTCCTTTTAGAATTACCACTCATTTTCCAATCAAAAATCCCCCTTGTATCTTAATTCTTCTTTAAAAATGAGATATTAAACCATAATGAATATGATTTATTTCTTTTCATTCATAAATACTAGTAAATTACTTTGTATTGGGATCTTCCCTTTTGCTAATAAATAAATAGATAATTTTTCTGTTGTTTACTACCTAAAAAAGATTCCAAATATTTCATTTGTATCATTTATTTCTTGGAATATTCTACTATATTTTTTATGAAAATTTTATCACCCTATTTAATTTATGGTCTATAAAAAGTTATCCTTTATGTTTTTACCAGATCCATTAGAATAATATCTATATCTTAGAATATATTAGGTGTCGTTTTATCATTTCTATATGAATACTTGGTATCACCAAATTTAGATGACACTTACTTAATCTCAATATGTTTTGATTCATCTTCTATATTATTCATTAACAATGTTTGAGAACCATGATAAAGGGATTTTGGATTAGCCAAATCTTCTAAACTGTAATATAGTTTGTCCTAAAGACCAAAAAACAATTTTTTTGTTTAGAATCATTTATATTGTGATGTTTTATCTCATCTGCAAAATCAGTTCCCTCTCTAATCACTACCACTTTTTATGAAATATTATTGTTCTTATCTTTTATAAGTTTTCTATTTTCCTACTTTATCTATTTAATATAGTCAAAATAGTTTTCTATTTCTTATTTAATCTTTCAACTAAGTTTAGTTCTTTCTTATCGATTACCATTTATCGACCCATCAAAAAATATATAAACCATAAAAATAAAGTTAACTATATCATATTAACATAGAGATAATCTATATTTATATCATTTTCTCATAAGGCTTATTATTTTTATATTAAAATAAATCTTTTAATTATTACACATTTGTATTTTATGTATCCTTATAATCCTAATCCGATTGAAATTATTCAATATACATATTTGAAAAAACTATTGAAACAATAAAAAAATAATTAAAATTATACCAATACTGTAATTTCACAACTTCACCATTTCATTATTACTTCACAAATCTAATTTATAAAAGGAAAAAAATTAGGTTAAGTATTCATCATTCTCATTTTCATCTATGACCCTTACTAATGAAAGTTGTTATTCTTTTACTTTTCCTTTATCTTATGGATTCAATGAAAATATAATATTATCAAATTTTCATGAATGATTATTTCCTTCTTATTTTATAAACTATGATTATATTATAAAACTCATACAATGAAAATTCTTATTTATATTCCATATTTTATTTATTTTGAATCAAATTTATCTTAAAATATTCACATAAAATTATTGAAAATGATATGGTCTTATATATTCTCACCAAAACCCAGAAAATAATGACTATCTAGATAACTACTGTAATTTAGTTTTCAATGGTCTCTTGATCAACTATATTGGAGCATCAAATATTATCCTAAAAAGTTAATGAATCAATTTAATAAATTTTAAATATTTTTTATAACTACTCTTTATTTATCCCCAATTTCCTTTTAAGTTTTAAAACAGATAAATATTTGATACAATATCTCAGCTAGATAAATAAAAATTTATTTTTACCTTATAATACATTTATATATAAATTTTTATGTGAATGTTATTGGGATTACATTTGGAATGGGTGAGAAAATAGTAGTGGAATATATTTCCTTTAATATAAGTTATTTAATATATGACGTCATCATGTTCCTCCAGCTGTGGAGGTTATTTCCATCCAGAGTAAGGAAACCTCAGCTATTCATAGAATTTTTATTTTCCATATTTATTTATATAGAACCATAACATTATATATGATACCAGTTTTCATTCCCCAATTCCAATTTACCATTATAGAGGGGTGGGGAAGGTGTCATTAATGTAATTATATTAAAAACTCTCAATTCAACATTTTAATCCTATTAGGGTTCTTCGTCCACTACAACCTCACCTCATGTGATGTAATAATAAGAAAGATAATGACACATAATATTTATATGGTTTTGCAAGAATATCATACTTCTTTAGAATATGTATTATCTCAATATTCATTTATTCTTCCACAAAATATAAAAACTATATATAAAAAAATGACAAATCGTTTATATGAAGATGCAATCCACTATGATATGGCAAAAAACATCCATTAGAAGAAACTGTAACTCCAAAAAAAATTTTAATAGGTAAATAACTCCAACTAGGTTTGATTTTCTATACACCTCTTGAAGATAGTACTAATCCACAAGAAGATAAATCATCCAGTCAAAAAATATATAATTCTCCAAGTTTGTATACAAAGGCCTTCGTCTGGAAATATATATATAAATTTATGAGAATTCATGTTCTTCTTGTGAAGAATAGAAACTCATATCTTTGAATACGTGGGAACATGAAATGTCTTCTTCATTCTTGATATTTCATAGCTTTAATCTTTTCTTCTCTCCTCTATATATTTGTGTATCAGTTCCCCACATTTTTTATTATTCTCACACTATGTATTTACGAGTGATCTCAATGTTCTCACTCATATTTCTTCAGTACTTTCTATATTTTATATTCATATGAATAATTTCACGAACCATAGTTTCGAATATGTAATTTTAAAAACCACATTGATCTTCTACAGAATCTGTGATATCTACCCATTTAATTCATTTAATATAATCTAATTACATTTTCATTCAACATTTTTTGAATTCCTACTCAGGAATTACTTTTTAAAATTATAAAATACGTGGCTATTTCTATATTTGAATTCATCTATAATATCCACCATATTAAACTCCTTCAAAATCTTTATCCATATGTGAATAATCTTATAGAGATCGTATAGAAGAACTATTTTATTGTGTGGGACTCCCATCAGAATCCAAACATCTTCCTTGGTTGATCCTCCGTTGAAATCTACTAAAGTCATTATCATATGATTTACCATGATTTTTGAATATATAATGATCGGTTTGGAATACAACAAATTAATAAGCCTCATTTTATTTTAAAATTCGTAATAAATTTTTTTGTATTTTATCATTTTATATGAATTTTTATGTCATACAGAGTTATCATTCATTTTGAATTTTTTTTATTCAGTCAAATTAATATATTCTCATATTGTTACCAATTTTTTTGAAATATTCTATTTAATATAAATTTTGTAGTCATATAAAAACATCAAAGTCATGTGGACTGGAGTCCAAGCCTTACAATATCCTTGGAAAGTCATATAGAGTATAATTAAGTCATATGATCAAGATTTATATGATCCCAAATTTTTCTCAACGTTATACAATGATGAATGATTAAACTTATCAGAGTCCAGTTATATCCAATCAAGTATTATAGTGAAGTACTACTATTCATAAAATTAACTAAAACCACTTAAAGTCATATAGAGTTCTCTAAGTCATATGAATTTATTCCCCTATGAAATTCTTTTATTTTGACACTCAAATTCTATAATTTAGTCAATTTAATTTTGTTTCTCTTTGAATCATTATGACTCCTTATAAAACAACTAAAAAATAAAATGTTTTAGACTACTAAACCTTTACCCAATAAAACTTCTCTTGATTTTCTGAAAGTATATAATATATATCAATACAAAAGCCCTTCTTCTCTATCTACAATTAGTAAAGGTTATGAACTCTAAGATGAAACTTTATAAAATTTCCAAATATCATGACAAAAACAACATCAATTTAGAATACTTTGAATTTAATTCACACATATATAGTGTTGAAAAATTCAATTTCTTAATTTGTGCACATGAAATAAATTAATCATGTATCTTTTTTTATCATTGAATGAGATTAGTGCATTATCCTATGGGATATTATTCTTAGGAAGCATTTGATGAACCCATTATGGATGATATATTATACATTCATTAAAACTCATTATATATGCATAAATAATTGAATTTTTTACTTCTCTCATAAGATATTATTGTGATAATTAGTCTCATAAAATTATTTCTTAAAATATATTCTTCATATAAGTTCATTAATTACATTCTTAGTGAAGGAACTATAAAACCTCTTGACTCACAAGATTCCTAAAACAATATTCATAGATCAAATTCATGGGGGATTTCATATATAGGTATGGAACCTATGTTTCTCTTAGTTTTTTTACAACATAAAAACTTATTTTTATTGATGATGAAGATGGTGTCCACTACATTCATGATATAAACATGATCAATTTTTCATAACTTTATCATGTTGATTTTACAATGGTATATTTGTCCTATGTTTGGGTTTTATTTTACTTCATAAGATTATAATATTATCACGTCATACCCATCTTTGGTATCAATGATATTTGATTCTACATATAATTATTTTTTAGTCATCTGTTTTTAAAAAATACATTTTTTTAAACATTACTGAACTGTATTCTCTCAATTGAAAGTTATGTGATTTTGTTATTATTGGTGTTATTTTTATACTAGTAGCATTATTTTAATCTTTTAAAATTATTTATAGGGTGATATTTAATAACCAATATAGGATAATTATACTTTCATTGAAAGCCTTGTGAAATATTATATCATTTTGTATCTCTCTATTGATTGAATTTAGTGTCAATGCATTGTTCATATTTGGCTTGAAATTATATTGTAAAATAATGAAATTTCAAGCATGAAACATTGAAATGATTTATGAATTAAATATTCTAAAACATGTAATATAGATTTCATGAAGAAATGCATCATGGGTTTCCAATAAAGATATCCAGTTGAAAAGGGTGGTTTATTATGCACACATTAAACTATTGCATACATATATAGTTAAAAAGTAACATGTGTGACTTACAAGAAGTATGGTTATAGCATGTGAGACATCTATAATGGAAGGGGATGAATAATACCTTACAAAAAATATCCCACATCTGACCTCTCTAAATGAGGGAACTAGTTTTCAATCAGTTTGCACTAGGGATACTCATTTAAATCACATGGCGCTGCCCTATGTCAGATATCCACAATGTCTCCATGCGTGATGATTATCCTACTAGAGACAACCTACACTCCCTCATAAATTTGATGATATACACATAATTAAATTTCCTTTTTATCCAATATTAATCTTCCTTTAAGCTTGATCACCATCCCATGTCGATGGTCGTCTTTTTGGGTGTATTAGACAAAAAATGGACTCTTATTTTAAAATAAATAAAATAAAAAAATTATATTATTAGAAAAGAACTAAAAGTTAAAGAGGAAAATTTTTATGGTTATTAAAATGTTTTTTAAAAGACTAAATATAGATTGTAAATGTTCATGTGGTTTTATATTTATTAATTAGGTATTTATTAATTAATGAAACTAAATAATTAATTGAATTGAATCCTTTATAAATTGTTTCTAAAAAATATACATTAGATTTTAGTATATTTGAAAAAATTATAAAATAGTTTTTAAAAATGATTAACTATAAATATTTTTTTAGATAATTGAATAAATGTTTTGAAATAATTATTCCATTAATATTAAAGAGTTAGTATTATGAATTCCTTTTTAAAAGTTTCATTTTTTATAACATGCAAATAAGTTATATAAAAAATAAATTTAACTTTTACCAAAATATAGTTAATTATTTTTAAATCTAAAAATAATGTACTTGTTAGAGATCATATATATTGACCAATCCCACTTCGCCCCAACTATACTAGATCTATGTTGAGATTGACAACCCATTCCCTCATCCAAAAATATTGGGGTTGGAATCTGGCATATGGATTGTATATCTCACTAGATGGGAGGACTTAGCCTAATATACAGATACACATACACACAACTCCATAAAAAAATTAAAGTTTAATAATAAATTTTAAAACAACAAAAGTATAATATAATATGTGAAACAACATCTAGGAAAACATATGAGTATATGAAAATAAACCATTTTCCAAAAGGGGGATGTACTCACCCAATAAATGGAAAGTATCCCCACCTAAAAACATTAATGTGAATAAATAAGTGAGCTATATTAAAAATATATGGAACTAAAAATCATAAATAGACATTTTATCCTCATATATTTAAGATCCACCCATGATAGATGCACTAATGTCTCCTTTAAGGTACCCATCATCTATATTATATAAGACATGTGTGGGAAAATCCCATTCGTGTATGAATATACATTCCTAGTAGGATTCCCCAAATAACACAAATGAATAAATAATAATTACATAGTCCAATTAACTTGTAATAAATGATGGTAATGAATCCTAACATAGAAATTCTCATATAAATGAATCCCCACTTAAATAGGGGAAGAATATCAATCTTCTCCAACAGTTAAGGGGGATGAGTATAGAAACATGTCTAGGATTCAATGCTACATTGATTATAGTAACCCAATGAAACCTCAGGAAATATAATGGAAGTTTCATGGCTCACTAGAACATGCCTCAATCAATATAGTATCAAATCCAATGGTGGTAAATCTCCCATGAAAAAATATATGATGAAAGAGTCCCAAATCCAAAGACAATGGACCCACCCCGAAATGTGTATGGGACATACAAAACCACCCATAAAAACGAAATGGGAGACCCATATCCTAAGAGAATTTAGCTTCCCAAAGGGTTTGTTAATCCCAATATCAAATTATATGACAATTCATTAGTATCAATATAAATATATTGTTATAGAAGGAGAAATATGATAGTTCCACCTCACATTCTTTCTTTTATAATGAGAAAATTTCACCGCCACGTACAATGTGGAATTATAATCAAGAATGGGCCACTCTCTTGACCAAAACTAATTATGAAGGAGGATATATGAAAGGTTTAATGTTTAATATTGAGTATATGACATATAATTTAGGGTAAATGAGGTCTAATAGAACATCCTTTATTGGAAATTCCCCATTGGTCCACTCTGTGTGTGATAAGGGAAACAACATAACATATTTCCAAAACCCCTGATCATGTAAAACCACTCAAGGGATCAAGATTATACCCTATAATCATATCTTGGTTAGATGAGGAATACCAAATAATGTTTTTATAAAGGTAATGACATTTAGGGACCCTATAGGGACTATGAATATAGCACATTTACAAGGATCGACTACCTGGGTAAGGCCACATGGTGTGTGTCCCCGACCACATGGTGTGTGACACTTAAAATTGTCATGTATCCCTAACCTCTATGAAAAATAGAATAAATGATTTGTGATAATATAAATCACAATAAATGTAGTAAGTTTTTTCATATATGGTTAATCATCCTAAAAACTATTCACCAAAACACTTAGATATCCCACTATATTTAGCCTGGAATGCTGTAGATGTATTGACCACAAAAAAATCCTCACCAACATTTGGATTTTAGCCGTCCACCTCATAAATGGATAACATATATTTCGTTCCATGTACTCCCTTTAAACATCCTCATTTTCTCCAAATTTATAATCCCCAACATCAACCTACGAACCATCAACAATCCTTACTAAATTAGAAAAATCATCACCTCTTTCATTGATCACAATAAACAACAGAAACCCAGGTTTTATTACACCATTAACTAGACTGAAAGTAAAACCATTGGTCTAACACAAGCCAAAAAAGTAAATGTGATGGACAAGTGGAGGAATATTTATTACCAATGTGAGAATAATCACGTTCCATGGTGATGCAATCAACCAATCCTTATTGTATAATTTGAAAAGATGATGGAAAATCACAGAATAATGAATTGATTCCAAGATTAAAAAAAAATTAACAAGGATTTGAAAAGGGGATAAACATTAATGTGAATTATATAAATAAACCATTCATGAAATCACAAATAATGGGGGAAGAATCTATAAAAAATACTTTCCCGTTGAGTGGATCAATTAATTATGAAGAATTTTTCTGTAGCACTATCATTGAAAAAATCCTTAAATTTTATCACCAATAGAGAGTGCTATAAATTTTTATTTCTATTCCCGAAAACAAATTTTATTAAAGATCAAAGGTTCTTTCCCCATATTCACTATACTGCCTTGGGAGAATCTCTTAATGTATATATCTAACACTTCGAATTTTATATAATAGGGTTTGAATAGAATGATTTATAGTAAAAAGTTCAAATTATTTATTAAATTTAATTCATTTAATTGGTCAAATCCACCTACCATGACTATGAATTGACCAGAAACCAGATGTTTACAATACTGTTGTTGTGCATAGGGTAAAATACACACCATGTATTCCATTGAAAATTTTCCCATCAAAGGGCTCAACCAACATTAAGCATACTCATTTTGAAAATATCACATGCATAGTTTAATATATTTATTATTTTTAATATATATATTCTAGGGTCCTACAACATGAATAACATAGAATAAATAAGAATATAAATAAAAGAGAGAAAGAGAGTGACATATATATGTATATTTATAAATATCTAAAGGGTCCAATAATTGAAACCAAATTCATTTCATTCTCCCCAAAATCACGTTTTTTCAACCAAAAAAAAGAAAAGATACTTGAAAAGGGGTGGGTCCTGTGCTCTAATTAAGATCTCATGCTCCCATGATACCTTCTCAGGTCTCCCATACTATAAAATAACTCACACGAGTATGACGTTTCATGAATGAATGATCCTCTCCCACCGACCCTTAATGGGCACCATGCACTCTGAAAATGTGGATATGTCCTTTTTTCATATTTTCTATTTATATAAGATTTTTTTGGTTTGTGAATGTATCTCCACAATAGACCCTTAATGTCCACCCATAACTATAAAAGGATTGTTAATAATAAGCCTCTCCAAATCTATCGTGGAACTAGATTTGGCTGATGAACTTTTGCGATAATTGATACCATGAAAAGGCCTCCCTAAAACTAATCATGGAGGAAACATCATGAACAGATTGTTTCCCTACTCAAACTAAAATAGTCTACATTGCTGATATATATAATTTTTTCACTGACTTTGAATTGTGTACATGTAGTTGTGGACCACTTGAACTTTATCCATCACTACATGAACACATTTTGGTCCCCAAATATTTGACACTTCTATCTGCATCTGACACAAGAGTGACCTATAGGGTCTCTTATAAAGGGGTCCAAATGGGGCTATAATGGTAGTAGAGTGATATCCATTATTATAAGTGAACACCTCCCATGGAATATGATCCTACACACTTCAATTTCATGAATATAGTACCTCAACATATCTTATAGAACATATTTGGTTCACTCATTATATACATATTTATGTGGGATAAATACTGTATTCATTCATAACTAAGTCTTGAAATCCTTTTGAAAAGAAATCCACATTTTTTATGTGAAAATTTTATCATGTATTAAAATAATAATTGACCCCCATGGTGTAAGATGATCTCATGCACATACAAATAACCAAAAAATCAGCAATATCTACTCCCAGAAGGAAGAGAGTGATCTGAATTAGAAATTTGATCAACAATCAACCAGATATAATCATGAACTCTTATTTTTTTTATAATTCCTATAAGAAAATCCATTAATAATACTCCCAAATTTTATTTTGGGATATTAATAGATCAAGTCAATAAAATAGGGACTTATTTTTCCATTCTCACTAGGTATCATGTGAGGAATCAAGAATAACATTCAATAAAACTCCATCTTATACCATCCCACAAAAACTGCCCCTAAATGTCATGATATTTATTTTTCATACCATTATGTACCACTAAGGGGGGATGTATGAAACACCCTCCACTCCTCCTCGTGGAACATGACCAGAACCACTCTTCATCTATAGAAAAGGATGAAATACATCCCATTTACATAAAAAATTCATGAATTATCTCTTGTAGATATATGGTCACATTGATCATTGCAATTGGTTTTATCCATATGAGACTATAACCCAAACTTGAGAAGAGGTGGAGTCACTACCATCGAATGGGGATAAGCTGTCCCACTCTCCCCCACTAGTGTTAGAAGTAAAAAAGCCAACTACTTTGATGCCTAGATTCCCAAAACACTTTTCCATTGGGCCATTTCATCTATTAGTTCTGCATATAAATAGATTTAAGATAAATTTTAAAAGATCATTTTCTTTAATAACCATTAGGGATGGGGGAGATATACTTTCTAGGATCATAAAGGTTTAGTTTTCAAATCATTCAATTCTTCTATTGTAAGATGAAATTATATCATTGAAGAGGGAAATACAATGATTAAGGGTTTGGAGCTATTTATCTTGGAGAAAATCAATTATTAAAAATTTTAAATGGATTCATTGTTCTTTTTGGAGGCCCTCAAAGTGGAAATTTCAATTCTCAAGTCAATAAAATAACATATTCATTATTGTAAAAATCTTATTATGAATAAGACATATATTATTCATATGTGGTGTGATGGGAGTCAAGTATTAGATTTTTTCTCCTATAGTGTTCCCCATGAAGGACCTTTCATTAATTTCTCAATAATTGGTTAAATTACCAATGAGTGATAGAATATTACCAAGGGGTAACTTTGTACTTCATTTATTTAGACTCCTATGATCTACATTGTATTTGTTTTTAATTTTATCAACCTCTTAATAAAAAAATTCACTATGTTTTGATTGTGATAAATTCCACTAGGAATATTTGCATTGGATAATTATTCAAAATCTTCTTTACCTCCTCAAAGAAATTTACAAATTGCACAGTATATTTAAATGAGATCCCTTTTCAAGTCAAATAAATACAAATGGGTTTTAGTCCTAAAAAATTCTTCCACAAAGCTCTGACATTACACTTCCTAGAGAAGAAAACTATTCTCCTCCAATATGCCCTTTGGTAGATCAAAATGTAATACTTCATATATAATTATTGATTCTATGAATACATCTTGTATAAAGATGATGTACCCTAGAATGTGAAGCTCCCTAACCTAGAATGAAATCATTAAGAGTTCAGTGTAATGACCAAATATTTTATCAAGGAAAATTCCTCTTAATCTAATTAAATGTCTTATTATGAAAAATTGTTATATAAAATATGCACTTCCTTGGTTTTATGTATTTGGATTTTGAAATATCCATATGAATGGTTACCATTTCTAATATAGTTTTTGAACAGTGAACACATGATTAGTATAAATATAGGGATTTAACAAATCCGATTTACTCATACAAAGGAAGTATTGGCCTCATCTAGTAGACTTTCTCCAAACAAAGCCCATTTTTTGAAGCTTAGAATGGAGGTGGCATTATTGGGATTTTCTCTAGACCAAGAAAAAGCAGAGCTTAAACACATTAACTCAAGAAGAATTGCCTATGGGAGAAGTGTATGTTTATAGAGATTACCACCCGAGCGATGTTATCTGAGCCACACCAAGAGTTTTTCACCATCACACACCATACCATTTGGTCTTATGCGATTCTTATAGGGTTTATGTAACATGACCTTAGAAATATGAATATGTGCATTATTTTTGTATATAATAAATAATATACATTCATTTTATTATTTTAACATTGTAAATAGTCTATAAAGCACAAATAGTATTTTTAGTTAATATTCAATTATGAAATCTATTTTGATGAACTAATAGATTTTTGAATTAAATAATATTTTAATAAAATATTATTACTAAATTAATTTTTATTAAATATAAATTATTTTATGATTTTTATAAATACAATTGTAATTTTTAATAAGGTTTAAAACCCATGAATTTTCGATAAATTTTGGTTTTTTATTTTTAGTGTAAAAATTCAGAAATTTAGAAAATTATTTATGTAAAATTAATATTTTTTTTGAAATCATGATTTTGAAGGTGTCCAATGGTAAATTATTCATAATTTTCTCAGAGTCTTATTTTTGGGTAAAAATTAAATTCCGTTTAAATATATAATGTGTTTTAGGACATTATAATGACCCAATTGTGATGTAATAAAATAATATAAACGATATTTATGGCCAAAATATTTTCTACTATTAAAATATTATGATTTAATTTTGTTTTATTTATTTTAAAATTATTTAGTGGACCCTTCAAGTCTCATAAAACATTTTATCTTTTAAATTAATTTCCTTGAGACTGTGACTCACCTCCTCATAAGGAACCCTATTATTTTAAGAAGTTCAGAAATTGGCCTTATAAAATATTGTTTTCCACCCCCCCTTAGAAAAATCCACCATCAAAGGCCATTGTTTGGATTTTGGTTGGGATTAGTTTAATGAGTGGTGACCCAAACCTAAATAAAAAATAATTCTCTATCCTTTTCTATATAAACCCACGCAAGCTCCCACTTCCTCTTCACTCAAAGAATTTGAAGCATGAACAACCCCTTAACTCATCTATATATCATCCTCCCAAGGAACCCCAAGTTATCAATAATCCTCCCTCAATCCCCTTCCAAGCCATTGGGATCACACTTCTAAATAATAGATTCTTTCCTTTCTCATTTTATCCAAATACCTTAATACTGTTATGCCGTTTTATTTTAAATTATAATTGTTGGGGAATGATTTGAAACCTCCTCTATACTGTACTCTTTATGTTTTAATGATGAGATACCCCTTTCTCTATCATTTATTCCTTCCATGTATACCTATTACTTGGTCGAAATTATGTAAAGAATTTCTCTCTTCTCGTTTACAATCAAGAAATTATTTTATATTATGAATCTAAATTCCATTATTTATTTTGGGAAATATATCTATATTACCCCCCTTACATTCAATTTCAAGTAAAAATGATTAGACTCCCATTTTTCTCTGATCAACCAATTTTTTATGAATTCTTATGTCACACTGTTATACTACCGAAATTACACTGATTTTCCAAGCCAATGTCATTGTTTAGTGAATACCATGACCATTTCTCTATCAAGGGTATTGAAATTTATAACCATTTACTAATTGATTAAAAATTTTCATGCATTTATTCCACATCCGTTTATCAATGAATAAATTATGAATAATTATTCCATATTGTATGATCCATGTGGCATAGTTATGCCTGAAATAAAATATTTAAGAAGGGTTCACCCTGATAGCACTTCAATGCATTGAGAATAGATTAGTATAATGATAAATCAAGTGAAATGAGAGTTTAATCATTATAATTCAATTTCAAGGATTTTTTACTCATTGTAATACAAGTTCAATAAGGTTTTACTCATTCTCTATATGCAATGAGTCTTGGATCATGCTAATACCATGTTTACTGTTATTGCCGCATTTCCATGTTATGATAATCATTCTATATCTTTCATTTATGTTAAAGTTTCTTTTATTCTCCATTGATATTTTTACTTCATAACATGTATTTTATTGTTCATGTTATGCCTTTTTTCCTCCCTTACTGGGCTTTATAGCTCACCCTTTTCTTATGCATGTCCTTAGGTTATCCCATACAACGGTAAGTACGAGGGAATATAGTGGTCATGTAAAGGAATTTTTCAATAAAAATGTGTGTTTTATGTTTTAAGTCATTATGTAATGTTCTTAATCCATGAAGACATTATACCAATCAATATTCCATGTTTTATCAAGTGAATAGTTTATTTTATAAATCATTTTCAAGTGTAACAAAAAGCAGTGTTGTTATAGTTGATATGAAAGGGAGGTTAAGTAATTTGTGGGATTAGGATTAGAAAACCCTAGTGAAATCCTTATGGATAAGAAAATGTATAATAAATACTTCAATAAATTTTGGTGAGTATTGAGTAAGAAATGTTTCAAGAAAATACATTCCTATATGGATACGAGCATATAGTGGCGGATTTGTCACAAATGTACATAGGAGTGAAAAATCCGACAAGGAGTTTCGGGCTTGACCTGAGGTATCACCATACATGACAATGGTCCCTGCTAAACCCAAGGTTAAGACACTTATGAGGGATATGATTTGGTAAATTCACAATCTTAGTATGAACCATTGTTAAGGGAATAAAAAATTTCCCCTAAGAATATATGTTTGGAATTAGATCATGAATAACATAGATTAGAGCCTATAGATTACTAGTTAAATAAATAAAATTTATTTATAGTTAAATTGTTTTTTCCTTGGATTACCCTTTTTTGTATTACCCCTAAATTTCCATTTATTCAACCCAATGACCGGTAATAGGAGGACTCAGGCTAACAAAAAAAATGAGAAGAGCAATGTGATGACTGTTCTAATGAGATGCCCAATCCAATGGGAGCAGTAATCACAAACATTGTCCCGATACCCTCTCAGTTAACTCATGATTTTAATAGAAACGTGGGTAAAGAGGAATGTTTAACCCCCCCTCCCCCATGAATGAACAAGTCATAATAGAGAGCTTCACGAGACTACAACCTCCTACTTTTAATAGATCATCTGATCCATCAATTTTTGAACTGTGGTTCAAATCCATTGAAAAGATATTCTCCATCCTTCAATGTTCCCAATAAGATAATGTAATTCTAGATGTTTATTGTATGGTGGGTGAAGCTAATCAATGGGGGACATTGATCAAAAATGTGATGGATGAGGAGGAAAATGAGGTATTGGAATGGAAATATTATTGGAAGTTATTTTTTTATAAATATTTTCCGCACACCCTACAAAGTAAGATGGAAAGGGAATTATTTTCCCTCAAGAAAAAAGATGACAAATCTGTCAGATCATACGAGGAACACTTCACAAGGCATGAACAATATGCCTCTATATTTGTTGTTACCACCAAATGCAAGGTTAAAAACTTATTTGGTGGGATGAAACGTAGCATGCGGAAAGCCCTGATGATCTGTGAATTTGATAGCTATGAGGAATTTTTCAATGTTCTCTTAAGGTTGGAATGGAGAATTGAAAATTGTATGGGTATCATGGGGATAAGAATGGTAAGTTGGAATTCCATTATGGTGGTCCGATGGATAAATCCAATGATGCTAAGAAAATCCATCACCTCACATGACAATGGTGTGGAAATAAGCACACCATAAATTTCCTGAAGGAGACGAGGAAATGATTTAGGTGTGGAAGATAAGGACACCTAGTCATTAACTGCTAAAAAGAAAATCTTACGGCTGCAATAGAAGATAGTAACACTCTATTCAGTCCTCAATGTGTTGTTCATTACTACAAATAAAAATAACCAGATCACATTTCAAGTCAGTTCCATAAGACAAGGCTTTTTAGAGGAAACCAACAACCTCCAAGGCAACAAGGGGGAGCTTTTTCCACCAGTACTGCTGAAGTGAACCCTGAAAATGATGTGGGGATAGGTATTCTAGTTATTCATTCAAGAATAGTGAACTTAATTTTTGATTCTAGTTCTAAACATTCTTTTATATCTTGGAAGTTTAGTAGAAAAATCCAAACACCACCAAAAATCATGGAAGTAATGATATCGGCGAGTATGAAAAATGGGGAAATCATTACATCCTAAGAATATAACTCCTCCAATATCATAATTTGTGTAGTTAACTTCCCGTTGAATCTCATTATACTCCCTCTTGTGGAATTTTATGCGATTCTCATCATGGGATTGCTTTCCTTATATAGAGCCAACATAAATTATTGTGAGAGGTAAATCACTCTCCATATAGTGAATCAACCCCCAATTTCCAAGACGAACTCTGAGAATAGATGTTGAATTCTTAATTGAACTTTTACCTGGGGAGTTGACAATATCCAGGACTCCATATAGAATGGATGTTTTAGAGCATGATGGGATGAAGAAACAACTATAGGAGAATCAAGATAAAGGATTTATACACCCAAGTGCTTCACTATGGGGTTCTCTATGTAGGACCCCAGGACACCCTGAGAGGGGAGGGGTGAATCAGAGTGTCAACTTTTTCTTTTAAAAACAAGGATCTTGTTCCCACAATGGTAGGAACTAGTTAAAGTTGTATGATGGATATGATCAGTAATGAAACATTCACATGCGAAGAGGTGACACAAAAATTTTTACTTGGTTCACCACTAAGGGCTACGTCCAAGGAGCATACACCGACAAGTTGTCGATCGTACCAAATTCCAATAATCTTCACTAGCTGTGGATTACAATGGTTCTGGAATAGTCACTCTGTCCCAGGCTCCCTTCCTTTACAAAAGTTTAGGGATAGCTCAATGCATCCCTCGGGTCACTCCTATTGACTCCCCCTGGCTCACTGCCTTTGTTGAAGTCCAACATAGTTTATAGATGTGAAGGTCTCTTCAATAGATATACATGAAGTTCGTTGTCTCCTGTTCATCATGAGACTCTTCTTGCATCAGGGTTTAGAGATGATTCTCGTTTCAGTTCAATCCTTCTTCTTTAGTGCAATGACAGAATGCTCAAGATCCTCTTATCTTTGTTTTCCTGAATCACAACCACTTATGTGATTGCTCAATAAATAAATCTCAGCTTACTTGGCATTTTCAGAATCATTTCTCTATGTGTGCATGACATCATGAATGTATCATTTAGATTTCCTCTTTAATCTCACTTTTCACCGAAGGTATCAGGCAATCTTCTGGCTTTTGTGCAGCTCCAAAAAAACTGATGGGCTTCACCAATACCTGACACGCTTCCCCAAGCCCGGCGTGCAAGTCTCGGTGCGCAAGTCCAAACCGGTGCACAAGTTCATCTCAACCTCTTGTCCAACACTCAATTTTTCAACTTCAAACTTGCACGACCCAATCCCTTTCTCACCCAAAACACCTTGGACATGCAGCAAACAACTATCGCAAAACATATACTTGTGCAACCTACACACCACTTGCGCGACCTGCACACCCATGCAACAGGCGCTCTGATTTTCTCTAAGTGTTGAGCTCATCCGTAATGAGGAGGTTTCGACCTGTATTTATTAGAATTTGGACACCCTACACGACGACGTACAAGTCTCTCCTCGACTTCCATGTTCTGGCACGTAACTCCACCCGTCCAAGCTTCTGTCGCACTACTCACATGTGCGACCAAACCAATACTTGCTCGACCCTCTTTCCTTTGACGTATTTTGAAGTTCTGATCCTGATAAACAAAAGGCGCACAAGTTCCCAAGCCTCCAAGTAATCGGCACACAAGCCCCTTCTTCCGCACTAGTCACTTGCGCATCCAAACCCAAAACTTGCGCATCCCTTATCCCTTTTCCATATTTTGATGTTCTGATCCTGAAAAACATATGGCACCCAAGATTCCTCTTCTTCATGTCCACAGCGCACCCATCCCTTTTTTTACCACCTCCAGATCATCCATTCCTTTGTCAACTGCCTCCAGATCATTCATTCCTTTGTCGACATTCTCGAATAAAACATGGATCATTAACCACAACCCTTGAACTTGACATGCCACCATGAAATCCCCTTTGTTAACAAATTTGTGTGTAATTTTTTTCATTATAAACAATAATTATCACATCAAAAAACTTCTTTAATGTGATTTGGTTTCTTCAGCAACTCTTATTATTTCATCACAAACTCCACTATCGTGATATGTATCCTTTGATAGGTCAGCTTCAGCATCATCATATTTTGATACAATGTGAAGTGCATTGCCATCTCAAAATTCCAATCCCTTGAACTTTGTATTCTTCTTCAACCTTCATTCTCTACTTCATGAAAATCATACAATTATATTCTTCAAGAAGTCTCTTGCGTGGTTCTCATGAAATCATTAATAATTGCATGGTCTTCATCAAATCCCCATTCTTCTTTAATCATCGTCAGATGGATTATATATCACTATTCTTCACTTTGTAAAAATGTGTCACCTTCGACACATGTTCTATGAACTTATGACCAGTACAACAATCACCTGAATTTCCATTCCTCCATTCCATTTCATTGGATTACTTCTTGATCTCCTTCATTTTGATCTTCATGGATAACTATTGACAACAAATAAAACCTTACACACAATGTGGTCCCAACACAATAGTCCTCTTCATCAAGATTAAGGATGGGTCAATGCACCTTTGCATTGATTATCATGAGATCAACAAAATCATGATAAAGAACTAGTATCCTCTACCTCAAATTGATGACTTGTTCGATCAAATAAGTGGAGCACAATACTTCTCCAAGGTGGATTTCCTGTCACAATATTACCAAGTAAGGGTGAAGAAGGAGGATATCCCCAAGACTACATTTCGTACATGCTATCGGCACTATGAATTCACAGTAATTCTTTTTAGAGTCAATAATACTCTAGAAATCCTTATGGCCATGATGAATAGAGTCTTTAGATATTACCTCAACATGTTTTTGGTAGTCTTTATAGATGATATTATAATATAATCCAAACCCAAAGAGACTCATGAGGAGCATCTATGAACTATACTAGAGACCTTGAGAAATGAGAAGATCTATGAAAAGTACAGAAAGTGTGAGTTCTAATTAAGTAACTATCATTATTGGGTCCAATCATCACAAGCAATGAGATATCTGTGAATCCCTCCAAGACAACTACAATTGATGGATGGTCGAGTCGAACATTGGTAATGAATATCCGTAGCTTCTAGGGTTAGTAGGATATTTTCTCCAATTTGTGATAAATTTCTCATGAATGTCCAACCTCTAACCAAGATAACTCAGAAGGGAGTAAAGTTTTCTTAGATTGATGAATGAGAAGAGATCTTCAAGGAGATTAAAAGGTGGCTTATCACTGTGACCATACTCACACTCCCAATAAGTGTAGAACTATTTGGGGCGTAAAATAATGATTCAAAGATTGTTTTAGGCTGTGTTGTAATGTAAAATGATAATGTGATACCCTACGCCTCATGGAATCAGAAAATCCATGAGAAAAACTATGCCAGACATGATTTGGAGTAGGTGGCTATGATCTTTGCGTTGAAAATCTGGCGGCATTATCTCTATGGGTTGAAGTGTAATATATATATTGATAAAAAGAACCACAAATATATATTCACACAAATAGAGATTAATATTCTCCAACAAAGATAAATATAGATAATCAAGGATTATTAATTCTCTATCCACTACCATCCTGGTAAGGCGAACAAGGTGGATGATGGTCTAAGTAGAAAAGATCATGCATATTTATCAATGATTAGAATTGAAAAGGATCCAATATTCTTAGATTTTCAAAGGATGGGAAGGGGAATCATAATGAGAGGAATATCCTAAATTCTTTATGAAATTATTGGCCAACCGTCCCTTGGGGAGAAAATAAAGGATGCTCAAATATAGGATATGGTCATTCTGAAAAGGTTTCAAGGTATCAAGAATTTTAAATCCTCAGAGTATGTTGTTGAAACGGATGGAATTGAGAGATTTGGGTCTTGATTATATTTAGAATCTGACTGAGATGTAAATAGGGAGCTTATGGATGACGCATATAACTCAACTTTCTCAATTCCCCCATGGGAGAACAAATATGTATCGAGATATCTGAGAAACCTTTTGGTGGGACAATATGAAAAGGGAGATTGCTAAATATAAATAAAAGTGATAGTTATATCAGCAAGTGAATTCTAAGTGGAAAAAGTCTAAGGAGATGATGAAACCACTACCCATATAAACCCGAAAGTGGGAGAACATTACCTCGGGCTTTTTCACTAGACATCTAAGGACATCCAGAGGAAAAAATTCTATATGGGTCATTATGGATCGTCTTATGAAGACAGATCACTTTATCGCAATTCGAGAGGACTTCTCATTAGATCTACTTGCAGAGATTTACACCAATTAAGTGGTAAGGATACATGGAGTACCACTATATATTGTAACTACATGTGTTTCGAGATTCACCTTGCATTTATGGAAAAGTCTCCAACAAGATCTAAGAACTCAACTAAACTTTATTACAGAATATCATCCTCAAACTGATGGGCAATCAGAGGGAACTATTCTGACTCTGGAAGATATGTTAAGATCATGTTCTATGGACTTAAAAGGATTATGGAACTAACATCTCTTTCTGGTTGAATTCTCCTACAATAATAGTTTTTACTCGAGCATCTGAGTGGAACCATATGTTGACATGTTTGGGAAAAGGTGCCGAACACAGGAGTGATGGTATAAGTTAGGTGATCATAAGCTACTAAGACAAAAAATGGTTGAAGAAATGATTTAGAAGGTGAAAACTATTCAGCATCACATCAAGGAAGCCCAATGTCGACAGAAGAGTTATTCAAATAACCTTTGATGAGACCTTGATTTCAAAGTTAGAGATATGGTATTTCTAAACATATCTTCATTGAGTATGTTAATGAGGTTTTGAAGGAAAGGGATATAATGACCCAGGTAAACTGACCCCTTCGAGATTCTTGATCGTGTTTGGGATGTGGCCTATAGACTAGCACTTCCACCTACCATGGTCAAAGTGCATGATGTATTTCATGTATCCATCTTAAAGAAGTACATAACAGACCCTTCACATTTCCTCTCTTCATAGGTAGTACATTTAAAGGATGATCTTTCTTATGGGGAGTAACCAATGAAGATCTTAGTTCATAGAGAAAAAGTTCTATGAAATAAGACAATGCCCCTCATCATGGAATTGTTGGGAAACAAAAAGTTTGAAGAAGAAACGTAGGAATCAGAGGATGTGATGAAGTAGAGTTACCCACATCTATTTTAGTTTGGGAAAAAGACATTTTGAGGGAGAATGTTTTTAAGGGGGGAATATTGTAACGAACCAAATATTATCAACGAAAATTAATCTTGATATAATTAAATATTTTATTATAAAAAATGGTTATATAAAATATACAATTCCTTGGTTTTATATTTTTTGATTTCTAAATACCATTAATAATTGTTAGAGTTTCTAATATAGGCAGTGAAAAGTGATCACATGATTAGTATAAATACAGGGTTTTAACAAATCCAATTTACTCAGACATAGGAAGTGATAGACCAATCCAATAGACTTTCTCTATAAGGAGCCCATTTTTCGGATCACAAAAAGGAGGTGGCGTTATTTGGATTTTGACTTGACCAAGACCTTTCCATGATTCAACATGTTATGCTCAACCAGAACTACCTATGGGAGAAGTGGAAGTTGATAGAGATTACCACCCGAGCGAAGTTATCCAAGCCACCCCATGAGTCTGTCACCATCACACACCGTAACCTTTGGATTTATACAAGTTCTATAAGGGGATATATAAAAAGACCATAGCACAATTATTATGTTCAATATTTTTGTATATAAAAAATAATATAAATTCATTTTATTATATTACGCTGTAAATAGTTTATGAAGAAAAAATATTATTTTTAATTAATACTCAATTATGAAATACATTTTGATGAATTAATGGATTTTTTAATTGAATAATATTTTAGTAAAATATTGTAACTAAATTACATTTTATTAAATATAAATTATTGTATAATTTTTAGGAATACAATTGTAATTTTTATTATGGTGTGAAATTTGGTTCTATAAAAACCCCTAAATTTTCAATAAATTTTGGTTTTTATATTAAAAGTAAAAATTCACATACTTAGAAAATTATTTAGATAAAATGAATAATATTTTTGGAATTAGGCTGTCAGAATTTTTCAACGGTGAAATTTTAATAATTTTTTGAGTCAATAGATTTTTTGCATAAAAATTAAATGTCATTTAAATATATAATGTATTTTATGACATCATAATGGCCCAATAGTGATGTAATAAAACACTATAAACATTATTTTCTGAAAATATTTGTTTTTCCATTAAAATAAAGTGATTTTATTTATTTTATTTATTTTACAATGCTTTAGTGGACCCGTCAAGGCTTATAATACATTTTACCTTTTAAATTAATTTTTTTGAGAGTGTGACTCACCTCCACATAAGCAACGCTATTATTTTAATAATTTCATCTATTGGCTTATAAAATATTTTTTTCCCAATCCCATTTGGAGAAAACTATGGGAAAAATCCATTGGCTGGTTTGTGGTTGGGATTAGTTTAATGGGTGGTGACCCAAACCTAAATAAAAAATAATTCCCTCTCATTTCCTATATAAACCCACCCACGCTCACACTTACTCTTCAATAAAAGCCTTGGGGGCTTGACCAACCCCTGAAATCCTCTCTCTATAAGTCTCCCAAGGTTCCCTAAGTTCTCAAGAAGCCTATCTCAAGCCCCTCACATGCCTTTGGGATCACACCTCTAAGAAAGGGATTCCTTCTTTCTCATTTAATCCATGTTTCTTAATATTGGTAGTCCCATTTTATTTACAATAATAAATATTGAGGTATGATTTCACACCTCCCCTATAATTTTCTCTGTATGTTTTAATGATGAGAGACCCCTTTCTCTCTCATTCATGCCTTCCATGTATACTCGTTACCATGCTGAAATTCCGTAAGGAATATCTCTCTCATCATTTATATTCAATAAATTATTTTGTATTATGAATATAAATTCCGTTAATTTTGTTGATAAATATATCTATATAAACCACTTAGATTCCATTTAATGTAAATATGATGATACACCCATTTCCCTATCATAAACCATTTATTATGAATTATTATGTCATGCCGTTATGATGCCAAAATTACACTGATTTTCCAAGCCAATGTCATTGTGTAGTGAATACAATGCCCATTTATCATGGAAAAAAAGATGATTAATGATTACATGTTTTATGATCTATGTGGAACATTTATGCATGAAATGATATATTTAAAAAGGGTGCACGATCATTGCGCTCCATTACATTTGGTAAATATTAGTATCAAGAAAAAACAAGTTCAATGAGGGTTTAATATTCCTAATTTATGTGAAATGAGGATATTTCTCATCCCAATTCTAGTGCAATGAGGTTTTACTAATGATTCACTTTCAATAAGCCTTGGATCATGCTAATACCTTGTTAAGTGTTGTGGCCACATTTCCATGTTATGATAATCTTGCTATATCGTTCCTTTATTTTCTTGTTTCTTTTATGATCCATTTATATTCCTAATTATTAACATGTATTGTATTATTCATGTTATACCTTGTTTAATCCCTTACTAGGATTTATACCTTACAATTTTCTTATTCATGTCCTTAGGTTATCCCCTGAAATGCTAAGTACAAGGGAATATAGTGTTCATGTAAAGAAAGTTTTCAATAAAGATGTGTGTTTTATGTTTTAAGTCATTAAATAATGTTCCTAATCCCCGACGACACTATACCTCTTGATCATCCATGTTGTATCATGTGAATAGTTTATATAATAAATCATTTTTATGTGTGTAATAAAAAGAAGGGATGTTATATTATGTGTTTAATTTGTGTTCTCAAAATTAGTCTAAAACCATCCTCCAATGATCATTGTGTAAATCCTTTGGCATATAATTAATGGGAATGTTATTTAAAATGACAAAAAAAGCTAGTCAAAATTGGGATGAGTGATCTGATTCATATCTTCCATAATGAAAATAGGGGAATTCATTAAACCAAAAGGATTTAATGAGGGATGTAGTACCCGCATAGATATTGAATTTCCATCTTGAGAATATAATCCTTGAATATTCAACTGGTTGTATCCGGGAATATAATAAATTTTTTAGAGCGACAGAAAACCTCTATGATAGTCCATGAGGTCCTCAGTCCTTGGTAAAAGTAATTTTATTATCATCGCTTTATTATGATGTTGATAATCAACAGAATACTCAAGTTTCTATCCATATTATTGACAATAAACTTCAGAACATCATAGGGGGAACAATTTGTAGGATAGAACCCTTATAATAATGATCATCCAACTGTTGATCATCTAACTTTACCCACATGTATCTGAGATCAACATGGGATATACGATATAAGGGAAAATATGTTGGTATGGTCCTGAAATTCATGTCAATGTATAAATAAATATATTTATATATAGGTTGTACTTTAACATTTTTTAGTAACAAGTTCATTTAACCACCCACCAATACTAGTATCCATATATCTTAAGAGTCACTATACCATGGGATAAAATCACCAACTAATGAGGGATAGGTCACAACTTCTTTCTCTCTAGTGCCAATCATTCTTCCAGCATGACTTCCTCATAAGTAAAGGAAAATATCATCCCATATGCCTATATAAAAATATGTATACTATGGTTATATTCTGTTTGGTTGTACACCATAGATGACCTGTACATATCTATAATGGCACAATACGGTTTCCAAAATATTACATATGGTTACCATGTGATGTTAACTCCACCTAGAATCTATTTACATTATCGAAATATGTGTGGGATAATTGAATTCATGATTACACTTCTTCTGATGCCTTTGAGGTCCATCCATTATTTTACCATTATCTATAAAGTGTCAGATTAATAAATATTGAATCATGTCACATTAGTTATTGGAATAATAACACACCACATCTCATGATTGATTAGATCCTTTATGGGATCCCTATACTATTGTTTCCTAATACCAAGAATGCTTACATGAAGGCCCCCAACACTAGGAACATGAATTTTGGATACTTCATGATGTAATAGTTGAATATACTCTATGATGTCCATTCCAAACTCCAGTTTAAAAATGATCCCCCAAAAGGGAGTTCATTATCACTAAATATCTCTATATAAATCCAACATAAGTGATTATGTAATGAGAGACTATACTAGATTGGTTTCCCCTCTGATGGCCCTACATAAAATTTTACTATTGAACATGTACATCTAGAACCTTATCGAGAGAGTAACATGTGAGCTATATAAACCTTAATATATTCTCCTAATCCATGATATCACCATATTGAAAATAGTAAAGCTTATATATTCATATAGAGTTCATGTTAAAAGGGTAGTTCACATCACCGAATAAGTTATGAGACACTTCCCATAAGGGTGTATCCTTATTATGGGTTTGGGATACCAATCACCAGCTACATCAAGATACTACATGAAGAATACTAATCTCAAGCACAACCATCATATCCTTTAGGGGCTACACAATCCACAAAACTCAAACTATAGAATTAAGAAAACGTTTTAATACTTGAGGTTCTATCCCAACACAAAACATTAGTTTTTTATTTTTAAGAAACCTGTATAAAAAAATAGGATTATGGGAATCACATTCCAAATACCAATAGAACAATTGACAACTCAACATGGAGATGAACATGTGACTGAACTATTGGAGGTGGGTGCACATGTCTCTCATCAGGCAGAGAAAATTCCCTTTACCCACATAGATGGGAAACCTCATGATCTGTCCCTTGGAGTGTTGTCTCACCACTCAACTAGTGGTTCAAATGACCCTATCTTTGTATCCTTGCCCGATTATATCATGGTGTCATATTATAATTAATAATACATAGCAAGTTCCGATGAACATATCTAGGATGATGTCCCAAGAAGGATATAAAAGTAAAGGCCCATTACTATAGAATTCATATATCATTGGTTTCCCTATAACTAGTTCATGAACATGTTGTGTTAACAAATAGGTGGTCGATGTCATGGTGTATATATACGTCAACCTCAACCACATCATTCAATTCAATATTCTTAGTGATAAACTACAGAAAAATTAACACAATTTCCATATGTTCCCAAATAAATAATCATAATAAATTGATCTATAAAAACTATATATAGGAATCCCATGAACTATACACCATATACAAACATATTATATTGTTAAAAATAAGCTCCCCATACTCCAAATCTTCCAATGTCTTCACCAAGAGTCCCAGTATCTACACAAGACACAAAATATATGGAAAAATTCCATGAAGGTGTGGATATTTACATAAACAAAAGAAAACCTTGAATAATATAGTGGGATACATAACAAGAAGATTATTAGATCAACCCACACGATAATTGGTGAAGGAAACCCATTAATAATTTCCTCATATAGAAGAATACATAGTCATAGATAGAGTGATGGAGGGAAGAATATCGATCTCTAAAATCAACATAGAGGGATGAGTCTATCAAAAACTAAATGGTATAGTGTGAGATTTTTTTGAATCATAGGGAAGCCTCACCAAAATATAATAGAATAATCACAAATCACTAAAATATGCCTAATTAGAGGGTGCACCAACTTCAGTGGGGGACCCACTCCCCATCTGAGTTTAGAGAAAGGGGAATATCAACTCCTCGAAAAGAGGAACCACACCCATATATGTATGGGTAGTACCAAACATACCTTTAAATTTCATTTGATAGAATTTCACCTATTGAAAATGTCCCTTTATCATTAGAGTATTGATCCTGACATAAACTATCATGATCTTACTTGAGTCTAAATATTAACTGATCATACTAATTAGAGGGATTTCATCATTACACCTTGAATAATAAACATAATATTGAAAAAAATCAACCATCACATGATACATAGAATTAAAATTGTAATTGACTACTCACAACCCCAAATCCAAGTCCTCGTGGTGGAATATGATTGTTTGAATGATTGGAGATGTTCACATCGAATGTCATTTGGGGTACACAGGATGTACTTCCATGTCATCACCTAAATGATTCCCACTAATCCTCTCATTATTTGAGATGTTAATTTACATGATGTTTTTCAAAACCCTATGGTATGTGAAACTGACCAGGGGCTCATGTGTGAACCCTCTGATCGTGATTTGATTGGATGGGTAACAAAACACAATGTGTCCATTAGAAGCATGAAATATAGGACCACTCAAGGTTATATGTTTTTATTACCTATGAATAACGCAACTACAAGATTTAGGACACATTACATTTGGGATCAACCACGTGAAATGTGATACTAAACTATGATGTTTAAACCTTGCTACTATGAACACAAGGATACATGAAGAGTGTTCTTAGAAAATATAAGATGTTTCCTTTATTCAATGAATCTTAAAAATTCTCTAAAATCTTCATCAAAATTCTCAAATTTTAATATATATTTCTAAAAACCTAAACTTAATGTACATGGAAATTATATAAAATTTTATAATACGTAAAAATTATACAAAACGATGCCCAAAAACTTTGTTAGTTTAGTGCCTTGGGAAATTGGGAAACATAAAAAAATGGTTCATAAAACATCTACATCATCTCCTGCTTTACCCTTCTTAACCTGTGAACCCATTTGACACTTCTTACATAATACACTTATTCAAATTTTGGGGAAAAGGAAGATAAAAAGGGTTCAGATAATATGCTCAGTGAGGACAAACAATGGTGATATGTAATCATAAACACAATCATAAAGTTTATGAGAACATGATTATAATATTATAAGATCATGCCCTGGATATCAATGGAAAACATTAATCATAAGGAAAATCAAAGATCATATTACATAATATCATAACTATAATATAGGACATGAAATTGTTCCATACACATAAACTAATAACTTTTTGAACATGTATAAATAGTATTAGGTTCATCCATTAAATTAAGAACATTAAACCCAGACCTTGCATAAACATGTGGACATGGAAACCAGGTCCCCTCATAAAATTGTGATCCTAAAATAAAGCTCACGCATAACATACATACCTCATAAGTTATCCATATTTACTCAATTCACTATAGGGAGATATTGGCACCACCCATATTATAATGAAATCATTTTTACATGTTCTACAATAACATAAATTATTCATTGTAGTGTAATCCAAGTAATTAAAAAAAGTTTCTTAAATATCATTTCATCATAACATAATTCAGGAATAATAAATGGATTTTATAAATAAAATAGAAACAACAAAACCATAAGAATAATTGGGATACACATTTTATTATTTTAAAAAATGTTATCTTAGATGGAAAATGATTTTGATAAAACACATGAAATTAAATTTTGAGGAAAATATCCTTTATTCTTAAAAAATAATTTATTTTCTCAAAATTTATTTCAATATTGAAAGAATAAAATATAATTGAAAAAAACATAAAATCTATTAAATTAATATTTTTAGAGATAAGGTGTTGTGAAATCATAAAGTCCCATTCATGCTGTATAAGATAAAAAACATTCTCCTTATACATTTTCCAGAAAAGTCATATAAGTACATAGTACCGAAAACGAAAAATATTCCTCTCATACCATTTATTAAAAATTCACCTATGGGTAAAATAAAATCTAAAAAAATTAAAAAGGATATAAATAATATTTTAGAATATATATTTAGGATTCATGGACCTGGATGATAAATATTCCATTTAAAATAATTTTGAATAAACCATTTCATATAAAAATGAGATTTAAAAATATCCCATTACATTAGGTATGATATGCTTCATATGTTTATGATTATCCCGTATAAATATATAAATAATGTTATTTACATATTCCATAATCACATCCTTTTTTATGATTTAATATATGATCATATTTTATTCCTTTTCTTAGTAACATCTCATTATTACTCGTTATTCAAGTATTAACTGCTTTTTGTTTTTATGCATTTTTGTGAAATAACTTCTGATTATACTTATTATGTTATAATTATATCATTTATATAATTATATTAGTATAATGTATATTTTATTTATTCATCCAAATTTATTTATACAATCATGATTTAATTATGATCATGAAGAATGAACCGCATTGCATTATAGAGACAGAAAATCGTACATTCAAATGATCAATGATATTGTTCCAACAATTTTTGAATGATATTGAAGTTAATTGTGTATTATATTTCAGAATAAATTTTATAATAATAATATATTCCTATTACTTACATCATTAAACCTCTCTAAGTAAGGTGGTGGTGAAAATGGTTTAGAGCACTGCGTGAATATGGTAAGTCGTATGTATGCACGCTTGTTGATTTTATTTTTCAATGGATGTATAGAAGGTGGATAATTGTTGTTTTATAATTATAATAACATATCAGTTTATAATTACTACTGTAGTTATTAATTTATAATAAAAGACTAATGATGTGGAAGCAAATAAAGAAATAAGTACAAAAGAATCCGTAGAGAAGAATACCTCTTCTTTGATGTGCTACATCTAAATATCCTCTTAGAGCACAAGATTTTGTATTTAAAAAATACCATAACCTCTAAATTATAAATGGGTTTGTTTTTTTGTGATATAGTCAAGGGAGGTATTAACATGAAGGCTCTAAGTGTAGTGAAGTGGTGAGGGAGAAGGTGCCCTTTTATAATCGAGTTGGTGGCCCTTTAAGGAAGTCTAGAAATATTAATATCTTATAAATTTAATTTTGATTTATAATTTTCAAAAACTCATTTATATTAAATATAATATGATTTAGGGTTGTATCCTTATAACCTAATTAATATTATATAGGTTGGGAATATTTTGTAGCTCTTATCTTTTTGGTTAAACCCTTATTTTACCCCTTTTAATCATACAATGATATTTTATTATTTTACCTTGTGGGATAATTTAATTACTATAATATATCAAACAACCCAAAAATTTCCATTTATGATATAATTATAGTTATTCTTACCATTTTTCCGAATCATATATATTTAGGCATTTTATAAAAGCTAATAAACTATTTTATATTTTAAAATATCAATTATGTCAATTTTGACAATATTTATATGTTGAATTTCTAAAAAAATCATAATAGTAAGATAAGTTCTAAACAAATTCATAAAAAAATAAAAAAAATGTCACATTGATCCAAAAAAAATTTGTATACCATCAATTCTCTAAAATTATATTTATTTTATTATTTAAAATATCATTTATTTGATATTTCTCTTAATAAAATAATTGTTGTATCTCTATTTTTTCAATATTGATGCTAATTATTTGACCTCTAAAAATATAAATAAATTCCCATGTTGTATATAATTTCATTATATTTTTGGATAATATTTAGGTCCATAATTTCACCATGTTTTCACAACAATAAAATTATTATACTTATAAAATATAATTGTGAGACATGTTGTCACTTTTTTTTATAATAATAATTATATCTATTTCATGAAAAAAGTGAATTAAATCAGTTAAGTAAGAACCTTAGGAGACATTTGTTGTCTTTTATTTATCAAATAATAATTTTTTAGGTGTTAGGGTAATTTTTTTGTTCTTATTATATTTTTTGTTACCAAAATTCACCCGATTTACCTTTAACCATTGTAAATACAAATTAAAGTAGTTACTATTCAAAATAAAAATAAAAATTAACATATTAACATACTTTTAACCTATTAATTCAAAATATTGAATTAATTTTTAAAAATTAAAATCAGAGAATATGAAGAAATTAATTTTAAATTAATTCTTTTTGTCAAAATGAGAAAGGAAGTTTTTTGTTAAGGTAAAAGCAATCTTATTATTGGCTTGTTTTTATATCAAATTTCAATGTGAAAATATTTCCAACGACAAAAATTGGATTAGATGATAAAATATTAATCTATTTATACCTTAAAACCGATTAAAATGATAATATAACTATATAAATAAATCAGGAACAAATTTGTTTTGAATTAAAATGCTTTATTTTCACTTGTCATAAAAAAATAAATTTCACTAAAAAATACACAAAAAAATCCGACCAAAGAGATTTTTGATTTTCTGATTCCAAATAAAAAGTTTATTTTCCCAAATATAAATTATTAAAGTGTCAAAAAACTAGATGTAACCTAGGTGCCCCATCAAAAGGTGAAAAAACTGCATTTTTTGAAAAATTTATCTTTTATCCGAAAAATTAAATTTGTTATTATATCATTTTTATAAAACATATAAAAATAATTTAAACATTATATTGAATATATTAAAAATCATTTACATTAATAAAATCCATAAAGAGTGATATTATTATTTTATAAACTTTCTTAAACCTATTCTTGCATGAAATAAATTCTATTAAAAGAACCTGAAATTGTGTGTAACACAACCCAATAATAGGGTTCTGTAAAATGAAAGCTAAGTTGGTGTTTCATATTAAGAAATATATTCATGTTTTATTATACAAAACAAGACATAAAATAAATTTTAAAAAAGATCTATTTTATGAATATATCGGGGTGTTATAATCTTCCTTATAAAATCCACCATATGTGTCGAACATTATCTAATACTGACTAGTATGTAGAATTGTCATGACCCGTCACCTAGGGCCCGTGTCGTGGCTACCCCAGTCCCGCCTTCTATAGGACAAGGGCTAGTGACTAGCACCAAAAGGTGTAATCCCTAAAACTGCGATGGCTTTTCTTTTATAACCTTTAAACACACAACCAAGCACACAACAAGATTCGAACTCAAGTAAACTATATAACAAAAAGAGTGATGAAAGAAAAAGGGGCCAGAATACAAGACCAACTGTAAATATACAAGTACAACTGAAATACAATAAAACTAAAGAAAGAGAAAAGATAGCTACTAGATCGTCCTCCGAGGTTCCTACCTGAAGGGTAGGTATAGATCGCCTCCTCCTCACTCTACGTCCACCCCTATCCTCTACGTACCGAAACATCAGATGGTCCACCTCCGGGTACCATCCAGTCCTGGTACTCTCAGCCTCTATCAGTGTTGTCCATTTTTTTCCTCAAACACAACATGTTTCGGGCATATCCCATCTATGCGTGAGTATAATGATACTCTGTAGAGACCCCAAGACCCTCAAGGTCTCACAAAATCCACTATGGATAACCCACAACGTATAAATATAATAGAAAACATTACATAGGTATATGGCCATACATATACCTAGGTTATCAAGTAATCCATCTCAAACATGAAGAAACACATAGGTTATGACTCAAATGACACCAGGTATATCTTTAGGTACGGTAATAGAGACGATTTCTTATAAAT
Source organism: Viscum album (assembly GCA_963277665.1). Taxonomy (NCBI): domain Eukaryota; kingdom Viridiplantae; phylum Streptophyta; class Magnoliopsida; order Santalales; family Viscaceae; genus Viscum; species Viscum album. The sequence continues at coordinate 1,343,822,265 of OY728161.1, forward strand.
AATGAATCATCTTATTCCATTACGAGGTTCTGGGGCTGACCCACACAGAAACGCTAGGAGCTGACCCACATAGGATCGCCGGAGCTGACCCACATAGGATTTTTAGGAGCTGACCAGCACAAGATCGCTGGAGCTGACCCACATAGGATCACTAGGAGAGGACCCACAGAGGATCGCTAGGAGCTAACCCACAAAGGATCGCTGGAGCTGACCCACAGAGGATCTCTATGAGCTGATCCACACAGGAACTCTAATAGCTGAACCACAAAGGATCCCTAGGAGCTGACCTACACAGGATCACCAGGAAATGACCCACATATGATCTCTAGGAGCTGATCTTTACAAGATCTCTAGGAGCTGACCCGCACAAGATCTCTAGGAGGTGACCCATACAGGCTTTCTAGGAGCACTCTTCTCATCACAGCCAGCTACTGGGTTTCCACACTAGGCCTTTTCATATCCAAGAGAGTCCTTTCCCCAAGCTTTAGTTGTTTCTCCAACTACCATGATGTTCCACGAAGAAGTATCTTAATGGATCGCCACGCCAGAGGGGCCTCTACGCAACAGACGGTGCGTCAATCAGACGCCCAGTCTGTGATTTATTAGACTTTTAGTCTCGGGGCCCCAGTTGAATTTGTGATTGATCCAACTTGGAAATTTCACAACATTATTTAAAATTATAGTGGGGGAATACAAAAGATTCTATCTCACTCAGAGGTTTCTGGTGCCGCTAATGGTTTGTCAAACGGACCTCCAGTGCCAATGTTATGGCACAAGTAAAGTACTGGGTCATATCTGGTCCGGGTCTAGTCTGACTCGGTCAGTCCGACCTAGTTCGGGTCGACCCGCCCTGACCCGCTGGGTCCGGGCCGACCCACGATGGGTAGCTCGGCTTGGGCAGTGGCCCATGAGTGGCTGCGGGGGTCCCGGAGGCCGCTAGGGCATGAAGGCCACAAGGGGGGTTGCTGGAGGCCATGAAGGCACGACTGGCCGCGGGGTGGCTTGGTGAGTCCAAGATAAGAATCAACCTGGGCGGCATGGTGAAGCCACAAGGGGGCTCAGTTGTAGTGGTGAGGTGAGGCTGCAATGGCAGCTCCGCCTGGGTGGTGGGGCGGGGACGCGGTGGCGGTGGTCGCGGAGTGGTGTCGTTGCACTGTCACCTTCATCACAGCTGACAGTAGTGCCGACCTCCATTCTCATGTTCCTCATCAGTGCCAAAAACCTGATCCAGTTTCCATCTTTGAACATCACAAATAACGCCACAAAACATCACAAGAATTTCAGATAATACATGGCCATTTTTGTTTGGCCAACACACTCTGCATTATAGCGGTAGCAATGCTCAACGTAAACATGCATCAAGAATGAGTATGGAAGATATTTAATAACCTCAATGCCCATAACCCTCTTTAATCTCTATTCCCAATCCCACAAATGAATTAGAAGAAGAGAACATGGGAAGTGATAATAATAAAGAAATAAACCCCTACCTTGTTCATTTATTGTCGTTAATGAGGAGAGAATGATAGTCATCGAAGACATCCTACATTGGAGTATGTCCCAAGGAAAAAGTCATAGTCGGCGTTCTTAATTGGAGGAGCATTCTTCCTTGGGGGTAGTTATTCATTGGAGAAGTGTAACCCTCCCAATATATCTCCTCCCCCAATTCCACAAAAATTGAAAAGTATCCAAAATATAAGTTGTTTCCCCAATTTAATTTATGGCACAATTTCAAATTGGGTTAATTAATCACATAGGTTGGAATAATTAAGTGGGGAGGGTTGGCATAATTAAGTGGGGAGATCAAGTGGTTTCTCCCCAATTAATAGGGAGTTCAAGAGGTTTAAATCCTCGGGTGGTCCCCACCACAATAACTTATCATGGATGGCTATTTCAGGTGGTCCCCACCACCGAAACCTTGCATGGGAGATTTTAGTTCAGGTGGTCCCAACCTGTGAAATATCCACATGGGTTGTTTCAAAATAAAAAAAATAAAATATCACACAATTTTATTTTATTTTATTCCTTCAAAAAAACCCAAAAAATTATCTTTCACCCTCAACCAACTGTCGTTGAGATTAAAGTCTACTTAACAGAATACCAATGTTGCGAGTTTAATGGTGTCCTTAGATTTCAATTCTGAGAACCGGTTCAGAAGTTATAAAAACCAGTTCGTATGCTTACTGAACGAACCAAAAAAAAGGTCAAAAATTCATTCTGGGCACACCGAGCCTCAGAATCACGCACCATAAATGTTTGCAGCCTCATAAAATTTCAATTTAATTTAAAAAATAATTTACATGTAAATTATGTGTCTTTACATTCTCCCCACCTCATCGCTTTATGTACCCATAAGCCACAACTCAAAACTAGGAAAAGAGGTGGGGATACTGAGCACACATCTGAGCCTCCCACTCCCATGTGCTCTCTTGGAGGTTTCTGTGCTTCCAGAGAATGTGCACAAGAGGTATCGACCATCCACCAAGGACCTACTCTTGTCGATCATCAATCTCAACTGGAATCTCCGTAAAATTCTCACCATCATCGACTTCCAGCTCACCGTGGTTGATGATGTGGGAAGGGTCGTGCACATATCTCCTCAGCTAGGATACGTAGAAGAAGTCATGAACTTTGTGAAACTGAGGTGTAAGTGCTAAGCGTTAAGCCACCTTTCCCACTCTACTGAGGACCTGGAAGGGTCCCTTGAATCTCAGAGATAACGTGTCACCTCGGCCAAATTTCAGAAAACCACATTGAGGTGAGATTCGTAGAAAGACATTGTCACCATCATCAAAATCTAGAGGTCTCTATCTCATGTCGGAATAAGACTTATGCCTGCCATGTGGATTCTTCATCTACCTCCTAAAAGATCTGCACTTTCTTTGTGGTAGACCGTACCATCTCTAGTCCCACAAGTGCTGGCTCCCATAGTATAGTCCAGCACAAGGGTGATCTGCAAGGTCTCCCTTACAATGCCTCAAAAGGATCAATCCTAATGGTTGAGTGATAACTGTTGTTGTATTCAATCTCCAAAAAAGTGAAGTGATCCTCCCATCTGCGACCTATGTTGAGGACAGAAGCACGCAACACGTCCTCGAGGGAATGAATGGTCCGCTTTGTCTGACCATCTGTCTGAGGATGGACGGTGGTGCTCAAAAGTAGTTTCATCCCGAAAGCCTCCTACAACCCCTTCCATATCCGGGATGTAAATTGTGTATAACGATCAGAGACAGTCATTGAGGGTAATCCTTTTATCCATACAATCTCCTGCACATAGAGGCATCCCAACCTCTCTACTGAACCCTGCTCTCTGATCGGTAGGATGTGGGCCGACATAGTGAGTCGGTCGACAATCACACAGATAGAGTCATGTCCCCTTGATGCACGTGGAAGTCCTATCATAAATTCCATGGATATCCCATCCCACTTCCACTCTGGGACCTCTAAAGGATGAACTAAGACTACTGGTACCGGATGCTTCACCTTCACTTGCTGACAAGTGAGGCATCAAGAAACAGACTCTGCTACTACTTTCTTCATTCCCAGCCACCCGTGCTGTCGTAATCGATCTTGGTACATCTTCACTTCTCTTTGATGTATTTCTAGAGGGGATGTGTGTAAATACTTCATCACATCTTCCCTAAGTGACACTGGTACCATGGTACGTCCTTTAAAGAGGATGACATGCTCCCCACCTTCAAAAAAAATTAGGTGCCTGTCCTATGGATATCTGAGTACGTTGTGCCTCGTAGTCAGCGTCCCCAGGCTGCACCTCCTTGACTCACTGACGAAGTGGGGGAGTGACTGTAAGAGACTAAAGGAAAGATGCTCCATCACATTCCATGAAGGATATCTGCAAAGCGGCCAACTACTCCATCGCCTCACCTAGTCGATGTGTACCATACCTTCTGCTAAGTGAATCTGCAACAACGTTACCCTTTCGAGGAGTATAGACTATCTCGAAGTCCTAGAACTTGAGGAACTCAAGCAAACATCACTGTCTTAGGTCTAGGCACTTCTGAGGGAAGATATACATGAGAATCTTATTATCATAGTACACTATAAAACGTTCTTCCATCAGATAGCACCTCACATCTTCAAGGTGAAGATCACTACTGCAATATCTAAGTCATGGGTAGTGTATTTCTACTCATGCTGTCTTAGATTTCGAAAACCATAGGTGATAAATTCTCAATCCTACATCAGGACACATATAAGTCTGGTCCCTGATGCCTCACAGTAGACAACAAACCTTACACCTTCTTCTAGAATCCACAAAATTGGGGCACTAGTCATCCTCTGCCTCAGCTCCTTAAAACACTACTGGAATATCTCCGACCACACCAAGGGTTGACCCTTCTTTGTCAAGGCTAAGGGTGGTGTTGAAAATTTGGAGAAATATGGTAAAAATCTCTCATATTAACCAGCCAAAACTAGGAGACTCCGAATCTCCGTCACACTCTATGGTGGCTTCTAATCAATAACTGCCTCAATCGTTGCTGGATCCACTGCAACTCTAGCCTTCGATATGACATTCCAAGTATGTGAACCTCTCGGATCCAAAAATGGAACCTTGAGAGGATACCATAAAGCCGGTTCTCTCAGATTGTGTCCAACACTACATGCAAATAATAGGTATGCTCTTCCTCAGTAGCTAAGTAGATTAGAATGTCGTCGATGAAGACTACTGCAAAGAGATCAAGGTACGGCTGAAAGATCCTATTCATGAGTCCCATGAACACTAATAGAGCATTGGTTACACCAAATGGAATAAAAAAGAACTCATAATGGTCATACTGACATATAAAGGCTATCTTCTGCACATACTCGTCTCACACTCAGAGTTGGTGATATCCTCATTTGAGGTTTATCTTCAAGAACCACCATGCTCCCTTCACCTGATGAAAGAGGTTTCCAATTCTATGATTTGGGTACTTTTTCTTCACAGTCACCTAGTTCAGGCCCTGATAGTTGACACAACTTCCCAAGATCCCATATGAATTCTTGGAAAAAAAAATCAGGGCTTCCCAAAGAGAAACACTGGGATGAATGAATCTATTCCCCTACAAGTCCTTAAGTTGTACCCGCTTCTCACGAAGCTACGCTGGAGCCATCTGATATGATTGTGTAGATACAGGTGTCATCCCAGGGTAGAGGTCAAAGTAAAATTCCACCCCTCTATGAGGATGTAGACCCAGAACATCATCTGGGAAGACATCCAGATACTAGTCCACCACTACAGGATAAATCAAATTCTCCACATCAACCACTCCGAGGGTAAGGCTAGCCAACTGATGATTGATCGAATGTACTATCTTCTAGGTAAGTCCATACTGTGCTGCAAAGTCTCCCTTCTCACTAGTGAAGGTAAGCCTCATTTAATTTGTGTGGACACACTACATTTTCTCATGATACAGTCTATCTGAGTATTGACTTTAGATAAATAGTCCATACCCAAGATGACATCGTAAGGCCTCGATGCTACTACTTGGAGATCCCAGCCGAGGCTCTCGCCTCCTAGAGTAAGCTCACAATATCAACACCCATGAATAATCATCGAATCCGCTCCTGTAGGAGTCACTAGACATAAGGATCGATCCAACGACTCCATTAGAATCTCCATGTTCGAACGAGGGTAGTGGAAATAAAAGAATGACCGGCACATGTTTCTATAAATACTATAGCTAAGGTGTAGTAGACACAGATCGTACCTAGTATTATCTCCAGAGAACCATTATCGTAGGGTGCAACTACCTGGAGATGATCTTGCCCATGTCCACCTACTCCCTGAGGTTGGGGTAGACCTTCTAGTAGTGGTGGTGGTAACATCTCGAAACGTCGCCCACCATTATCTACACGGCAAGCTCCATTGCCACATCCGCCTGTAGGTCCGGTCCCTTGGGAACTTTATGTCATATGTCTCATGCCAGCTGCCAAATACTCCACTACGTGACGAATGGTAGTTGTTCTGATTGCTGGTGACAGCTCAAAAAAAAACTATTCACTAAGAGGGATCTCTCTAACACCCCCGCATGCATCGAAAGGCTGAGTGAGATCATAGAAGCCTTGATCTCTCGCCTGAGCCCCTGCCCAAAGGTCTGGGCCCTAAATAATGGGTCTTGAATCATATATGTGGAGTAGAGTGAGAGGTCATTAAACCTCACTAAATACTGAGTTACAGTCATGCTACCCTGAGGTAGATGGAAAAGGTTTTGTATGCACACTGTGTGAAGAGTTGTTGGGACAAACTCTACCCACAATAGGATCTGGAAGTCTTATCAGAGAAGCATCACCTAATCTTGAACCTGAAGCATCAAGCTCCACCATCTGCCCGCTTCTTCCTATAGAAGGCTGGCAGCGAGGATCACCAAGGGATTGGATGGTGTCCCTAACCATCAGAAGACTCTCACTACAACCTCCAACCAATCCTCAAATACCCATTGGTCTACCTCTCCCATAAACCTAGGTTGCCTTTGGTGTTGGAACTCGTGCAACTTGCTCAGGCAGCGTGCAACGTCTGCTTTGGGGACGGTGGCATCAGTGGCCCACGGGTAATGTTACCACTAGTTCCCCCCACCGGTGCCTCTACTAGAAGAGGGCCCTACACTGAGGCCTCATTGCTCGGTGGGATATCACGGCATACTATATCTGCAACCCTAGGTGGTTATCTATGTAGAGGAATCCTGAAAAAAAGTTGCAACATAGGAAATAAGTTATACCTGGTGATATGACTCAAAGAGTTCACAATGAAGACTCTTGAAAACACACACGCCATCTATGTTTTCGTGCAATGAGTTAGAAATCAGAAGTTAGGGTCCTGGTGTATGGATACGTCGACCACCGCAACAAAACTGGATTCCCTAACCTAATAACCACACTCAATACACATAATACGACTCCTGTTTAAAATATTATAGTATTATGTTCTACAGTAGAACATACTCCTCTAATACCAATTTGTCATGAACCGTCCCCCGGGGCTCGTACTGTGACTATCCCAAGCCCGCATTCCATAGGCTAGGGCTGGCAACTAGAACTCAAAGGCATTATCCCTAAAATTGGGAAGGCATTACCTTTATAACATGTAAACATACAACAAGATACGAACTCAATTAAAATGTATAACAAAAGGAGTGCTAAAAGAAAAAGTGGCTGGAATACAAGCCCAACAATATTGATACAAGTACAACTGAAATACAATACAACTGAAGAAAGAGAAAAGAAAGCAACTGGATCATCCACCGAGGTTCCTACCTGAACGGTAGGTACAGATCACCTCCTCATCACTTTATATCCACCTGTCTCCTCGACATACCAACACGCTGTATGGTCCACCTCTGAGTACTGTCCAGTCTCGGTACTCTTAGCCTCAGTCAGCGCTGTCCTTTATCTGCATCTAACACAACAAGGTGTAGGCATAGCCCGTGCAGGGGTGATAATAATAATACTTAGTAGGGACCATAAGACCCTCAAGGTCTCACAAAATCCAACAATGATAATCCACAATGTATGAAAATAATAGATAACCCTAATTATGTATTTGCCCATACGTATACCTATATTATCAAGTAATCCATCTCAAACATGGAGAAACACAGAAGTTCTGACTTAGAATACACCAGTTATATCATTATGGACATTAGTAGAGATGATTAGTTATTAATACCAGATCCTCTTATTCCATTAAGAGGCTCTGCTGCTGACCTGCACAGAACCGCTAGGAGCTGACCCACGTAGGATCGTTGGAGCTGACCCACGTATGATCGATGTAGCTGACCCACCTAGGATCGCTAGGAGCTGAACCACACATGATCACTAAAAACTGACCCACACAGGATTTCTAGAGAAGACCCACACAGGATCACTAGGATCTGAACCACATAGGATCACTAAGAGCTGACCCACACAAGATCGCTGGTGCCGACCCACAAAGGATCGATAGGAGGTGACCCACACATGATCACTAGGAGATGAACCACACAGGATTGCTCAGAGCTGACCCACACCGGATCCGAAGGAGCTGAACCAGAGAGGATCACTAGGATCTAACCCGCACAGGATTTCTAGGAGCTGACCTGCCCACGTTCACTAGGAGCACTCTTCTCGTCACAACCAGCGACTGGGTTTCCGTACTAGGCCTGCTCTTCTCTAGGGGAGTCCCTTCACCAAGCCACTGGATGATTCTACAACTACCATAATGTACCATGAATAAGTATCTCAAAGTTTTGGAAATTCATAGGGGTATCAAATCAAAGACGGTGCGTCAATCTGACGCCCGGTATGTGAGTTATTAGCTTTTTAGTTCTAAGGGCCTGGTTGGATTCGTGCTTGATCCAACCCGACCATTTCCCAACTTTATCCAAAACTATAGTGGGGCACACCAAAGGTTCCGTCTCGCTCCAAGGTTTACGATGCACAGTTGGTTTTTCAATCGAATGTCCGATGAAAAAGTTATGGCCCAAGAAAGGTATATGGTCATATCGGGTCCGGTTCCAGTCCGACTCCATCAGACAGACCTTGTTCGACCCGGACTGGGACGACCCGTTTCTGGTCGACCCGGACCAACCCACTAGGTCCGACCCATCCTGCGTAGGGCAGCCCGGCCCGGTGGCCTCACCTGGGTAGTGGGACACGAGGGGCCGCGGTGGTGACGGAGCCCACGTGGGTGTGGAGGTCATGAGGGGGTCCCGGAGGTCTGTTGGAGGCCGTAGAAGCTCAATTGGCCGCGGGGTGGCTCGATGAAGTGACGATGGTGGCTTGGCCAGATCAGCGCGACACGTCGAGGCTATGACGGCGGTTCGGCCGGGGCGACGTGGTGAGTCCGTGATGTCTGTTTGGTTGCGGCGGCAGGGCGAGGCTGTGGTGGAGGTTGAACTAGGGCGGCTCAGCGAGTTCGCAGTGGCGGTTTGGCCAGGGCGGTGCGGTGAATCCATGGTAGCGGTGGTTGTGGAGTGGCATCATTGCGCCATCGCCTTTGTTGCAACTGGCGGTGTTGTCGGCCACTATTCTCGTGTTCCTCAGAAATGCCAAAATCCTGCTCAGGTTTCCATATTCCTCCATCGCAATGAACACCACAAAACATCACAAGAATTTCAGAGAGGACATGCCATTTCATTTGGACTGCACTCTCCGCATTAGAGCGGTAACATGCGGCTCAACGTAAACATGAATTAAGAACTAGTATGGAAGATAGTTAAGAACAAAAATCCCCACAACCCTCATCAATCTCTATTCCCAATCCTGCAAATTAATTAGAAGGGGAGAACATGGGAAGTGATAATCATAAAGAAATAAACCCCTACTTCGTCTGTTTATTGTCGTCGATGAGGAGGGAATGATAGTCATCGAAGACGTACTACATTGGAGTATGTCCCAAGGAAGAAGTCGAAGTCAATATTCTTCGTTGGAGGAGCATTCTTCATGGAGGAAGTTTTTCGTTGGAGAAGTGTAATCCTCCCAATATTTCTCCTCTCCCAATTCCACCGAAACTATAAAGTACCCAAAAGGTGATATGTTTCTCCAATTTAATTGTTGGCACAATTTAAAATTGGGTTAGTTAATAACATAGGTTTCCATAAATATGTGGGGGTGGTTTGGCACAATTACGTGGGTTGCTCAAGAGGTTTCTCCCCACATAATAGGGAGTTCACTAGGTTTCAAGCCTCGGGTGGTCCCCACAACTATAACCTCTCATGGAAGGTTAGTTCAGGTGGTCCCAACCACCATAACCTCCCCTGGGAGATTTTAGTTCATGTGGTCCCCACCTATGAAATATTCATAGGGGTGGTTTCAAAATAAAAAAAAAATAAAATGTCACACCATTTTATTTTATTTTATTCCTTCATGAAAAACCCAAAAAATTATCTTTCAGCCTCGACCAACTACCGTCGAGGTGAAAGTATCCTTAAGCGAATACAGGCACTATGAGTTCAACAGTGTCCACAGTTTTCAATTCCGAGGACCAGTTCAAATTTTATAAAAACTAGCTCGTATGTTTACAGAACATACCTGAAAAAAAGTTCGGAAATTCAATCTTGGCACACCAAGCGTCGTAATCATGCACCATAAATTTTGGAAAACTCTTAAAAATCCCATTTAATTAAAAAACATTTACATGGAAATTTTGGATCTTTAGAAGAATATATCCATCCATCATTTTAAAATACATGATTTTATCTCCTAAAAAAACTCCAATCGTGCTTTCTAATTTCCACCAGGGATCTGATACTCAACTATAGATTATTATTCATCAACTATCTGCAACCACTCTTAAAAAATAATTCCCACTATCATCTATCATAAAAAAACATTAATTTAGGATTAATCACATATTGAGATGAAATAGAAGTCAAATTAATGGCATATCATAGGATAATTAAAAACACACAATAATTGGGGGATGAATAAACAATTAAAATGTGAGAATAATAAGTGGATATAGTGATAAAAATCACTAATAATTACCTTTCAATGGAAAAAGTTGATTGAAAATACTTTCATAATATATTTATTCCTTGTTTAAGAAAAAAGGTAAAAATATCATGGCCATGTGATGAAATAAAAAAGAAATAAAAAATGATAAGAACTCTATGATTGAATTCAAAAATAATAGGTAAAGAATATAAAAACAATAAATAATTACATAGAAATGTTTTCATCACTTATAAAGAAAAATTATGTATCATTTTAATTGGAGAAATCCAATACATCCTTTGTTGATGGTGAGACCAATTGAATCTAATTTCCAATCCTAAATCCTCCTATATTTAAATGTTGAAGGTTCCTTCCCCATGGTTGATCTCCTTTAGTTGTTGAATCTCTTTGTTTTATCCAGCTTACCCTGAGAAATTTTCACAATATGGTCTAAATTGATTGATGGATAGGTGAGACAATTAAAATAATTAATTAATTTAATTCATCTAATTTTTCACCCATGACTATGCATTGACCTAAAACCCAATTTTTTAAAAAATTATATTGACCCTAAGGTAAGCCACATGCACGATATTCAACTATGGTCTCAATTTTTTGATCCAAGGTTTCGATCATAGTAAAAAACCACCTATTCTTAAAATCTGAATGTTCATGGTTTAATATATTTAATATATTTAATACATCCATTTTTTGGTGCTCTGACATCTTTTACACCATGCTAATTCTTATAAAAATACAATATATATTCAAAGGATTTAATCATAGAATTTTGATTTATTACACCATAATGGTAATTTAAAAATAATTCCTAAATTATATAAATAAGGAAAAAATATAAAAGAGTTTATTGTTATAATTATGTACAGTTCACCATTAATTAATATGAATTATTCAAATTAAACGGTGTATTACTGAAGATATTTTTTTAACATCATCAAAAGGTGTTTTTTTTGATTTATCCATTTCTGGTTTAATTAATATTTATATATGTCATACTTAGATTATGTAAACAGTTTACATAATAGAAAATAGAATATAATATATTTGTAAAATATAATAGTACCATATATTAAATTTGAAAATTCATATAATGAATAATATAAAATATTTCATAATAAAATTGGATTTAAAGTGTTTATAATCATGATTATAGAATATACATATCATTTATCTTAATTGTAATACGATTATAGTAATCTTTTGTGTTATGAATAGTTCAAAATGTTTATATATTTTTTAAATTTCATAAATTTTCATTTATGTCAATGTAATTCCTTATTTTATTATTTTATATAATTTATTTATGAAATATTAATATTATATGAAAAATTTATTTGATAAATTGCTTCTAGGTGATTGATCATTACACTAAATGGAATATTTGGCTCCCTGGAGGATTAATACTTATTATAATGGGTTTTGGGTTTGTTTTCGATCACTTAAGGCTTACTCATATAGTTATTTTTCAATCTCGTATAAATATAGGCTTTTATATGAAATGTTCATATAAAAAATTCACGAGAGGAACATAGATATGTGTGAATTTTCTTGGCTTCTATTTTGATGTGAGAAACACTGACTTGGTCATTTTTCAAATAGTTACACATTGATGTGGAATAAAAACATTATTTTTGTGGGATGCATAGATATTCCTAAATCATTAATTGTGTGAATAGATATAGGAATAAAAAATAAAAACATAAATGATCGATATGATATAATAGTTAATAAATTTTACATTGATAAGAATATGTCAAATTGGTGAGACTTAAAAGACCCATTAAATACTAAGTTTGAGATTTATTCAAAAGTTAAACTTTTTATGACCTTGATCATCTAGTAATGTAGTTATTTAGTTTTATTCCCTTTTATTATATATTTTTTGGTAATAATATGATAAGTAACTTTGAATTGTCTCATTTTGATGGTCCTTCCCAATATGGGTGCCTATTTATTGTCCATTTTATCTTTTTTCTTAGGGAATATTTTGGATTATGCTAATCAGAATACCCTAATAGGGTAAAGTTACTAGAGTAAAAAGGATGATCATTATATACCTAATGGATATAGATAAACTATTTTTACATTATTTGTCCCATAATCATATCTATCATAATTAAGATATTTTTATTTTTAAATTATAAAATTATGAGAGAAATGAAAAGTTGTAATCATTATTTACTGAAATATAGATCTTGGATCACTAAATATTTAGGATTTAGATGGTAATAATTTTTTTTGAGTAAAATCCTTGGTGAAGATATATAAAATGAGATACTTATCTAGTAATTTTTTTTTGTTTAGATATAATACTTCATCATCATCAATCATTAAACTTGGGATTAACCTTTGATAAGTAGAAGATTTATATAAGTAACTCTAGAGACTATTAACTTATGAAAATTTATTTAGTAAATTAAATTATATTTGTTATAGAAAAAACATTATGTGTAAAAAAACAGTTTAATTTATTTATTATGTGAATTTAAGATGCTTATGTAAATAATTGAATGTTTCCCGTAAGGGTTCAGAAATATTTAATGAAAAATTACATAACGATTTATATTAATATACTAAATGGGATTGAGAATGACATTGTTTTATAAGGAATACAATATGTTTTTTTACGGAAATTTTATGATGGGATAAATAAATTCAGGAAAAATATTACCATGTATCCTAAAGCATTGGGAATAATTAATTAGACATTTTATGTCTAGGTTTTTGAACTTTTTAGATAGTGAAAGAAGGTGAAAGTTAAAATAAAAAGGAGAAAAGTTATTTATAGAATATAATAATAATTATTCATATAGATAAGGTCATTGTAACCCATTCTTATTAATAAAATGGGAGTAAAAATTCCATGATATGGAATTCTTTAAGATACATGAATGAGTTAGTGAAACATTATTGAATATCCATGTTATATATCAATATTTTGAAATAAATTATTCATTTTTGAGTTGTATGAGATACCAAATGTATACCTTATATGTGTATATATATCATTTTAAAAGAAAAATTAAAAATTTATTTAGATTTTGGTTTATATTGAAGATATAAAAATATGAGATAAAAAATCATGGATTTGATAGAATAAAACAAACACGAATGGATATAGTAAAGGATGTGTATATTTATGTCATTAATCTTATAAGATAAGTGGTTTTGTTTGAAAATAAATGGATATTATAAAAAACAAAAGATAAATAACATTTTACCCATGTATAATGACGCATAATATTCAATTACATGTTTTTAAATAATATAAGTATAAAATTTATTTACCCTAGTGTTCATCCATATAATTGTTAAAATATAAAGGAATATGTTTTTGGTTCCAATTATCTATTTCATGAATTAATGAATAATATAATTTTTTGCTAAATATTACTATAAAAAAAGAATAAGATTTATTTTCTACACAAATGAGTTCTTGTACCATAGAATGAAAATCTAGACAAAATATAATGCCTATGATGTTTGGTGGGAGTATGTTTTAATTGAGAGAAGATCAAATTAAGAAAATAAAATTTCATACCCAGATAATTTAAAATTGACCTAATTTAATATAATCAAATGTTTTTAAATTTTATATTAATTAAAAATTTAATATTTACATTCAATTCCCATGATAAAGTTAGATTCCCAGTTTCCTAATGATTATTAAAGTTAAAGAGAACATCACATTATCTTAAATAAGTTTTTCCCTTTTTTGGAAACTAAAAATGTAAATAGATACATTATTTAATGGGAAAAGTTATTTTATGTCATAGGGTTCCATGTAAGATTTTTTTTTATCATATAAAGATTAGTAGGTTGAAAATGTAAGTTTACATCATAAAAGTTTATGTAAAGGAGTTTTGGAGTTAATATATGTTCAATGAGTTGAATTCTTGGAATATAATTCATATGTCTTACAATTATTCAAATTGGATTCATTAATATATTTTTCCTAAGAATAACCATTATAATTTGGTCTCATATTGATGTGGTGGTAATTACATATAGAATTACTGAGTTAACAAAACATAGAAAATGGTGCAAAAATGAGGATAAACAGATAGATTATCAAATATGATAAGATAATATGGCACTTATGTTTAGTTTTTGTGAAATGTTAAGAAATATAAAATGAATATTAAATGTATCATGGTTTCATAATAATGAAAACATACACTTAAATTTTATTTTTATTTTCTACAATTTTATATAAATTGTAGAATAATAATATCTCCACAATGTATAACATTGAGTTATCCATAATAATTGTTCATTAATGATTATCTTGGGTTGTGATGAAGTGATAAGATTAGATAGATTATAATATTTTACTCAATATATGTTTTTTGATATTATATACTAGAAATAGACTAGAGAGGAAAAAAGTAGGTAATTTTAACATAGAATAACCCAACAATGAATGTCCAATGGAATTCCATTCAGTCGTTGACATATATAAAAGTGTATGAATATTACCATTCCTTAGTACCTATGGTTTTAGAGATACATAAAATGTGAACCTTCATAATTATATACATTTCTTATGCATGTAATATGGAATTAGTTAATGTGGGTTTCCTTCTCTATATTGTTGATATTTTTTCATTTTGTGCCCAAAAAATATAATATTTGTCCTCCTATATAATGATTAAATACAACTAGATCTTTATTGAAGTAATATATGATGATTCATAAACATTATTAATTGATTCATATATAATTAATTTTACTACATGAATGCAGGGTATGAGATTTCCTTGTATACTAGATGAATGAAATGTGATGTATTCATCATCTCATTTAGTCCTTTTGAAAAAATCAAGAAAAGATGAGATATCATATAATAGATTGATATTTTTCATGTCAAGTGGTAACTCAATGTCATAAAATAAATAATTCCTTAGGTGTATATATGCTGTAAATGATATATCTTATGGTGGAACTTTCTAGATAATAATATGAGTATGTCTGTTTGAGATCATAGTAGGCCCCCTGGTAGTTTTAACATAATAGGAACCTTTATCGATATGCTGAACCATACATTTCATACAAGTATATTACATATTTATGGTTGAATATTTATTACCTAAAAAAAATAAATGCTAGAAAGTTATAGGCTTAGTGTATTTTAAAAAATGGACACACAAACAAATGGTTTATAAATGTAATGCATCATCTGTCACATATTTCTTCATAACAAGCACCATTCTTAGACATATCAATCCAAATAACATTCTTCAAAAAACATGGAGAAGTAAACATAATAATGTGTGAAATCAGATTCCCAGTAAGGGTAAACAAGGGAGATATCAATGATCATATGAGGATGACATGATCATAAGGGTATGATAACATCATATAAACATGGTAAAACCATACCCTACATATCAAAAAAACAATCTTAAGTAATTAAATACATCTTGAAATTTAATAATACATTATTCATAAAAGAATATAAAAACATGATCCATATGAGAATAAAATTAAAATAAGGCTTATGTTTGTGGAATTCACATAAGAATATAAAACCATTTCCATAGTAGTCAATGATATCTACCAAGACTATAATTGCAGAATTGATTCACTCTCTAAACTATCATTGTTGTCAAGGTTCAATTCCATGTCTATTATAGTGGATAATGGCCAATATTTAACTAGGTTTACTCCCAATTCCAGTCATGTTCATCTCATGTTATATCAATCACTACCAAATTCATAATAGGGACATATAATTTTTCCCACCCATCACTTAATTAAAATATTATATATGTGTGTTACAAGACCATAAAACATTCATCATTATATAACCCACAGAAATGAATTAGTTTCCCAAATATTTCATCATAACATAACCTATGGAATATAAAATGTTTTCATAAACATATTTTCAATATAAAAAACATCTTTAGAAATAATATGGATGTTATCATTGGATCATAATCCCACAAATGTTATATAAAATTATAGGATTATATGGAACATGGAAATTTCTTGTAATGGTATATTGGAATGTATCTTGAGAAAAATATATATATTTTACATAGAAATCAATTATTTAAAATCTAAAACAATCTAAAATACTATAGGAAAAATTTTCCTTATAAATAATATAACAAAATAACAAATTAAGAATCAAATTATTATATATTCAGAAAAGAATGATATTTTTTTCAATCCATATATGTGAATAAAAACCATTCCTTTCACGCTTTTGCAAAAAATTCAAGAAGTTCCTCATTTAGAAAATGATATGAATATTCCATTGATTTTTTTTAAAAAAATCAAACATGGGTAAAAAATGTTTTCAATATTATGAAGAGAACGATAAAAAAATCTATAGATAATTTTTAGAAAACATGGTTATGGAAGAAAAATGTTCTTTCACTGAAGATATAAATAATATCGGTTTCCCCTAAAAAATATGTTTTCAATATATTGAGTAAATAGAGATAGGAAAATTAAATAAAAACATGTATACACAATAAATTAGTAGTGGGGAATAAAAATAAATGAGTTTATTGGGAGGTAGATCATATTATTTCATCAATGGAAATGTGATCATAACCAATCCCTGTAAATAAAGAAATTGTAACATAAAACCCTCACCGCTTTGGTAACATTTAAATTATAAGACCCATGAAAGAATAAAATAAAATGAAAATATAAACATAATCAAAATAAGGTTAAGAATGATATAAAATTTACATGGGAATTATATATACATTATAAAATAATATGGGTGTATGATAAGACATATGCCTCAACGAATATATTTTTCAAAGAGAAACAGTTACCTTGAGTTCTACATTTATTGAAATAACTCTAACCATAAGTAGAATAAATTTAAATTCTTTTTAATTATATATTTGAATAATAAAAATCATTATAATATCTTATATTATCACTTTATGACAAATCAACACCAATTAATCAATAATTTATTTTTACAATAATCATTTCTGGGAGTCAACTGTATCGTTTATAATAAGTAATTAAATTAAATAGTTATAGTCCTTGTTCTTTGATCATAATTCCATAATCATCGTAATATTAAAAATTATACATCTATAATTTATATTCATTATATATATTTATATATTCATCCATAAAATTGATATACAGAAAAATTAATTACATCGTTTATGTAGACAATAGGAAATTTGTACGCATGAATACAATTTTTAGTTTTTAATAGATTGAACAAAAGAAAGTTAAATAATAATTATACATTGAAAAATAATAATTATATAATATAAATAATTTATAATAATTATATTTATCCTTATTATAATCTGGATGAACTATAATTGAATGAAAAATCACATCACTTTATGAAGGTTTTAGTCCACATATACACATGAGAAACATTATTGTTTTCTAATGGAATGGGATGTAACAATTTGGATGTCATATTATAATTTTAAAATTATATTTTTTAATTATTATCATAAATATTCTTTAAAATCATCATAATAGCCATGCATGAAATATGGTGATGGAAAATTAATTTTATCACTACATGGAGACGACAATCTTTACATACACACGAGCGATACTTTCACTCCACTTTTGATTGGAAAGATAATAGATAATGGCGATATTGTAATGATGATAAAATTTTATTATATTGAGTATATGGAATTTATTGGTTTAATAGAAACATCATTTATTTATATGAGTTAAATAATAAGTAAAAAAAGTGACCAGTTATGGTGATGACCTATTCTTTGAAAGAAATCCCTTAGATCACCTTTTAAGGATTATAGGGTTCATCTTTTGGGAGAACAATCACATATATAATATTTATAAGGAATTTTTTTGATTTTATTTTTCAGTTGGTATATTAGATATATGGTTTAAATTGTTTTATGAAATTGGATGGAGGGGTGTTCTTTAATAAGAGTGAGAGAGAACACACTTGGAATTTCTTAAAAGATTAAAAAATAATAATTCCACTCCTAAGAAAACTGATTCCAAATTAACATAGATTTGAATAAAAAGCTTCTATGACTGAAATAACATCAACAAATGAAATTCAGATTTGTTTTGGTTCCATTTCAGACTATATCTATTTGATTAACCCGATAGTTAATTATTTCGTACCTTGACCACGATAACAAATTTTTCCAACAATAACGTGTTAAGAATGTTATCATAAATAGAAAGGTGACTAATAAATGGAAAATTTATGATGTACTAAACCATATTTCATTGATGAAGTTAAATATCTGAAATTTAAGATTCTATAATCATTTGAAAAAATATTTTTTCTTATAAACTATAATTAATATCCAATATGGAACTAATCATTTTATTCTACATTAAAGGCACAAATAAACAGATTAAATATGAGTATAATAATTTTAAAATTGACTAATATATAATATTTTTCTAAAAAATTAGTGGAAGACTACAAATCACTCAAATTATATATTATTTCAATATTTTTAAAATAATTTATTTCACGTTTTTAATTAATTAAATAAATATTGTATTAACGTTGAATAATAATTTATGGTAATTATTTATTCAAGAAAATTTTACTTAAATTAAAAATAATTCATATAATTTCATTATTCACAAATGAATATGAATATTCATTCAAAACATTATGTTAACTAGGTGAACACATAAGAGTTATTTAAATATATAATAGTGATATTTTGTGAATTTCTGTTCTTGAAATATTATATATGTAATTTTCTTGGAAAAGTGCCTCTAATATAAATAACTATTGATCCTAATGTGATAAGGTTAGAATGAATTTCTTAAAATAAAAATTTAGTTGAATTATGGATACCTTGAAATGTAGATTTAATATCTATAAACATTATTTTCCCTTTATGAAGTTGATAAATTTTACCATGATTACTATTCATAAGGGATAAAAATAAAAGGGACATATTTCCCAAATTTTAATAAAATTATTATAAATTTAAAATATAATTTTTCAAATTGAATACCCATAAGTATTAGAAATTTATTACAAATGATATGTGAAAAATGCAATGAAAACTTATTTTATGAAGAATGATTTTTTATGTGTAAAACCAGATATATTCTTATCCCACACCTAGTAAAAATGTTAGAAAAATTTCATAAATTTTTATTAAATATATAATATATAAATTTCATTGAATTAATTTATAAAATGGTATTATTTTATTTTATTTAGATAATAAAAATTTTGTTCACAATAATAGTTATTTTTTAAAAAATCACATTTCGTTTCAAATGTATTGATTTTTTATTTCTAATAAATTGACAACCGATTAACTTATTTTATAATTTATAAAATAAAAAAATTTGATTATTTAGTGATTCATATTCATACTAATTAATTCAATAACTTGGTTATAAGAATATACTCTATTTTGGAACATTTATACTTGGAGTTGCAAGTTTCACCAGCGATAAATAGTTTTCTAAGTAGAAATATTTCATAAAATATTATGGTGTTACATTATACCACACAGAAAATGTATTTTAGCCTCAACATTATACCAATATCTAAAAACATGAGTTTATCTCAATTTCATCACATTCTTTGGTTCCCATGTAGTTTCTTCAAATTTATGATTTCTATAGGGAACTTTATCTAGACGAGTAGCCTTTTTCTATTTAACTTTATCTATACAGTATAAGATTTCTACAATATATTCCTCATATGAAATATTATACTATAATGGTACAACCTCTAAGTTCATCACATGTGTAGGATCTGGTATATAATTAATTAAGATGGATATATGGACTAATTAATGAAGTTGAGAGAGGTTTAGTTGAAGCACCAAGTGAAAAGGTACCATCAGTACTCGAACAAGAATGCTAATAAGTATCAATATACATTGGGATCAAATTTATGTTATTTCATAATATCATAACAATATTACATTGGTTAATTAATATGAAAACATTCTCACCAACATCAAATTCCAGATCATGCTGATGATTTTGAACTTCAATTTTTTATCAACTCTAGGCCACATTGATATGTTATTGAATTTATATAAATTTCATTACCATTTCCTTAGGTAGCTCAGGTCCCAAAATATTTATTTCTCTTAATACATCCTAGAATTTTGTAGTTATACACTTCTTTCCATAGAGGGAATTATAAGGATAAATTGGAATGTTTGTGTGAAATATATTGTTGTATGAAAACACAATAAGTGTAAGATTTTTATCTTAAAAATTCATTTAAATCAAGATAAAAAATTGAAATATACCACCTTGGATTGAATAGTTCTCTCCGACCGACTATACATTTGAGAATCAAAATTATGACTAAAACATAACTATGAATCTTGATCATAGTAAACTATTTTCCATAACATAGAGGTATATGATAATCCCTAATAATATACAATTTATACTTTACTAATTGTTTAATATATATAATCTATAGATGATGAAGAAAGAATCATTATCTTGTAGTAAAGAGGAGTGATGACATTGTAATGTTATTGACTGTTAACCATATTGAATTAGAACATTTATAAGTTTTTGGGAGTAGGAAGAAAAAATCTATGGTTATGTTTTCTCATTTCCATTCTGGAATGGGTATTGGTTATAAAAACCTATTATAATTTTGTCTCTTAACCTTATCTTGCTGAGATAATAACAACCAGGATAAATTCCATAAAATAACTATATACACTCCCTCCCTTAGAAATAATCATTTTGATCTATATAAATTTTCATAATTCTATGATTAACAGAGAATGACGAACTATGAGCCTCATTAAATAAACCCCTCTTAAAATCTTGTATTGACAAAATCAATATAAGGATCTTCAAATTTATCATTATATCATAATCAATGTTAAGCCCAAGAACATTTTTCGTCTTATATTATAGCTCTACATCTTACCTATCTCTTATTTAATATTTATATGGATATATGGTTGAACACATAAGAAATAAAAATAATATCTTCCCCTTTAGTGGTTATCTAATAAAATAACTTCTTAAAATTCAAAAATATTCAGTCTTTTGGGATCCTTATTAGAGATAATCATTCATGATATTTTTGACCAAAAAACCAACCAGCTTTTTTTATATCCTAGCATGTTAATGTGTTGAGTAGTTATAATGATTAGTAAACTCCAACCAAATTCAATAGTTCATAGTAAACTCTCATTGAGTGAATATATAATTTAACAATTTGTTATAAGTATATATATCACAACTTTATATGTAATGATAATTCCTTTATATATTTAATGCAAAAAATCACTATGGTTAAAATCAAAATCATGAGTTGGGTATTTTTTCTCATGAACCATAAGTTAACATGAGGCATAAGGTTTCATCATATCATTATACATGATAGAAAATATCACTCCCTTGTTTGATGCATTAATATAGATTATAACAATTCGATTTTGGAGGGTAATGTATGAATATATCCACCAAAAAACAACTTGCCATTTCCTTTAAATTTTATTCAAATTAATCTTTCCATATGAACATAAATCCATTTCATAGTTACCTTAGTGAGTGGATTATAATGTTGTCATAAAATCACAACAAATAACTTATAATACCTTGTTTGAATAAGAAAAGTGTGTATCTCAGTCACATTGGTTGTTCTGGTCCAACATCATATAAATAATATTTTTAAAGGATATGCTGTTATACCATGATGTGAAATTATATGACCCAATAATGAATCTTTCCGAAGCCAAATATTTCGTCATGGTAAATGTTTTTAAATAATCTATTTCCCTATGGTTTTTAGCACAATTTAAAAATAATCTTTATGATATTAATTTCTTTTTAAATATACAATAACATAATTTATAAATGAAACCAAAAAACTAATCAAGGTAATATATAAAGACTCTAGTCGTTAAATTCATGAAAATAGTATTGAAATTAATATGACCAAATGGAATCACTATACATTCATAGTGCCCATACCATGTACGGAATATTGTATTGGGTATATCCTTTTTCTTGACTATCAATTTATGATATCTTGAATGTAGGTTGACCTTATAAAGTATTGGGGTCAACATGGTTGAACAGAAAACTGATTTATTTTGTGGTAAATGATAAATGTTCATGGCAATGATCTTTTTATGTTCTCAATAATCAATATAGATTCACATTGATATATTTTAGATAGTGAAAAATATAATATTTTCACTATATAGTGGTAGAAATGGATGAATTAATACATTTTCAAGATTCTCCTCGATTTGTTTATTCAATTTCTACACATTATTCAGGGAAATTTTAAATAGTGTCTTGGAAATTTGTGTGTCATATGGTACGATTCATACTGAGAACATAACATTATGTTATGATGGAAAAAATGAAATTTTTATAGAAAGACATTAACAATCTTTAGTATAACAAAAGTATCTTGGAGTTTGAGTTTTTCCGATACATTTTTGGAAATGAAATCCTTCTGAATAGAAAGTAATACCCATATAGTGGATGTGGTTTTAAACAGAATTTCAAATTTAACATCCCAATGATAGAGAATTATAGGTTATCTTTCAATATCAAATGCGACTTCACTTCAATTTGACATGATGTGGTATTTATGTAAATAAATCCAATCCATAACCTAAAATAGAATTGAATTAAGATTGAGGGAGAATAAAGATATTTTTAGGAAGAAAAATACAACAAAATTCAATCACATAAGAATAAGAGACATATGATATGATCATCCTACCATTATTATTTTTTAGTTTTAATTCTATATCTACTCATCAAGGTTGTACTATCATACCCTTAAACAATTATTTAGATATAAAATAGTTGGTTGATCACAAATCAAATAAGACATTTTCTATTCTAGAGTGGATGATAAGTGTAATTTTTAGATCATCATTATCATAACTCTATCTAGAAATAGTAATCACATTGTATTTCCCTCTTTTCAAAGGTTAAGAGTTTACTGAGGTCTACCATCATTAACAACCTTCAAATTTGAGTATAGGTTAGAATAATTACCATGTTATTTTCCTTTCAAATATCAGAGTATCTGTAGTATTTTCTACTGTTATTTTTAATTCTTTTTTCATTGACTAGTATCTTTACATCACTTTGATATTTTACATCCTCATTAACTTCCCATATACACTTGAAACATTTACCCATCCACATAATAAAATTTCTAATATGTTTCCTCGCACACATTGTAAATAATGAAATTCTCAACTTCTTCTTTCCATGATTTTCACAATTTCATTTGAATTCCATCTTTCCTTTCTTATCAAAACAATGTGATGGATAGGTAAATTCAATCACTATTTCCATCTTGATAGAACATAGTGCGATTAGTTCATAGGCAATGATGTGTCATTTTGATGTTTCCCTTTATATTCTTGGTTTCAAGCCACAGAATAATTGATCAACCATAATTTAAGGTTGGATGACAATAAAAGAATTGTAAGTTGAACATATTTTAAAATTCACCTCATAGGAACTAATATATTCACCAACCTTCAGATTTATCTCAAGGAACTCCTTCTCAATTTTACTAATAAAAAATTCGAGGAAATTACCTTTTAAAAATCCTTCTCTTATTCCATGCCCACTCTATGGAGCCAATTTAATCATATTACCCCATGTCCTAGATAAGAATCTATAAATTGTTTGATCTACATTCCAGATGATAGGAAACCAAAATGTAATATTCATGTTCCAAACAGTGGTGACAA
The DNA here is from genome assembly GCA_963277665.1 of Viscum album. Classification (NCBI taxonomy): domain Eukaryota; kingdom Viridiplantae; phylum Streptophyta; class Magnoliopsida; order Santalales; family Viscaceae; genus Viscum; species Viscum album. Next base: position 1,343,846,384 of record OY728161.1, read on the forward strand.
GAAAATATATTTTTTAGTGGTATTTATCCATTTCTCGGTGATAATGGGATTAATGGACCCACTAAAAGAAGGTGGATGTTTCCTCATAAAGGAATCAATATAATTTTGTTCTCTCTTTTTATTGATTGTAATGTTTATGTGTTTTATTTCTTGAGAACACTGTATAAGCATAAAAATTATATTTTTATTTCATCACAAAAAACATTTGGTTTTTGAGGAGGTCAATCATTTCATTCTCCATCAAATTCAGAATTGATGTGACTCCTTCGAGTTCCATCAATAGAATAAATCAACAAATAATAGTGTTATCAACAATAACCATTGTGGGTAACCACATAATAAGTAAAAATCATTTATAGGATGTCTAAATTAATACACTTTATTTAAACTTATAACAAATTAGGTTTAACCAAATAAATTTATGGTTATTAATAAGAATGAAAGATGTTATCCTATATATATACCTCTCTAGAAGGTTCTAATTTTTCATATCTTCCTAGTTTATTAAAATTAACAAAACCTTGAATTTATACCAACTATAGAAAGTAATATTTTTCATACACAAACAACAAATAATTTTCTAATATAAAAAGATTTCATGATCAATTGGAACATTTATCGAAGAAAATGTTATTTTTACTTGGAAATTATTTTTTGAAAAAATTATGAATTTTACAAAATTAATGAGAAATTTGTATTTGAAAAATAACTTAAAATATTCTAGAGTATGTGTCAAATTATTAAGTGGTCATGAGTGAAGCAAATTCTTTTCAGGACGTATAAGTTAAACATTTTTTCAAATATTTAAAAATATCTATAGAGAAAATTATTAAGAAAATTACAAAAATATTACTTTAGAAACAATTTTCAAAATAAAAAAAATATAAGATACAAATTTATAATTTCATAGGAAAATAATAAAATCATTCTATAAAATATTTTTAGAAAAAATAGATATAGAAGAAATAGGATCTTTGACCAAAGAGAGAAATAATGTTTATTTATTTTGAAAAAATTCTTTTGGTATATTGAGTACCTAGATAGAGGAAAATTAAGGGGGAAAATGTATAATCATGAAATAAAAATAGTAGAATAAAAATTTTCAAATTTATTCACTGGTATATAATAATATTTTATTATAATAAAATGATAAAACAATCCCAAAAAAAAATTATATTGCAACATAAAACCATTAATGCATTGGTAACATTTGAATAGTAATACCCATTAAACAATTAAATCATGTGAAATAATAATTATAATGAAGATAAGTATAATTATGATATAAAATTTCGAATGATATTATTAAAACCTCATAAAAGGTGATAAATTCATGACACAATATATGCCTCAAAGAAGATATTTTAAGATGATAAGCCTTTACCTTGAGTTCTAATTATCTAAAAAGAAATATAACCTCTGTTATAATAACTTTAAAATTTTTATGAATCTTTAAAAAAATCATGTAGATACATAAAATATCATATATGATCCATACATAATATTTCTGTACCCTTTTATCCATAATTCTATATTAAAGTCATCTTTTCATAAAGTTAACTGTTTTATTTTTCTTGATTATTTCAGTTTAATAGTATTGTTACATATAATTTGATAATGATTCCATAATATATATAACAAAAATAATGATAAAAATATCACATATATAATAATTATATATATTTATATATACTTATATTCATCATTTAAATTTATAGATACAAAAATTAATTACATTATTTATTGAGACGGTAGGCTATACGTACGAATGAACACTATTTTTTATTTTTAGAAGATATAATAAAAGGTATATAATAATTTACCATTCTTGAGTAATTATTATATCATATAAATATCGTATACTGATTAAATTTATCATTTTTATGATCCAATTTAGACATAAATGAAAACAAATCACATCGCTTCATGGTGGTGGTAGTCCAAAGATACAGGTGAAAATGTTATCTCTTTCTAATGGTTTGGAAGATAATTAATAAGATGTGAAATTATAATTAAATAAATATAACTATTTCATAAGTATCATATATATAAATTAAATGTATCATAAAAAATTTCCAAGAAATATAGTGTTGAAATATGAATTACATCACTATGTGGAGACGGTAAGCCGTACATATAGACAAGTAATAATTTCAATTCTCAATATATGGTAAAGAGGGTGTTTAATAGTGATTTAATAATCATAAATACCATATATTTAGTGGTGTTAAAGAAGAAGTAAAAAAGACATGTTATTTGTAATTTAAATAAATTAATATCATGAATATAATTTTTTTATTAAAAATATACAATTAATATTCAGTTAAAACATAGTTTTCTCCCAATGTGAACTAATAAGAAATATTTTAAACTATGAATGTGAAATTTTGTAACCTTATTTTCATTAAATATTCTATATGTAATTTCCAGTGATAGGTGTTAATTTAAAAAATAAAATTACGCCCCTAAGGCGATAATGGTAAATTTTCCATCTTCGAATAATAATTTATATTAATAATATTTATCTCGACAATTAGATTTATACCATATTAACCCGATGTACCCTTTACTAAGGTGAAATATTTTACCATGGTTGGTATTCATAACACCTAATAATAAAAGAGACCTATTAAAAAATTTTAAACTCTGGATTTCTAGTATGTAGTATACTTTATCAAATTGAATACTTATAAAGGGATTAAATTAACTTAAAATAAGTATGAAATAATAATTACTTTTTTTAAGAAAAATAAATATTTTATGAATAAAATTATATTTATTCATTTCCCATGAATTATAAAAATATTATATGAATGTTAATACATTTTATTGATTCTATAATATAAACATTTATTTAAGCTCATTCACCCGTAGTAATTAATTTAATTAATAATGGTAAAAAAACATTGTGTTAATAACTATTTTTATTAGAAAAAAATACCTTTTACTTTTAAATGATTTCATTTTTTATTTTTTTAAATAAAAAAATTATATTACACATTTTTAAACAATGCATTTTTTTATAAATTATTTAATACTTTTCATACAAACCAATTTATTGATTTGGTTATAATAGAATACTATAGTAATTTTTATTTATATTTGGTGTCGTATGTATCACAATCCAATAATATTTTTTTGAGGAGAAATATTTTATAAAATCTATAGGTGTTACACTAATTGATTATAATTTCATTAATCTATAAAAAATGAATTTCATTTTTTTCCACACTACCATGTTTTTTAGGGTCACAATATTAGGATATCATGTATGGATTAATATTTGAAAAATGTGTTTATTCAAAAATTAAGAGATATTGGTAAACCATATCAAAAAGTGTCTAAAATGGTTCAAAAAGCGTTTTGGATTTTTCATAAAGCCGTTATACTATTTTAGTAAATATGAGAGGTTATTTGAATTTACCCCAAACTTCATCCTCATGATTCTTGTATATTACATTAATATAATGTATGTGATGAATATAAATAGATTAAAAAATGAAATGAGTGTATACTTATAGTCTATTGCATTCCATTGAAGCATGTATATACATGGAAATCTTATTCGTGTTATAACAAAACCCAATATTTCACAAACTACCTCTATAATAAGCCAAAAATACTACTTGTGCACGGTTCATTAGTTTAAATAATTCTTCCAAATGATTCAATTTTGTTTTTAATATATCATAAATATATTAAACATTTATTTTAATAGAGTTATTTAATTATTTCAATGAATTAGACTACAAGACATGATTCATGGGTTGTATATGGTAAAACCTGATAACGATGCTAAATTTTTTGTTTATTCAAACATATCTTGGATGGATATATAATTTAACATGTAACTTTTCTCATAATAAGATACTAATAAGAGACTGATATTGTTAGATTTATTTATAGAATTCTGAAAATCCATTCATCCTATAGTTTCATTCACTACATTTATACTAATGGTACAATCAACCATCTCAAATTATGGGATTCATCACATGTCATTTTTGGTTCCAAAGGATTCAAGATTACCTATAAAGGCAGTGAACATATGTTTTTCTCATTTTAGTTCACTATGAAACTTTACTATTTAAAAGTAGATGATGGAGGTCACTTTATTTACTATACATATATTCTCTATTTTTCATAACACATTCACAATGGTTTTTTCATGGACTATATATATTGTGATTGGGTTTTCATTTTCTACTAAGTATTAAAAGATGATTCACCCACACCCAAAATTTATTTATATATTGTTCATGAAAATGATAACATTCAATGGGACCTAGTAGAAAAGGAATATTCAATTTTTCATATCCCAACATGAAGTCTATATCTATTGGGATATAAATAGGCCAATATGCACCCTTATAATTTAACAATAAATGGTTATTAGAAAATGAAATACTAGTACTTTATGAAAACGATACTAGAAAATATTTAGAGGCTTCATATTTGATTTAGAGTTTATGGTGGTGATTTATGACACTACCTTTATTACTATTTTCAGAAGAATATAGTTTCAAATTGATATAACTATCCCTTATTTATACTTATAATTTCTAGGGTAGTACATTGATAAACAATTCAAGTTAATTTTTAGTGATAATTCCCCCATTGATTCATATAATATTAATATATAGATATTGGGTACCACAAAAGTAAAAGTAATAAGAAACTTATAAATAAAACTGTGTTATCTGCTACCCCTAATGGGATATGATATTCTCATATCTATTCCACAAGTGGTAAAAAATGTAATATAATTACCATTAATCACATTGAAGAGATAATTCTATACATGGGAAATCATATAGTGCTACCATCCAATGAGATAAATTCTAATATAACATTCATTACTTATAACAGATAAAAAAACACATTTGATCAACCACTTTTTTGTAGAAGGGAAGGTTCCCATTTTATCATTTCACATTAATATGACATCAAAATGCCTTACCAGATACATTATTTACTAAATATTTATCAACAAAGCCAATAATTTGTTATATATTTTAAATTTTTCATCGAAAGAGAACATTAGGATTGGGTACCGTTGAATCTAATAATATAGTGTCAACCAATAATGGATAATTCTCATGTAATTTTATTGAGTGGGACCCCATCATTGATAATAATAACCTAAATGATCATGAAGTGTATTATATTAATGATTGACCTCTATCTTTAGATGAAGGTGGTTCAAACACAGGTAATTTGATAAAGACGTTAAATTTATGTACGAAAAGGTGACCCACACTATATATTTATTTTGCAAAACATGACTCCCAAAGTAGTAGGTCAAGTATTATAATTTTCTTATAAAACACTAAAATATATTTATATGGAATTTTATTGGGATTATAGGTCTATATAACAATGTACCAGCCAGTCATATATTTTTACATTAAGCCACTATGATTATAAATTAATTTCAACATGGATTCATATAACTCATGGTGACAAGGTGGAAGAAAAAAAATCATTTGATCAAAAAACATTCATTTACAAGGTCAAATATCTCTATTAGATCATCAAAATTATCTCTATTAAGAAGAAAAACTGGTAAATATGAGTCTTCATCAACTTTATTCATTTTAAAAAAAATTCTTTAAAAAGATGACTTTACCCATTCTAATCATAGTATTACAGATCAACACAATAGGAGGTACTAAATCCACCTACTATGTTGATGGATAATTTATATATAATAATCTTTGAATTGCCCCAAGAGAAAATAAACCCTAAATTTCAAATCACAAAATTGTGTGGATGGATATTGGGTGGTTGACTTTGGCATGATGAATGATTGGGATACCAAAAAACATTAAATGAAATAAATTATCAATTCCATCATTGATAAGTAAATATATTGTTATTATGTTCAGGATAACCTAGTTGTGATATCATACCACATCTATGACCATTTAACTAAACTGGAGGAAGTGTTTACCAAATTGAGACCAGAAAACATGATGATTCACAGACTATATTGTCAATATTGGATTACCTATAAAATGGTTTTTTGTTTAATTTTTCATTTTCATGACATTTAAGTTGATCTTGTGGAAACTAAGGTAGCATATGAATTGTGACCTCATTGATATCTTCAGGATATGAGAGGAAATAAATGGATTCTTAACAACATTATGTAATATATATCAAAATTCACTTTGAAATGATTTATGTTCACAAAAACACTCAATAAATAATTTCCATACTATTGGGATGATTATTTCTTGATGACTACTAATGTTTTCAATAAATATATCTTTCACCCTCTATTTTTTGAAGCTTAAGTGGAAGGAAAACCTCTTATCCATTATATGGATAAAGAGGATAAATCACTTAGCTACAGTCTTGATAGTAAAATGCATATATTAAAGTTATTTTATTTTATTATCTCGAATGAGAAATGAATGAATATGAGGGATAACATACAATTATCAAGAATAATTAAATTTACCATAAATTTATTATGAAAAATCTATATCACTTTCTAAATCATCATTATAAGAACATGATATTTCATATAGACGGACTCAAATAAATCCTTGATTAACCCATGTTGACTATATTATTACAAAAATAGGATATTATCATTCAATAGTTTGATATACCTTCTCTGTCTAGTATGAAAATTAAGGAATGGGGTTGGTATATTTTTTAATGGCATAACCCTACCCATAGGAGTCATTGCTGTATATAGAACCCCCAAATGATGTAGCTTTCAACATACATAAATTATCTTAGAAATTTTAAATATAATTCAATAGTGAATCTGAAATCCCATCTAGAAAAATAAGAGATGATTCAAAACACATCCATGTTATCTTAGTAATTGTGTTCATTTCACCAGCTAAGGCACTCCAAACATACTATTTTCCCCATTTTGATGGATTCACTAATAATGAGGTTGAATTCTAATTCTTCTTCATAGGAAAAAAATATAGACTTATGGATATTATTATCAAATTTTATTTCATGTTTCACACATATTTCAAGTTCAAAAATGTAAATAGAGATAATTCTATCAATATTGAAGTATTAATACCCTTACATGACTACATTTGAGAACTGATGATCTAGGTTCTATAAAATCCAATGTTAACATATATTATATGTTAACATAATGATCAGGTGGATTTATTAGAAAATATGTAATCAAATTCTTCAAATATGAATCACAATGAGAAGAACATCCATATTTCACAACAAGGCATGATCATTCCTTTCTTCAACCAAGATAAAAAGGTAATCAGAGAATTTTGAACCACTACAACAAAAAGAGAATACCTATATATCATTTCAAACACAATAAAAAATTAAATTTTCCGACAGAAATGTATCTTTATAATATGTATGTTCATTAATATTGATAATGAAAGGAGTAGGCTTGTCTATTAATAACAAGATGATTTATTTTCAATGTTAAAAATTCTCAGAAATTAGTCTATATTCAAGGATTTAATGGGGGCATTATTAGATAGAATTAATGATAAAATTACATCACAAAAATTTTAGTAGATTATAATATAACATATGGAGAACATCAAATTTCTACTAATATCATTAATGAGATTAAAGGATTAAATATGTTTATAAATTTATGTTATTTAAATATATGGAATTAATAATAAAATTTAATCAATGCTTGATTCAACATAACTTAATTCTACAATCCCCACAGTTTTCATATCCAACCAAATACACTTTCTTATTTTTTGTTTTGGAGATTAATTTCATGGGTCCATACCCACCAACTAATGGTATGCCATTCAAATTCATGGATACCACTAACAAAGTTTTAATTAAATGGTACAAATATGTAAATTTAAATGTTTTTTTATAAAGGCATGATAGATTTTGTGAAATATAATAAAATCACAAGATTTTTAGTTTCTGACATAGTCTATTTGGATCATTTCCCCAACCTCAATGTCTTTGATATAATTTAGTTGTGTATAAAGTAAAAATTATTGTCCAACAATTGATCATGGGATATTTATGTGGTAAATATATTTTGAAATGTTTAATAGGGATTTTTTTAATATACTCTTATTAAAAGTGAAAATGTACAGAAAACATTACCCAAAAAATTTCTTGGGTGCTTTGTGGGATATTTACTCCCCAACTTTTACTTCAAATCAGGTGACTTTGTATTCAATCGTATATGAAAAAGATTCATTTTTAAAGTTAAAGATAAGTATCTATTAATATGGAAAATAATTATTGATAAACAAAATGGATATGATTAGTCACTGATTCATCTTGATAAATTATAATTATAGGATATGAGAAGGTTATGAACATTTAATAAACCAATAATTTTTAAAAACAATGTAAACAATATATTTTAAAGAAAATTTTTCCCATCATTATATATGTAAGGAGAATTAGTTTTATCCTTGAGGTCTCTAATGAAACCTCTGAGAAATCTCACTAACCTAAAACATAAATTCTAAAGACTATACATAAATCACAACAATCACTCAAACAAATCTTATTTCTTTACCAGAATACATAAAAAGAAAATCTAACCTCACAAAAAGATAAATAATATCACAAATTACATTGCCTAAATTTTTATAGGGTTTCAAAGTCATTTAAAAACGACTCTCAAATTCAAGAGGCATAAATATGACTAAGAGAATATAAAATGTGTGATGTATGAATGTTTATATTCATCCTTAAACTATATGACATATGGTCCATCGTGTATTCCACATAAAATAAATGAAGTGGATTGTTCCATGATACCTAAATTCTTTATGTTGGGGATTGAACTTTATAAGACTAAATTTTTTATGGTCACCCTATATAGGTCATATTTCTTCTAACAACTCTATAAATGGAGGGGAATAACCCTTTAAATAACTATATATATATTACTTCACGCTCCCACATGATACATAATGATTTATTGATCACTTATATTGAACCTAACCACAAATTTCATCATCATTCTAACCCCCATGCATGACCTCCAAAGTGAAGTTTGGATTCTTAACACCATCCTTACAGTCAGACACCAAGGTCACCTGGATATCCTATCATTGGTGAAACTATAAATTTCATCCAAGTATTTGGATAGTTATGAATTCACTTTGGGGTTTCTACCCATAACACTATACTAGTATAGTTTATTTTCCAATTTTTTTTTGATAGTTATATAAATAAAGACTTCTCATAAGTCCCTAACATGAATAGCCATATCTAAATTAGAGTGGTAGATAATCCCAATCATGGATCCCCATATTTATGTGGATATTGAATAATGCTAAGGGGCTAAATGGAATAGTGGGGATACTATTTCATTAGTATTAGATAACCATTAGAGTATAATAATTATAAATACCCGGCCTTAAAACATTACACAATCCATTCTTTTATACAAGAACATACATTATTACACAATGGGGACATTTTTAGGTTTAGAGTTTTAAATAATTAAGATATCTTACATACATAACATAACACATTCATACAAAGTGGACACCATTAAAACCATTATCCATTTTTTCCAAATATTAAACATAAAAACATAAAACATGATTTATTTGACAGTTATACATATCAAATCTCACGACTTCATTCTTTCTCATACCCATACATATATCCAGTGAAAGCCATTTTAAAAACATGTGATGTGTATAAAACTCAGTAAGGTATATAATGAACAAAATCGTTAGTCATGTGGAAACATAAATAATAAATAAAACCCATAATCATAAAAAAATCATTAGCATAGAAAAAAATTTAGTTTCCTTGGGGAATATTTAAAATATCACTCTTAAAATCACCCTTGCACACGGGATAAACTATTGGTCAACATCCTTCTCCAGAGTACCCATTGCTTTAGAGGGCTATAATGGGGCACACCCATTATATATTGAGCTATAATGGTCCCATCCAAATATATCTTGAGCTATACTGATATAAATCCTACATGAATAATTTCTATGTAAAATATCATAGTAATAAAATATCTTTAAATCAGGAGAAACCTCTCATTCCATACACATAAAAAACAATTCTTTAGAAATTTATTAAAGTGAGTTTCAAAATTATTTTTAATGGAATGTCCCTTAAAAGATAAATGTTCTGTGAATTAGTATAATGGAATAGATATTTTTATATATTGTAAAAACACATAATAAAACATAATATAAAAAAATCAACACACAAATTATCTTAACACCACAAAATGAATAACGAAGAAGGTTAAGCCAAAGAATGGAAATTGGGTTATGAATTCCCTAATCTCAGGTTCTTATTACATAAAATGCATTTAATATTCATGTATAATGGTCAAAAAAGTGTTATTAATATATTAATGAAACATAATAATGTTTATAACACCGTATATTATCATCTTACAACATCATTCGACTCATTTATTAGTAATATTTTTTTATTTCCATTGTTTCAAGTGTGTTATTTACATGGTATCTGTGATCTGTTCATGATTAATGTTCTTGTCGATTGGAACTGAAACTCCAGAATTTGAAAGAAGTGTTTTTTAGACATTTAAATAACCATAAATTATACCTTATATCATATTGAATTATTACATGAGGATGATTCATAAGTTAAATTTCTTTATATTTTTTTAGTTCAACATGGCGATTGTTTGATAGTATTGAACTCATTTTGTTTTATAAATTAATCCCATGCGTACAAAATTATATCAAAATTTTATATATGATATTATAAATAAATTATAATACTTTTAAACCATAAAAATGGTTTCATGGCCTATATTTAAATATTTAAATAAAATTAAAATCACATTGTCTACAATGTCGGTAAATCGACACATCACAGATGATATTTTAATTTTTTGAATTAGTGTGAGAGGAGAAGAAGTATAATAGTGAATATTACATGAAAAAGTTGGAATAAATAATATGTAAGATATTAGATCATTCATGTCTCTTGGATAAGGGTATTTGAGGAATGAATAAAAAAAGAAAAAAACATGAAATAATAGAATAGTTGAGAAATCCCTTACGAAAATTCGGCAGCCTGACGATTATGAAACATGGTTTTAGAAAAAATTAAAAAGATTTGGGAATGGGGAAACCCATCCATAAATGAATAATAATACAGTATATAGATATAATAAAATGTATACAAGAAAATGGTATGGAATCTTGAACGTTATACCACATAAAAGAGAACATGAATGGAAAAAGAAAGAAGATGAGAATTTCTTACATTAAAGAGTAACTCCTAATAATTAAAGGATGGGACCTTGGGGGCTTGAGGACATCCATAGAGGAATACTGGAAATTTAATAAGACTATTTATTTGTTGAGGAGGAATTTGGATGTAATGTAATGAAGGAATGAGTTGGTATTTATAGAAAAAGTGAGGGAATATTTTATTAATTTCCAGGGGATGCCTCATTAGTGGTATTTGAAAAAACATGGTCTTTAACCTAGTATTTTCCCATGGTATTAGCCACGTGGGACACCTCATAAATTTTTTTACTGTTAAAAAGATGTCCACAATTATTACATCATTAATGATGTCATTATACCAACATAAACTCAAACTGTAATTTTTACTATTCAATAAAAAATGAATTGTTTCAGAAAAATCCAAAACTTTCCCCCTAACCACTGTTTGATATTTTGAATTAAAAAATTAACCCCATTTTTTGAATATTATATTATAAATATTGTTAATTTAATTTTTAAATAAAATTAGTATTGATTCAAAATTTACAATTTTAAATCAGAAACTCAATTTTTTAACACGTTGAAAAATTAACCAACATCTCATTATCTTATAAACATAAGGAAATAAAATAATAATAAAATTTAATATTAATTAGTTTCATATTAATATTCATAATTATATGTTACTATTCACTAAAAATCATGTTGGTTCCATTAGACTGAAAATAACTTACTGATCACAATTGTTGATGAATTTTTTTTGAAAATCAAAACATAGAAGCTGCCAGATTATGTTTAAAGGAAAGTTATAAATATATACTTAAAATAGAGTTTCATTCATTTCAATTTATTTTTTAAAACATTGGGGTGTTACATTTTCCCCACCTTCTAGAAATTACATCATCTCAATTTTATTTAATCATTAAACAAGTGAGGGTACCTTTCCCTCGTAGAATGTTCTGATTCCCTAGTTACTTCTTCAACCCTGTGGTTTCTCTACAAAACCTTTAGCTGGTGGATTGACTTATTACACAATACCTATTGTCGTATATCAAGAATTTGGACCAGTTTCTCTTCATAATAAAGATTCTCTTCTCAATAAACTTCTTCTAGGATCAAAACATGAGTTGAACCTGGCACAAACATTCTCAACATCGAAACATGAATAACATTTTTTTACTCAGAAAAACATGGAGGGAAATATACTCAATAAGAAAGTAGTCCAAATTTTTATAGGATTCAAAAAAAACAATGAAAACTGGAATAATTATTTATTTTTTACCAAAACACATCACACTTTTCCATAGAGATATTTTAAATAGAACATAGTAACCTACCTTGAGAGAGAAGTATTTCCTTATGTTATCTATATAACTTTTCAACCTGCATGGAGATATCCTCATGTTTTGTTGGATCATCTTCACTTTCTTGGCCACTTCCCCTAATAATTATGGTCCCTTCAACATCCTTTACCCGAATTCATCCCTAAATGATGGATTTCCACACTACTTCCCGTACTAATCCTCAAAAGGTACCATCTGTATGTCGGAGTGAAAACTGTTAATATAAGAAAAATCAACCAAAAGAAATATACTTTTCCTAAACTTCCTAGAAGTCCAATGAACAAGCTTGAAGCATATCTACCAATATTTGAATCATTTGTTCTAACATCCCATCTTATTGAGGATGAAAATCTATACTAAAATTCTATTATGTTCTTAACGACTTGTGAAGGGAATTCCAAAAGTTATAAGTGAACTTGGGATTCTGATAAGATGCAATGGAAAGTGGAAATCCATGTAACATGAAAACCACTTTGTGGTACAATCGAGAATGCTGATCCAATGACATTATATCTGGAATAGAAATAAAAGGTGAAGATTTTGTTAGCCAATCAATAATAACCCAAATCAAATTCTTACATCAAGATTTCATAGGTATTCCCACCCTGAATTTCAGGGATATATTATTCTATTTCCACTCTAGCATAAGAAAAGGTTGAATCATCCCCTCTTGTAACTACCTCACTTCTTTAACCTGTTGACATGTCAAACATTTCATAGTAAATTCTACAATATACCTTTCATTCCATCCCACCAGTAATACTCTTGAAGGACTCTCTACATTTTATTACTACCAAGATAAACTGAAAATAGAGAACTAGGAGCTTCACACAAATTTTTTTTCTTCAAATAGGAATTACAAGGCACACATAAACTTTTTACATATCTTAAAACACAATCCTTATCAAGGATAAATCTTGGAAACATTCCCATTTTATCAAATTCTACCTTTTTTGTAGCTCACAGACTTCTTTTTGTGCTGGCTTAATTCTATCTGATTATGATGACTACATTGAAACCTGAAATAAAATAGATGTTTTTTCTATACCAATAACTTCTAATCCAAAATTCAACAAATCATTAATCAAAAGATCATGTTTCAAATGTAACATGGTTAATGATGCCGGATGTTTTCATCTGAAGGAATATTTAATTTTTTTTCTCTTCCAGAATGGTAATTGATTATGAAATCAAAATCCTTTATCAATTCAATCCATCATCTCTACCTCATGTTTAATTCCTTCAGAGTGAATATATACTTTAGACATTGATGATGAGTATATATTTGAAATTTGGCTCCATATAAATGGTGCCTCCAAATTTTCAATGAAAAAACCACAGATACCAATTACAAATCATGCATGGGATAATTTAAATCATGAGGTTTTAGTTATATTGAGCATAAGATATTACCTAATAATTTTTCATCAGAAAAAAACCAAGTCACTTAAAGGAAGAATCATTGTAGATTACACACTCATAATTTTAGGAAGGCATGGAAAGAATTGGAGAATCCACCAATCTATTCATTATTTCCTAAAAATAAAAATCATATTCTTATATTCAAACAAATTTTATCTGTTTTCATATTAATTTAGTTAGCAAGATAGTAAAGCGTGGAATGTTTTTAACAAAACGTCAATAATAACCTGCTAATAAAACAAAATTACGAATCTCTCTAACATTTTAAGTCATGGCCATTAATAAACAACTTTTGTTTCGGTAGGATCAACTGTTATTCAATACATATTTAAAATTATACTAAGAAAAGAAATCTATTGCAATAGAAGTCACACTTTCAAAATTTTCATTACACTTTCTTTTCATTTATGGTTTTCAAAAAAGCCATTAAATTTTTTTCATGCTCTTATTTACTTCTTGAATATACTATGATGTCATTAATAATCACAACCAAAAACATATCCATGGACTCATGGAATTTTCTATTTATAAGCTTCTTGAATATAGTAGGTCCATTAGTTATCCCAAAAGGAATAACTACAGATTCATAATGACCATATCTAGTACAGAACACAGTCTTTGAGATGTATTCATCATTTACATTCAAATTATGGTACCCCAACATCAGTTCAACCTTCAAAAAATGATATGCTCCCTATATCTGATAAAATAAATCATTGATATGAGGCAAAATATAATTTTCTTTAAAAGTTAATGTTATTCAAGGATTTGTAATTGATTCAATAACTCATTGTAACATATTTCATCTTAACGAACCAGATATGACAACCCTGAGATGAAGTTGTAGGTCATATGATGCCTTTATCTAATAATTCCTACAACTACTTTTTTAATTTTAGGAACATAAATAGGAAAAACATCTAGGTATTCATTTACTACTAGTCCAACATTAATATTGATTTTTCCCTTAACATAAAAAATATAAGCTAGAAAAATTTCTTTTCCAACATTTATTAGTTTCATAGCTTCTAGATATTTTATTAATGGTATCCGTTCATTCGTTTCCACAAACATATATTATTCTAAAAGAAAACTTAATTGTCTCTTTAATCTATATTATAATGATAAATATAAATCCAGTCCATACCTAGGATAACATAAAACTCTACTAGAGGAGAAACAAAAAAGTTTAAAAGTAATCTATTTCCTCAAGAAAGGATATAAATATTATGATAATTTATTTTTTCCACAATATTTTCTCCAAGTGTGTTTACCATGAGATATGGTTTCATTTCATGATTTTGAATTCATGATTTTTATAAAATTTCTCA
Source organism: Viscum album (assembly GCA_963277665.1). Lineage (NCBI taxonomy): Eukaryota > Viridiplantae > Streptophyta > Magnoliopsida > Santalales > Viscaceae > Viscum > Viscum album. The sequence goes on from OY728161.1 coordinate 1,343,861,666, forward strand.
TAAATGAAGGAATGTGTAAACCCTGAATCAAACAAACCATTTGTGAAATCTGTAAAAATAAGCATTGTTCTTGATACTGCCTCATTTGATGGATCAACAACTACTGAAGTGGTTTGAAATGATTCTACCAAACCATACTGCTTCCAATATTGCCGATTCCCTACTTGAGTAACAAGATTCAGACAAACATTAGAAAAATGGCCCAATTATTTATAGTTAAAGAATATCACCATCATCTTCTAATTAATTTTTCAATCGTTTTCCATGAAATTTTGAAACATGTTTCCAAACATTCCACATTTTTATAATTTTACACAATTTATAATAAATTCACCAGGATGCATATTACCACACCATTAAAAATAAGGGAAATTGATTTTCTTACCTCAAGATTTCTTTGAGGAATTCGTACCCAAAGCTTTCCAACCCAACAAATTCTATTCTTGTCATCACAAGGAACAAATTTGTCAGAAAATTAAATATCCACTTTTTTAGTACAAAAAACAAGTTCCTCTTTGCTTTTAAACTCTGATGATGCAAAAGTTCTTCGAAAAAAAGGTGTCAACCCAGAGTAAAATCATTTAATTGTACTATAAAAATCCTGAGTTAAATCTAGTACATACCTGGAAGGTCTTGAAAAATTTTATTTATATGCTGCCACAAAATCATCATATTTCACATCCAGTTCTATGAATTTTATCTCCATTATGTGTTATATAGCTTTGGGAAAATATGTTTCTAGAAAAACACTCTTATAATAATCCCATTCTAGAATGTCATGATCATCTCATTCCCTCACATTCTTAACCAAAGACCACTATTGATCAAATTCACCTTCCAAAAGATAAATGGACATTATTACCTTTTGACGTTATAAACATCCCATGACATCAAATATATTTTCTAGAGAATTGGTACATCCTTTGGCTATCATTGGATATGTGATTCCACTGAATTCTGGATGATGTTTCCTCATAATATTCTATACATTGAACATTTTTATTCGTGGTTGATCATGTTCCTATATCGAATGGATACCAACCCAATTTATTTCTTGATCCAACTGAGTCATTTCTGTCACAAACATTTCGGTTTTGATTCCCCTCAGTCCGGGCTACCAATTCATACAGACATTATCCTCTTAGTGCCTTCCTACTTCCGCTTCCCTATTTCTTCTATAGAAAACCATTCTGAACAGACATATCTTAGATGAAGAAACATGGTTATCTTTAAATTCTATAACATTTCAAATTACCATAGAGTAACGATCATTTATGGTTATCTTTTAACATTATCCTAACCTCTAATCTTATGTAAACCATGATCTGATACCAACTATTAGGACCCTAACATAAAATGTTAAATAATTCTAATTTTTAGAAAAGAACATAAATTATTACACAATGAGGATCATTTCTGGTTTAGAGTTTTAAATAATTAGGATATCATACATAAATAACATACCACATTTATAGGAAGATCATACTACACAAATCAGTATCCATTTTTTTCAAAATATTATCAATTAAAACATAATACATGTTTTTTTACAAAACTCCATATCAAACATCATGACTCCCTTATTTCTCTTACCCATCCTTATATCCTATAAATTTTTTTTAAAATGTTGGATGTGTATAAAACTCAGTAAGGGATATAAGGAATGAATTCATTAGTCAACCGATAACATAAAACACCAAAAAACACAAAATAATAAAAACTCATATGTAGAGAAACATCATGTCGTTTCCTTGGGATATATTTATTATATCAATAATATATTCACCATTACACATGGAATTTCCTTTTGGTTAATATCCATCTCTAGAGTACCCAATGCATTGTAGAGCTATAATGGGGATCACCCATCATATCTTGAGCTAAAAGGGTCTCAACCCAACATATCCTGAGCAATAATGGGATTTACCCAAAATAAATAATGTCCATGGAAAATGTCAGGGTAATAATGTATCTTTAAATTAATATAAACTTCTCATTTCATACACAATAAAAACAATCTTTTTGGAATTTATTACATAGATATTTAAATGGATTATTAAAATAAATTACCTAAAAATATAAATGGAGTGTGAATTAATAGAATGTAATGGATATGTTTGTATACTGTAAATACACATAGTACAACATAATATAATCAAAAATTCATTATAGTAATAATATAAATACCATATATTGAAAGAAGAAAAGGTTAACCCAATGAATGGAAATTGGGTTAAGAATTCTCATACCTCTGGTTCTTATTATAGAAAATGTGTCTAAAACTCCTGTATAATAGTTGAAAGAGTGTTATTAATATCTTAATGAAACATATTAATGTTTATAATACCATATATGATCATTTGACAACAACCTAAAACATATTTATTAGTAATATTTTGTTATTTACATTGTTTTAGGAGTTTTCCTTACATAATTTCCATGATCGGTTCATGATGGATATTATTGTCGATTGGAAGTGAAAATACAGAATTGGAATGGATTTTTATTTAAATATTTCCTTAACCATAAATTATACCATTTATCATTATTAATTATGAAATGAGGATGATTCATAAGTTAAATCATTATTGATATTTTTTAGGTAATCTTGGCGATTCTTTGATCTTAACGAACCCATTTTGTTTTATAAATTAATCACATGTGAACAAAATTATTCTTAAAAATTATATAATATATAATAAATAAATTATAATCTAGTTAAAACATAAATATGGTTTCATTATCAGTCTTTAAATATGTAAAAGAAATTGAAATCACATCTTCCATGATGTTGGTATATCAACACATCACAGGTTGTGTTTTAATTTTTTGAATAAGTGGGAGTGGAAAAGAAGTATATTGGTGAATGATCCATAAACGTGATTAAATATCGATAATTTAAGATACTAGATAATTATTTCCTCTTCAATAAGGGAATATAAAAAAATTAATAAGAAAATAAAGGAACTCGAAGTACAGAATAGTTGAAAAATCCTTTACGAAAATGCGGATGCCTGACGACTATGAAACATGGTTTAAAAAAAACTAAAAAGTGAGTAGAAAGGTGTAACACCCCGTGATTTTATGAAAAATATGTTTTTTAATTTCATTGGTGTCTTGGGTTTTAAGCTACACCAAAAGGATCCTACACTACACGCATCCCTGACTTGGCTTGGATTACACGAAATCACGACCTTCCACGATAACGTGTGTTGTATGCAATACCGAGTTTCACTAAACAATGACATGTTATATAAACTGGCCATTATGAATAGTAATAGCAACATTTTTATGTTTTATAAATTTTAACTTTCGAAATGGACTTCATTTTTGGATTCAGAATATCAAAATTATCATAGGGTGAATTTTTGGTATTTTTCTGAAAACATTCAATTTTTTGATAAATTGTGAAAACACTGGGTTACTATTTAAACACCGACTTTTTATTTAAATAATAATTTATTTAATTCAAGTTTATTTGAGGTAAAAATTGATACATAATACCTATATAGGTTCAATGTACTTCATTGGAGTCATTATATAATAATTTTAGATATATAAAAATTTTATTGATCTTTTGACTGTCTTTTACCCTCATCCTAGGAGCATTTTTAATTGTACATAAAACATAATTTTACCACTTTTTTGAGTTTAATTTTGAAAATAAAAGAGAGACGGTTAATATCAAGGATTAAAATGGGGTTCAACAAGATAAAAATAATTTTTGGTGAATAGTAATTTTTTAATTTTATTTACCACCGTTAAAAGTAAATATGGTAATTAAGGGTAAAATGATATTATTGTTACCCTAACACATGTCCTAATTCGATTGGATAAGTTTAATTCAACCAAAAAAAACCTTTGTAATAAAATATTATCATTTAGGTCCACCTGGATTAGACTAGGACATTTATTATTATTTTATTTAAAGAAGAGTTAAAATAGATAAAATCAATGTTTAATAACTAAAACATTTTTAATATAGGGTTATACATAAGATAAATTCGACTATAAAAATTCATTAGAAAGATAAAATTATTTCCCACATAATGGTATTTTGTTTATAATTTTTAGACATTAAATAATTTAATTTATATATGATACGATGATGATGTAGTAAGCACATTATTAATGAAATATTAAAATAATCGATTTTATAAATACCCAAATAAATTTCATTTGAGACTTTTTATATATTCCACTAAATTTTTTGGATAATATGACATGTTATTATTTATTAAATTAACTTTTTTTGAACTAATAATCCTTTAATGAGTTTCAAAAAAATTCAATTACCAAATAGTGTCAAAATTGACATAAAATAGTTTTTAAAACAAATATTATATTATTAATTGTTATTCTATTCATAAAGATATATGGTACATAAAAATGACTTATCTATGTTTATATATGTTAATAATTAACCACTTGGGGTTCGTTTGGCTTGTTATAGTATGTTTATTTACCATATAGTTTAAGAAAACAAGAAGACACGGTAAAAGTTAAATTATTTATCTTAAAGTTAAATCTAAATGATAAGGTTAAAATAGTAACCTAAACCTATATTAAACCTATTGGTTGAGAGGATTTGGACCCATCCCCACTTTTCCTTTGAAATAAATCAATTTGGAACTATTAAAAATAGAATATATCTTTATTATAAAATAATATTATAAGTTTTTCCAAAGGTGCCCCTGTCCTCCTTTATAAAAGGGAACCCTTACCTCTTATCTTCACACCCTTTTGAGAATTGAATATCATCCAAACTCTTCCAATTAATCTTCTAAACCTCTATATTTATATCATTGAGGCTCTGGTCTTCTTAGAAGACCAACTCTAGTGCCCTAAGAAGAAGTTTAAAAGAGGTGAGTCGAAGAAGAGGTAATCTCTTCTAGCAATTCTTTCAAGTTTTCTTTCTTCTTCAACTTCTTATTCATTAGTTGTTTCATCATAAAGTAATTACATAAACATCACTAATATACTGATATGTTATTATAAATATGAAACAACCCTATTTCACCTTCTATCCATCCTATGTAAAATGAAATCACTACAAGTGCGTACGTACGGTATACCGTCTCCACGTCGTGGTGTAGTCTGTTTTTTCACCACCACCTTACATGGATGGGTATAATGGTCTAAATAATAAATATATATAGTTATTATAACATCATATTGATTCTGTGATATTATATCATCCACTCCAATTCAATTCAATAATTATGGGAATGATATCATCGCTCGTGCGTACGTACGGATTACCGTCTCCATGACGAGATGAGATTCATTCTCCATGTTAACCATTCAAGAATGATTATAAAGTATATATAATGAATATTAATGAAATATATGACATGATAAGGCTACTGGATTTATGTATATATATATATGTCACCTTCTTAATTCCATTCAAGTCAATAAGGAGAGGAAAACAACGTTCATGCGTATGTAATACCTACTGTCTCCATGAACGGTGTATTGCATTTAATTTATCTATCTATTATATATATATATATATACTGAATATATATGATATATAAATCATGATTTAAATTAGGGAAGTAATTAAATAATGATATAATTAATAATAATATCAAGAACAACATGTCCAAACACATACGATAAATAAAACAATTTTACCCAAAACGCTGCTTTAACATGGAATTTACAAAAGAACGGGTAATATAAAGTCATAAGTGAACCAAATATGAAATCATAATAATGAATATAATTCTATTATAAGCCAATGAAATTATTTAAATAATTATACATGAGGTTCAGATACATACAAAGCATATAGGATGTAACGTCCCGGTTCCGGGTGCCACGCAACGGGTGCCCCGAACTCGGTTCGCCACGTGACCCCAAGTGCATTTCCCCAAATGCCAGAGGCTGCCGACTAGCAGCGAGGGCCTAGGTCTGATAGTGGGGAAACTATGCCCTCATTTGTCAAAGTGTAGTTCAGGGGAATAAAAAATAAAACATACAACAAATAGTTGAATCAGTAAAACATACACAACTGAAATAAAAAACAGCAGTGGATATAACCAACAGTGATGCTACATGTCCCAAGTTCTAAGAAAACAGACAGAACATGTTATACATCGTTACAGTACAACCAAAAGAAGAGTATAACGAATAAAGAAAAATAGCTGGCAGCGACATCACGAGCCTAGGCTCGGTCCCATTCCCTCCTACTCCTCAGTAGCAATCATGTACTTGTATAGGGACTCTTTCCCCTATCCACACCTGCAGTAATGTAATTTGTTTGGTCCGAAAAGCACGACCCAAATAGGGTGTGAGAAATATATCTCCGTAGGCACCCACCAAAGGCTCATGCCCAACTGCGTATAGTGTGCAATAGTAAATTCAATAAAGTAAGCAGTTCTGAAAGTAACAAAATTCACAGTAAATTGCCATTTTATTATTCAATTAATCCATTAAATATTAGAAATCACCACAGAGCATTTCTAAGTAAATAGTACACGTCCTCAGACAAGAAAAACCATACCCCCAGGTTATCAGAATCCAACCCGTAGGTATAGCCCTCATGCGTAACAAAATTTTCACTCAGGCATAGGAATTGTCGCCCTCAGGCACAGAAGTCAAGCCCTCAGGCATGAAAGGTTACCCTCAGGTGAAATAACTACAACCCTCAGGCCAAACAGTGTAGTGCCCACATGCTAATCACAATAACACCCTCAGGCTGGACATGTAACCAGGTCACTCCCAACATGTCATTTTGCAGTAAACAAGAAATTCCTCTTGAGAAAATTCTACAATTACTACTTTAATGGCATACACTCGGGTATCCTGGACAAACGGATAAACAGTGGAATCCACCCCTGGGGTGGTTCCGAATCCAAGCAACGATCCCAACCAAAATTTTAATATCAAAATTAATCACCTTTTCAATTATAGGTATTCAAAATAACCACGGCCTCAGCCACACGATATCCCAACATGGGTTCGTCGTACAAAATCGCACAAAATCCCCAGTAGTTGAAAAAACATAACACCAAACCACCTACCTTATATGCCAACGAGCGCTATAAACGAACGTTGGTTCCATAAATTCCCAAGAATGATGTAGATATGATGAAGAATAAAACCCGCTCAAATGTAAATAACTCCCTTTAGGGAACGAATTGGTATGAATGGATTAAGGAGAGTGGAGGGCTTACATGTTCGGTTCCAACGAGATTGTCTGAGGCAGAAACGGATTCCCGATGAACGCCCGAAGGATCTTCAAGGGTTCGGCTGTCCCCTCCCACTCCATCCTCCGGTTCTAAGCCTTCCCTGTGAACAGGGGAGGCTACTGCCCATTTTAAGAGAAAAAAGAAAAGTACACGACGTCTACTTCCAAGTACACGGTGTGTACTCCTCATTTTTTAACTATTCCTCTAGCGGCTACCCGCCAGCCTGGCACTGTTAATCTGCTGACATGAGTACACGACATGTACTCCCGACTACACGGTGTGTACTATCGCATAGTTGGTGGCTGCTCCCTCTACTTACTATTTTGGCCTGTTGAATGACTACACGATGTGTAATGGACCACTACACAACGTATAGTCAGTTCCTACACCCTTCATCTCCGGCATGGCCACACGCCTCGTGTACCCATCCCACATGGCCAAAAGTACATGGCGTGTGGACAAAGTTCACAGCGTGTAATTTCCAAATTTTGGATTTCCCCTATTTTTTCATATTTTCTCAAAAACACATAAGGAACAGAGAAAAGAAGAAACACGTACCTCAGAAACAAGAACCAGGTTCTTAAAAAATCCCCCTAAAAGAAATTCCTCCAAGAATTTCCCTTCCAAGGGTGGCGAAGATATAGCCATGAACAACTCCGGCCACTGAGCACGTACATCGGTCTCCTGCTCTCAGGTTTCGTCCTGCACTCGGCCATGCTTCCATAGCACCCGTACGAGAGGAACTGACTGGCCTCGAAGAACCTTCGTGCTCCTGTCAACAATACGAATCGGATGCTCCTCAAAGAATGCATTTGCTTCCATCTCAACCTCCTCTGACTGAAATGTGTGATACAGGTCTGAATGATAGTGGCGCAACTGAGATGCATGGAAGACGTTGTGAATGGCTTGGTACCTCTGAGGTAACTGCAAAACGATAGGCAACCAACCCAACTCTTTCCAGAATCTAAAATTTCCCCACATACCTTTGTGAAAGTTTACCCTATCTCTTGATCCACTTATTTCCTAGCCTCAGTGAAGCACGTAAGAAATCCTGATCCCCGACCACAAACCCCAAAGGTCATCTACGGAGATCAACATAAGATTTATGATGAGACTGTGTGGCAGCCATCCACTTCTGAATCAACTGGACCTTCTCAGAAGTCTCCTGCATGAGACGTGGTCCCAGCAAAGCTGCCTCACCTGCCTCTAACAAGTACAAAGGTGATCAGCACGACCTACCGTATAAAGCCTCGTATGGTGGCATCTCAATAGTTGCCTGAAAACTGTTACTATAGGCAAATTTTACTAAAGGTATATGCTTCTCACATGAGACCCCAATGTCTAGGATGCATGCTCGCGACATGTCCTCATGGACCTGTATCGTACGCTCTGACTGGCCATTGTTCTGAGGGTGGTAAGTTGTGATCCGAATCACCTGTGTACCCAGTTCCCTTTGAAAACTCTTCTAGAAACGAGACGTAAAACGGGTGACCTATCTGAAATGACAGAATGAGGAACCCCATGAAGACGTACGATCTCTCGGATATACAACTTCCCGATCTCGTTGACACTGAAGGTCTCCATGATCGGAAAAAAGTGAGCATCCTTCTTGAGTCTGTCCACAACAACCCACACGACATCATTGCCTGGAGGTAACCTCAGAAAACCAGTCATGAAGTCCAACACGACATCATCCCATTTCCACTCTAGAATAGGTTACTGTTTTAATAGTCTGGCTGGCCTCTGATGCTCCACCATCACTTGCTGACAGGTGGAACATATCCTAACAAAACCAGCTACTTCTCTCTTCATACTCAGCCACCATTACTGACGTCTCAAGTCACGGTACATCTTGGAAACCCCGGGATGAACTACCCAAGATGAAGCATGGAACTCCCGCATCAGCTCCTCGCATATATCCTCTGGAACCCATACACGTCCATGGAAATGAAGAACCTCATCATCGCCTATCGTCCAACTAGGAGGAGGGTCCTCACTTGCCACCGAATCCAGTAGAACTAGGCCTTCTGAATCAGATAGCTGTATCATCCTCACTCTCTCCAGGAGGGTAGAAGTCACAGGTAAAGATGAAAGATAGGTCTTCCCCTAACTGTCGTGCACCTCCAAATGCATCTTAGAGACCAAGGCCATGAGCTGCCACTCTCCACTGGCCTCCTGCACTGCCTGTATCTGAGTCTTCCTGCTGAGTGCATCATCTACTGCATTACCCATACCAAGTGTATAGGAAAGCTCCAAATTGAAGGACTGAAGGTATTCAACCCACCTTTTCTACCTCAGATTGAAGTCACGCTGAGTGAAAATATACTTGTGACTTTTTTGGTCGGTGAAAACCACAAAATGTTCTCCCAGTAGATAATGTCTCCAACAACACAACGCATGAACAACTACGGCCAACTCGGGATCATGCGTCGGGTAATTCCTCTCATGTGGCCTCAACTGCAGAGACCCGTACGCAACAACTCTATCGCCCTGCATCAACACTGATCCCATACCAATCCCTGATGCATCACAGTGAACTGTATAGCTCTGCCCCTGCTCTGTGAGTATCAGGATTGGTGCTGATGTCAACATTCCTTTCAGGTCATGAGAGGCTATCTCTCAAGCTTCTGGCCAAACGAACTTCACACCTTTCTTAGCCAAGCCCTTCAACGGCGCTGCTAAATTGGAGAAGTCCTGTATAAAACACATATAGTAACCAGCCAGCCCCAAGAAACTCTGTATCTCAAACACATTCTTAGGATGCCCCCAGGAAACTACTGCTCTCACCTTCTATGGGTCTACTAAATATCCTGCCTCCGAGATGATATGACCCTGGAAGTGTATATGGTCCATCCAAAATTGGCACTTTCAGAGCTTAGCATATAGTCGATGCTCTCTCAGCGTACTCAATATGATCTCAAGATCGGTGGCATGGTCGTGTCGAGTGTGAGAGAACACCAAGATATTATCCATGAATACTACCACAAAAGTTTCCATATAAGGATGGAACACACGATTAATTAGAGCCATGAAAACTGTTGGTGCGTTCGTGAGTCTAAACGACATAACCGTATACTAGTATAGACCATGCATGCTCCTGAAGGCTGTGAGAAGTATATCAGATAGTCTAACGCGCAGATGATGATATCTAGACCTCAAGTCAATCTTCGAGAACACTCATGCTCCACGAATTTGATCAAAAAGATCATCAATCCTCGACAAGGGATATGAATTCTTGACCATCAACTAGTTCAGCTTCAGATAATCCACACAAAGTCCAAGGGTACTATCCGCCATCTTCATAAAAAGGACCGGAGAACCCCACAGAGAAGTACTAGGTCAGATAAAACCTTTTTCCTATAACTCCTCTAACTACCTCTTGAGCTCCTGCAACTCGGGAGTAACCATCCTATTAGGACGAATGGACACCGGTGCTGCTCCTGGCACAAGCTCAATAGAGAAATCCACCTCACACTCCGGAGGAAGACCTCAAAAGTCATCTGGGAAGACATCCCTGAAACGATCAACCACTGGAGGGAAATCCATCTGACATGTCCCCTGGTCATCTAGATATAAACTCGCAATCTGGGCTGTGACTCCACCTCACCCACGATGCTTTTGTCCAGCTCGCCTTGCCTGAACATCCCACTCGCCCTTGTATAGACACTCTCCGCCCTCTAGTGATGTGAAACTCACCCTGCGCCGATAGTAGTCTACAAAGGCTCGAAAGGGAACCAACCAGTCCATCCCGAGAATGACGTCACAGCTCGTAATCAGTAAGACATAGAGTTACCAAAGAACGTGATACCCACCAACCTTAAGGGGGAACTCCTTGCACTGATGCACACCAGCCGTCCCAGTTCTCAACGGAGTGTCTAGCGTCATGATATCAAAATAAGAAGCGACACAGAGCCCAAGGCTTTCCACTACGTGTACAGATATGAATCTATGTGTCCCACCTATATCAAAAAGTACTTTAGATAGAACAGAAGCTACTAGAATAGTACCTCTGACTGTCGAAGGTCCAGGATCCTGCTCCTGCTGGGTCTGTTGCATAGCATATGCCTGCCCAGTGTCATGACCCTGTGACACAGCCTGGCTACCCTGACCTGTCCCACCCTACTCACTCTGATATCCTAGTGTCTGGCTACCACGGCCACGACCACCATCTCTGCCTGCACGCCCTGACGTATTCCAGTTCCCAAACTGGTAAGAAGTTGCCGGTCCTTCTCCCGCATGTGGAGTCTGCACAGAACCCCTCTCACTAGCCATCAGTGGAAACGCCCTGCAAAAGTGCTGCAGATGACGCATCTTTCCGCAATATCGGCACTCCATTGGGTCTCATGGACACTATGGTCTCTTGTGCCCCTCTCTACCACACTGGTAGAACCTGACCGGCCCACCTGAAGAAACTTTCTGGCTGGTACTGCCACCCTGAGAGGAGTCCATCTGTCACTTCCTCTTGCCAGTAGAAATAGTACCAGTAACTGGTGCTGAACCACCCTGGCCCGCACCACTAAATTCCCGCAGGGTCCACTATAAAATCACCGCCTGGTTCATAATAGCATGTACATTAGGCAACCTAAAAACATTCACCAGTGATCGGATTTCAAAATAAAGACTATCCTCAAAACGTCTGGCTCTCAGCATCTCATCACCCACTAGCACGGGTGCAAAGCACTGAAGCTCGGTGAAGCTAGCAGAATAGTCCCGCACCGACATGGCACCTTACTGCAGATTCATGAACTTTCGTGCTCTGTCTGTCCGCAACGTCTCTGGGAAGAAGAATTCATCAAATACTACATGAAAATCTTCCCACACCATGTCTCTGTGATGCTCTGACTGGGTGGTAAAATCCCACCACCTCTTGGTGGAATCACACAGCATGTATGTCACGATCTTGACCCTCCTCCCTAGAGGCGTCTCAAGATGCTCGAAAATCGTCTGCATCAATCTGAGCCAATACTCCACATCTTGTGGTCTGCCATCCCCTGAAAACATCGGCGGATGTTGCTATTGTAATATACGCGCCAGCTCAGCCATAGATGTGGCGGCCGACGGTGCTACCTAAAAGGTCTACATAAACTGCAATAAGCCTTCACGAAACTGCGCCTCTCCAGCTCGGTCCGGTATAGCAGCTGGTGCCACATCTGGCTCTACTGGAGGATCAACTTGTAGCCCATGGCCCACCATCTCTGGATTATTCTCATTGCCGCTCTCCTAGCGAACAACGGGTGGTCGTCTAGGCGGAATGAAACTTCAAGGTCAAAAACACGCCTTAGATTTAAGATTATCAATGTCTGAAAATGAAGAAACCAAAAGGGAAACAGGAGGAAGAAGCCATTCAAAATTGCACAACAAGACTACATGATGTGTATACTTATTACACGGCATGTACCTGACTTTTCTTCCCCTACCAGGGTCCTTCTACATGGCTAAGCCACATGGCTCCCGTTTGAACAAAACTACATGGCATGTATAATATCTACATGACATGTATTGTATTATTTCCAACTGCCCGTGTCATTTGTGACACGGCCGACTACTTGGCTTGACACTACACAATGTGTTACAACCTCACACGGTGTGTACAACACCCTGTTTTCCAATCACACGGCTAACTCCACACAGTCTTTCCTCGGTCAAGACTACACGGCATGTACCATAGGTACACGACGTGTTTAAGGAGAGGTGACACTGATCTATGTTGTTAGTTACACGGCCGAGTCCCCAGTTCACACTACATGACATGTTCAGCAACGACACGACATGTTCTGTAAAAGAGTATCACTGACCCGTGTTGTTAGTTACACGGCCAGACTCCGGGTCAACACTACACGTCGTGTACATTCGGTACACGGAATGTTTTCCCATGCCATTCCCTACCCTGTGTCGCCGCCCACACGGTTTGTGACACGGGAAGAGACTACACAGTGTGTACTCATAGTACACGGCGTGTACTTAAAAAGTTTATTTTTCTCCCCGAACAGAAGGCCATGCACGGCGTGTGTAAAGATACTACACGACATGTATACTTGGTTTCCAGACTGTATGCCTTAGAGAAACTTCCCTAGAACCCATAAAATAACGAAAAACAACACATAAGTGTCAAAATTCGACCCGTGAGGGCCCATACTCCCCATGAATCAAAGTTTGACATCTTATATGTGTTATAACAAAATAATCATCTAATGAACCACCAAATTCCAGTCAGTGAGGGCCCATACTTCCCAAAAACCAATGTTTGGCATTCATTCCATACACAGGCTCAAATAAAATTACCCTATCACACAACATGTATTTTATCAAAGAAACTATCACAACAACATGCTCTACTATCACAACAACTAACACAACAACATGCGAAATTATAATTCACCTACATGGCTTGGAAACTATGCATGGAATGTGATTTATAGCATGTGCATATATGATGCATGAGATGACATAACCTCATATAATCAGGTTGAAACTAAATAGAACCCATAGATAAGATATAAACAGAACAATAAAATTGTATCACCCTTTAGTGAAAACAAGTCAACTGTAAAATTGACAAATCAATAAAATTGCAATACGAGGTAAATTGTATTTTCCCTATACACGGGTTAGCTACACCCGAGCACAACTCATTACCAACTACCGTTCCATCCTATCCCTGACTAAGGCTCCAAACAGTAAGTCAAAGAAAAGAACCCCTCTGATACCACTTTGTAACGTCCCGGTTCTGGCTGCCATGCAACGGGTGCCCCGAACCCGGTTCGACATGTGACCTCAACACATTTACCCAAACGCCATAGGCTGCTGGCTAGCAGCCAGGGCCCAGGTCTGATAGTGGGGAAACTATGACCTCATTTGTCAAAGTGTACCACAACGGAATACAAAATAAAACATACAATGAACAACGGAAGCATTAAAACATACACAACTAAAATAAACAATAGTAGTGGATATAACCAACAGTGATGCTACATGTCTCAAGTTCTATGAAAATAGCCATAACATGTTATACATCAATACAGTACAACCAAAAGTAGAGTATAATGAACAAATCAAAATAGCTGGCAGCAACATCGCGAGCCTGGGCTTGGTCCCATGCTCTCATACTCATGAGTAGTAATCATGTACCTATATAGGGACTCTTTCCCCTATCCACACCTTCAGCAACGTAATCTGTTTGGGCTGAAAAGTGTGACCCAAAAACAGGGTGTGAGAAATATATCTCCCTAGGCACCCACCAAAGGCCCGGGCCCAACTGTGTATAGTGTACAATAGTAAATGCAATAAAGTAAGCAGTACTTAAAGTAACTAAAATTAACAATTAAATTTCCATTTTATTATTCAGTTAATCCATTAAATATTAGAAACCACCAAAGAGAATTTCTAAGTAAACGGTCCATGTCCTCAGACAAGAAAAACCTTACCATCCGGTAAGCATAATCCAACCCGTAGGTATATCCTTCAGGCATAACAGAATTTTCCCTCAGACGTAGGAAGTGTCACTCTCAGGCACAAAAGTCAATCCCTCAGGCACAAAAGGTTTCCCTCAGGCGAAATAACTACAGCCCTCAGGCCAAACAATGTAGTGCCCACAGGATAATCATAATAATGCCCTCTGGATAAATAGGTAACTGGGCCATGCCCAACATGTCATTATGCAGTAAACTAGAAATTCCTCTCGAGGCAATTCTACAATTACTACTTTAAAGGCATACCCTCGGGTATCCTGGCCAAATGGCTAAACAGTTGAATCCACCCCTGGGGTGGTTCCGGATCCAAGCAACGATCCCAACCAGCATTTTAATATCACAATTAATCACCTATTCAATTCTAGGTATCCAAAATAACCATGAACTCAGCCACACGACCCCCCAACATGGGTTCGTGGAACAAAAACGCACAAAACGCACATCAGTTTGAAAAAATTAACACCAAGACACCTACCTTATATGCCAACGAGTGCTATACACGAACTTCAGTAACAGAAATGCCCAAAAATGACGTAGATCTGAAGAAGAACAGAACCTGCTCAAACATAAATTACTCCTGTTAGGGAATGAATTGGTATGAACGGCTTAAGGAGAGTGGAGGGCTTACCCGTGCAGTTCCAACGAGACTGTCCGAGGCAAAAACGGATTCCCGATGAATGCCCGACGGATCTTCAAAGGTTCAGTCATCCCCTCCCGCTCCTTCCTCCATTTCTAATCCTTCCCTATGAACAAGGGAGGATACTGCCCATTTTAGGCGAAAAAAACAAAGTACACGGCGTGTAATTATAAGTACACAGTGTGTACTCCTAATTTTTTAATTGTTCCTCTGGTGGCTTCCCGCCCGCGAAGCACTGTTCATCTACTGACATGGGTAGACGACATGTACTCCCGACTACACGGTGTGTACTGTCGCGTAGCTGGCGGCTGCTTCACCACCTTACTTTTTTGTCCTGCAGGCTAACTACATGGCATGTAAGGGACCACTACATAGTGTGTAGTCGGTTCCCACACCCTACATCTCCGGCATGGCCACACGCCCCGTGTACCCATCCCACACGGCCAAATGTACACGACGTATGGACAAAGTACACGGTGTGTACTTTCCAAATTTGAGATTTTCTCTATTTTTCCATATTTTCTCAAAAACACTTAAGGAAATGAGAAAGGAAGAAACCCGTACCTCAGAAACAAGAACTGGGTTCTGACATCGGACATAAGGTAAGAGATAATTTTTCAAATATCATTTTTATCCGAGATTTCTTATACATAAGTATTTACTCGGGTTATATTTTTCATCCATTCCCATAAAATGTTTTTCATAAAGTGTTTAATATTATTCCATGTATGTTTATTGTCATGTTTAACCCGCTTTGAGTTTTACTTTCTTTTATGGAACGAATCTTTCTTTTATTTACCATACGAGGAACTTTTTTAATTTTCGGAAAAAAGTATGAGGAGAATGTTTTTTAACTTATACGACATGAACAGATTTTTGTGGTTTTATAACGGCTTATTTTCATGAATCTTACTCTACAAGATTTCATGACTATTTTCAAAAAAATATTTTTCTTTTAAAATTTCATGTCCTTTTGTGAAAAGAAAATTATGTTGAAGAAGAAAGGATATTTTCCTTTAGAATTCATTTCAAGTGTTTTATCAAAACCATTTTCCATCTATGATTACATTATTTCATATGTGTATGTTTCAAGTATAATGTCTCTATTATTTACATGGTTTCACTTTTCTTATGATGAAATGATATCCATTTGTTTTATATGGATTATGTTATGATGGGATGATGTTTATGAATCCCACTTTATTCTTTGGGTTTTGATGAATAATTTATGTTTATGTTGTGGCACACGTAAGAATGATTACATTATGATATGGGTGGGACCTATATCTCCCTCCAATGCATTGGGTAATGATTTATATCTCATGAGATAGACATGACTGGAACAAAAAGTAAATATGGTTTAGTGATAATGGACTGGAATGAGGAGTGAACACGATTCAGAAAGGGACTTTGTCCACTAAGATGGTCTTGGCAGCAATGTCTTGGCTACTATGGAAATTATAACATGAGCTTAATGGTTTCCACAAATACATGTTTTATTCCCATGCTATTTTATCATGATTAATGTTTCTTTATGATCTATTCCTTACATACTGCTATGTTTTAGGTCATTTATCAATATTTTTATGTTTATATATTATATTCATGTTTTTAAGTTCAAATGTATATGATTTATTTTATTTTCTCCATGATTACCCTTACTGATCATTTGAGCTCACCCTTTATATGTTTTCCTTTCCCCAGGATATAAAGAAAGGTTTTAGGTAAAAAAAAGGGAAGATATTTATGGGAGATGTTGAAGATCTATAACGATGATTAGAAGATTATGTTCCAAGTTTCCAATGACACTAAACTATTATGGTACTTTTGTGTCTATTTTTTGTTATGTATTAAGTATTCTGCAAAAGTAATGTAATGTCCATGTAAGTAACGCTTTGGGTCTCTACAGTTGGTATCAGAGGTTCAGTTTAGTCAACCTTTGGAAACTAGGATGCAATAACTTTAGTGAGATCTCAAGAGATATTTATAAGGTATGTCTAGGGATGTCCCTAAGGTTAAGTATATGTATAGTTTATAGTCCAAGAATTATGGTAAAAATATTATAATTAAACATAAGATACTAGATATGGAAGGTACTCCCCCATTATTATGCTGTTTTCCTAGCATGATTTTTGCCTCTCACACTATCCTTTTTGGGTTTTAGACGATGGATGGAACCCGAAAGAACCATGTTGATCAATGTAATGGACAATGAAATGATTGTCCTCCTAAAAAACAAAATGTGATTGGAGATGGAGTGCAAAATCTTATTTCTATACTTACACAAGCTATGAATCATTCTAGATTTCCAAATGATCAGATAAGGGAACAATATTCTATTGATTCCTTCATGAGACAACATCCACCTTCTTTCAATGGGTCTTATAATCCACTTTTTGTGGAACAATGGATCAGTACCATTGAAATGATATTTTCCCTACTTTACTATTCATAACATGAATAATTAATTTTAGCTATTTATCGTTTAGAAGGTGAAGCACACTAGTGGTGGACTCTTATTATGAATACAAGGCCCTAATAAGAAATTGAATCCACGGAATGGGACGAGTTCAAGAACTTGTTTTTCAGTAAGTACTTCCCTTGTATTATTCAAACAAAGATGGAAAAGGAGTTCCTTGATCTTAAGCAGAAGGATGATGAATCTGTTGGTATATACGAAGGAAATTTTACAAGACTTCCAAGGTATGCATCTGGCATTATTATACAACCTGAAATTAAAGTTGATCGATTCTTTAGTGGCTTAAAACCAAGTCTTCTAAGGGAATTATCTACAAGAGACTTCACTAGCTATGAAGAAACTGTGCATTGTGCTATTAAGGTAGAATTGGAAGTTTACGTTACATATCCATCTCATGGTTTTGACAAGAAATGAAAGATGGAGTTCAAGGAAAAACCTCAGAACAATGGTGAAAAGAAGGTGAATGTTTCTTTATGCTCAAAGTGTGGAAATAAGCATGGTGAAGACTGTATAAAAGGTACAAGAAAATTTTCCAAGTTT
The DNA here is from genome assembly GCA_963277665.1 of Viscum album. Lineage (NCBI taxonomy): Eukaryota > Viridiplantae > Streptophyta > Magnoliopsida > Santalales > Viscaceae > Viscum > Viscum album. Next base: position 1,343,879,990 of record OY728161.1, read on the forward strand.
GGAAAAGAAGGACATCATGCAGTTGAGTTCTGAAGTAATGGGAAAAAGGTTTTTAATGACGTGAATAGAGAAAAGACTACAGAGAACACTCCACCAACACTTCTATGCTTCAAGTACAAGGAAATGGGGAATTATGATAACCAATGCCCTAATCCAAGGGTTAATGATGATTGACATCAACAACCCCTTAAGGCAAAGGACAATGGGAAGTCACATGCGATCACTATTGGTGATGTTGAATATGATAACGATGTGGTGGAATGATTAAGTGTTTATGTAATGGGATTCCAAAATAATGTTGTATATTGTATCGTGGAATATTGGAAAATTAATGTATTGGTCTATTGTGGTTTTCATAAAATTTATGGTACCGGTAACCATGAAATGTGATTTTGGAAAGTATATGATATGATAAAGTGAAAATGAATTGTTTAATAGTATTAATGAGCTCATGACTGATATAAGGACAATGTTTTATCACGGTTTGTGTATATAGAAATTTTGGGATTTTGGTATGTGGAAAGTGTAAAATTTTTACAACATTCATGTTTTCACTAATGTTCAATGGGTATTCATTTTTCAAGAGAATACACGATTAAGGTATTAAAATGCTTGTAATTTGACCAACAAGATATATCATATGATACGTGGGGGATAAATGATGGAATTCACATGCTTGATAGATGACATTTCTAGTAATTGTTTTCTTTATACTATGATCTTGGACTGATGTATTATGGATAAGCCTAAAGATTAGAATAAATTATGTTGGACATAAGTTATTATTGTTTAAGGCAAGAACTTTTTCGATATTATTGATGTAATGTTATAATAACATTGTTTTAGAAAAAGGACAACCTACAGGACCGGTGACAACCGATCGCGTCTGACAAGGCTGTGGGAATCGAACCCTCAACTGAAGTGTGACAGGCCTTTATTGCCTACCACTGGCCTACAGGATGTCCCCGGTTAGTAAAAACTAGTTTTATTATATTATGCAGTATGATATATGAAGTATAAGTCCATTTTAGGAACCATATATGATTAATTTCACTATAGATGGACGTATGTATATTTGATAACATTTGCTAACCTTTTGTTTGAGACAGCTGGAATGACCCATCATTCTATCACATGATCTGCTAACACATCACGAATGACAAATTCAACTTTATTTCATTATGAGATGAAGTGGAAATTGTCCAAGGAATGACCAACGGTGAGATTATACCAAAATCAAGAAAGTATTTCTTCTAATTCCAATTTCTTCAACTTTAGGGAAATGATCTTGAAAACCGAAAATGTTGTCCTAGTGCCTTATATCTAATGAATTAGATGGTATCTTAGATCATCAAAAATTTATGGCTTATTGATTGTTGGATTTTTCATAGCCATGTACTCTACCTCTCTTCATCAAAAGTTGATGGTTATATTTCTACTCTATATCCATATTTCCACCTATGTTCTCCTATGTGGAAACCCAGTGATGAGTTAATTTGTATAACCATTACATTTCATATTTTATTTTTTAAAATGAAGTTTTAGTATTTTTTTTATAATATGGTTCTCTATTAAAGAAAATTTTGAGTAGTAAACCATTTATAACCCCGATGAATTTCGAGGAAGAAATTCATTTTAAGGGGGGTAGAATGTAACACCCAGAGATTTTATGAAAAAAATATATTTTTAATTTCATTACAGTCATGTGTTGTACGCTGCAATAAAAGGAGCTTTCACTACACGCATACCTGACCTGGCTTAAATTATAGGCAATCACGACATTCCATGATAATGTGTGTTTTACACAATATCGAGTTTTACTAAACAACGATATGTTATATAAACTAGCCATTATGAATAGTAATACCCAATTTTTGAAATTTTATAAATTTTATCTTTTGAAATGGACTTAATTTTTGGATTCAGAATATCGAAATTAGTCTAGGGTGATTTTTTGATATTTTTCTGAAAACTTTCAATTTTTGCTGATAGTGAAATCACTACGTTACTATTTAAAAACTGACTTTTTATTTAAATAATTATTTATTTTATGTAAATTTATTTTAGGTAAAAATTGATACATAATACCTATATATGTTTAATGTAATTCATTGTTGTCATTTTATAATAATTTTAGACATATTAAAGTTTTATTGAACTTTTGACTGTATTTTACCCATCTCCTAGGAGCATTTGTAGTTGTACATAAAACATAATTTTAGCACTTCTGTGAGTTGAATTTCAAAAATATGAGAGATACGATTAATATCAAGGAGTAAAATTTGGATCAATAAGATAAAAATAATTTTTGTTGAATAGTAACTTTTTACTTTTATTTACCACGGTTAAAAGTAAATAGGCTAATTAAGGGTAAAAATTATATTATTATTACCCTAACATTTGTCCTAATTCTATTAGATAATTTTAATTCAACCAAAAACTAACTTATAAATAAAATATTATCATTTAGGTCCACATGGATTAGATTTGGACATTTATTATTATTTTATTTAAAGAAGAGTTATAATAGTTAAAATCAATGTTTAATAACCAAAACATTTTTAATATAGTTTTATACATAAGATAAATTAGACTATAAATATTAATTAGAAATATAAAAATATTTCCTACATAATTGTATTTTATTTATAATTTTTAGACATTAAATAATTTAATTTATTTATGACACAATGATGATACAATAAATACCTTATTAATGAAATAATAACATAATTGATGTTATAAATACCCAAATAAATGTAGTTTGAGACATTTTATAAATTACACTAATTTTTTAGGTTAATATGACATGTTATTATTGATTTAATAAACTTTTTTCGAACCAATCATGCTGTTATGATTTTCAAAAAAAATCAATTACCAAATAGTGTCAAAATTTACATAAAATAGTTTTTTTTAAAAAAAAATATATTATTAATTGTTATTCTATTCTTAAAAATCTAAGGTGTGGCCAAATGACTTAGATAAGATTATATATATTAATAATGAACCACTTGGTGTTATTTTTTCTTGTTATAGTATGTTTATTAACCATATAGTGTAAGAAAACAAGAAATGATGGTAAAAGTTAAATTATTTAATATAGAATTAAATCTAGATTCTAAGGTTAAAATAGTAACCTAAACATGTGTAAAACCTATTGGTTGAGAGTTTGTCGACCCATTCCTAATTTAGATTCTAAATAAATCAATTTTAAGCTATTATAAACCGAATAATACTTTATTATAAAATAATATTTTAAGTTTTTCCAAAGGTACTACTCTCCTCCCTTAAAAAAAGCGCAACCCTTCCCTCTTATCTTCACAAACTTTGGAGCCCTGAAGCTCGGCCAACCCCTGAAAATTACACTTCTAAACCTCTCTATTTATATCATAGAGGTTCTGGTATTCTCAAAATTCCAACTCTAGTTCCCTAAGAAGAAGTTTAAAATAGGTGCCTTGAAGAAGAGGTAATCTCTTGTACCGATTCTTTCATGTTTTCTTTCTTCTTCAACATCTTCTTCTTTAGTTGTTTCATTATAAAGTAATAACATCAGTATAAATAATATAATAATATGTTATTATAAATATTAAACAACCCCATTTCACCATCTATCCATCCTACATAAAATGAAATCACTGCACGTGCGTACGTACGGAATACCGTCTCCACGCCGTGGTGTAATCTGTTTTTCCACCAGCAACTTACTTGGATGGATATAATGGTGTAAATAATAACTATATATAGTTATTATAACATCATACTGATTATGTGAGATTATATCATCAAATAGAATTAAATTCAATAATTATGGGAATGATATCATCGCCCGTGCGAACATACGGATTACCGTCTCCACGACGCGATGAGATTCATTATCCATGTTAACCATTCAAGAATGATTATAAATTATATATAGTGAATATTAATGAAATATAATACATGATAAAGATATGGGATTTATGTATGTATATATTTCATCTACTTACTTCCATTAAAGTCAATAAGGAAAGGGAAACAATGTTCATCCCTACGTACGGCCTACGTCTCCATGAACGATGTAATTCATTTAATTTATCTATATTATATATATATATATATACTGAATATATATTATATATAAATCATTATTTAAATTAGGTAAGTAAGTAAATCATGATATAATTAATAAAAATATCTGAATAACAATTCCAAACACGTACGATAAATAAAACGATTTTACCCAAAACACTGCTTTAACATGGAATTTACAAAAGAACGGGTAATATAAATTCATAAGTGAACCATATATAATATCATAACAATGAATATGATTCTTTAATAAGTCAATGACATTATTTAAATAATTATACAGGTGGTTCAGATACATAAAAATAATTTCTCACCTTAGGTAAGGGATAATTTCCAAAATCTCATTTTTATCCGAGATTGCTTATACGTAAGTATTTAATGGGGTTATATTTTTCATCCATGCCCATAAAATGTTTTTAAGAAAGTGTTTAATATTATTCCATGTATTTTTATTGTCAGTTTTACCCCTATTTGACTTTTACTTTGTTTTATGGAAGGAATATTTCTTTTGTTTACCATACGATGAACTTTTTGACTTTTCTGACAAATGTATGAGGAGAATGTTTTTTTATATTATATGACATGAACAGATTATTAAATTTTTATAATGCCTTATTTTCATGAAGGTTACCCTACATGATTTCATAACTATTTTCGACAAAAATCCTTTACTTTTAAAATTGCATGGCATTTTGTGAAAATAAAATGATATTGAAGAAGAAAGCATATTTCCCTCCAAAATTAAATTCAATTATTTTATCAAAACCATTTTTCATCTAAGATGAGATTATTTCATATGTGTATGTTTCATGTATAATGTCTCTATAATTTACATGGTTTCACTTTTCTTAAGATGAAATGATTTCCATTTGGTTCATATGGATTATGTTATGATGGGATGATGTTTATGAAACCCATTTTATTCTTTGGGTTATGATGAAGGATTTCTATTTATGTTGTGGCACACGTAAGAATGATTTCATTATGAAATGGGTGGGACCTATATCTCCCTCCAATTTATTCGGTAAATATTTATATCTCATTAGATAGACATGGTTTGAATGGAATTTCAATCCAGTTAAGTGATATAGGACTGGAATGAGGAGTGAACTCGATTCAGAAAGGGACTTTGTCTACTAAGATGGTCTTGGCAGCAATGACTTGGATACTATGGAAATCATAACATGTGATTAATGGTTGCCACAATTACATGTTTTATTCCCATGATATTTATCATGATTAATTTTTCTTTATGATCTATTCCTTATGTACTGCCATGTTTTATGTCATTGCTCAAGATTTTGATGTTTAAATATTATGTTCTCGTTTTGAAGTTCAAATGTATATGTTTTGTTTAATTTTCTCCATGCTTACCCTTACTGAGAATTTGAGCTCACCCTTTATATGTTTTCTTTTCCCCGGGATATAAAGAATGGTTTTAGGTAAGAATAAAAAGGGGAAGATCTTTATGGGATATGTTGAAGATCTATCACCATGATCAGAAGATTATGTTCCATGTTTCCAGAGACACTAAACTATTACGGTCATTTGGTGTTTGTTTTTGTTATGTATTAAGTATTCCTCAAAAAGTAATGTAATGTCCATGTATGTCAAGATTTGGGTCTCCACAAAAGGGGTCACACAAATATAAATTAATCATAATATAGTATAGATATAGAATAAAATCGATATAAGAACATGGTATGGAAACCTGAAAGTTATACCACATAAAAGTGAACTTCAATGGAAAAAGAAAGAAGTTGAGAATTCTCTTACCTTAATGAGTAACTCATAAGAAATGAAAGTTGTGACCATGGGTGATTGCTGACACCTTGGGAGGACAACTACGGAGGTAAGATGACTGAATATTCATTGAGTATCAATTTTGAATGAATGGATGGAAGGAATGAGTTGGTATTTATATCAAAAGTGAGGGAACATTTTATTAATTTTTAAGGGACACCTCGTTAGTGGTATTTGAAAAACCAAGGGCTTTCCCATTGTATTTTCCCATGGTATTGGCCACTTGGGAAATGTCATAAAAATATTTACAGTTAAGAATTAGAATAGATTTTTTAAATCATTATTACATCATTTATTATGTCATTAAACAAACCGAAACTCAACCTGTATTTTTTTTACTATTCATAGAAAATTCAACTGTTTCGAAAAAATCCAAAAAAAATCACCCTAATAATTTATCTATATGTAGAATTAAAAAATGAATTCAATTGTTTAAAAATAATTTTCTAAATATTTTTAATTTAATAATTAAATAAAATCATAATTTATTCAAACATAATAATTTTATATCGATAACTCATTTTTTAACACTTTGAAAAAATAATCAACATCTCATTATCTTAGAACCTTAAGAAAATAAAACAATAATACCATTAACTATTCATTATGGTCATATTACTATTCAAATTACTATTCATAAGGGACAATTACTATTCATTAAAATCATGTTGGTTTCATTAGACTCCAACAAACATACCGATCACAATTGTAGATGACAATTTTTTGAAATTCAAAACATAGAAGCTGCAAAATTGTGTTTAAAGGATAGTTATAAATATCTACTTAAAACATAGTTTCATGCATTTCAATTTATTTTAAAACATTATGGTTTTACAATAATAGTAGAGGAAGTATAAATTTGGTGAATATTAGAAAATCATATCATGAAAGTAATAGATATAAATAGATTAAAAAAATATGAAAAATGAAATATCAATTTCAAAAAATGGTATAAAAGGGAATACATTATCCATTAGAATGATGAAAAAGATATCCCCACATGTGGAAGGAAAATATAAAAAAAGGAACAAAAATAATAGTAAATAGGTTTTGAAAAAAATATCAAAGTGTCTATCCTCATATCACGTCAATCTATCCCAATCCACTTGTTCCACCTCTTAATGAAGGGCCCTTGTCCTTAGATGGATCCAGGATATTAATTTTCTCTCACACACTATGATACCTATGAAGATTTTGAGTTTATACCCAATAAGGAACCACCAATGGCCCATTATCATAAATATAACATGTCTATAAATTTTCATTCATCAAGAATAACAAATTAAGAAATAAACCCACAACTATTTAGGTCATCCGGAATTAATTAGGCTACTATGAACCCTAATCGGACCTTCTTTGGATATATGATAAAAAAATTCAATTCAATTTGACAATAAAAAAGTAGAACAAAACTTGAACCTTATCACATGAGTTACAACCGTATAAAGCACCCCAACCAATCCCATATCACTCAAGGGAGGACAACTCAAGCACATTTACCCATCCTCTCAGACTTTAGGAGTTTACATGAAGAAGAAAAAATCATCATCATAGATTTTGGGGTGGTCATACAAAGCACACAATCTGATCCTTAAAGACTCTAGGTATTTCTAATCATGCAAATTTACCAACCCCTATAGTATAAGGGGATGTGACATAAAGTAACTTGCATCTAGAAACAAAATATGTAAAGGGAAAAACAACTAAGGGTAATAGTCACCTAAACCCAACCACCATTTATCCCACCCCTAGTAGACTCAAAAGATCCCAAATGGATCTGAACTATCTAATTTTCTTATAATATATCCCCTATATCACCACTAAATGTATGGAAAAAAAATATTTTAAATAACCCATCAACTGATCAATCCTGATATAATGTGTCTACAATATCTATACAGACTAACTCAGTCATTTAGATACCACAAGAAGATGTATCATAGTGCTATACATGAACCCCTATACTGGACAATATAAAAAAATCATATGTAATCTATAAAAAATTTTGGACTTCCAAATTCAAGAATTTTAGAGATAGATCTCCATGAATCTCCACCTAAATCAATACTAAGAAGAATAATCCCTAAAATTTTCCCCATAACGAAAAAATACTGTTAAAAGAAGTGTAAATAAGATGAACTATGAATAAATTGGGATCTATGTTTTATATTTTATTATAATTACAAAAGGTTCCCACTCATAACAAATTAAACATTGATTTGTGAAGGAAAGTGGATGGAGAGGAAAAATCATTAAGTTGGAGATCTTCAAACCAAAATCCTTTATGGGGATCTAGAGAGAATTTTTGAAAGTAAAATATGGTGTAAAGGGGTATGTTACACATTTTTATATTTAATAAAATCATATTAATAATAATTTAGGGATAAAATATATGTTTACTCTATGAACTACTCTAGATATGAGGCCTGTAAGTTCACTGATGAACTTTTTATGAGATAATAACTTATTCCCATTGTAAATACTTATTGGTATAGAATTGATTCAGTAGGTCTCTTATATTATGGACAATAATACCAAGAAACTATTGAGCACTAAATTAGTTAAAAATAAGAAAAAAACATGATTTTGTTAAAACACACTTGAAAATCTAGGGTTGTGTTGAACTCACCCTCCAAGGACTTCTCATCCTTGAGAAGTGTCTATTAGGGTCTCCTTTGAGAAACTCCATCCACTATTCCCATGTATCAATATATCACTCCAATTATTTCTCCTTGATCTATAGATGGTCCCATATAACATGAATAAGGGAACATGTCTTTCCTCACAATACCTTCTCACTTCAATGGATGATATACACTAGACATTCCTCAAAAAAAGCATCTGCCCCCAACATGATATTACCATTTTTGATCACATACACAAGATCTTAATTATACCTATAGATCCTTGAGAAATTATACATGAATTATATCCCTCTATGTCATGGTGGAATATATAACCAATAATAAACCATCCCAATCAATTATATATCCTTGAACTGATAACAAACATGATGATGGATTTCCATGATTACTCAAACACTGATTCCCTATGTTCTTTTATAATTAAAAACACTCGAAAACCCAGGAAAATCTATATGATTTATAACCTATGATCAACATAATAACACAATTTTATTGGAGTGGTACGAAATAGATTTCATGTGAACTTCTCCCACTCATAATTCTTTTTTAATAATATCATCTCGATCTCTACCAACTTTCCCCCCTCAATCCAACATAGTGGTGAATGATATGGTCAGATATAAAATGCCTAAAAATTATCCATATGAATTGAAGAAAAAATTCTATTATTCAAAGAAAAAATTTCAAACTATTGAAGGCCATCTCATGACCCACCAAAATCAAGAAAACATGCTTTGTGAATACCCTCTTTGGTCTGGATAGTTTCTCATATTGACCACCAGGTAGTAGATGATATATTGTGATAAAATTCAATTATAATCCGAAAATTTTATATAGGTTCTAGAAAAAACAATAACAAAAATATTTATCCTAGTTTAACCCGATACATGAAGGAACCACATATAAATACACTATTTCACACATTTAGTTTCTACCCAACTAATCCATATACTAAGCCTCTCAGATAAGAATATTGTACTGAATGTTCGTAAGTCGATCGAATGACAAAAAATATGTTTCTCAACTCCTCAAAGTCTTGTGTAGCCTATTGAATAGTTCGATAATGACCTCATAACACTTTTATATTGGATTAGTAAGAATATGAATAAGAAAATATTCATTCGTGCTTTGTCTTCACCATAAGGTAGATAAGTCATTGGGAAAGAAACCCCAAAAAATATTTCTTCATACCTATACATAATAAATGGTGATTCATGTCATGATACATCTTGCTCAACCCTATATGTAAAACCTATAATTAGGTGTGGTATTCCGTCATCAACCCTCCTCCTAGATGTGGGAATCACCACCCTTACAAGGAAATATAACATGTAATTTTGATTCAAGGACTATACAAGATCAACATCAGCTATCATAAACTATTCTTCCATCACATGAAAATATAATTCAGATTCTCCATTTTCCTAGAATCAATCCACTAATGGGGAAGTAGAAATCATGGGAGTGCATCACACCTTCCAATATTCTTGAATTACACTAAATTTATAATCTATTAGCAATCTCATAATATTTTATTCTCCCTCCGGTGTACATGTCTCCATTTCCAATGATTTTCTTTCGGGGGAATGTGTGAAAAAATTATCATTCCCAAGGGCCTATTCCATTTAAAATTCAAACATCTATAATTATTATGACCAACATCATTTTTATAAGTATGAGTTATATTGAGAAATGGTATATCAAAATTGATTGTGGTCTGTGTTGATGATGTAACCCTAACTAAAGAGATAGTGATGCCAATAAATCAAATCACTGAACATGAAAATATATTAAAGGTTATAAGTAATGTATTTTTTTGTTATAGTTAATGGGACACATAAGTAGCCACCAGATCTCTTTACATCAAGAAAACACCAAAACATCTTCTTAATCATAATAGTGAGTGGAAAAAATTCTCCAAGGGTCTATAAGAATTTGAATCTAAGTGGTATCTAACCACTTATTTTACATATATAATGACTCTACACAATGATTCATATACTTGAACTTAACTATATTAATGTTATATCCTTTAATCAGTTCTTCCATGTGAAAAATTTCAGATAAAATGAGAATAATAACTTGAGAACTAATGATAACTCATGATTTGAACACATTTGTTGGATGTTACAAACATATAACTACCTCCACCTTCTCTAAATTAACATATATTACCACCTTAGAAACAAAAAGCCCATGGGATCATACATCAATGATCTTGAAGTGTCACTTTTATAACATGGTATCAGGATAATAATTTTGAAGTGTTCTCAAAATGGTCTCAAGGTTCCTAGTATGTAACTCTTGGGTCTATGAGTATACGATGATATATTCAATGAATTAAACAAATTTTGAGTCTAGGTAAGGGTGAAAAATTTTGTTTATTAGAAAAATGAAAAAAAATATTATGCATTAAACAAAAAAATGGAATCATGGGATACTCATACGATGTAAACATTCTCATGAACACTTTATTTGGGATATCCTCTATTATGCCCCATAATTGATGGTATCCCAATCATAGATATATCATAGAGAACCATCAAGATCCCCTTAATGATTCAAATGAATTATAAATGCATTGTAATGTATTTCTATGTTTTACCACAAATTTCATTAGTTTCTTATAATGCAGAAGAAGTCAAAGGCTACTATCCATCTTTTTAGAAAATATGACAAGATTTACCTAAGGAGAAATTCTAATGTCAATGAATCCTTGTACATCCACGTTAACAAGTTTCACCTTAAAGTATCTCAATTGATTAGTTTCCATATGATATGGGGTAATTGATATATAATGTACACTTGACATGAGTTAAATCTTAATATAAATTTCCTTTTAAAGAGGGAGTCATTAGAAATCATATTGAATGTTTCCTTCTTTATGATTTACCAAAAATAGATGGAACTGTCACCTAGTCTAATATAATAACAATACCTTCCCAATATTCTATAATATGCCCAATATTCCTATAATTTTGTGCCTCATTTCCTACCTCTATATTAAAAACCATTTCTAATAAAAAATTCTTCTCCCTTTATGAGTTAAAAACCACCCATCTACAATATAAATCAATGTGAGATCAAAAAAACATCAACGAATCCATGTGAAAAATGTCCTTGAAACTTGTCATCTAAAAAAATAAAAAAGTAAAATATTTTTTTTTATTATTTGGACATAATAATAAATTATAAAAGTATAATAACATGATCTATACTTACAATGAGAGGAGTATCAATGGGTAATTACCTAGGGAAAACATTAATGATAATTATAAACTAGAAACCACCCAGGGTTTAAATTTTTTTTTGAGATTCCAAAATATTGAATAAATTATCCAAGAGAATCATCATATAAAAAATCATACATATAAAAATAGAATTTTCCTCTCTAATATCTGATAGAATTTGATTCAAAGGATACATCCTATAATCCATTTACCCAGGGCCCTATCACCATGATTGTATTATCATTAGATGAATTGAACCCTTAGGCATTTTTTGCCGAGAACCCCACCCTATTCCATGACTTGATCTCCCTAATGATCCACCGCTACTCATTTTAGGTCTACCCAATAAGGACCTAGAGGTAAAATTTTTCCCTAAAAATAAAACTAAACCTCATTAAGAGATTACCAAAAAAACACAAGATATTCCCAATTTTTTGATAAGAATAGTACTATCTTAGATGAATATTACATGTAATAAAGTAATACCAATTGTTCCCACAATGTATTTATATGGTTGGAGTTTATTCTAATGTCATAAGAGACAAAATCATAAACTATAGTATCTACCTGTCAACTCCATGGAATACCTCAACTAATTTGGTATTCTTATATCTAGAGCAAGAATCCACAAATCCACTATGAACGGTTCCACTTAAGGAGGGAAGAAACTGCACAACACTTCCCTTTAACTATATCTTCAAAATTACTAGATCCTGAAAACCAAATTAATATTTATAGTTTAAGAAACTTTCCATGACTAAAACCTCACCTATAAAAGGAGGATAGCCTTAATCTTCTTGGATTTTTGAGCCTCTCGTCTGACTTAATATATAGAAAAATGAATGAAATCCCAAAATTAGTAACATAGTTGTCCACCAACATAATCTACTATTGGAGGTCCATGAAATCCTAAGATAAATCCAACAACATATAATTGGGAAATAATTACTAAAAAAATAGGAATTTGAATCTTTCTGACCATAAAAATATATGTCTCCAAGACTAAACCATTACACCCACCCCCTTATTGAAGGTACCTATAACATAAAAACGAAAAACATCACCTGAAATCCAACATTAATCACTAAAATTAAAATATCCCTTGAATGACCCTAATCTAGTCATTGGAATCCTTAGGGACACACGTTCCCTAGAAAATCTGATTTTTTGTTACTTTAAAACTTGAGAAAATCCCTAATTATCACCTCTATGTGATGGTCATATCCACCTCACATCCGTAGAATTAATGAAACATCCAACTGATTATGATATTCTACTTATACCACATAGGATGCATCCTGAGCAGGAGTAATTAGGACCCTCGGAATGTGTTGACATTCAACCAAAACATAACCTAATATTTTAGTGTCCCAACCCTAGTACCTTTTTGAAGCATCATGATGTCAATAATGAAATATTATCTTAAATAATGAAAAAACATAGATATATCATCAAAATCTAAAATATAAAAAATATATAATCAATTAATTGGTGTACGCACACATATAATAATATTAATGAGAACACCCAAGCACTACCCATAACCCAAATACGTATCGACCTAGAAACTACCCTTAAACCAAGCCTACACCAGGTACCTTATTATTAGTCAAAAACTACTATATATAACAAAAGACATTAATTATCTAGTTAAATTAAATTAATAATATCAATGATATTTTTGGGAAAACACTTAATATATGATTTCAAGTATTTAATTAATTTAAACCTATACTAATCATAGTAAAAGAGGTATATGACATGTGAGCCTACAATCCTAGACATGACGCATTAACTCACAAACTCTTTCCAATCAATCTAAGATAAAATACTATTAAATTTAACCACATAATAACCCATAATAACTACATGAAACTATAACATCAACACTAATAATATAAATACCACTTCCTTGGTTACATACATTTCCACTATATGTGTACTATCCAAGAACATGATCAGATCCCCATCCTGAATCCCATCCATACAATCTCTTATCCACTATGTCAGAAACAATAATTCAAGAGATAATGGGATTTGATTATATTTTGTTATGCCCTAACCTAAATCAGCTGATTCGGGATCATGTGTTACAAGGCTCTTGGGTGATCCCCAAATAAAATATCCTACTAACTTTTTGGTAAAACCTAAATTACATCATGGGGAGAAAATTATTTTTTATCTCATAAACCATAGAGAAACATAGAAATATGGGAATTATAAATAATGTGAAAAAAATATATCACCTCATGGATACAATTGATAGAAATATCTTTAATAAATAAGGAATAATAAATTTAAATATCATCACACTCTATAAAAAATAGAATATATTATCCAATATATCCAACCCAAAGAGATCCCCGTATATGATATATCATTTTAAAAAATGAACAAAGAAAAAATAAAATATAGTGGCATGATCACAACATTCCCTGATGTGTTTTCTAGTATCTCTTAAATGTATTATGTTCTTTCCACTATATAGAAAAATATTGGGACCTTTTCCTTAACTGGATACATGGTTTTACTATTTCCCTATACAATAATGAATAGGTATATCATTTTTGTAAAAACATTGTAGGACCCAAAAGGGACCCTAGATAAAAATATAACAAGTGTATACTACCAGATTCAATGATATTAATAAATATATATAGAAATAAAAGAACATTCATAATCATTATGTGCTAATCAGGCTACCATAAACACAATCCCTCTACATTTTATTTCCATACATGAATTAACGTAAGTTAAAATTCCAAAATAAGAATAAATATATGACCCAATCTTTATCACATAGGTTACAACCTCATCATGTTCACCGAACCATCCCAGTCTAGGCAAGGGGGGTGGGGGTCACAACAAGTACACTAAACCATCTCCACATACTCTATAGAGGTCACCACTAGCACACTAGCTCATCCTCTTAGACTCTAGGAGTTCCTATTATGTATAATAATAGATCCTAATTGTATCTTTGAATATATTATCTAGAACAATATCTTTTCTCTATATACTCATGTTTAGTCACATCATGAAATATCATCAACATATAATAGAAATAAAAATACACCATTGGTAAGGTTAATAACAGCTTCTACCCCTATAATATTTATTCAAGCCATTATTTCCCAAGCCTTGCCCAGATGTACCCACAAGATCCAATTTACCAACCAAAAAACCCCTATATCACTAATTGACCGAAGAAAAAATTCACATTAAAAACCCTATAAACCTATCACTACAATCTAATGGGATTAGTATTTATATATAGACCAACCCTATCACATTGATACCATAAAAATAATCCTCATTGGTCATCACATATGTAGGGACCAATATGTTTGGAGGTATTTTTAATATATTTGATGTTTCTATTAATGATATAATGATTTTTTTCATTTTTTTTACAAATTTCAATCATAATTGTTTATTAATATTTCCAAAAAATGATGAATGGGTTTTTAATAATATTTTTATCATATAAATAATTCAATATATTGTTTTCATATATTTAGGAATATTTTGAATGATTCAATTATAGGTATATTTAAATTGATCAGGATTTTTTTAGGTGAAAAAACAATCTCGAGATGCTTTGATATATATAATGTTTCAAACATACTAATTTATGGATGATATCATGATATATGAGCTTTTTAGAAATGAGGATAAATTTTTTTGTATTTAGTATGTTCCTTCTTTGGTGTTCAATGTAATATACCTTGTAAAAACATCTCATACAATGGTTTTGTTGAAACAAGTTTTTGTTTACAAATTTTCTTGAAGCACTTGGAAGGATATTATATAATTAAATTTCTATGAATTTATGAAGAATAGAAGTATGATATTTATATTGAAAAACTATTAGTGTTGTTTGGAAAGTAGAAAAATGTTGTTGATGATCAAAGGAAATTTAATAAGTAATAACATGAGAAAAAATACAAATTTGATGGAATCCAATTTGGAAAAAATATTTGAATAAAGTTAACCAAAAAATTATTTAGATGAATCCTATCAAACATATGTTTTTGAAAATATATATTTTAGGGAAACGTTTAATGTTGTGAGGTAAAATGTTCTACAATATGGATGGACAATCTTTTTGGAATGATCATTAGGATGTTGTTGGTGTGAATAAAGAGTGAATGAAGTTTTCTAAAAGAATCCATTTGATGCAAGAAAAGTTCCAAATACGTTTTATGAGAATTTCCTATTAAGGTTTCATTAGAACAATTAAATGAGATTCAAATTTGATGGAATATTTCTTAAAATATATTTATTAGAAAAACAATATAGTGTTTTTACATTTGTACTCATTTGAATTTATTTATAATTCCTTATGTAAAAATACGAAATGTGTTGATGAAGTGGTAATAATTAAATGTTTTAAATTACATGGATGGATAATACATAATTCTCTTTGAGTTTTAAAGAATCTTGTTGGAATATGTGGTGGATCATGTTTATTATAATCTTTAGAAGTACACTGGAAGCATTGTGATTCATTCAAGGTAAATTTATAGTGTTGTAAATTTTAATTTTATGTTTTTATTAAGAGAAAATGTAAAATTTATATGTCACTATTTATCCTTCCCATGAAAGTATAAATAGGTTATATTTATAATATATATTTCAAAAAAACATACTCATTTCATGTATTCAAAAGTATAATTACTGTTTGATCAGTTTCAGATAGAGTTAACAAATGATCTTTTATAAGACAAGAGTTGAACAAGAAAGGTTAGATTGAAGGAATTTCTTGGTTAAAGAAGAAGGTGATAATAACTAGAATATAATATGTGATCAAACTAAATTTAAATACATCATATGAAACACATTTTTATATAGTTTAATATGTTGAAAAGAGTGTATAAATGTTGTTTCAATTATTAGAATGCGTTGGATGGAATTATTTTAAAGGGTAAATAATATATATAAATCAAACAAACATTAAACAAATGATTTTTTAAATAGAAGTCAAGTTTGGAAGTTCATACCTATTTTGGGTATGAAAGTGAAGAATATTATTTTTTATGAATAGAAAATGTGAATAAGTACAAGAATCATTGTGAAGATATACTAAACCTTCTGGGTAAGGGTTTTAATGTTTTTATGAAATCAATATTATATATTTTATCTATGTCTAAAGAATAGGAACTAATGTAATGATCATAGTAAAACACATGTGTAAGGATACTATATGAGTGATGTAACAACATAAAAATGAAAGTTTAATGTTTTTTGGGTGATAATGTAATATATCCATACCATTATAAGGACTAGATACTCTAACTGAGTAATAAAGCTTATAAATTGTTTTTCTTATATAATGTGCTTGTGTGCTTATTTTTAGTGAATTTATATCTCTTTAATAAGAGGAGAATATTTTTTCATGAGAAATGAATTTCAAAAGATAAGATCACTAATTCAATCCCTCCCCAATCAGTGATAATATAGGTAAAATCCTGATATAAAAAAAAACAATGTTCAGAAGCATATATATAATTCAATATTAAGCCTAAATGATCCATGAAATAATATTTAAATATAACTATAAAAAAAAGAAATTAAATTGGTAGGTTTTAATAAGATTAAATTTGTTATGAAACTTATATAAAGGAGAAAAAAATATATTTTCACTAATAAAATATTAGAAAAATTCTAATCATTTATTAGTATTGTCATTTTAGTCCCCAAAAATATATTTTCCTAAAAAAAGTATTTTATTAATTTTCATGGGAAATATTATAATTAATTTATATAAAATATATAAATTATATTGGATAAATATTATTTCATTTTTTAAAACATAGAATCCAAATTATCTTAGGAGAAATTTTATGACTATTATGATGAGATTGACTGTTTTTGTGAATAGTGAAAATACCATTTTTTAAACTGTCATTTAATTTAATTAAATTACATATCTGAAAAGATTCAATATGATTTAATTTTTTTTTAATATAAAATGAATTTTAATTCTTTAATTTATTTTAATAAATTAGTTTTTAATAATTATTACACAATATTTTTTTCTTTGTATGTTTTTGGAGTAAAAAATGAATTTTTTCTAAAGAACCGTTTCTTTACAACATATCACATGCATAATTTTATATCAAATTAAAAAATTTATATGAATTTAATATTGAAAAATATATTTATTATTTTTAATAAGGAGGTAAATTTTTTGTAAATATATCCCTTTTATTTTGCGTCATTATAAATAAAAAAATAGTAAATAAATATCAAAAATACAATGGTAAATTGAGTAATTATGGTTAAAAATAATATGAGAAGGAATAAAAATGTGTCCCAAAACTTGAATTTATTCTTTTGTATTTTTATAGTTCTAAAATTTCTATCCAATTCTCTAATATATGTCCACCTAGTGCTATATTTCTTTGATATAGATAAAATAACTTATTTTGGACATAAATATTTATTTGAAATATAAATTAGTTTTTTATCACTATAATTTATTTACAATTTCTAGTTGTTAAATAATACGTACCTTAATTTTTTTGGATTGATAAAAAAACATGTTTTAATTGAAACAAAAATGAAATAAATGAATTTATATTTTTTGGAGTAATTTAACTTGCTATAATTATATTGTTATGTGCATTTTTTTGGTAAAAATAAAATTTTATTGATTTATTATAGTATAATATTTTAGTTCCATTATTAAAATGTTTTTTTCAATGTCCATGTATATAAATTATTTCCATAACTATATTAATGATATTTTAAAATAAATAATAATTTATTAAATGTTTAAAAATCTTTTAAAATAATATCTATGGCTAATTTATTAGGATATGGTTTTAAATTTCAAAAATGGTTAATTTATTTTACAATTTTACTTTTATAGTAAATATATTTACCCATAATCTTTGAAAACATTATCATCAAGGAAATTATAAAAAAGGGGATAACACAATATAAAATAAAGATATTAGTATAAAAACATTATCTAAATATTTAATAATTTTATTGGATGATAGTATTTAGACCCATCCTCATCATATAAATGAATTATTTCATTTTGGTGTGTTTTTTCCATGAAATTTAAATTATATTTTATATTTATTTTAAGAAAATATAAAATTGTCCCTCCCTCACTAATAAAAGGGAGAATCATATCCACTTATCATCATGGTTCAAAATCCTATTGGTTTAGAACATCCATGACTAATTTACTTAATTAATACCGTGAGCATTTCATAGACTCATTAGTTTGACAAAAAACCCACTTATTAAGGCTTTCGAAGAAAATATAAAGTTGTTTTCCAAATAAATGGTATCATTTTTAATCGAGAATGTTTATTTTATATATTATTACTTCTCCATAAAATATATATTCAATAATTATGATATAATAAAAAATTTATCTAATATATAGCCAGATTTTATCATGTCAGTTTAATAAACTACATCCATCTCCTCTCCATCAAATGGTAATCAAAACCATCGTTCATGTGTACGGTGGACCACTACCTCAAAACCGATGTAATACATTTTCCATAGCCTCCATTCAAGAATGTTTATGATGATGGATTTAATGTATATATATAAAATAAATGAAAATTTTATCATTCTATACATGAAATATATCATATAATTTCATACATTTTCATTCATTGAATGATGATAATTCCATTCATTAGTGTGTGTGGATGACCACATCAAAGAATAAATTTGATATAATTTTCATTACTCCATCACATGGTGGAATATATAGGTGTATTTAAATACATAAATTTATATGTATGATACTAAAAAAAATTTAATGATAAAATAACAGTAAACATCTTTCCATCATTATTTTTGAAAAATATAAACATTACTCATGAAAATGTATGACCTACCATCTCCATGATTGTAACATAGTTCATTTTTCATAACCACATTACAAAGATATTTTAAAAATTATAATTTATTTATAAAAAATAAAATTAAGAGATTATTATTATTTTATATATGTTTTAATAATGAACTCATTGGCCATTTAATACATAATGAAGTTATTTTGGATATATTAGATGGGTATCATTAAAATGTTTGATGTTAACATATATGACAAATTTATTGAATATAAAATTATAATAAAAAATATATAAGGGATAATGAAATTTAAATTTTTTCTAAATAAAGTAAATAAATAATATAATTTTGTTATTTTAGATTATAAAGAACATAAATGATGATTAAAACTCTATGTAAGGGACATTCCATTAAAGTAAATCCTCTTTTAATGATTCCATTAGAACTGTTTTTATTCCATATCCACATTCATTGAAATGTTTCATGAAATCCTTCATTTATGATTAAATATAACGGAAAGGGTATTTTTTCAATATTTGACATTTTTTTTAAATTTTTTTGAAGATGAATCTTTATTAAGGATTTATGCAAGGATGTTTTTTTTAAAATACTCGTTTTAAATATTTGAAAGATTTATTTTATAAATATTTATCATCCATATCAATATTATTATTATTTTAATTTATTTATATTGTAATATAGGGGTTATAATGGAAATTTTATTCCTATATTCAAATTATTTCAATGGATTAAAAAATTAATCTTTTTTATATATTTTATAAGAAACATATTGAATTCTTTTAAAAAAGAAAACCAGAATGTTTTATTTTAACTTATACGATGTCAATGACTTTACTAACCTTCAAAATAATTATTTAATATTGTTCTCTATTTATAATCTTACTTGCATTATTCAGATATAAACCCTCTCTATCATTTTTAGAAGTATTTTAAAAAATGGTTTAAAATAAAATTGATATTTTGATATCTAAAAATGTTCTACTTATGGGTGAATGGGATAAGTCTAAGCCACCCATTTATTCCCAGTTTCTCTGTGTATTCCAAGCCTTATGAAAATTTATTAAATTCCTTGTTTTGGAAATCTATTTTGATTATGATTTGCTGAAATATTATATAAACCACTTTATATCAATGGATAATTTTTTAGTTTATTCCTTATGATTGGTTTAATTGGTTAGTAAAAATAATCATGAACATGTAATGAGGGGTTTCACTAGATATCACTCCAATGAAATTGGTAAATATTTAGTATCAAGAGATGTTATGTATGAGATTAGGGGGAAAACAATATCCACTATGGAGATATGTCCCACACGTGATGTTGTCTTGGAAGTTATAAATGATTTATGATTAATATTTGTGTTTATTACTCATTCATATGTTTTTCTGATCTTATTATACCATTGTTACACCTAGAAATTTTAAAATAAGAAAAATATGTTCGATAACATACAAGAAACACAACACTAAGATTATATTAACATAGAAATAATATTTCATAAATATTGAAGTTAAAACCTATCCATTGAAATGTTTGTTATGAATAATATAAAAAAAATTACAAAGTATATATAAAGGTAACAACTAATTAAAGTGAAATTATTATTTCGTAGGAAATAAGTAATCAATTTTCTGTAAAGTTATTTTATGCATGATAATGTTGTTTTCTTCAAAGATGATCTTTAATATTTTCTATTTAAAAATTTTATAATTAGTTCATTTATTTTTAAGAAATTTTTTATATAATAATTATATAATTCTTAAAATTATTATTTCAAAAATTATTTTTGGGTGAAAAATTCATATTTTTATGAAATGATTGATTTTTATGTGAAGAGTGAAAATATTTATTCTTATAGAGAAGGGTATTTTTGCTTCAAACATTGAAAATATTTCATTTAACTTAAAAATTATTTTATAACAATATTATTTATATTATATTAAAATTAATACCATTAATTTTATTGGGATCAATTTCATGATTGAATTTAGTTTGAAAACATTTTTATACACCTAGTTGAATTTTCCCGGGAAACCATTGTTCATCACATTTTGCAAGTTTATTTTAAAAAAAATTACAAAACATATAAATATTTTATTTTATAATATTTATTCAATATTATAATTAGTTGTTTTAAATTTTTTAAATGGGTCCCTTTTATTTTTGGACAATATGAATTGTAACCTTTGTATAATTCATTAGCTTGATAAAGGGTAAATTATGTTAATCTTGGTTGAAACTAAGTGATATGGTCATAATATTTCAACATAATTATTAATGTATGAATATAATTATAATCATATCACCTTCGTCTTGAGATGAAATTTTACTTTAAGTTTTAAAGAGTTATTATGTGTTCATATAGGAAAATATTCACATTATAAATGAACATAAATGTATATTTTTGGGATTAATGAAATATGTTTATGGATTAAAATTTATTCTACATTTTAGTTATTATAAAATTAATTAGAATGCATATGGAACATCGACACAATATTTTTTCAATTAATAAAAAAAATTAATAAATGATTTTTAATTTTTTACAAGTAATCTAATTTGAGTGAGATATAGTGTTACATGAAATATACTGACTAATATGGAATATTAGTGTTTTTGAAAAACATTATATTCTAATTATATCTTTATATTTATGTATTATAATTCAAATTAAATAAATATTATCTAAATTGACATTAATTATATTTTTCCAAATTAATATTTTAGTAAAATATTCTTAAAAAATAAAAATCATGATAGAGGATAAGTAGGACAATATATGGTAAACAAATTAATCTCTTGGAAATTTATTATCAAATTTTTACCTCATATGTAATGTTTTAACCCTTTAAGAGTGAAAATTATGTAACCATGGTTAATGATAAATAGGTTAGTTAAGGGGAAAAACAAAATATATGGCCAAAAACCATAAAACTGCATTAAAAAATTAGTTTTTAGTACAATTGAAACCCCATCCTACATTTTATTTAAATCCCCATCCATTTATAAGAATATTTTAAAGAATGATATTATTTTATTTTTATTTATTTATGTAACTCCCAAAGTGACCCTCAACGCAATTATGAATGTGAAACTCCTAACTCGCCTATTTTCACATCTTTGTGCCTTATATACCACCAAAAACTTAAATAACACATTTTCAACTTCCTTATCCAGATTCTCAGGGTTCTGATCATCCCAAAAGACCAACAAAAAGATCCTTAAGAGGAGATAAAAATGGGTTCTTTCATAGAAGTCATAATTTAATTAAAAGATAACTTTTTTTTATTGCGTTTTACCTCCTATAGTTATGAGGAAATTAAAATGGAATAAGAATATCAACAATTTATATATTTTGTAATGTAATTATGATTATCAAATCATCATCATCCACGTACATTACTATCAAATGTAATTTGAATGTATGACTCATGAATACGTATGACTTACCTTGTCCATGTAGCGATAAAATTCATTTTCCACGAGAATAATTCTTGTATTTTTGTTATGATAGGTATAATGGTAATATATGATAATTATGAGATTTTGTAATTAGAATACCATATCTACCTTGTATAATTTAGGGTTTTAATGAATAATTATTTTCCATTAATAAATTAAATTTCTTTTATACATCTTGATACACCTAGGTAAGATTTCCGCACACGAAACTCTGGGTTAACATGCGTTACAACTGAAACTGAGTTTTAACAAAACAATGATATATTATTAATATTATTCAGACACGACTGTTATTACATAGCAGTTAAACCTATAGGTATAAACAACAACAACAACTTTTTTAAATATTATCTATAATTCTTTTACATAAATAAATCATATTCATAAAAAATACTAACTTTGTAAAGACTTTATATGTTCTGAGAAACTATTTCCTCCAAAAAAAACGTTTTTACAAATTTTTTGAACAATAAGACAATTAATTTTTGAAATTTTCATAAAATTAATTTAATAAAATAAACTGAACTTTTGGAATAAAAATGAAAAAATTTACTTTTGTTTAATATTATGTAATTTTTAAAAAGACTCAAGCTTTGATGAACTCTGAAAAAATGAATTTTAATGGAAAACATCAGTATTTAATAATTAATTTATAAAGATAAATTATATTTTAAATTGGTTTTTAATTTAAATTAGTTCAATTATACATACATTAATCCAATTTAGGTCACTTTAATTAATTTCATATGATATTTTGATATAAAAACAATTCAATATTTTGATCATTTTCCCTTTAAAAACCCTCTTTCTCATCACATCTATGAGAATAATTTTAAATTGAATTTTTTACAATTATATAAATGGGTTTTTAAAAAATATATTTCATATTTTCAATTAGAATATATTTAATTATCTAATATGTTCAAATTAATATTTGATCAAAATTAATAGCGAATGAAGTAAAATCTATTTTTCATTGTTAAGGTAAGAATGAGTTTAGAAGGGGGTAAACAAAATTAAAGTTGAATTTACATAAAAAATTAGTGAGAAACTACTGGATGTAAAAATGATTCTTTTTGGACCCATGTGACTTATGAAAAATGCGGTAACACTCAGTTCTTTTGAAAAATACTAAATGTGTCCTCTCCCCCAATTATAAAAGGCTACCCACTATCCAAACTAATTAAAACCTTTAAACCCTTTTGGTTTATAAAATACCTTACCAAATCACTTCCATACTTCCCTATCGCCATCCTAGAAGCCTTATTTCAGAATTAAATCCATCTTTATGAGGGTATTAGAGCAACCATGTGGAGGATGCCTGAAGAGGAGGTAATGTTCATCAACAAGATTTTTTATATTCTTTCCTACACTTCATTGAATTATTATTATACCATTATTATATAATAAAATAGGTATACTATATAGAATATTGATGTTTTCTAGGTGAGTTCACAGCCTAAAACCGTCTCCAATCCAGTCAAATGGGTTATTAAATCATTATTTTGTGTGCATTAAAGGATTACTCTTCATGAACTGATGACATTCAATTAGACATTCCCCACTCTCGAGTATGTATGTAATGATATATTTATTATTTATGTTATATAAATATATAATTTTATTATTATTACATAGTTTTCGTATCACACATACATTTATATTTTCAATTTCAAGGTAATATGATTACATTGTTTGTGTATATGATGGACTACCGGCTCATGAAGCAAAGTGATTCATTCATGATTTACATAGAAGGAATTAAGTATGGTATTAATGATCATATGTGACATGTATGAAAAATATGATTATGCAATGATAATATATATGACTAAATTTTATTTCTTTCAATTCATTAAAATATTGGAAAAAACATTCTTGCATATGTACATCCCTCTATCTCCATGAAGGATGTATTTTATTTCATGTAACTAAATTTTCTGGATTAAAATAAATTAATATATACTAAATATATATGGTATTTATATCATGGTTTAAATTTTTGATATAATTAACCTATTATTTATGTAAGGGGCTATGAAATATGAAGTTAAAACATAAAAAACGGTTATTCCTAAAAACACGACATTAGCATAAAATTTTTAATAAATGGGAAATTAAAAGTTATAAAAAATCATATGTAGAATGATATATATGAATATGATTCTGAAATAGATTTAAAATAGACTTATATTTAGAAAAAATCTGGGTTTTATGAGAATGATAGAAGCCAATACTTATAATTACGGTTTTCTAGCATATCTTTTTATTTATGAGAGACATATGAAAATTAACCACATATTTCTTTTATTTGGTGTATATACTAAACATTTGAAATTTTATATAAATAATTCCATTATTTTTATGATATTTCAAGTTTCATTTTATGTAATTATTTTTGATTGATTATGGTTTAAAAGATTACAAAATGGGAAATGGTTTTTTGTCAACCTTTTTACTTCCACGGGATACATGCCATATTCCACAGCAATTTTATATATGTGGTCTGTATACTATCCATGAATGTATTTTATTATTATTATAAATATTATTTTTATGATTTTGATATCTATTACCGGATCTATATTTTATTTGGTTTTCTTTTAAAATGTTATCAATGCAGTAAGGGGTTTTTAGTCCCAATTTTCTTTCTTTGAGACATATGTTATGTTATATGCCTATCATATTTTATGAGGTGTATATATATATAATATTTGACATTTAATATCATTAATTTATTTAACATAATTATATATTATGTTTCATATAGTGTTTTTGTTTTATGGGAATTACGATTCAAATTTATCAATGTTGAAATTATTTTACATTATAATCTCATTGTTTATCGGGATTTCTAGTGATTAGGTTTCTGATGAAAAACTATTTTGATATATATCTCATGAAACACATTACTTATTTTCACCACTATTTATTATTTATTTTTTATTTAATAATAACAATTCCACCTTTTGGTACTTAAAATAAATGATAATTTTTTTAATAAAATCCAAATTTATTTTCCTCCTTGTTAAAATTTTTCTTCATAAGAAACCATATTTTCTAAAATTGTTTTAGTTATTTTTTTGTTATTCTAATATTTTTAAAATTTATTTTTAACATATTTGTATTTTGACAAAAAAAATTAAATGAATATTCATTTTTTCTAACAGAAACTCTCATTCTATTTTACCAAAAATATTAAATGAATATTTTCATAATTTTTATGGAGTGAATGAAACATCCCTTATTCATGACCAATTTTTTCTGGTATATTTCTATAATTTTTTAAGGTTATTTTCAAAGAACCCTATTTCCAGAAAAAATTTATTTTAAAATGTGTTTTTTAGAGGAAAAGATATTTTTCGAAAGAGATGATTTATATTATTTGTCACATATTTATATATGTTTTTCAGATGTTATTTTCAATGAAAAGGATTTTGAGAAAATTATATTTATGAAAATGTGATTTTGAAGGAAATATTATTTTCTTTAACAAATATTCCATGTTATATTTCAAAATCATTCTCCATCAAAGATGTAATCCTTTGATAAAATTTATAATTTTTGGTGGATATGAACCAAAGATACCATTCTTATTCTTTCCTTTAAGGGTTTAAATTTTTTGATTAAAATGAATTTATGGAAGTCATTTATCTTCCACGGGTTATACCATTTTATAAATCATAAGAGAAATGCATCATTTCATAGTTTATTATATGATGTAATGAATAAATGGTTATGAAACCTACCATTCCTCCACATGTTCTGATTTGATTAAATATTTATAAACACTTTTAGTTTCATAGGAAATGATTTGTTTAACTTTTTATGATCTTTTTGGAACCCATTGGATTGATTTTATTTATTTTATGGGGGTCACTTTATAAACATGGATTGTGGTTACATTATAACTATGGATATTGGTTACATTTTAACCAAATATGGGTGGGACCAATATCTCCCTTAAATGCATTGTGTAAAAAATGGTTTATGATCTCAAAGGGTATATGGGTGGTTAGGCCTAGAATAAAAAGGATGGTTCAAGGGTGGATAACCTAATCCTGAAAGAGGATACAGGGGAGGTCACCCTAATCCTGAAGCATGTACATGGGTGGTTAGGCCCTAAATAACATGTTATGAATGTATCAGTGGGTACCCTTGAAATAATACATCCTATTCAAATGTTTATGCCACAAATCCTTGTTTTATTCCAATGTTATCTTCTCATAGATTGTGTTTTTTCATTACCTTAGGATTAATGTATTATGAAATACCAATTATTTTTCTAGGACACATATTTATGATCTGTGTGATGTTGGGAATGAATATCATAAGTTATTTTTGTTATCATAAAATTTGGTGCTTATTATACTCCTTTATATGATCATATATTTATATCTCTTTTGTTTACCAATACTAGGCATCTGAGATGACCTTTTATTTTGTTTCCTATCTCTTGGTAATGAACATAGCTTTCAAGTATGGTATATCCATGAAGAGTTTATAATGAGGCGATCTTAATGGGATACATTAAAGATATTTTTTGAATTCATAAAATTTTGTTATATATTTCTAAAGGAACTAATATATTATGGTAATTAGTAATGTGTTTATGAAATGAAATGATTATAGATCTAAAGAGATGTAAAATACTTATATGAGAATACTAGATCATTATAGTTGGTATTAGAGGAGAGGATTAGTTACCATTTTGAGACTAGGGTGAGTGTAACATCCTCTTTCTATTTCAACATACTCTTTTACCCATCCTTTTTATCATTATTTATTTTGGGTTTTTCTGAAGTGGGTTTGGTAGGAAATTTGAATTTTTTAAATTTTATGCATAGTGCATCATTAGCTTACCATTTTCCCAAACCGTGTTCCCACTAAGGGAAAACTATGGAAATGAAGGGAGTATATGTTTCAAAGGATGAAACATGATTTAAAAAAAATTAATTCCACCTATTATAAACAGTGTGACGTATTTGATTGGAAAATTTTTAGTTTGCGTGGTTTAAAAAACAGTGCAGTACAGGCCAACTAACCGTATGTGTGTTTTTTATTATTCTGAAAATTATTTTAAAAAATTTCTGAACCCTCTTTTTACCTTCTACTCAAACCCAACTCCCCATATCGTGGTTTACATGGTTTATAAGGCTCTCAATGACCCTTTATGCTTCAACTTAACCCCCTTCTGAATTGAATAGTGTTCGAAGAATCATATTTGATCTCCTCAAATTTTGTAAGAATTCTATTCTTAGTATCTCCCTATATCTTCTTACCACCACCTTATGGTTTTTTATATCTTCCAACCATTGAATCATCAAAAATCATTGGTATGGGAACATGAATAACATTTTTACTCTTGGATCACCATTTAAAACACTCTTTGTTGTAGTTTCCAATTATGGGCGTTGTGTTTCGTGATACCATAATTGATAATAGGTGGTTTCATATTAGTTAAACAATTAATTGATCCTTATATTTCTTGATTATTTTAGATTTCAATAAATTTAAATTTTGAAAAATTAAATTCTATATGAATTTGGTTTTCAAATTTAGTTTTCATGAGAAATTACGGAAAACATTCAATTCCAGTGAATTGTGGAATGATATGGATTTGATGGAAAATATAGAATTTTATTTTTTGAAACTGAATTTTATAATTTATTTTGAAAAAATATCAAAAAATATTTTTATAATAACCGTGGATTGGTTTTATACCAAATAAGGCATAAATAAATTAAAAACCAATGTCTTGATTTTTAAAGAGAAATTAGTAACGAGAAATTTTATTTTAAAGGGTTTTGAAATAATTTTCCCACAATTCGTTGTTTTCTAATCACATGAAAGACTTTGTAATTAGTGTGTTATTACGAAAAGAATGCTAGGTTGGGATTTACCTAGAAATAAATTGATGCGTTAAATAAATAAAAAAACTTTCCTTGAAATATATTATTCTCAGTAAGATATTGGTGAGTCATCTATGACATATTTCTAACGGATGTGTGTTCAAATTTCTGTCATCACTATATGAGTGTGTGAGGATCCCATAACTTGGATATATCATACATCTTGGAATATGAATATGTTTCTCATTTGTGATTATTTTGATATATATTCCATTGGTTTTAAAACAAATTTACATATTTTTTGTGAATATATATGAAATATTTTATATAAAATGTTAATTAATCCATTGTTTAATGTTTTCCCATTCATTAAAATGAAAATACTGATTAGTTTTTAATATTTTATTTTACTTCTATTATTTTTTATATAAAATTTAAATCATTATTTCGTAAATTATTATGGAACTTATTATGGAACTCTCAGTGAGACCTTAGTGGCCTTTTAGATGAAACTCTAAATTTTCCTTTCTGTTTCAGTAGATTTTATTCTACCACATTCAAGAAAGGAAAATGAACAACATGGTGGTGGTTCTTGTTTATGATCCTTTGAGCTTAGAGTGTTATGTCTATTGAGACTTAGGGTTTTTATCTTTTAGTTTATGGTATATTATGGATGTAAATTTGGTTTATATACCAATTTTAATTCTTGTAAATTTATCTCTATGTGGTTCTATATTAAGAAGACAGATTGGTAATTGTTCTATCCACTATTTATTTGGAAAAACCATTTTGTGTTTTGTCTTGTTTGATTATAGGTGGATTTTTCCAACCCATGGGGATCAAGAACTACATTTGGAATATTTTAATGCCATCTTTGGTATCCGGGTACTGTGATATTCAAGAAGGTTCATGAAAATGCAGTATCATAGGTTCTGGTTCTGAGTATTTCCTTGATTCAAGAATGAAATTTGAGTAATCTTATCAGGAAATATGAGGTAGTTATGATTTAGTTCCTATAAAACTATCACCCTTTTGAGTCTTATGTTATAATGGGTGGTTTGGGATATATAAATTTAGGACTAGTTAATTTCTTTTGCCTACTTTTGATTTGGGTAGTTGAAATGAAAATATTTTTTTTCTATCTAATGGGATTAATTTTCCTTGTTGATATAGTTCGATTGTTTTTCTGTGTTACATTATTACATGTTCAATGATTTTTTTATTTATCATCAGATCATGTGTCTAAGATAAAATGGTAATAAGATTCAAGTGGAAGCATTTATTGAACCACTATGATCGACTCATATCACGGGCTCGAATCTGGTTGATGCCATTGAGTGTGTTATCCAGGATTTGGGATAGGTACATGCTATTATTCTTGTTAAGACTCCAGTTATTGAACCTAAGAGGGATAAATTTTGTATTCTTTCTCATGAATTCATTCTCAAGGAGACCCCAAAAATCCATATCACAAATGATCCTCTAGATTCTAAAGATTTGTTGAGGTGATTTTAATTTTTTTAATTTATTGGAAACACTAGATTCTATCATGTTGAAATGTAACACATCCAAGATGGTGGGGTATAATAGGAGATAGTGTGATAATGAAGTGAGAGAAAAGAAATATGAGGTATTATATTTGAAATATGTTTAATCTATTTTCACAGATCAGTTCTATTCAAATTCAATGGTTTTGGCCCTGGAATTTGAGATTTTCAAATTTGAGTAGGGTGACAGGACTATGTATTATTATGGAAATCGATTCACTAAGCTCGTTCAGTTTTCACTTGAGATTGTATTAAATGATAATAGGAAGCCAACATGGTTTTATATTAGGCATATATATGATATTATTTTTCATAATTTCTTGTTGGATATCTCCCCTTATACTGATGTGATAGAAAAAGAATTGACTCTTGAGATGAACCTAGATAATAGGTTTGTGTTGGAGGGACTTAATTTTCCTTACAGTGGATGTTATGTGAATTCCAACAATGTAAATAGGAATCATGAATATTATTGTGGTTATTCTTGGATAAATTGTTCTTATACTCCTTATTTAGTACCTTGAAGAGGACCTTGCATTTTTTACTAGTGTGGCATGCCTGGGATCTCCAAATAGGTTTCTACTATGGTGCCAAAGGTATGTGGTTAAATAGGGTAATGAAGTCACAATTAAATTTTATGTAACATCTATTGTTCTTCACATAGTGTTATTATTTCATAAGCACCAAAAATTAATGTAGGAAAATCATAAGATTCATGATATAAGAGGTTTAAAATAAAGGAATCCAGAATGAATATTTTTCATATAGTGGAAGTGTTTCTAGAGGATGAAGATATGGGTCCAATGGCTATAAGATATACTGTCATTATTTCATTATCATTCATGACTAGTATATTTAATATTGGTTCCTCTCATTAGTTAATATAAACTCTAATTTTAGGTTCTCTAAATATTCATATGAGGCTTTTATTTTATGTGATGGAAATTAATACACCCCTCGGTAGCAAGGGAGAGTAGGGTCTTTATTTTCCAACTTGTGTGTTCTCTTTATTAGAGATTGATCTTAGTTGGGATTTAATGGTTCTCAACATGAAACATCTTGATCTAATTTTAGGGATGGATTGGATCATTGAAAAGGAATATTGAATTTATTATTATCTCTTATGAGTATTCTTTATTGCACATAATCGATTTTTTCATATCTTTCATGGAGAATGGGATATAATGATGAGTTGAATCAAACATTGTCATCAAGAGTCGTTTTAAATTAATATTTGTATATAATTTTGATCTGGAAAAATAATATTTTGATTGGTGATCTACATCCAGTTGACATGGAGAATCTTGACATCTTTCATTTTGGATTCTCTGGTTTTCCACAAGTAATAGAGGTGGAGTTTTCTATTGACTTAGTAAAGTAAACTCTTCCAGTATATACTTCTTCTTACCCAATGTCACTAATTGGAATGAAATAGTTAATGACTTAAATGAATGATATTTTAGAGAATTTTTTTATATCACCAAGTGTGCCTCCTTGTATGGTTCTTATTCTATTTTTCTAGGAAAGCTAATGATACACTTCATCTTTTTTTATTACCAAAAAATATATCGAGTTACGATAAAGAAAATTTTTAAATTTCCATGGATTGAAGATTCATTTTGTCAGTTGAAAGGTGTGAAATGGTTCTCGAAGATTGATATTTGATTTAGTTATCATCAGTTGAGATAAATAGAATCTAACATTCCAAATAATGCCTTACAGAGATGGTATGGTCATTATTTAGACCTTGTTATTCCGTTTGGTCGAACCAATGATCCAAGAGTCTTTATGGATTTAATGACTAGGAAATTCATTGAGTATCTTGAAACTTTTTTGATGGTATTTTTGGATTAAATCCTTTTCTACTCTCTTTTTTAGTAGGATCATGTGCTTTATATGAGATTAGTTTTAGAATTATTGAGAAATCACAAATATTATTCCAATATATCAAAATGTTATTTCTATAACTAGGAAGTGAATTTCCTGGAATATGTTCTGTCAAAAAATGGTATATCTATTGATCCGGATATGAGGAAGATTTTATTACATGGGAGAAAGTATGTAATGTTTTTGAGATTTAGATATTTATAGGATCATGTTGGGTTTATCCTTGGTATATGAAAGAATTGTCAAAGTTTTATTCACTTATTCCTGCTCTATCTTAAAAGGGAGGGATGTTTTCTTGGTATGATACATGATAAGGTTCTTATGTAGGTTGATCATGTTATTGAGTATGACTCTCAAAAGATTATACTAGATGAGATAAATTACTGAGACAATGAAAATAGTGGTCTATTGGGATGTATGAACATAAGAGTTAGCTACAAATCCTCTTCAAAGAAAGGCATAGCTTATATCCTAACCAAAAGATCTCGAGTTATATCATATGTCAGAAATATTTCAATCTTTATTAGAGGTACTTGGTGGAATACCTAAAATAGTTTGAATTTGAAATCACGTATTCCATTAAGAAATGGGATTTCACCGTAGATTCTTTGAGTCAAAAACTACATACCCAAGCCCTGAAAGAATCATCGGAAAATTAAAAAATGATGGATATTTTTGGGTAGTTTCATGTAATGGTTTTAGAATCCCGGGGTAAGATTTTCTTGACTAACGTTAAATTCACCTTCCTTCTTCTCAATAATATTCTTCAAGAACAACATCTTTATTATGAGTTCTATAACATTATAGAGTCTCTTCATTGTGGAGAGACTGATATTGATTGGTCGTTCTATACAATGGGTATTCTATGTTTTAAAAATAGTGTTTTTTTCTGTTAGAGGTTATAAAAGTTTTTTATAGAATTTCATAATTCTCAGTGGGAAGTTCACCCAACAACTATGAATATGTTATATGAAATGAAACAATGATTCTTTTGGTTAGGCATAAGATATGGTATAGCATATTCTATCTCCCTTTTTTATATGTTCCATCATGTCAAGGATGAGAACTTGATTTCTTCATGATTACATCACCAACAACCTATTCAAAATAATAAGGGGGATTATATTTTAGTGGAATTTGTGGATGGGATTCCATATACCCATAGAATGAAGAATTATATATAGTTTCATATTTTTCAGCTAAATAAATCCTCTCACATTTCACCCATTCATGATACAACCAATATTATGTATATGTGAAATATATTTATTAGATATATTGTTTGATTTCAAGGAGTTTTGTCTTCCATAATATTTGATAGAGTCCCCTGTTTTACTTATCACATTTAGAGAGGACATTAGGTGGCACTTAGATCTTAGGTTCGTTGGACTATGGCATACCATACCTAGTCGGATGGATAGACAATGAGATCTGAATTTTTTTTGTGGATACGCTTCATGCCACGCTCTTTCATTTTGATGGATAGTGGGATGAACATTTAAGAGTGGTGAAATATTCTTATAATAATGGTTACTAGTCCTTGATAAAAATGGTTCCTTTTGATGCCATTTACAGCTGGCCTTGATAATCCCCATTGTTTTGGTAGAAGGATGGTGAAAGTTAATTGATTAGAATGAGTTTGGTTCAAGAGATAAAAACAAAAATTCAATGGACTCATTATTGAAATTTGGTGAAAAAGTACCCATATAAATATTATGCTAATAATCAATGTCGACCATTGGAATTCTCAAATGGTGATCAGATTTTCAAGAATGTTTCACATGTTTTGGGTCATCAATGGATTGAGGGACAAAGGAAACAAGCTATTTAATTTTTAAGATATTTTGAGGCTGTTGAGAATATAGAGAAAGTTTATTATCATTAAACACTTCCACCTTAGTGGAAATTTATGCATATCATGTTACAAGTATCACAATTGAGAATGTATCTTTTTGATCCATATCATGTTCTGAGATGGATGATTTTGATGTCAAACCTAATTTATCACTGACTAATTATCTATTTATTTTAATTGATTCTGAGACCAAGGTACTTCATGTGATAAAGATACATTTTCTTCGAGTTCTATGGAAGAATAGTTCTAATATTAATGAGACTTGATA
The DNA here is from genome assembly GCA_963277665.1 of Viscum album. Taxonomy (NCBI): domain Eukaryota; kingdom Viridiplantae; phylum Streptophyta; class Magnoliopsida; order Santalales; family Viscaceae; genus Viscum; species Viscum album. The sequence goes on from OY728161.1 coordinate 1,343,914,462, forward strand.
GAGGTAGGCACTAATGAGAGACAAGTGGTCCTCAGCTTTTTATCATGGAGGATTCTTGATGTGTATTCTAGAGATATAAATTTTATATGGTTGGGAGGTTATACAATACTATTTGTATTTCCAGGTACTCCTTGAACCATTTTATATCATTTTTTATTTGAGGGGTTATCTCATTCTTTTTTTTGGAGGAAAGTTGAAAATTTTGGAATTTTATATAATATCTTGTTGGGCACATTGAATTCCCATACCATGTACCCATAACTTCCTAGTATTAATGTACATGGACATCACATAACTTTTTTTGAATTAGTAAACCATTACAAAAATATATTCCCAAAGTCCCAATCAGTTTAGGGACATTGGAAACATGGAATTAAAAACACTGGTAGATAAGTGAGCTACATTACCTCCCATTAGGTTCTCAAATACATGAACCCTCTTTATAAATATCACACATGAATTATATATTCATAACTTGGGGAAAGAAACATAAAATCAGGTGCCCTAAAATTCCCAATAATGGTAAACAAGAGAGATATATAAGTATAATCATGAGTGTAAGTGTAAGAGAACATGATCAAAGAAATAAATGATTATATCATGCATATAGTAGATCATAATAATAGATCATGACATAAAAATTAGTAGTTCATAAGTCATGAATCATAAGGGATAAAAGAGCATGATACATGAAGTAAAAATGCATGGAACTCATCGAATATATATAAACATAGAAAATAATTCTTCAAGAATACCTTCTAAGACCATCATTACATGTTTGGTGGGTGCTTATAACCCGTGTAAATGCTTCTATATTGGGATTACCACCCATATACCCACTTGTTTCTGGATGGGAATTCCCTACAATGTACCATATTATTTCATGCATGGGATGACCTCCCGTGTCCAATATTATTTTAGGCTTGGTATTCCCTCTAATTTACCCTCTTGTTTTGGGATTGGGAAAACTAGAAACCTAAACACTGGTATGTGAGTGATATATACTATATATAAATAGTTTATCCAATTATATAACCCTCCTTATACATATAATAAATAAAAAATACCTTCATAACATGTGGAAGGAAACATAAAAAGGGTGATCGCATACATCTAGTAAGGGTAAATAGGAAAGATTTGTAAGCATAAGCATGAAAATAAACATATAAGAACATAATAATAACATTAGATGATCTTACGTTGCATTTTGGAGATCATAAATAAGAATCAATACAAAAATATTAGGATTTTTTAAGTAAGGAATAATAATAGAGACAAGAGCAATATAAATGAAGGAATAAGACATGGAAGTCATGGTATATACATAAACCTAGAAAACCCACTATAAAGTATACCTACCAGGACATTCATAACATTTTAGTCTTGGGATAATAACATGTGTACCAACATCAGGCTTGGAATGAACTCCTATGTACCCTATTTTTTAGGCTTTGCATTCCCTCTCATATAACCACTTATATTGGACTAAGTATACCCTCTTATTTACCCTCCTATTTTGGGCTTGGCATGCCCTCCCATTTACCCTCTTTTTTTGGGCTTAGGATGCCATCCCATGTGCCATCTTATTTGGTTCATAATATTTGATATTTTTTCATTCTTTGGATGACCTCTTATGTAGCCTCTTGAGATCATTAGACCTTTATGGTCACTCAAGGCATTAGAGTGAGATATATATCTCCCTTGTCACATAATTAAATCATACATACATGTGGCACAAGATTTAAAAACAATCATCATGTCATGGCCCAGGAAAAATTATGGTTTTTAATAACATCAAATCTTAACACAAGAAATGAAATGTGTGTTATTAAAATTTCAAAACGTCATATCCTATATAAAATAGATAGGTTTGCTAATAATTCCATTAAATCATAAACCATGAAAAGAAGTGGGTTTCAAAAGAATATTACCCATAGAAGGGAATCATGTTTCATAAGCATGAATTCCATAAATACATAATCTATTGAAGAAATAATATTAATAGAACCATTGGATCATTATAAAAAGAGTACGAGTAACATCAAAAGATGTCATCATATATGCAAAATAATTTTGGAATATATTCTAAAAACATTCCTTGAAGAAATGTCCTTTCTTATTTGAAAAATATTCATTAAAACAAAAAACTGTTTGAATACCATTTTCATAGAAAGTACTTTAAAAACATAGAAAGAAAGGATGCAATCATTTTGAAAACATATTTCCTTGATAACTTCCAAAAAAATATTGAACACATGTGGAATTTTTTTTAAATAATTTGAAAAACATAAAATATGTATCAAACCAATTGATATCATTTTCTATAAAAACCCATTTAAAAACCTATAATTGTTGTTTAAAATATCATTTACAATAATTTTAAAAAATAAAACGTTTTTTGAAATATTTTTCATTGAAATCAAATTTAAAAAATGAAGTCACATTGTAATTGGAATAAATTTTATTTTAAAAAAATATATTTTTTATAATTTAAAGTAAGCTTCAAGGGAGTGATGGTGATGAGAACATGTAATTCAGTATGTTCAAATCATTTATTTTTCATTTTAAAAAGTTTCAAAAAGTGCCTTAACCAAAAAAGGCAAGAATATTAATTTTTAAAAACAGTTTTTATAAAAGGGTAAAACATAGGTAGAAATTTATTTTAATGATAATAGACTAATATTTAAAAAAATTTATATAAACTATTTTAGAAAACAACGTTATAAAGCACCAAATTTTTTCAACTGAAGAGATAAAGTCGTAATTTCATAAAAACACATTATTGGCCCTCTAATGTATCAGTGAGGGGAAAATGGTACAATTACTTGGATATAATAGAAATTAAAATTGGTTAAAAAGATCATGATTTTTCATGATATATGGATCAAAATATTTCATCAATGGATGTATAATCATAGACAATCTAAATAATCTGCAAGATTGTAGCTACAAACCGTTACCAATTTGGTAACATTGAATTATAAAAAAAGTAAAATAATAACAAAAAATAATTCTTAAAATATTTTTAAAATACTTATATTTATTATATATCATTTAAAATTTAGTGTATACACCTTATAGAAAAATTTTTGTGCATAACCTAGCATTTGTCTTAAAGAATAAAAATTGGAAACAAATTAAATTACTAACTTGGTAACTTTTGAAAAAACCCATGAAATTAAAATTGAAAAATATATGAGTAATTAAACATAAATTTAATTATTGGAATCATAATACACATCGATGGGAATTTTTAAAATCATATAAAAGAAATCAGTGGTGAATATTCCATGAATCTCACGAAAATAAAAAGTGAGGTGAATTCACATACCCTACATCGTGAATATTTTTTCCCTAAAAAAACTAGTTTAATAAATATAATTTCATTAAAAATATTTTAAAGAACCATATTATTTTATACAATACGATATATGGTTTTTTATGACTTCATATTACCCACTTATTAATAATTCCTTATTTAGGTTTCACTTTTGGTAATATCTGCACTGTTTTTCGCATGTGTCTAAATCTGTTATAGTTTTTCCTCGTAATTATATCATGATTTAAAGAATGTAAAACATGATATAAATATAATTTATACATATTAAATATATATATTTATAGTAAACTATTTGATATATAAATATTAATATAGAATAAACCGTTCATGGAGATGGTTGGACATACGTACACGTGAGCGTTGTTTCCTTTTTTTTCTTTGCAATATTGAATAAAAGAATGTAAATGAAATATATATATATATATATATATAATATTCATAGTGTAATAATTATTTGATATGTATCATGTATTTTAATTATTTAAATCCTTACAAAATTCCACATAGTGTATCAATGAATCACGTCACTTTGAGGGAGTGATAGTCGACACATACCCAAACAAAAGTATCATATTTCAAAAAAATAGGAAGAATGAATGTAGAATTTATATAATAAGTAAAGGTGTATTAAAAAATAATAATTTTTATATATATCAAATAAAAATATATTTTTCATCATAATTCCAAACCATGAGAGGTGGCAAACATAAAATGAACAACATCATTCCATGAGGATTTAGTTAGATGTACACAAGAATGGTACGTTTTTTTACACATTAGATAGATGTATTTTTATGTGTTGGAAGAACCATTATTATTAAAACAAATATGTAAATTGACCATAATTATGTCAGTATGTGATAATGGTATAAGAAAAATTGAGGTGGAAGAGAAAGAAAATAAATGAAAAGAACTTGATGAATAATGTTACATATCCTTTGAGTAACTATTTTTTGTTTGCATAAAAGGGTTTAATTGGTTAGAATTATGACTAAATTAAAGATTACAGGTAGAATTCAGGGATTTGTGGAAGAGTATTGGGTATGGATTGGCAGAACCTAAGTGTTTCGAGTAGTGTGAAGAAGTCGAGAGGTGGTGGAATTTTATAGGGAATGTAGGGATCACACATGGAATTTTTGAAAACAAAATAGATGTACCCAAATTTCTACATAAAAAAAATTCATCCAAAACCAAAAAAACAAATAATGGAAGGTTTATTTCTGAAATATTTTGATTAAATGGGTCTTTTCATGTTTTTAGGTCATTTGGCCCCTTATAATTTTTTATTATTCTCTTGTTAAGATAAAATTTTCCTTAATCATTATAAGTATACCTAATAAATTTCACTAATATTTTTGTTAAAAATTTTGTTTAATTATGAAAACATAAGTATGATAAATATTAAAAACATGTCTGTAAATTCTTTTAAATTCAATTAACTAAATATAAAAACTTATGTTCAATGGTAATCTCACATAAAAGAACTGATGGTAGGTCGTTAATGTGAGAAGGGTCAAAATGTAATTAACATTTTATATCTAAATTCAATATAAAATGATTCAGATGAACTAAATTTGATTAATATTTTTTGGATTGATATTACTTTACTTTTAAACAAACATAAAATGTAATTTAAATATATTAATAAATTAGACAAGACAACAGTTTTGAAAATAAAATTTAGTGTTTTCATTATTCATCAAAAAGTGAAGTTTCTCTGAAAAAATATCAAAAATTAAACCTAAGATAATTTATTCATTATGAAAAAATATTAGATTTATTTTATAAACTTAAATTTTAAAAATTGAATAATATTAATGGTATTACTATTCATAGAATGGCATAAAATAGAGTTATTATAAGAAAATAATATTTTGTAACATTTAATTACATTACTAAGAATTATAATATTCATGATCTCTATTATATATAATATTTGAAAAGTATTTGTTTCTATTATTATTATAACTTTAATTTATTAGTTATAATTAAATTTTTTAAATAATCATAATAATAAAATGATGTATTATAGAAACTCGTTGTTGTGTGTAATTCATGCCAAGTAGGTGTTGGTTATAGTGAAAACCATGTCAGTGTAGCCTATAGAATATTAAAAGCTTGTTTTGTTTGTTGTGGAAACCCATATTAGGTTATAGTATAACTAAATCCTATAATGATTTAGTATAAAAGGAAATAGTAACTTGCTGATTTCATATAAAATAATCTATATTTTGTGTTTTGTGAAATTAAAAATTTAAAAAATAATACTAATTAGAAAAAAAATATTTCACAAAAAATCATGGTGTTAGATGCCTACCCAAGGAAAACTGATGGGAGTTATCTTATTTTAAAAAACTATTAATCCACCTGGTATAAACCATGAAACCGTTATGAGGGTCACATGGTTGGGGCTCAACATTTAAAAAACTGTGTGGCCCTACCCACCTTATCATTCATGTGGGTTTTTAATATTCTATAAAATATTTTAAAAAATTACGAAACCTTTTTTCCACAATCTCATCCCTAAATATCCATATTATGATTTAGAGGGTTCATAAGTATCACTAGAATCCTTTTTGTATCCTCAAAACAGCTTTTTAAGAAAATCATAACAAAGTGAATCACGTTCGATCTACTCTAGGTATGTGTATCTATTTTTATGTTCTCTCTTGATCTCTTATCCTATCCTAAGTAGGGTTTTTAGGTCTTATTTTGATTCTCATATCTAAACTACAATGTTTGTGATCTTTAATATTGGTTTTATTTTCAGATCTCTCTTTATGATGTTCTCTATTGGAGTTTCCCTTTTCTGGTGTTGTGTTACCTGATACTGTGATCTACGATAGTCCCGTCCATATATGTTTGGCCAAATTATTTATGCTAGAAATTTCTGACAGTTTTAGATTGATTTAAATTTATATTTTGAAAAATCAATTCGGTGTGAATTGGAATTTGAAAATGATTAGGCATGAGAAATTTAAGAAAATTCTCACTTTTAGTGAAATATGGTGTGATTTAGAATTGATGAAAACTATGGGATTTGATTAAGTGAATTGAATTGTAAAATTTATATTTTTAAAATTGATTTAACTATAATAATTAAAAAAAATTATTGATTATGTCACAGAAAAATAATTAATGGATTAATAAAATATTTTCTTTGGTTTTCAAAGAGAAATTACCTTATTGAATTGTAAATGGGGAAATTGAATTGAAAACAAATTTAAAATTATTTACCCGCAATTAATTATTGTATTAGAACATGTATGTCGAGGTAATGTGTGAGTTATTAAGGAACAATACTCTAGGATGGGAATTTCATAGCAATATATTGAATCGTTAAATCTCTAAAAAAATTTATCTGGGAAGATCTTATCCTTAATATGATATTGATGAGTCCTCTCAGATAAGTGTCTGAGGGATATGTGTTACATTTACATTATCAATATATGAGTGTGTGGATCCCATAACCAAGAATAATTGTACCTCTTAGTAGATGACCATGTTTTTCATGTGTGATTAATTTGATATATATTTCATATTTTGTAAAACAGGTTTAAAAATTCCTTGAGAAATAATATAAATTGTATTATATAAAATTTTAATTATTCCATTTTTTAAAGAATTCCATCAATTGAAATTAAATGTATATTTTTTTAAATATAGTATTATACTATCATGCCTAATTTATTTTATTTTTAAATCATTTTTGGATAATTATAATGGAATATTTTATGGAACAATTGGTGAGCCACTATTGGTATTTTAGCTCAATCCATACATTTGACTTCAAAAATATATATATTATATTCTTCTAGGTTTGTGTATGGGGAAAGTGCCACATAGACGTGGATTTTTTTGTTTGTCCATTAATCTTAGATTCTCATTTACAGAGGGACTTGGGTTGTTTTTATTTCAATTTATGGTAGGTTTTCTGTGTACTTTGGGTTTATATACCAATTTGAATCCTAGTAATATTCTCCCTATATAGTTTTCACCTGAGTGTACCAAATTGTAACTCTTTCCTGTACTGTTTATATTGAAAAATTATTCTGAGTTTTATTTCATATGATGCAAGGTTCTTGTCATAGATCCATGGGGATTGGGAATTTTATTTTGGATATTTTAGTGTGAGCTTAGGTATCAAGGTTCTAAGGATTCCATGCCTATTTTTATAGTGAAAAAACATTAGTTAAATCCATAATGATATTTCTAAAGAGATTTCTCAGAATGTCTCTAAGGATAAATCTCAAGATTTTTTAAAGTATATAAAAATGTAATATAATTTTGTTAGAATATATAGAAATTGGTTTCTATGAAATTATATCATGGTCTGGTTATTACATGTGGACATCGCTCTAGCATAGAGGTCGCACTGGTTAATAAGTCACAAAAGGGAACATTGAGCTGGAATCAATTATCACATTGTGTATGAAAACATGGCTTTCTCTAAACCTAGATTGAATCTCTAAGTATATATGATTTGGAAATTAACAAACTCTTTATTAACCATCAGTAAATATATAAACATATGATAAATTTAAATTACTACAGATAAACCTATGTTGTCATAGAATAATGTGTCCTGATATAAATATACCAGATGGGATTTTTCATAATTTACTGGGTTTCATCTATGATCTATATTTCTCAAACTATGTTTATTGGAT